>OW679195.1:30595406-30717441 GCA_940337035.1 Agriotes lineatus | reverse complement strand
ATCTTGCTTGTCCGATGCGACTACGTATTTCTTTTTGTAGTCTTCGCTCATTACTGATAATGGTGCCTAAATAGCGTATGTCCTACAAGTTTTAGAAAAAAAAAATCCGTTGTAGTTTATTATAGGAAAAATCTGATTGGCGTTGAAGAACGTAGACCATTATTCGTAGTTTAAGCATATAATTCTATTAAACATAGCTACAGAAATAATTACTTGTAGTTGAATTTAATATAAAAGTAAAGAAACATAAAATATAGCTGTTAATATTTTTTTACGTTATTTGTAGGTGGTCGTTTTTTCTATTATCTCATTGTCAATTATTATTCCTATTGGCCTTGGATGTTTTTTGTAATTACCATATACTTAGTTTTTTTTTGCGGTACACATCTAAGCCATAGGATTTGCTAATTTCATATACTATACTCGGTTAAAGAGTTTTTGTAAATCTTCTTCTGTTTCTGCTATGAGGATGGAGTTGTCTGCATATCTCAAGTTGTTTATTAAGATGCCATTAACTTCAATGCCCTCGATGATTTTCTCTAGTGCTGTTTTAAATATAGTCTCTGAGTAAACGTTAAACAATATAGGGGCAAAACACATCCTTATCTCACTCCACTCTTGATGCTTATTTCTTCGGTAACTCCTTCTAGTGTACGTACATGTGCCGTTTGTTTCCAAGTTTGTGATGATTTGTATATCTTAATGGTCGAGATTTATTTGTTGTAGCATTCCTAACAGTTTAGTGTCACGAATTCTGTCAAAAGCCGTTCCATAATCTATAAATCGTACAAACACATATTTGTTGATTTTGCTTGATACAAGTAAACTTAATGCACTGTAAACTTTTGCTTATCACAGTGAGAGATGCTTTTATAAACAAACTGCAATCTGGCATTCACCTATAGACTAAAGTTATGACTTGACTAGATTTTCTATCTTTCTTTCCAAGGCCTACCCTAAATGAGTTTTTTTTTTGGAACACACGATATTGAGAGCAAATAAGGCTTCGAGTGTTCCATACCCATTTCTAAAGCCTAATTGTGTTCGCATTTGATGTATGCGAGCGTGTATAATTTTTACAAATATTTTCAATACATGACGTATTAGACTGATGTTCCTACATCCTTTGCATTTTCTTGGTTGATTTGTGTTGGGGAGAGTGACAAATGTAGATTTCAGTCATTCTTGTGGTATGTTTGCCGTTTTATATATTGAATTAAATAGGTCTAACAGCAGTTTACATTTTCCATCATCTATGAGTTTTATTAATACGGTTGGAATTTCAGCCGGCCTCATTGCTTTATTGTTTTTGGCCTTCCTTAACGTATTTATTCAGGAGCTGTTTCTGTATATTTTATGTTTACTGGTTCCGTACGATAATCACGATATAATTCTTTCACGCATTTTTATCCATCAGCAAGGTTTTCTTCTACTGTTATGATACTTTTTCCCTGTTAATCAGTAATTAATCCATAACGTTGTTTTTTTGCGTAGATTGCGTACCTCTTGTATAGTTTTATGTATGTTTCTTATAGCATAAACTCTTTCCAGTCTTTCAATTTCTTCGAATTTTTTCTTACCCAATTTTCCTTAGCTTCCAGTATCTTTCTAATTCTAGTTCTGTTAACTTCTTTGTATTATTTACTGTTTTTATTTTTCATTTCTCGCCTTTTATGCATTAACTCTAATGTCTCTGTTATTCTCCATTCCTTTTTTTGCGTTGTTGTATATTCGTTTTTGAGATTTTTTTAGCTGTATTTACAATTTTCTCTTCAATAGATAGCCATGCATTGTCTATATTTTCTTCTTCAATGGGATTTCTTGTTATCTGTTTTAACTCTTCGTTAATTCATGTTGTTAGTTTATCTTTGATTTCAGGTTCGGATATTTGTTGGGTATTAAAACTCTTACATTTTTGTGTTCTATTCGTTTCCTTAAGTCGCAAGCGGAACGTAGCAACTACTGGGTTATATGGTCAGAAATTATGTCTGTCCCTGGAATTGTCTTGATGTTCTTTATACTATTTTTATAGCTTTCGTTGATCATTATATAATCTATTTCATTTCGTTTCTGTGGTTTGTCTGCCTTTTCAGGTTTTGTCCATGTGTATAATCTTCCTGGGTAGTGTTGGTACATATTATTGGTGATGATATAGCCGTTTTCTTCAGCGAAATTTATTAGCATTTCTCCTCTGTCGCTGCGCTGTCCCAGTTAGAAATTGCCTATTGCCGGTCCTCGTTTTACTTTTCCTACTTTTGCATTAAAATCGCCCATTATAATACAGATATTTTGGGATTTAATGTTGTTTTTTAAGTACTGTAACTTTTCACAGCATTTTTCGACCATTTGGTCTTCTTTTTTGGGTTTTGGGGCATATGTTTGCATTATATTTATGTTTACAGGACTATTTTTTATTTGAATTAGCATAGTTCTATCTGAGTATGTAACAAAATGTCTAACTAATTTGTCAATTTTTTTCGAAACTATTATACCGACGCCATATTGGTGTTGACGATCGTCGCCGCCAGCGTAGTATGTTACACGATCTTTTGTTTCTATTCTTCCACTTCCTAACAGTCTCATCTCACTTATTCCAAGAATGTCTATGTTAATTCTTTCCATTTCCCGTATTACATTTCCGTGCTTGCCTGCGTTGAATAAGCTGCCAACATTCTAGGTTGCTATTTTTATATGTTGATGGTGCGTTTATTTGTTACGCTTAGTTTTTTCTTTTTACACCGGGATTTCGCTGGTGACGACCTGGGAAGCCCAGTGGTTTACCGGTGAATTACTTCTACTACCGCCTGTTGGATGACGCTATAACATTGAAAACAAATGATATAAAAATCTGAAAATTCCTTAAAAATACACGCTGCCGTTTGCATCGCTAGACCCCTTTGAAATTTCTTCCCGTAAACGAAGATTAACGAAGTTATCAAATTTATGTCCTACTGAATTTGAAATTTGAAATGGGCATCATATGCGAAAGATTTCTTTTCTCCAACCACACGAATAAGACGCCATATTGTCGAATAATTTTGTCATAAAAAGTAAGGTCATTTCGGGATGTTCACCAATTACCTTGGCAACTGTACACTTTTCTATTCATATTTGCACTAGTACAAAAATGGACGCAAGATAGGGTTTTGCATGGTAAATTTTAAATAAAACACAAACGCTTCGTCATTATTCGGCAATCGCCGTCGTTGTTGTTTAATTTCCCCGTATAGTGATTGTTTATTTGCACCATGGCAGTTCTACATTATAACCTACAATGTTTGATTCCAAATAATAAGTCATATTACCGAATTTATGAGTAGTTGGAGAAAAAACTAGTATGTTTCATTCGCACAAAAAATGTGTTTTCGGGACGCGTAAGACTTGCCGGATTCCGCTGCGCGTCGTCCTGCGATCTGTCTTACGGCAATAACTTGTGCTTGCCTAAAAACCTATTTAGGCCCTATCATATATACCGAGTGGTTTTTACTTATTTAGATAATGGCGTATTTCGAAATTGTCAAAATCCAAAATGCGCTATTTTTGGGAAATTAAGTAAGATTTCAATGAGATATTGTTAGAGTGCGTTAATTTTAGCTAATAGTACAGTAAAATTGTCGTTTTACCTTAAAAAAAATTGTCCGCGGTTATCCTTCTTGCCCAGTGTTTTAGGGTCATTAGACAAGTGTAAAACCAAAAAGCCGTTACCCTACCCCCTGCCAAACAGCCGCCATTGTGAAAAAAATAAAATGTGTTTGTTCTCGCGATCCATTGGTCGCACAGAAAAAGTTATTGAACAAAAAAATGTTGGAAATAAAATTCTACACATTTTTGATCCGTGCCGCGATACCGACAAGTTGGTATTTCAAACGGTGGAGGGCGACAAGGTTACCAAAAATCGGTTTCTGCAATTCTAGCTCTGTGGGGGTGTTTTTTTCCGAAAATTGCGAATGTGAAGCTTGTATTGCTTGAAAAAAATATGCACGAATCTCTTTTAATAATGTGATTGATTTAAATAGTTTCCCCAGTGACAGCCCTTCAAAGTCCGGGCAGCGTGGGAATTGTACGATATATTCCGGCGCAGCGAAGTAAACATTTCTCTTTTGCGAGATTAAATCAAATCACTCAAATAGTTTCAATGTGAATAGGTTTTCAGAACCTACAGAAATTCTACACATTTTTGGTCATTGCCGCGATACCGAGAAATTGGTATAGGTAAGAAAATGAAAATTATGGGAAAGGAATATACGAGCTCAGAATGATATCATTTGGCTCAGATCCGTAAAGCTCTTAAATTTGCTGGTGTAATTTTTATTTTAAAATACGATAATTGCAATTGTTTGTAAATTTTGCCCCATAACCAAAATTCAACAAATTGACAACAGCTTTACCACGTGCCATTTTTGCAAAAATAATACAGAAACCTGACTGTCTATATGCTATTAAACAACAAACAGCTTGTTTCACTTCAACTAAAACATGCTACGGTGAACGAAATGATATTTTGATCGTTTGGGCTAAATGAAATGAATCAGCAATTTATTTTAAGTTAGTGTTTCCCGACCATTTTTTGTAATTTGTTATTGCTAAAGCTGTTATAATATTGCTAAAAACGTCTACAATTATGATGTAAGATTTTCTTTTGTGGGTACAAAATAAAGATACCTGAAAAATCTTAACTGGGCCAAATGATGTGATTCTGGGCTCGTATATTGAAAGTAATTTCTTTTTGCATAAACCCTAAGATATATTGTAGTTTACTCAGACACGTTTTATTTTTTTTAGCAGCTGTTCCTTCGTCTTGGTTCGGAGCCTCGGACACAACCGAGTCATTATCGACCATGATAGAAGTGTTGCTTAAACCTTTATTGAAAAAACAGCGCACAACTTGTTATAAACACAATGTGAATAATTCTTGGAAAAAATCAGTGAATACGATTGCGAGTGGTGTTTTGTGATTGTATTCTCATTAAAAATGGATAATAGTACGAACGATAATGGTTTTCTTCATGTTAACAAAATGGCAGACACGGTATCTCGTTAGTTATAATAAGTGCGGGATATAAATAATTTACTGCACTCTATTTCTCCACCCTGCGCGGATTTTGAAGGGCTGTCACTCGGAGACTATTTAAATCAATCACATTATTAAAAAGATTCGTGCATATTGTTTCAAGCACTACAACTTTCACATTCGCAATTTTCAGAAAAAAATCAAAAACGTGTAGAATTTTATTTCCAACATTTTTTGGTCAATAACTTTTTCTATGTGACCAATGGATTGCGAGAATTTTTTTTTTATTGTTTTCAAGGTGAAGGCTGACTGGCAGGGGGGGGGGGTAACGGCTTTTTGGTTTTACACTTGTCTAATGTCCCTAAACCACTGGGGCAAGAGGAATAGCCGCGACCAATTTTTTTAAGGTGACGGGTTCTTTTCCGACAGTTTTAAATAAATCTCACACACCAAAACTTCATTTTCAAATGCAATTTTTTTTATGTGAAGATTTTAAAGACATAGTTAAAAAATATTATAATATAAAATTTAACTATTCCTTTAAATTTTTTATTATTTAGGGAAAGATAATACTTTTCCATACTTTCTACGTTTTTGGAGCAAGACGGTTTTTAGGAGAAATATCTCTCAATGATGATTAATATCTATTTTAAATGGCTTCTAAAAAATTTTAATCTCACCCTGTAAATTAATTACTGTTACAAAAAGCCTGTAAATATTCTTTTACAGTCGTCTAAATTAGATTTTTTAGAATTGTTAAGTTAGCTAAAATTAACACACTCGAAAAAAATCTTATTGAAATCTTACTTAATTTCTGAAACATAGCACTTTCGGGATTGTGACAATGTCGAAAAACACCATTTTCTAAATAAGTAAATAACAAAGTTTTTAGATAAGCACAAATTATTGCCGTAAAAAGGTTTTTTTGATAAATTTTAAATAAAAAACTTTCCCATATGATGCCGGCTTTTTGGTGGTCACTGTATATTATTCGTCTTTGAATATTATGAAATACTCAAGGGTAGTACCACAAGTAGTGGATATATTTTAAAAATATATATCCATTCCAGAGTGGTATTTGGAACGACTATTTAACAATATTAATACATAACCTTTACCATTATTGAAAAATAATCCAAAAATTAATATAACTATTCATTCTCAGTTAAATTAAGGGCAGTGAATACTTCCAAAACCCAACATTTTAATATATTTAACGCGAGCCAGACTTTCTTTACACAGTTCATTGGTGTTTTACGTAACCTAGCGGTATCGCTAAGGACAGAGTAGGTACATTGTTTTATGAATAATTTGCATGGTGCCCAATATTCGGTGTTATACGGTTGTTATTGGTTGAAAACAGCAAATGTCTGCAATATGATTGGCTTACATGTTATAGTGTTGAGTAGTCATACATATCTACAAGGCGGTGCCCAGGCTTTCTTGGATTTAATTTTCACGGTGATCGATATGATGTTGCTAATTATCGACCGGCGTCTTTGCTACAAACTATTTCGAAAATCCTGGTTCTCAAGGTAGTCAACCACAAGAGCCACCAAAGAGCATAGCCATCGCCTGGATCTTCGCTGGAATTCACAAGGTCCAAGGCACACTAAGCCAGATAATGTTGGGTGTTTAGTCACAAAAACTAAGTGGTCTAAGCCGAAATTCTATGTTATTAACAAGAATAATTCGAGTAACCGCGTAAGCCTCAACTAGTATATGATGTCAGTTTGTGAGTTCTCCCTGTGTTTTTTCCACAGCCCAGACGGTTTGATTAATCGATCGAGCTGAAATAGATATTTATGTATTTAGTGTGTAAAGAGAGCCATTTTGGTATGAGGATGCGAGTTTCGTGCCGAGCGGCAGCGAGGCGCGAAAAAGCAACCGAATACCAAAATGGCTCTTTACACTCGAAATACATACAAAATTTTTTCTACGGTCCTAAATAAATAACAAAATTGTTAAATAATTGAAATTTCGATACACACCACTTGATGAAGTCGTTGTACCGCCGTTCATAAAGGCCGCGCGATTTGGCCGGCAAGAACACTCGTTGGTTGCTGTCTGGGTCGCTTCAAAATACTTCAGGCGGGGTGCAATTACCTTCAGATTCCATCTTCAACTTCACAAAAACTCACAAACTCAATAAATCTGTTGCGTGATGATGGACGCACCGTGATGCAATTGTCAATAATTTTAGCCAGTTCCAGAAAAATGACGAATTAAATTAATAATCAGGTTAGCCATGGCGATGCGTAAAGTAAAATGAAATGACGCGATTATTTCATTAAGACATTGTTTACGTGGTTGCGATGCTAAAATAGTTACTAGGGAAAAAATGTGTGAATCGTTAACTTTTCGCATTGACAATGAACGCTTAATAGTCAGTTTTAAAGGTGACCGTAGAAAAAAATTATATATATTTCATAATTATCTTGTCACTTATTTTCACCTCGTAGATTTGGTAATACCTTCTTATTTGTATTATTCCAAATTATGCTCACAAATAAAGGCAGAATTTCAAGTTTTATTAATTCAAAGAAGTTTTTCCAAAATATGTCTACATAATTTTAGTTTGTTATTTTTACTACCATTCAAAACAAAATTACTTTATGCTAGTTACAATTATTACTACACTCTTCAAAAATTAAATGATCTGATTTATACCTACTACATTTCTATATTCTAATAGGAAGCATATTTGTCACATGTAACATTAGCTTATCTTTCATATTAACTTCCATCACCATAATTGAATACTCAATTGCTATAATTTTCAAAATAAATTCTAAATTGTCTCAAATTAAACTTCCATAACTCAATTTCCACTTAACAAACAATCTTATTCAAAACTTTTCTAAATTTGATTGTATTGATCTACCAAATTTATTTATTTTAATTTTTATTTACTAACCTTTGTGTATCATAATAATATGTATATATACTTATAAAATTACTTATACGCACCCAAACGCCATATGAAAAATACAAAGAGGCACCCGTTTTGGGTGCCGTAGCGTTTTCTACTTTTTTTATGGATTCGGCATGTACAAGTCGTGAAACGCCTAGAAACGAGTTTTTGTATGGGTGCCTTAAGGATGTTATATACCGAGTGATATACAAAAATTTTCAGGTTGTCACCACAAGTTGGCGCTGCAGTCGATTTATGTATATTTATACAGAAGTATAAGCCACCTTGACACACTGGCACCAACCATTATTTATGTTTTACTGGCAACTATCCCACGCGTTTTATCGGCAACATCGCACTGCTACTCCGTCTGAAATTGAGCTTATAATGACAGTCCAGCCTCTGCCCGGTATTCCGACCACTTGACGTCACAACACTATGGACTTACAGCGATAAGCATTATTTTCATAATAATTTAATGAAAGCCGACTACAGATCTACTGTAAATAATTTCCATAAGTGATATGTTTAAACTAAATGTACCTATAAGATAATTGAAGTCAAATATGTAGCTGAATATTTATTGATGTAATAAAAACATACAAAGTTAGATATACTATTTTTCCGTTATTCGTAATCTTTTGGATTTTCATTGATGTCACCTTTTACCTTCACTCTATACAGTGTGTCTTTTAGTGCGAAATTCTTCCATTGCTCGCGACCGGAGCAAAATACTAGAAAAACGTTTTAAAGGTATTTGTTTGGTTGTAACTGTACTATAACTTTTTTTTTATTTTTTGACAGCGGTTTTCTGTTTGTTCTAGCCAGAAAAGAACTATAATTTTTTAAATAAAACATCTTATGTGTTTGACATATTTTACTCTGGATTGTGTTGACAAGTATTGAGATGGTTTTAATCCTACAACTTGGTCCTGTTTGCAGTGCAAAATATTTAACCAAGTCAGTAAAGCATAGAGTTAAGATATTTTATGAAATTGCAATTCAAAGCAATAATAAAAGTATTAAATGCATTGGTAAGGAGATGCGAGAAAGTAGTAATTAGTCGGATAAAGGCACGCATAAGCAAAGCATATTTCAGAGGGTTGGGATTTGAAGTTGAATAAAGTAAGATAATTAAAATGATAGGTTTGTGCATATTTAAAGCCAGAGCAAACAAAATGTAATTGACACAAAAGGTTTGTTATGTGCAGAGTAAATGAGAAAAGTTATTAATAAAAGCAAAGTTCAGTGCATGGCAAGCAATCTGAAAGGTAAATGAGATCGGAATAGAAGAAAATAGAAGTTGCAAAAGAGCAATACCGAAATTAGGCAACAGAATAGAAGCAAAGCAAGTAACGTATGTAAATCGAGAACTTAATCTTCAGTGCATTAATAAAACAAAGTGAAAAGCAGAGCAAAAACATTTGTGTGCGTGACCGGAAGGAACAATGATAGTTATAAGCACAGGACAATTTTTTTAGATTTAAGAAAATATTAATTTGATTTATGTAATCAAATTTTTACTCCATTTGTGTATTTTGCAATCAAAACTAATTTCTAATTAACAAAAATTATCGCGGTAACATAGCAACGCGATGCTTTTTTGTTGTTGGAGGAGAACAATTGAATTAAATTATTTGAAAGCTTGTCGAATTTGTGCTCTACTTTTAATAAATGTTTTTAAATAATAAACAAGTATTTTACCAAGTAAAAAGTGGTCCAATTTATGGTCAAGTGCCAGTGCTCCTGTGGAAGTTGTTTGCTTAAAGTTCCGCAACGAAAAATTTACATTTTCCCAAATCCGAATGTGAGTGTGTGAACGGCAGCCGATCAGCTGAAATTTTCGAGGGTCGTTTCTAGCACAATTAAGCAGTTTAACCCAGAGGTCTGTACTGCAACAGGTCGGCGGTGTCTGCAAGAGTACCTGAGGCAACATCTGTACATAGAGGAGCAACTCCAGCATAGGAATTCAACAGCGTCAACTGGTGCCAGCATCGTAGCAAGATCGACGAAAACTTTCCAGGTAGGATACTGCTATTTATTGAGTGTCGGGTCCACAGAAAGCTGCGGAACTCCAAGATTAGGCCTTGTAGAAGGTACTCAACGTGTTTCCAAGCATCTGGCTAAGCCCCAATTTTCATAATTAGCATTGCGTCATCAGAATCTGCGTGGCGTGGGTCTACCTCATCCTAAAATAATGGAGGCGAAGTTTTTTGCTGCCAAGCAGAATAATCAAATGCTTTACCAATAATCACTTTTAGAACGTCAAATAATCGCTATCTTGCACAAGCAGCTTTATGTGTTAAATGTGAATTTACGAGGTTGTAACTTATATGGACTAAAATCGCGCATTTGAGCTACTGATTTTAAATATAGCCTATTTCAGAACTCAACCTGATATAAGCAGTTTCGTGTTTGCCGAGAGCTAGCTAAAATAATATTGCAGTTAAATAGAATATTAAAAAAGGGTCATTCAACCATTTTATTTCTGCAATTAATTAATACATTTCATTTTAACCAGCCTTAAATTACTGACAGGCAAAGTGAGCACAGTGTAAATTAAACTGAGAATTGTGTATGGATTTTCCCTAATTAAATTTCTAATTTTGTACAAACAAACATACGGGCTATTCATTGCAGTATATGTGGTTTTTGACTTTTAGATGTAATTTGGCTGACAAACAATTCCGCGTAAATTCTTAAAGTCATAAATCAACTTTCCTTACTTTTCTTCATTTAATTTAGGATCATCTCTAAAACTTTTTTGTGCCGTAATATAATTAATGTCATTTAATGGGTATTTCCCACTCTGTAAATTAAAAATATTAAAAATTGAACGTTTTGAGAAACAATCTGCCCTCATTGTCAACGAATTAACAATTAAAGCTATAAATGAATAACGAAAATTTAGTTTTCACTTGGGACTGAAGAGTGACTAACCTCCTGTGAATTGTTTGACACTACAGTAGACTATTTACTTGATCTGATCTTTAAGAATCAACAACCAACTTTTGCCTAAAAATGTCAAGAACGACAGAGCACATTTTAATTCGTTATGTAAAATCTACGCCGCGCCGTTTCTTTAATTTAATTGACCCTCAATTCTTTAAATAAGATCCTTGCGTTATGCCATGTGTATCGTATAATATTTTATCTACGATAGAATCTAGAAAACACGGTAAATATAAAAAAAAATATTTAAATGTAAATTAGGATTACTAGCAACCGGCCGTAGAACCACTTTGTGTTTAAAACAGGCCACTGGCCTATAATAAGAGGAAGAAGAAGAAGCAACCCGTCGTAATTTCGTGTGGTTAAAAATTTTAAAACACGTTGCTACTGACGACGTGCCTAATAAAATAATTTTAAACACGTTGCTATGACGACGTCAACTAATGAAAACATTTTATTAAACAGTCTTAAAACTGCCAACTAAAAGTCAATTTTACACACTGTCGTAGATAAAATTAGTTGTAAGTTATAGCTTTCAAGGGAAAATTAGTCCTGTAGTTTTAGAAGGAAAAAATCTGTAAAAGTCCTTGCCCAGCCAGAACTTTCCTCGTCGACATTGTGATACTAAATAATTTAAACAATCAAATTAAGTTGACTTCACGTTTGTAATAAATTAAGTACATTTTCAAATAAAAAAAAATCCCGCTGGGGTTTAAACCCGCCGCATCTGCATAGCGATCGTAACTGCATCCACAACTCGAACTGGGCCATCGAGGCTATTTGAAATGAGTGCGGCGTGTGCCTCTATTTAAGGGACCGATCTTACTGTTGAAACGTTTCGACTCTTTTGTGATATTATCCTGTATCTGTTGAGTTCTATTTTGGGCAAGTGTAAAGCCTGACCTATGTAAAAATTATTACTTCCTTCTATTTCATGTATATATTTGTTTGAAATTTTACCAGTTTCATTCCATGTAATATATAATGTGTATGCAAAATATCATCTTCCACCGACAAATAGTTTTTGAGTTATACCGCCAACAGACAGACAGACAGACGGACAGACAGACAGACATACGGAATTGACAAAACCTGTTTTTCGTTATCTAGGGACCCTGAAACGTGAAGATCTGAAGAAATCCCGGAAGGTGATTTTTTCGAAGTTCTTTCCAGCAAAAATTACAAACATTTAAAAACAAACATATTTTGTAAATTCTAATTGGTCAAGAGTTTATAAAGCACTATAAACCTTATTATATATTTTTTTAGTTGATCGCCTTAAAAATGAACCGAGGAAAAGTAATTTTATGTATGCTCAAAGAAAATAGTGGTGACGGAAAGTTATATAATTTTTTTTTTAAATAATGTTAATTTATTGTTAAAATACAACTGATCCCCCTAATCAACGCACCACCTAAAATGTACTATACGTTTGATGTCAAGGTTTTTGATCAATTGTTTGTTTGGTTTGGATGATTGTCGTTTTGCATTACTTATAGATGAAATATTCAGGAATATTACTGTGCTATGATTGTTATAAAGAATTTACTCTTGTTTTTTTTTTCGAAAAGTTTGAACACGCTATGAGGTGTACCAGCAACAACCGCAAATTACATCTAAGTGGTAAATGTAGCCTCATCTCTTTTAACCTTCTCTTTTTTGTTTACTTTATCATCTCTGTTGTTAGAGGAGATTGACAATTTTATAGCACTTGTTTTATTGACGGGTTACATTTTTTAACAAAGATTATTGAAAGTTAAGAACTACAATTAATTGAACAGAATCAGTAACAAGTACTTCCGCTTCTACTTCTGATAGATCTTTCTGCAACGATGGCTCATATTCGTAATTAAGCTTTTAATTTGGTTTTGCGTGCATCACGGTTAACAAAACGGTCTCTCAGTTGCCAGCCAGTTATACTATGTTACGGTCTTAAACGGTCTTTACGACACCGCACCGGCTCATACATAAACGAAACGGCCGGCGCGTGCCGTAATGGACGAAATCGGGACGAAAGTTCTCCTAGGCCGCTACCCAGCCGCAACAAGATAGGCCGGCTAGACTCTCAGTGGAGTTGGGCGGGTTCTTAACGAGATTACCTAAGGGTAACGGCCAGAGGGTCGGTAAATAACGGTAAAATAAAGAGGGCGCCACCAAGCCTGTCTTAACCCGAATAACCGGGCCTGGGCGGTTAGACGGGGGCGAAGTATTCACGATAATCCATCGATAGGATTACTCAAGAGTTGCAAGTTTAAATAACAATTTCGGGATTGCCTTATGCAAAGATTGTAATTAGGTGCCATCCGGCCGCGACTACGCAGCTGTCTCACCCACCTGTACGCTCAAGGCTCCCTCGTCCCGTCGCACAATAATCATTACACTGAAGGGGCGCTTATCTGAAACAGAACATGCACAAGTCGAAACAAAACAATAGTTCCCTTAATTCACAAGTCATATATTGAATCACGGGTTACAATGGGGCAGCGGAGTGCGTCGCCCTATATATATATATATATATTATATCTAAGAAAACACCAGCTGGCGCACATTCTAAACCTAGCGACAGATGTACAGAATAAACAAGATAGCACTAGGCGCAAGCCCGTGCAAAGATACAGTGTAAAATTCGAAATGAATGCGCAGCATGTGGGCGCGAAGCCTTATGCAACATACAGTAATGCAAGCCCTTGTAAATAGAAAATCGGTAATTTGAAATGAACGCACAGCATGTGGGCGCGACGCCTTATGCAACATACAGTAATGCAAGCCCTTGTAAATAGAAAATCGGTAATTTGAAATGAACGCACAGCATGTGGGCGCGACGCCTTATGCAACATACAGTAACGCCAGCCCTTGTAAAATAGACAGTCTGTAATTTGGAAATGCGGGCAAATGTGATGACAGTGCCTGTAGGCACAAGAGACGTGACGGGCTCGCTCGCGGCGTTCCAAAACAACTCGCACACGGGACTTAATGCTCCCCGCGGGACAGGAACACTCGCGTTCACAACGGTAATCAGTTCAAAGACACATACCTTAATACGTAGGCGGTCGGGAAGCCTGGTACAGTTGAGTTGCGACAGGCTGCAGTCTTAGGTGGCAGGTACATTCGATATTCGACGGTTATAGTGATGAGTGGGTATCCGCCATAATGGCGACGTGCGACGCGTCAGGACGCGTACATCTTGACGACGAAAATGGGCCACTTACGTTCTGCGGGACAGATCCTCGAATGTCGAGATGAAAGGGACGACCCCTTACTTACGGGAGCATAAACTAAACTCAAGATGCACCCACGCTACGCCGGAACAATTCGGAGCTCGCACAACCACAACACCTCTCGAAGGTGAAACAATTCTCGCAGCGCTCGCTGCAACACCTCGAAACGGGCAACATCAAAGGGGGCCTCCACGGCAACAATATTAATCAACAGCGGCAGGCGTCCTCGGGCACCTAAGGGGCAAAGGACGCCGCCTGGATCACACAACCACCAAACGAACGCGCTCTGCAACCGGCTGCGATCAACTGCCCAGAGGGAAACGCTGCAACATGACACATCGGTCGCGTCCCCACGTGACTATATCTCGGCAGCCAATCGTGAGGCGATAAGATGAAACAAATAAGTGCCGGTGACAAAGACAGCGAATGGCGAGGCGCCCAATAAAACAAATAAGTGCCGGTGACGAAGAGAGCGCGAGGCCTCGCAGTCACACCAACAGCGTAAATTCTAGAAGGTTCGGAAATCCTGCGAGCGTTAACACCCGATTGTCAAAGTACCAACAAAGGGGTGCCCCGGATGACGAGAAATACTGCGCTTGAGGCCAAATATGTGCAAAATCATTATTATGGAATTAGGCGATGAAGCCAAATAAGTAACTAAAAGGGTTTAGCATACGGGCACGCTGCCCTAAAGCCTAGGTGGCTAATTAAAATACAAAATGACCTGACAACTATACCGTGCGAGTGTAAAGTCTGGAACTATCAAAATAGAACTTTTATCAAATATTTTTGAAAGAAATCCTCGAACACTTCAATTTTTATTTTAAATAAGACACATATTACTGTAATTGTCACTATTAGATTGTCCTTTGTTTTTGAGTTATGATGTTAGCGATAACTTTTTTTTAAATGAAAACCCTACACTTTTATCATGAATTTGGACAGAGCATGAAATTCTAGAAACAAATATGCTAAAAAAGTATGATACTGTATTTCGAAATTTTCGAGAACATCGCTTTTAAAGTATTAAAACAAAAATACTAAAATTTCAATTAGTTCTTTTTCACTCAAATATCGCACCATTATTTATTTAATTAAGATCGCACAACAAAAACAGGTAAACAAACTATGAAGAACTGTCATAATTTTAGAGCTAACTCACTGTTTCATGGCTACTTGATTTTTATTCGATTTTTGTTTTAATACCTTAAACGCGATTTTCTCGAACATTTCAAAATGCAGTATTATACTTTTTTAGCATATTTGTTCTGAGAATTTCATGCTCTGTCCGAATTCATCATAAAAATTTAGGGTTTCCATTTAAAAAAAAAGCTAACGTCATAACTCAAAAACAAAAAACGATCTAAAAGTAACAATTACAGTAAAATATGTCTTATTAAAATAAAAATTGACGTGTTCAATGATTTCTTTAAAAAACATTCGATAAGAGTTCTATTTAGATACTTCCCGACTTTACACTCGCACGGTATAATTTTTCAATGCGATTGAGCGCCGGGTTGTTTAATTTAAAAAATTACGAAAACAATTCTATTATGAGTGGAACATCAGAAGCAATCAATTGATTGTAAGAAAGAGTACTAGCAAAGTTGGTTTTATGACTTTTTCTAGATTTAGAAAATTGCCAAAAGTTTTGGGTTTAGGGTAATGTTTTGATTGGTTTGGTTAAGATATCTTTTGTAGTCTTTATTTATAAGAATCTTACATCGGCCTCGAAGTAAACTTAAAGTTAAATAATCTAGTGGGTTACTATAACTTTTCCTATGCCAGAAAAGGAAAAAACTAGAACAAATACGAAAAAATCTGGTGTGATACACTCACACAACTTCCTTTTACAGTGATCTTATAATTAGTCAAAAATTTCATTTTTAATTTTTAACCATTTGTTAAAAATTTTCAAAAATTACAAATTCTACAAAAACGGTACAAAATCGAGTGTTAGTTGAAGAGACAAATTTTCTCTAGAATTTTAAGGTGAATTCAAAAATTTAATAATATACCGGGTGTTTTATTTAAAATAGGAGTTAATAAAAAAAATAGAAAAAAAACAAAAGAAACCCACTTTAGAAGTATTCAACTGGAAATCACCTATCTCACATCAATACACATTAAAAATGTAAGAAAAATGTAAAATTAAAAAAAAATCGTTAGAGCCGTTTTTGAAAAAATCGAAAAAAACTGAAAAATCACAAGAGTAAACACATACTTCCGGTTATGCGATTTTCTTCAAAAGCTTGCTGTCTCATCTACATAGTACACAAAACTTATATATGAAGTTTCAATGCCATACCTCTTTTCGTTTTTTAGATATTCTGTTCACAGACACACACACAGACAGACAGACACACAGACCAATGAAAAAAAATATGTTTTTTGGGATCAGGGGACTCTAAAATGTGAAGATCTGTTGAAAACTCAATTTCGAATTTTTGGGGTGAATCCAATACTTCCTTTATAGTAGTAAAAGGAAGTAAAAATGAGGTGATGAAGAAATAAAGATAATTAAAAAGCGTTTTACTAACCACATTAAAAGCAAAAGACTATCAAAGAAAAATAATGTTCTAGATGTAATAGAAACCCGCCCTAGGACATTTCATTCTAGAATACATTGGGGAACAATAAAAGCCTACGTTTATAATAAATTGTTAAGGAAGCCAATAATTTGCTTTTGTAAAGAATATCTTTAAATGGTTTTTTAATGCTGTTAATTTTTGACTACATTTTGGCATGTTCGTTTTTTCTTCGTTTGGGCGTACTGCAAGGAGCAATCGTCGATATATTTAAATAGCAAAAGCTATATACTTTTTTGGTCTTGTTGGATAAAGGTTTTTGTTTAGTCATCGTCCATTCATGGCAGCGTTTCCATACTTTTGAACAACCCCGTATGTAATTAATAAAATTAATATTTTATTCACACTTTACAATTTAGTTTAGTTATTATTTTCGCTCTTTGGGTATTTTTTATTGTTATTTTTTGTACATAAGATATCAATAAATTATGTTAATCATGCTATAGTCGCAATTCCACTACTGTCATAGAGTTTATAATAGGTTTTCGACATATCCTTAAATCTCCATAAGCATTCTGTATTTTAAGAAAACTGGAAAAGTTTGTTATAAGAGTTGAAAATGTATGATGCACACTTTTGCCAAGCAAGTGCAACAACTCAGGGAAGACTGTATATCAACAATAAAAGGTTTAAGTAGCATCCAAATGTGTAAAATTAGACAGTGAATAACTTTAACGTGTTTGATAATCTGCTATACCAGTTATATATATATTATAAAACAAAAGGTATCAAGGCACCCATACATATGCCATCACTGTACAGATGCCACTTGGTCATCAGTTCTAGATCCATTTATGTGAACCGTCTGGTAACCACTCCCTATTTTGTGCATTGGTATAATGGTTTATCTGTAAAGTTGTAACTTGGTTTTTGCGGTAGAATATATGGCTTACTTGGTTCCAGTAATACTTTTTCTTATTTCGCATCTGGGCCGATACTTTATCTATTAATTTTAGTAACTTCATAACTATTTCGTTTGTTTTCACTTTATTTTGGGTATTTAACTACATTATCCTTTAATTTACAATTTCAGTTTTCTAGAATACTTGAATTTCCTCTCTGAAGAAATAAAATTTACCGTATTTATATTTAAAAAGCATTTCAAGCGAAACTTTTGCTTCTAGGGTGGTTTACATTAAAGCAGACATATTCAGAATCTTTTAAAACCAGTTGTTAAACAATACTACAGCCATAAACATCCTTATTCTCGAGTCAAACCAGTACAATTAACTGGGTTGTGTGTTTTTCTAAATTCTAGTAAGCGCCGATAGAAATAACAGTAGCAATACTAAACTATTCAGCAGATTTCGTTAAAATTCATGAAGTAGCCAAACAACGTGGACTTTCTGTACATTGGGTTGCCACTTAATTATTGAACCATCTGTTTAACTTCCTCGGAAGTTAAGCATTCGTCCTTTTGTCTACGCCCTTCAGAATGGCATCTTTGCGAAATTTATTCAGGATCTAAACTAAGAGCGGAGAAATCTATTCAGTCCTAAAAAGAAAATCTAATCACACTTTAAGAGAAACTTGAGAATGTCCAAACATCTTGAGCCGAGATCGTAAAGAAAACACCTGAAGTTCAATTTGCACTTAAAAAGGAGCAGATAAGAGGGAGTCTTTTTATGCGACACGGGAAGAGATGCGTCGTATCAATCAAAAGGACAGGAGGGATTATAGTCGAAATGAGGTGGCACCTCGGCATAACCCGGGGTCGTGGGGATACGCAAACACTTATATTGCTTTGACTTATTTAGCGCAGCCAGCGAAGGGCGATAAATGCATTTCGTGCTAATATTTAATACGGCCCATTTGTCATTAGCTATCTTGCCAAAAGTGCAGGTGGAGCAGTGGAGCTTAATAAATTATTCCGTTACACGTGAATATTCAGAGTGCGTTTAAAGCCGTTTGGCTCTCTAAGGAAAGGGGGAAACAATATCTTGCTTTATATCCCCCGTCAGATATACACGGTGTCTATTCATATAAATATTAGAGTTAGAGGAATATAATTTACACATTATTCTGTCTACTTTACAGAGCATTTAGTCTTCGATGTATAACATAAAATGCTAACAATTGACTAAGATATTTTTCTACGACCACTACTAAAAGTATGCCTTTTAGCACTAGCTCTTTTCACTAAAAATTACGTTTTATAAATCAACGTGTTAAAAGTGAAATCAGCTGTTTACTTTTAGCACATGTGCTAAAAGTAAACCGCTGGTGTTGAATTTAGAATTTTGAACTGGAAGTGAGGTTATAAAGTTATTCTAGTTACTTCTTAGAGGTAATGTGTTTTTTAAATAATTAAAGCATTATGTATTAAATAAAGTAAAATGCCTACTTTTATAATTACCTTTGATAACTAACTTTGACAGCTACCGGCTGCAGAAACAGTCACCTGCGCCGTCAAGACCATCTCTTAACTATGACATAAATTATAACTGCCATAAATGCAAACCTTTGTTAAATTGATATTTATATAAAACATTGTGTGGAAACTAGTGCTAAAAGTGTATATGCACGAGACATGAAAATTATGAAACGAAGTCGAAGGCTGAGTTTCATAATTTTCGTGTCTCCTGCATAAACATTCACTTATAGCACTTGTTGCACAAATAGCTAGTATGTTTACCACAAAATATATTCACTAAAGAATACAACTAATGCTACATCTAATATTTGAAAAATGAATTAAAAAGTCACGTACAATGTCACAATTCCTGTGTATACCAAGAGGGCATCCTATAGCGGTTGCTGGTTATCCGTGATCGGGTGAGCTTTCAGGTGGTGGATATGGGTAAAATCATCAAACATGATAGTTACCGAGAAAATATCATTTCTGGAGCTGACCGGAAAACTAGCGATAGCGTTTGTATCTCAGAGAGGCGGCTACCACTCCTTTCGGATGGAGTTATGCGACAGCACCCCGCCACGCCGTTATAAAAAAGTTATATAGCTTAGTTTTAAAAAAGTAAATCGGGCGAGTCTCAATTAAAATAAAGGAGATAACAAAGAGTACTTGGAATTTGTAATATCCAGGGTACAAATACTAGATTTAAACAGGCGATTCAAAAGTTTAACAGACGAATACTGACGTTGCATCCGAAAGACAAAAAGCAAGGTAATGGCACAAACGAGTGGTAAAAATTCATACGTATTTACAGCTGTGTTACCAAAGAAGAAAGAATGTGTCTCAATACTGAAAAATATACCTCTAAACCAGCGTTTCTCAAACTGTAGACATCGGCGGACCCCTTAGTTGCTTAAAAAAAATCGAGGACCCCCATACAATTTTATCGACCATAGACAGTGTATGACTTATGTACCCCGGTGACCTTGAAAACAGTTTGCTGCTGCATTAGGTACCGGTAATAAAATTAAGTAATATTTGAGAGCTCATTTTTTTTATTATTAAAGGCTAATAAAAACACAAGAACACTTACAAAATTAATAGAATATGTAGTATCAATACAAACGTGCAATAATAATAATGGTTTATCGGGGTAGACATGCGACTTTACATATCCCCAAAGAAAATAATCTAATGGCGTCAAATCGCACGAACGAGGTAGTCAGTTAACAGATCCACGAAATATTCCAGTTAACAGTTGCCGAAATACAGCCTGATTTACTGCGAAGAGTGTGTAAAAATTGGACCTCCAGATTACGTCATGTACGCCAGCTGCGGCTGTCACATACCCGAAATTATATTCAAACAGTAATGCCAAAAAATTATCTTTCAAGTAAAGCCAAATTCATGAATATTAAAAACATTTTTCTGTTTTATTTCAATTTAAAGTTCTTCGCCTCTAAAAAACACCCTTTATAAATCCACATTATCTATTCCATGAACAGAAATGCCTGGAGGCTGGATCAGGTTTCTGTTGGTTGCACTGGTTCTTTATCCCTAATTTTTAAGCACATGAATGAGACTGCATGCATGTATTAAGCCAATGTAGTCAATGGCACTTAAAGGGATGATAATTAGATAACTACCCGAAGTGCAGCCTCACACTTCAATTTTAGGCTTGGAAAGGTAGTATCGATGTAATTGAATCAAACAGTAAATGTCGATTGATTTTATTACAAAAATAAATGGGCTTTTATACAATATAACTGCTTAGATACTAAATAAAAACATTTCAAAGTGCAAAGGTATAGTTCACTAGAACGATTCTAAAATTGCAAAATAAGTAGTAAGCAATTATTGTTCCGCGTTGTCTGCGAGTTCGTGAGATGAACTTGAAGTTCTAGGTCATTTCGTAATATAATATGCTTACTGTTGTGATAGCGGTCTTTAAACCGACTGATTATGAAAGCAAAACTGGCTTTTAAATTGTGAACGATATTTCGTAAATTTTGACTGAAATTTTTATCTGTTTAATTCAAACTTAAACAATTCCTATGGATATAATAGCTCTAGGGCTTAACTCGCGGACCCCTTAGATTGCGTTTGCGGACCCCCGGGGGTCCGCGGACCCCAGTTTGAGAAACGCTGCTCTAAACCATACATCAAGAACCAATTGATTGAGCGAATACTCAAATTGGAGTAGGATGTTTAAGGT
This sequence comes from Agriotes lineatus, assembly GCA_940337035.1. Lineage (NCBI taxonomy): Eukaryota > Metazoa > Arthropoda > Insecta > Coleoptera > Elateridae > Agriotes > Agriotes lineatus. The sequence goes on along the minus strand of OW679195.1, from coordinate 30,696,190 downwards.
TATGACTAAAGCTGATAATTATATTCACTCAACTGTACGAAAATATGCGCATATATATGCATACATTTAGTTGAGTATATGCACCCAAAGTTATAATATATGCACATAATATGCTCTAATTTTTTTGAAAATAAGTAGGAGTATTCTAAATAATGTAAAAATTTCAATTATTTTGTATGAGTATATTTATCTCTCTAATTTTTATTCAAAGACGTCATTCATTTTAACGTTTGACTATATAAACATGGACTGCCAACACCAACTTCAAGTTGTAAGCAAAATAAAAATGATATTTTTCCTAACCCCACCAGACTGTTATTCACCCAAACTCTTGAAATGGATTTTGTGTTGACCGATTCCTTATACACTACTTGTATGGGAAAAGTGGGGGTTGATGGCAGTCTATGTTTATATAGTCAAAGATTTTAACAGGGACTTCCCCTTTCCTCTGTTCATTTCGATACGCACACTGCACTCCAGCGGCAGAAAGTGAAAGTGTATATTTCAGTTGTACATAAAAATTTTATTAATAAATTTAATAAAATAGTAAATTTTACTAAAAAATCTCAAAGAGTTCTTCATACATTACAAATTATTGCTAAATATAACCAAATATGCAAAATCCATAAAATATGCTCAAAAACGAATTAATATGCAAAATATGCAAAATGGAACTGCGCTTAAACGATTTGTTTTCACATAATTAGTATACATATGCAAAAAGTTTCGCCGGCATATCAATTATACAAAATATGCATTTGCCATATAATATCAGCTTTAGTTATGACATTGCGCTATTCGTAATACATAATCTCAACGGTTATGCAAGCGTGTGAGCGTGTAACCAGCTGTTAAAGCGTTTAGGTTGGCAGTCGGTAAATATTGAGTTTAAATCTCGCTTCTGGACATCGGCTACATTGAACACTGTCCGGCCGTCATACTAATATATTTTGTGTCTGTAACTCCTGTGAAAAGGCAACATTCTTTCAATTCAACGGAATAGGCACGCCAACTACCCAGGTGGCCACGGAAGATAGTTTCTAAACCGCAAAAGACATATATTCTTTGACGACCTTACGACGCTACTAAATCAAATTGGCGATCTAAAAGAGATAGAAAATTTGTTATATTATTTTATATTGCTAGCGTTTTTGTAGTAAACGTTTTTCTTCTCCAGCAGTTCGAACGGATCTTCCTATTGTTCCTTCGTTTAGACACGATTTTGAGCGTGATTTAGCTCGCGGATAGATGGCGCTGGATACACCGCTGATTAAGCAAAAGGGCTTTACGTTGAGAAAGAATGCGTGCAGTTCGCAGAAATCGCACCGTTGTTGGATTTTTCCTTGCCGTTATTGTTCTCACAAGTGGAGAGATTGCGTTTCTCGTAATTAAAGTCTGCACAGTTCCGTAAGAAGTTAGTTTTTTATCATTGCACCCCGCGCGAAAGAAATTATCGAAGTTGCGATTTGCAAATTTAGCTTTTCTGTCTTTTGTCATTTAGCCAAGTTTGTTTTCTGTAGTAGTGTAATTATTAGACTTTTTTTCATCTGTCTGGTAGTTTTTCAGGGTACCAATGCTTCCAGTATGATTTAGACAGAATATGTGTTACTATTATGGAAATGCTTTCAAAGTTTCGGGTTACACGTGTTTGCAATAATTTGTCGTCGTTATTATCTTTAGCAGCTCTCCGTTGTTCCGCTGATCTGCTGTAGTTTGTGATTTGTGTGTTAGTCTTTCTAGGTTCTTCTGAACTCGACTGTTGATTTTTCAGATTTCGCGTTGTTAATTTTTCTCGTGATGGCGATCAATTTTATTGCAAGTGTCTTACCGTTTGTTGTTTATTTTACTTAACTGTAAAAACTGGTTGCGCGACAGCGGAAGGGAGTATTTTGCGTTTGGACTTGAAGAGCCGCACGTGGACGCGCTTCAGACACAATACGACTACCAGCAAGTTAACAGGGTGCAGTTCTCGGGTTTCTCGTTTGGATTGCAATGTAACAGTTTGCCATGTGCGAGCATTTAAGGGCGTTTACTATTTTTAACGGGATATATACACGCTTCATAGGAATAACACCATCTTGAAGTTTTGTTCACGTTTCGTTAATGTATTCGAAAATTTTATTTCGAATTTATATCGTACAGCGCGAGCACTTCATTTTATTCTGGTCGCTATTGCTGCATCTAGTACTGACGCCATTTTCATGGAAATGCCGAAGTCTAGTCTGCATGTAGTTGAAATATTTTACAAACCGACCACCTAACAACCTAATTTTTTACACTTTCGTCTGAGGTGTGTAAATATCTATTTGGAATCGGTGGATGACTTGTCATCAGGCCATCAATTCTTAGTTTGTATGGCTGTAAGGGCAATTATGTATGGGTACCAGCATTCGCAGCTACCCTGACGAGAATTTAATTTATCTTGTGTATTTTATAGAGCTGTGTTAGGTTTCATCCTGATTGATTTCTTGTAAAGCAAAATTCAGTGCGCATTTTCAGAAACGTAAAATGCTTTGTCTTTCCATGGCGGAATCTCCTCATACAAAATTTTTTTGCTTTTTATTGTTAAGTTATAATGGCGCCGTTTTTATGTTATTGCAATACTGGAAGTTTAATAATATTTCTGTGTTATTTAAGCGGCCTGAGATTATTTTGGTGCAAATTAATGTGTTATTATTCGTTGTTTTCGTCTTTAGTATTTTTAGTTTTACTTCTCTAAATACTAAATGGTCATCAGCAACCTCAATAGCTGTGTATATTCTATATGAATTGCTTGCACTTTCCTCTGAAAGCAAGATAGTCAGAAGTAGTACTTATATTCACCAAAGGAATTTCACATTTGTATAACAATACTTAATCTTGAACTGCCAATTGACGTCTATTTGTTTAGTATTATATATCCTCGCGTGCGTAATTGTCTCTCGCATTTATACAAAGATGTAAATAGCTCCTTTAAATTTCACCAGAACCCTGGGAATGAGCTGTTTCAATCGGTACAATGTCAGATGTAAGATCAAGTATTTTTACTGGCCCTTATTAAGCAAAATCTATTTACTACAAATAAAAATTAAATAAATTCTCACTGAGTTTGAGAGGATTACGTCTCTATCGCCTTAGAATCATAACGCTAGGTAATAAACTAGCCATTGTATTTCGCCAGCGGCAATCTTTGAGATGGGTCCATTTGGCTTTGAAATCCCAAGCATTCTTTCGGCGCGCGTTATTATGCCGCGGTTGAGTTCCTCAGAAATCGGAAGCTTGCACCGACAGCGCTGCACTATTTAAGTGAGGAGTATATAGCAACAGTCGTAAATGCAGTGGAGTGCGGTTGCAGAAGCAGCTCCAGTAGCCTGAACGGTCGTAATGAAATGCCACTTCACGCTACAATGTGCTAAAGGAGCTTTTGTCGTCGCCGTCGGATAACCAGTTTATTGCCGCGTTCGCCGCTACCTTTGCAGATTACGTCGGAATAGTCCAGAATTTCAGAATAACCAGCTCCTGTTTTACGCCGTGTCTCCGACTTGTTTATGCTTTGATGTTTTCTTTTTAAAGCCAGCTTGTTTGGCGAGAATGCATTCGCGAGCAACTAGAAAACTAACTAGGGCTTCGCATGGAAAACTTATCGGTGTTTCCAAATAGAAATGCTCGGGTAATCTCGGCATATTCTATTGTCGCGCGAAATAACAAAAATAGACGATTTCTCTGCAAATGCAACATTGCTTCTATCGTTTTGACGTTTTTTACCGCAGGCATTCACAAAAAGAATAAAGCCTAGAAAATGCCTTCTGGACCTAAACGTTTGCGTCTAGTTCTACGTTGACAAATTTGTGCAATCCAGCCTCTTATTCATAGGCACAGTTTCTAATCATGCGATGCTCCTCATGTACCCTAAAGTGCAGGGTGTGTAAGAGATCAGTTACAGTTAAGTTGCTCAGTTATGACTATTATGTTATGTAAAGTGAATAAACAGTAATAAGGACCGCAGACGCGAGCGGTTGAGAAATTATGAAAATTAAGACCAAGAAGTTGCCTTTATCAAACAAAATTCAACAAGCTATGCGGTCTCAATCTAAGTGGGATAGGCAGGGGCGATGGCTGCATCCTTATAGTATACAAAATCTCAATAAATATGCCTTTCTTTGAGTATCGATTAGTAAAATGGAATTTGAAAAATACACCAGTTGTTGGATGTATTGGACAAGGAAGGATTTTAAGGTAAACCCGTTCGTTGAACAGTTTGGTGCAGGCCATTGGTCTTTACGTAATTTGTATCCGATGTCCTTTTATAAGCATGTACTTCTTGATAATGCTACGTAGTACCGGAAAGAGAACGTTAAGACGAATTACATCAGAAGTGAGTAGTTTTTAGGCACCCTTTTCCTGTACGCTAATGACTTCATATTATTTCAGGGATTTCTCTTTTTAGTGTTAATAGATTTACATGCTGCCGTGTACATATTTCCGTGTTGGAAGAATTGTGGCATCTTGTACCGAATGTGTCCTGTATTAGTCCTGAAAGTATTTTTCTCCTTTGTGGATGGATTTTGGGATTTTATTGTGGACTTGCGCATCTGGGTTTTTACAGTTCATGGATTTGGTTGCTATTATACTACAGCTATGACTTTGTAGTCTGCACCATTCACCCACGTTGGTTCCATCCCACACAGCGTCTAAGCGAGACTTAAGCACATCTTTCACTACATTTCTGGGAGTTATTTTCCATCTAGTCCATCCAAATTAAACATCTTTTCAACACTGAAAATAATATTTTCCATTCGTCGGTTTAGTTTCTGTGATGACGGACAAACTGTAACCTGAATTTCTTGCGTTGACGTCACTACTGCGGTTTCCTACGTAATCTGCGTCGTTGCAAGTTTGGACTATTATCCTTTGAAAAGTTTAAATAATTGCGTTTGTTCCAACTCTTTCAGCAATTTTTGTTGCTGTTCTGCTAGAATTGGATGCACGACATTCCGTTACTGTTGCAGCCATTCAACTTCGATTTTTCCCATAATTATTTGTCTTTTTTAAGTGAACGTTAACAAAGCAACGCCTTCTTGCTATCTGTCGTGCTGTTTGACGATTTGAAAAGTTTCCAAGCCTTAAAGGCTGCAATTTTTTCAATATCTTGAACAGACAAAGTTTGTTAACGACACATTATACCTATCTCTCTCTCTTGTCGTAATTGTTCGAATCCGAAGGTCGTGATTTGTGCAAACTAATTAGTTGGTATGTCGGTACAATTTGCACAAATAGTCTTAGGCTAGTATATAGTGAAGTGGGTGTGTTCTTTTTTCTTCACCGGATCGGATATGGGAGGATTAAGGGTGTAGATAATAATTTAGGTTGGGACATATTCCCTCCCAGTATTCGGAGGTGGGAGGAAAACATAGCTCGCGTGGACAAGGGTGCTTTCCTGAAGTAGACCTATTTCTACCGCGATCGTAAAGAGCGTCTACCCGCTACCACATACCTTTAGCGCTCCCGTTTTTGTTTGAAACACTTGATAAACAATTGACTTGTGACCAAACAGCCTCTATTTTTTGTTTGTTTTGTTTATTTTACAAGAAAATATAATTTCATGAGAGCAACAAATTGTCGCGCCTAAATTTGTAGTTCCACAAAAGAATATTTACACAAAATTAAACATTTTTCTTGAAACAATTTATCATATCCAATATCTTTAAATTAATCCAATCGAACTTTTTAACTGCTAGTGGTATATTATGAGATGGATCACATTCGTAGGGTGAGAGTAATTAAGTGTAGCGGACTGTATATGTTATTTACCTGCATGCATTAAAAACAAAAATCAATTTGATTGCGCCGTATTCATGTCTGACTGTTGCTATAATATCGCATCTTCCAACTTAGATTCGTGAGTTGTTGAAGAATTCAAGTTAGTGGCACCCGTATTTGATTGTAATCATTTTAGTGTTAACTCACTCTCTCCTCCGGAGTAGCTTAGCCGGCCCGTTGGCGCTATTGGTTACATGGCTGTTTTAGATATTTGCAGTTCTCAAGCCGGCTTACATTGAAGTGTTGCACGGTTGTTGGTAGTTTATTTGAACGATATCCCGTCTTGGAAGGTTCTACTAAATCGACTATAAAATCTGAATTTTTATACGAATCGGGATGAAACTTTCCAAACTGATTTACGACAAAATATGGAATGATAAGTATAGATATAGTTTTTCAAGGAACACAAGATATGGAAAGGTAAACTATATTCCTCTTCTTTAGTAGGGATGCTTATGAAAGTGAGCAATGCTACCCTGGCTGCTCGTGATGGATATGTGCATTTACAAATACTCCCCTATATAATCAATACAACCAGCAATGGACATGTTTTTATCAATGAAACGCATTTTTTTTTAACCAAAAGCTTATAAGCTGCATTTATAATTTCGGGAGGGTTGTGAAAAGTCAGTAAATCGTTACGATCCTAAAACTTTTCCAGAGCCTGGCGTCGGCGTCTGTGGAGTCATGAGGCATTGCAGGTGCGACAGAAAAAATTACCTAATTTCGCATGTGTATACGAAAATCATGGCGAAGAAGGCGGCGGCGGGTGTAATATCGTGAGAGGAGGATGACAGAGTGAAGTCAAAAGCCTCATTTCGGAAGTAGTTGAGAGATCCGCCACTAGCTGCCGCTGTCAGCTCGCATTACTCTCCCGGAGTTCCCGGAGTTCGCCCACTCATCTTTATTGCGTCATGTTTCTTGTACGTGCGCCGGGTTACCACATTGCAGACAACAGTCGAACACAAGTGTCCCCAGACTGCCGATGAGGAATGAGATAATGCGATATCGGTTGTTTTTCCTGTCTTTTTCGCGTTTTTGTCAGCGACGCCGGGTTTTTGCCTTGTACTGAAGTTTATATATTGTGATGTCTGTATATGAAGGCTCGAGGTTTACTACCGGTGATGCACGCTGATATCGAAGGATGAATAGTCGCGTTTTTAAATGATCGAAATTGTTGCAACGGGATCATTTTTCATCGTTTGGATGGCTGGAATTTGCTGACGAACGATTATAAATTGAGATGCATGCCCCTTTTTGCCTCAAGCAGAGCAAAAGAGTTATTTTTAAACAAGAGCACTGAACACAGTTGTTTATTTTAATACTCCCCGGATTACACTAAAAGAAATAAAGACTCCATTCGGCTAAAACAAAGCCTGTGGAACGGTTTCTTTCCACAAAAGTAAATGGGCGGATTAGGCTGTTTGCATATACATATTACACTCAACAAAATGAAAAAGGCAACAAAGCACTCGAGTAGAATTTGTCTTACTATAATAAAGTTATCAAACCTTGAACCTGCAATGCGCTGTGCTTGGAAGTTTCCCCGCGCTTTTCTAGTGGAATTCTAGAAAACAATTCCATAAGGAATAGTTGCAATGAGTGCAAATCAACAGGTTGTTTCTTTCAGGCGTAACACGAAAACCCACTGCAGTAAACAATTTCTTCGTACAGTTTTCTAATAAATTGAAGTAAACATGGTCGCAATATGCTGTATTGGATCAACTACACATATCTCACTTTGAAAAGACACTGCGATGACAATAACAAGACGATTTTAGTAGAAATATCTGTACTTAAAAAATAAATATATAATGGAATATATTTTTGACTTAGAAAAAGTTCATAATTTTAGTTATGATGATAGCGTTATACGTGACTGAATAGAAATTGCTACACTAAATATCTGCCTGAAAAGACTGCTTGTGAATTTGGGTTCTCAAAAATTGTAAACTCTGTGAATTTTATATGTTATTGCATATAAAATCATCAAAATGAGAAATAGTCTGTTTTACAACAGATTAAAGTATACTGGTTTTTGTGAGATCAAAAGTTGTTCACAAGTCGCGTCAGCGCCAGCGGTGAGAGGGGCAACTTAAGGAACTAAACAAACGTATTTCATTACGAGTATTAAATGCTACTATTTCTACAAATATAAAAATTTTCAATTTTCATTACACAGCGCAAAAATTACAAATTAATTTAGAATCTGACAGTTCTTGGCATACTTAATTTTATATACTGTTTGAGGCTTTCGCGGTTAGTCAAATTGTCAATGAAAGAATTAAATTTCGCTTTAGACCGCATAGTCTTTGTAGATAAACACCCAGCAAGGCAAAAGTGTGTGTAACGGTTAAGTTCTTTGGTGGCTCGTGAACTCTTACAAGCAACCCATGAGTACAAGGATACATAGTCTAAAACCATCTTTCCTTTTTATATTATTTGAAGGTCTTTCTATTGCTTTCTATGGCTTCAAGTATCACTCTTAGGAAGTAATGAGGTACTCTGGCAAGTACTCTGGCCTGTTCGAATTCTAAAATGTGTCTATTTGTAAAAGTATGTTCAGCTACGATTGATTTTGTGATGCATTTGTATCTGCAATCGCCTTTATATTCTTGAAGTCTTAGATCAATGGAACGACCAGTCTGTTCAATGTAACTCGAGCCGCAAGAACAAGAAATGTGATATACGCCAACTGTTTTTAAACTTGATATTTTGTCTTTTACTGACCTGAAACCGTTACCCAATGTTTCATTGATCGTAAACACAGTTTTAATGTTGCATCGTTTTAGGACACGTCCTATCTTATCAGTTGAGCCTTTACTTTACTTTAATGTGAGGAATTTAGACCAATTAATACGTTGATGGTGTACGAACAAATTTTTAGAAAAAATTGTCAAAGGCCAATTGCAAGAGTTTATAGAAGCAAATAAGATTATAAGTGGCCAACAATCCGGATTCAGAAGCAAGCATTCCTGTGAAACGGGATTAAATCTAGTTTTAGCGAATTGGGAAAGTAAAATTGATCAACAGAAAAGTGTAATGTTTCTAGATTATGAGCATGCGTTTGAAACAATCGATAGAAAAAATAATTACAAAACTAGACAAATATGGAATACAGGGAATCAAAAAACAAAGGTTCGAAAGATATCTATCTTCGCGATAACAAACAGCTGTGTATGATGAAGAGGGATCGACAGAAATTCCTAACACATTAGGGGTTTCCCAGGGATCAGTATTAGGTCCATTGCTATTCCTACTGTACAGCAATGATCTGGAAATAAACGTTAAACACTGCTCTACAAATTTGTTTCCTGACGACACATTAGTTTGGGTAACTGCTGAAAATACTATTGATGCCGTCAACAAAATAAATACAGATCTTGGAATAATATCACAGTGGATATAAATCAATAAACTAAAATTAAATATTGCCAAAATAAAGTGTATAATTGTGTCAATTAAAATTAATAGGACAAATATATCTGTTAAAGTAACAATATACGGTCTAAAACTAGAACAAGTGCCTGAAATTCAATATCTGGGAGTCATTAAAGATAATAGACTTACTTTTCACAGTAATATAAATGTTATCATTAAGATAGTTTTATTTTTTTATTTATTTATTTTGGTACTCAGCCAACAGCCGTTAGGCCAATTATAGGCGTCGCTGTACATCTTATGGGGACTTCCAACCCCACTAACGACTGTCATGATGCTAAAAGAATAGGATTTTTAGAATAGCTAGTAAATTAATGCTAGGATTCTAGTCTATAAAACTACTATTGCGCCACACTTTGATTACTGTGCAAGTATCCTCTTTCTTTGTTCCGAAGTGGATTTGCAAAGGTTACAAAAATAATAAAATGAGAAATATATTACGATGGTCTAAATATGCAAATATTAAGTTAATGTTGAATACATTAAAATGGCTAAGTATAAAACACCGTATTTATTTTAATACAATGGTTTTGATCTACAAAGTTGTTAATAGGACGCCTTTGATACCCGTTCTAAATCATTACAACCACTGTGCGTCATACGGCTACGCCCCACGGATTATGCTGCACTTGAATGACCAATCAGATTTACGTCACTCCGAGCATTTGGCACAGATGACTATAAATAGCTCCACACCGACCTTCAGTTTTTAGTAGGACTTTCACAACGATTATGCAAGCTGCAAGGTCTTGCGAAACGTTAGTGAATGCGGGTGCACAAACAACAAAGCCAAATCTGCCTTTGTATCCTTGTTCTCAAGGTACTCAAACAACACGAGCCACCAAAGAGCATGGCCATCCCGTGGTTTCTTGCTTTTGTTCACAAGGTGCAAGGCACATTAAGCCAGATAATGCTGGGTGTCATCATTATTCATTATTCATCTTTCCTTTACTTCACGTATCGTCCTTTGTATCTGTTTGTATTTTCCAATTTTCTGCGATCCTCCATAAGTTGTAGAATTTCGTTATTCATCCATTCTTTATTCTTTACCTTATTTTCTGATGTTATTTGCCATCTGGTTGTTTTCAAAATTGGTTCTTTTGATGTCTTCCGAATTTTATTTGCGTCGTTATCCCTTTCGCCTAATTCGTCCATTACACTTATGTATGTCTCTTCCTAAACTTTGTTTTATCATAGCCTATATATTTGGATCTTGCAGTTTCTTTTTGTCAACTCTTATGTGTTTATTTGTTGTTTTCGTGCTTTTTAACTTTGTTTTAAGATTTGCAATTATTGGGTTGTGATCTGAATGTATGTCAGCTCCGGGGTATGTTTTTAGGTGTTTATGCTACTTCTAAATCTCCTATTAACAAGTATGTAATCTATTTGATTTCTGATTATATTATTGGGAGTATGAGCTGGTGAAGTCCACGTGTAGAGCCTTCTGTGGGTAAACAAAAATCTTGATTACTATAATTTATTTTACAACGCAAAAGAAAGTAGTCGAAAACTGATTGTATTCTTGCAAAGAATATTAATTCCTATTCTCATCAACCTCATATTTCTCTGCCTTTCTTAGTATTTTGTCAATTTTAATTTATTTTTATGCTTTTCGAAATTTGTTATGCTCTTGTAGTTTTTGCTCTGCCATAAACATTTTTAGTGACGGTGAAATACGGGTTGCTCTGTTACATTGGCCTCTCCTCTCTGAGATTTGTAGAATAATAAGAATGACTTTTTTTTACTACGGTTCGTTCTAAATTTCTAGCTTGTTTCCTATTTTATCTTCTTTAGGCGTATTTTTTCAGTGTACCTAAAAATTATATTCTATGGTAACTTGCATATAACATTTTTTGTCTCTGGGCGCATGTCTATATTCTTATATGTTAAATATGTTTCCAGGAAGAGTTTCAGGATAGTTATTACATTTTACGCTTTTTTATGTTTCAAAAGTGTTGGTTGCTTGTGTGATAACCGCACCAAGAAATGATGTTTTTTTTGTTTTTAAACTAAAATGGATATAGGTCGTTTTCTTGTTCAAATGCCCAAGAAATTGTTTGGCGTTAAGGGCGTATGCACCTGCGGCACCTAGTACATTGTGAGAGAACGCCTTATAGCGAAATATGTGGAAGCAGCGTGGATTCTGCAGTAGATAATTGCTGCACACCAGCTAAAGGTGCAGCAAAACAGCGTGTAGAAATACACCAAACGCCATATTTACAGTGCACGAGGTATGCACTACATAATGGTGCATTCGAGGCATCCACTGTAAAGCCGCGACATCAGCATTCAGCAAAGTGCCTACCAACCGTTAGAGGACGGGACTTCCTTGCAGCATTAAGTGTGGTAGTTATCCACGCGTCCTGCTGGTCAATGTTTCTTCATCGGAAACACAACATCTGTCGTGTATATTTGTGATGTTTAGAGTTAAAATATACAAAGACAAAATTTAACCATGACGTCACCTCAGTTTTTACGTTGCCATCGTTCCTAAATTTCCTGTACAGAAAGAAATCGGAGGGTCTTAGTAGGTTGAATTAGGAAGGATTTCGAAGTTTCATTTAGTTGCTTTTGTTGGCGTTGCAGCGCACTTGAGCGATAATGCATTGTCGTGCTGTTGCACTTTTTTCGCAGTCGTTCACGGTATTTGAATTTAATTTGGTCTCGAAATGTAGTCAGATGGTCGCAGTTGATGATACGATCATTGTTAAGGTCGATTAGCAACATGACCATGCCGGTTTGTTTGATAACAGGGTAATAATAGTGATGGACCAAATTTTTGTCCATAGTTACCACTCTTTTAAAGAAGTTGTCTGCATTGATAGGGGCCAAAGGTTACTACAAATGTTCAGTCGATTCGGTTTGTGCAAGACTGAATGTTCGAGGCAGAGACTTATTCATACGTAAAATCTTAAGCACTATTAACCTAAACGTCAACTTGTACAGCCTTAGCTACCGTTTTAACAGTAATTGTCTTATCTTCCATCGCTAACTTCTCCACTTCAGCCACAATTTCAGAGTTTTGTGTAGTTGCAGATCTTTCACACTTCGCATCGTCTTTGAAGTTCTCGCTGCCACCCTTAAACTCTTTTACTCAGGGACCCATCTTAGTAATTGTTTTCAGCTTTTTGTCTTTTTCAGTAAAATAAATACCCTCCTTGGCAAATAATTTCATCACTCCCCGGTGTTTAATTATCTTCATTTCCAGAAGCTATCACAATACGATCTACTAAATCGACTATAACATCTAAAGTTTTATACGAATCGGAATAAAATATGACAAACTGATTTACAAGACATAGAATGACACTTAACAAGATATTGATTTTTAACCACACCTGATAGAGAACGACAAAAAATCTCTTTCTTTTCATATTCAGTCAAACAAAAATTAAACCCTACGATTGAACAGCTTTGTTTACAATTATTGTAGAATTTTCCGAACCGGTCTTTCTTATCGTACCGCGAAAACAGCTGAACTTATCTTTCCTTCATTTTGATTGGAACGTCTTCCAGCTGAGAGCCACTAACTAGACTGCTTAATGGGTACGAAGTTTACCCAGCGACGTGCATTTTATTAAAGGTTTCGCCAAGTAATAAAATTACCCCGACAAATTTGTCGTTTCATTTAGGAGAGGCATCGTGTGCATAGCGCTTGTTTACATGCACTTAAAGACCTCTCGAGTAAAATTAACGACGACCGAATAAAGCGAAGTAGATTGCAAAAATAAAAACGGGACTAAACAGCAGTTTGATACGGTGGGTGCTTCTGTTTCATAAAATGATTTAATTCAACTCCTTTGACGGAGTCGAGTAGTAGTGCTCATAAAGGAAACCTTCTGCGAGACCTGCTGTTTCGTTTTATGTTTTGTAGTAAAACAAGGTGGAGTATGTTGCCACCTCTGCACTGCCATACCAATTTCGTAAGTAACCGCATCGCGCTCACTTACTACGTCGAATTAATATTCATCGTAAATATTCTGACGTTTACTGGAGCGAGAACAGAGCAAGTTGGATAGTTGAAGCTAAGTAAACAGAAAAGCATTGGAATGCCATTGTGGGAGAATAAAAGGAATACATGATCCAATAGCATTGCAAATCCTTAGGTCTAGTTACATTGCAAAATTCTTGCAGTCAAATATTTATAGCTATGGGATATCCATTTAAAGGAGTAAAATCGTTATACAGGGTACCTCACATCGTTTGCACTAATACTTCACTAGTGTATTCTATGGTCAAAAAGAAGTTATGGGGCTTGTTTAGTAACTTTATTGCAAACCGTAATAAGTATATTTCTGCAATAATTTGACTTTCTTATTTATAACTTTGTAACTTCAAACATGGCGCTGTTGTGACGTTTCACCCCGTTACTAAGGGCATTAAAAATGTATACCTCGGGTTAATCTCAAATCGGAGAAATACTTTTACTCAAATATATATTCGATTAGGAAAAACAAATATCATGTTGTTAGCTAATTACAAAATAATCGTTTATTAAAAATAACTCTGAATTGTACAGTATTCAAAATTAACGTATTCTTCTGGAACGGTGTGTCTGATTTCTCAGGTAAAACTGCAACCCAATGTACCGGTGAGTATCACGGGCTTCTTTTGTTAATCGGCCGGCACACACGACGATTCTTCGGGAAACGGGCTAAGTAGGTCTTTTGGCCCGTAGGTAAGATGTTCCTCCAAGTTTGACCTTCTACTCAGCCGTTGTTTACAGTGATTTATGCTGCAATTATCCGGTGAATTTAGCGACTTTACGGGTTACCTGGGGTTGGTGTTAGTGCTTAAACACTTGTGCGGGGCTTACTGGTGTCGTACGAAGGCTAGATGTCGATCTTGGAGCGCACGCGGTGTCAAATCCTGCAGATGGAATTCGTTTACTTTTAGCCGGGAAGCTTTGGTTTGACAGTCCGCCGGAGATGAATTCCTGGAAAGCGGGCTCGATCTGCGTACCCCAAGGAAATGATTTTAAGCGTCTAAAACGGACCCTCTAGGTGAGTTTCTGAGGGGCGCCAGCCGTGCTCTAGCCGATCGCAGACGGGGTCGATGCTGCGATTTCTACAGGTTTAATTATTAGTAAAATGAGGTTATGCGATGTATTTAATCTCTCGGAGCGCCGGAATTTACGCTTAATAATTATGCAGTTGGAAAGTACTTTTAAGCGATCAGTCTGGTGTGATACGGAATGTTTCAACTTCTTGAGCTGATAGTTCAACCTGTCATCTCCCTTGAAACCTGGACTGGTAAGGCTTGGAGACCTACTCCGTTAGACAGTTGCTCGGACTGACACTGCAATCTTCTTTTATACCTTTTCTGCCGCGTTATCGGTGTACTTGCCCTAGCTTCCACTGCAGAAAGGAACGCCGCGGTCGCTCATACATCGCCATCATGCGTACCGCGGATAGGATTTCTTATCGCCTATTAGCGCGTCGAGCTGATGTAACGCTTGATTAGGCGATGTATCAAATATAAATCCATTTTATGTATAATAAAAAATTAATGCAGGAGGTAGCGTTACACAGTAATGTGCTTATAATAGTAAAATGCAGTGGAAAAACTTTCCTTTGGTAAAAGAACTTAAAAAATGAAGTAGAGATTGGAATTATTAATTATTCTATAGAGGTGAATAAAAACGTTATTAAGTAAAATTTTCCGTTTTTTACTATAAAGCAGTAGCCATGTTACTTTATGTGTATAAACACGTCGTGCGATGTTTGAATTTCTTTGCAAAAACTTGATAACAGTAAATTAATTTGAATATACGTGCCACAAAGTTTCAAAATATTTATCGAAAATAGGCAAGACACTTTACTATTTAAGAATAGTAACAGAAAGTTGAGGCGCATAAACTAATCCTAACCGTTAGCTTAGGCTAGTTAATTATCTCATTTAAAATAACAAATATTTACCATATTTTTGCTTTAGTAAGTACATAATTTGCTCCAAGTAGCAACTTTACATAGTTGTGGTGAATTTAAAGGAGAAAATTGCTTAAATTAAGAATAATAGTTATCAATTTATTTCACTTTTATTTCAGTGCTATCTTAAATTACCACATTTCTAATCATTCAAATTTTTAAAATGCGCAGCTTTGCTTTTTGGAAATACATTTAAAGCACTTCGTGCACTATTTCTGTACTTACAGTAGTTTGCCATAAATATCAAGTAAGGTATATTTTTTAAGAGTTCCCCTGATGGTGATTTTATTAATCTTTATTGTCAAAATAGTTAAAAACAAGGTAATAACAAAATTAACAGCCACGAAATCACTCCTAATATATATTTAAAAAGATCAGGTATTAGTATTTATTCTTATTACGTTAAACATTATTGGTACAATTCAAATGAAGTGATACTATTACAAACGTAAACATAGTTATAATTGATTATTAGCATACATAAAACCGGTTCTGAAATAAAGCAACAATTCAAAGTACTACTGCAATGAAAAGTTAACAATTTCGGCAGTGTTCAGGGGCCCAAAATACCCACTTTTTTGTGCTAGTACTTTTTACTTTTCAGCAGTAATAAACATAGCAACAAAAACTAACACTGTGTTTCCATTGGTCGAAGTCAAAATACACACTGCCATTTTTGGTATGATCATGACCACCTCGACTTTTCCCGACGTCATCGATTAAACTGTTACTTTTTTATAAGGAAAATCGATTCCAAAGCAGTAACACAACACGTTATGTACAGTGTGTCCCAAAAAGTTTTATACAAATGGAGAAAAAGTTTATCTTACATTTCACAAAAAAAATTCTTGATAAAATGCTCTGCAGGACTTGTAGATCCATAATCAAGTACAACATTTTTAAAACATTGGCTGAAATACAGGGAAAATCAAAATTATGATTTGGAATGAGAGTAAAATACGTTCAAACTGTAGCGGAGAGCAAAATGTTCATTGAAATTGTTATTAAGTAGCAAACAATTATTAGATTAGTCACTTTCCCAGATAAAAATTATAAGATTATTTCAATAAATACGTCAGCAATTGTTAGATTAATGAGCAGTACGAAACATCGTAAGATCCTGTTCATAATAAGCGCCTGATTTTGTGTTACTCGTCCTTATTAAACACGTTCTGGAAAGAGTGCTTTGGAATATCTAATAACTGTCAACAAATGTCAAATTCTACTTAATTACAATTTCAATGAACATATTGCTCTCCACTACAGTTTGAACGTATTTTACTCTCATTCCAAATCATAATTTTGATTTTCCCTGTATTTCAGCCAATGTTTTAAAAATTTTGTACTTGATTATGGAGCTACAAGTCATGCAGAGATTTTTATCAATAATTTTTATGTGTCTCGCTCGCTGCGCTCGCTTGGCTGTAAACTGCGACTCGTTCAGAAAAGTCCTTAATTTCCTACATGTAAGATAATAGCTATTATAGCAAAATTCGTTGACCACTAATACAATTTACGCTACCTACTTTACGTAAGATACTACATAATTAGGGGGTTGCACGAGAAATAAGGGTCAAGCAATTCATGAGAAAACATAAACTAGATCTCGCCAAGGAAAAATTCATATTTGCAAAAATACTGAAAAAAAGGTAATTGAAGTTGGGTTGGAGAAATACCACAATATGCGAATCCTGATTACCCTGTATACAGGGTAGAATGCCAACGCACTATTTTACAATCAAAATCACGTCATAAGATAAACTAATTTATTTAAACCTGCTATTTGGGCAATCCTGCTTTGTCTAAAGCAAATGCTTGAAGTTGGACCCATTGTTTTAGATACGTTTGTCTATATTTGCCAGAGTCAGTTATTAATCTTATCTACTTTAGTGTTTTAATGTGACTGTGTTTACATTGTTTTTTTTATATGACAAACGGCTAACAGACTCCTTTATTTCAGACAACTGCCAGATTGTCACAGTTATGAAATTTTAAAATTCAGTTTCTTATTATTTTGATACAAAATAAATAAAATCTTGTATGATACGCGTTGCAAAGAAGTTATTAGGTACTTGACGTGATGTCAAACTCGACCCCTCGTGTACCTAAAACACTTAAATTTAGCAACATGTACCATAAATAGCTAGTATCTACTTTGATGTCTTAATATGACTATTAAAACACTGAAAACAGTGCTTTAATAAGGCCTGATTTTTGAATTGTTCTCTTCGCTCTTTCCAAAAAATGTCAAAATTGCCTCAAGTTCAGACAATAATTGTCACATTTATAAAATGTCAGAATTCAAAGTTTCTGTTTATTTTAAGCAAAGTAGATAGAATTTTGTATAGTACACGTCGCAAAGAAGTTTTTAGGAACTTGATGCGATGTCAAACTCGAGCTTCGGCCTCTTTGGCTAAACACGTCAGGTGCCTAAAACACTTAAATTTTACAGCTTGTATTATAACTAGCTATTTGATACGCCCGTGTCAAAAATTCCATTAAAGCCGCCTTACAAAGACAAAATCTCTAACCATTAATGCTGCCTGATTAAAACACGTTGAAA
This sequence comes from Agriotes lineatus, assembly GCA_940337035.1. Classification (NCBI taxonomy): domain Eukaryota; kingdom Metazoa; phylum Arthropoda; class Insecta; order Coleoptera; family Elateridae; genus Agriotes; species Agriotes lineatus. The sequence goes on along the minus strand of OW679195.1, from coordinate 30,678,460 downwards.
ATGTTTTGCCCCCCACCATACATAACTCACTTTAATAATTTATTCTTTTCGATCATTTCGTTATTAAACTCCACACTAGGTGGATACCCTATAAATACTGAAAGATGCACAGTAGCATATAGAAAGAGCTTTATGCTACTCCTGGGACACGCTGTATATAATTTAATGATAATTAGTGCTGCATATAATGCTTTACATTTCTTTGAATTGGTGTAGTAACGCAAAAACTAATAAGTACTTTATTTTTACACTTTTTTCGACTTGGAACCCATATTTTCGCACTCACACTTCAGTTATTCTGACTAGGTACAAATATAAGGAAAGCACCAAGTTGCAGTCTGTTAGTCATTCCAGAATCTCATTACAAAACCATTTAAATATGGTGCTTAGAAATTTTGGGCTTATCGAAGCCTACAGCGAACACCTATATCATAATCTTTTGGCTCCATTCATATTTTGTTTCCTGGACGTAGTACCGATAACATAACAAGGTTATGACGTGTAGACGAAGTCATTTAAAAATTACGTAGTATGGCTTGTTGTCTATCTTCAGCTTGTTTTAAAAATTCTGCACCGGTTAGAAACGAAACCTGAAGTTACTAAACAGTCCTCTTAAACGGTCTTAATAAAAATGTCTGTTGACTTATCCAAAGTAAGTAGCCGAAAGTAAACGTCTTAACTAATTTATAACTAAACACACACACGCACGCACGCACGCACGACCAGAAATCCCAACCCACAAGCGATTCCCAAGTCTATATTTCCTGTGGCGTCATAAGGGAAGAATATTCGGCGTCCCAGAAGCCCCCGATAAAGATAGATTTTCACAGGAAAAGCGTTGAAGTAGGTCCATTATTTTAGGACTTCTGCAAGATCAGACTGTCTACGAGGTGGAATTTCATCTCCGGTAACAGGCCCAGTTCTTCCTGGGCCTGTTACCGGAGATGAAATTCCTATTCCGAAGCAGACCGCACGGTCGTCAACCCTTAAAGAAACTTCTGGAGACTACCCAATCCCACAACTGGGCACAAAGAAAAGTGTGGTAGAGAGCTCGCTCTCGAACGGCGACCCGTCAAACCAGTGCTGCCAATCTGCGGGTAATTACCCGAAATTCGGGTATTTCAGACATTTGCGGGTAATTACGCGGGTATTGAATATTACGGGTGATTTCGGGTATTATGAAGCTGAAGCTATCCTTCAAACGTAAAAATAGTATATTATTATACTAGTTTAATAAGAAGGACAATTGTAGCACGTCTACGCTACGCTCGTCGTGCCCCAATGGAACGAGTGCTACACTTCCTCTTATTACACGAGTATAATATACCATTTTATCTACTTTGTATAAAAAAATAATCAAAAGCTGTTAATTTGGACATTTCATTAATGTGACTATCTGCCAGTTATGTGAAACAAGGTAGGCTGTTTCCATGTTTTTCATATGAAAATAACAATGCAAAAACAGTGTTCTAATAGACTCTATTGTAGCACTGTTTTCGGTGTTATAATAATCATATTGTGACACCAAAGTAGATAATAGTAGATTATGCAATGAGGGAGAGAAATGCGTTATTTTGCTGAGGTACAATTTCTGACTCGAGGGCGAAGCCCGAGAGTCAGAAATTGCACTGAAGCAAAATAGCATTCTCTCCGAGTTGCATATACTATTTTTTTCACGTTGCAGGAAGATTTAAAACGAAAACCCGTTTTTTTAAACGTCATTTATTGACATTTTAGTTACAATTATTTTAAAATTAGTAGCCTTTGCTAAATTTTAAAGTTGGTGGCACTGTAAGTCATTATGACAAGAGCTCACAATTATGTCAAATTCGAGGTTAATAGATGAGGTTTTGCGTCAGTTTATGTCAAAACTGACGCGAAACCTAACCTGTTAACCCCGAATTTACCATATATTACCATAGATACGGTAACATTTTTTACTTTAGTCCCTAGGGGCTAAAGTAATTACTTCTGTCCCTAGAGATAAAATGAGCTACTTTAGTCCCTGAAATAAGTGACTAAAGTGCCAACTTTAGTCCCGCAAGTGCAAAAACAATATTAAATAAATATCAATAGCTTTCTACCCCTTTGATTCTAAAATGAACATTTTAAATTTTTATTGCTTTTTAATGTGTACTGATGTGAGATAGGTGATTTTCCAGTTGAATACCTCTAAAATTTGTATTATTTTGTACGGTTACTGTAGCATTTGTAATTTTTTAAAAATTTTGACAAATGCTTAACAATTAAAAATCAAATTTTTGGCTAATTGTAAGATCGCTGTAAAAGGAAGTTGTGTGCGTATATCACACCCGATTTGTTTTACTTCAAAGGATTTATGTTGTATTTTTAATAAATAAACAGAAAAATAATTAAAACTGGAGTTTTATTAAGTTATGGAGTATTAAAATAATCAACATAAAAAATAATATTATTTGAATTCGCGGGCTTTCTGCTGTTTTGCACTTGCGGGTAAAATCGGGTATTTTCGGCATCTGTTGTGGGTATTCGGTAATTCTACGAACGGTAGCGCTGCGTCAAACGTTTACACGGGTACTACGGGCGGTCAGCACCAAGCCCCGCTCATCGAGATACCCGGCACTTCGGTGTCGGGTACCGTGAGCGTGGTTGACCAGTTGCGGAAGGAGTCGTAGTGGCAATGGTACCCAACATGCTGGGAAAGGGGCTCCCGTTTCGGCGGGGGCTCACGGGTGGCGACTCCACAAGTCGTCAGAGGTTGGATAGTCCTCGACCGGGCCGATGCCGGACCTGCGGCATCGGTAGCTTCCCCGCTTGAGAGACCGAAAGGTACAGAAGGCGGGGGACGTTATGCTTAATTGCTAGGTACGTCTAGCTTCATAAATGTGTGTCTACGAGGTGGAGAGCCATACTCCAGTGGTCCAGAGCTTTGCAGTTCTCAGAAATTTAGATAGCGTCCCTTGGAAATGAGAACTGACGCGGCATTTTTCAGTTTTGGGCGGATATAAAACAAAAATCTGTCGGGCGTCTGTTGCGACGTCACACTAAAACAAAACGAACTTAGCAGTTGCTATGCCACAGTAATAAATATTTAACTGACGCCTATTTGCCATTTTGGTGTTTTAAAATTAAATTTACGCTGTTTCTTGCGACCACAAATCATTTTAAAGGTTAGCTAAATGTCAGATGAAATTGTGCATTTTCCCGAAATATTTGAGACTATTCCCCTCAGATAATATAAACCAATCCCACCACTCTATTTTCAAAATTTGAACCAATCAGAGTCGAATACAGCGAATATTTTGCACAAGTGCAATACCCGGGTATTTGCACAAGTGCAATATTCTAGTATTTGTGGGAAGAAAACCAAACCAGCTTGGTATACAAGAAAAAGAAACGGAGCTTATGAATTTATTTTGTGAAATTACAGTCACTAAAAGTACAGTTATTATAGTAATTTACAACACAATCTTTATTTGACGTCGAACTGTCTCGATTTTCAATAGGAATGATGCTTTCTTCTTGCCGAGCTGTTTCCTCACTTCGCAACTTTGAAACACGGAGGGTGTGGTGCTCTTCATTTAGCTGCAGATATGAATTGATAGAAGAGACACTGCTGTGTCCAGTAATTCTAGTAATTTGTGTTTCCCCTACTCCTTCTTTTGCTAAATTGGAAATTGCCGAAGATCGATTGGAATGGTTCGTGATTTTTACACGCTTAACATCCATTCCAATTTTTTCGGCCGCTTCAGAGGTCCACTTTGATAGCATGTTTCGTGCTATCGGTACATTTTTTAAAAAACCGACCGACTTTTCTTTTTTCCAAGCAGGATTCGGCGTTAGGAACAAGCGTTTAGACGTGATATGTGCTCCTCTTCTTTCCATAAGTTTGTTAAACAACCTGCAATCAAAAAGTAGAATGAATGTGGAATATTTCAATTAAGCTTTGATTATAAAACCAACCTCACTGGACAGTGATCATTGTTATCTTCATTTGCAGTCAACCATTTCTTTCGTGCTAATGGTTGGGCACCGCCTTGCGACGTCTTGTCGAATACTGGGTCGTAGATAATACGTCCTGTCTGCTTACCAAAGTTGTCGAATTCTTTTGTAAAAAACGTAGTAAGACAATTTGCGGCTTCGCCCCCACGCCATGCCAGTTCGAACGAGGCTACGTGATAAAACTTCTTCTGCAGCCCCTCGGGAGTGTTTTCATCCCAAACATTGATCATTTTTATATGGTTTTCTCGACTAAAGGCTACGGCGCTCCTTTTCCTATTCTCGCTGCATGCTTGAAGTTCCTTCCGTTTTGCGTCGCGGGATTTTCGGGCTTGTTGAAATTCAACGTCTTTAAAAGGATCAAAGCTTACATTAAATTCTTTATAATATTTCTCCTGCAGTACTTTAGCCACGCGATTCCAGTTGTTTTGATTACTCCCTCTTTATAATTACCGCCATCTTTTCTTCTCATATTGTACCCAAAATCTGTTAAAACGTTTGCCAATTGTACCACAGAGGTGTTTTCGTCGGCAACGTAGCCCTTTTCTTTGCAAAAATCTTCGAATAACCTCCAGGAGCACAGGTTAGATTTCTGAGTATTGATGGGTGTAATATCACCTACTTTGTTGCTGATTTCTTCAACAGAACTAGTTCCAAAGCGCGAATCCATGTTTTCGGATGCCGATCGTCGAGATATTGACCAGAAAAACTTGAAAAACTTGCAAGTAAAAAGCGATCACAGATGCAGAAAAGTGTTATCTTTGTTTATCGGCGTTACTATGGATCTACTAATGTTTCATTGTTATATCGTCATACAACCATGATAAACTTTTTTGTTAATAGAAATGTCAGAAAGAAAACTGTAAACTCTTTAAAAAGGAATAATATGATATTCAAAGAATGAAATTTCTTCGGGAAATAGTCTTGCAATATTTCCCGCGTGCATTCTGTATAATTCGAGTATTTCTCTCGAATATACAGAATGCACTTGGGATATAACTACTGAGTATTTGTCATACAACAAGTTATTTGTCACACCAAAATTTCCTTAATTTTATGAATCCACACCCCTGAACCAAGACTGTTTTATGTTCTATCGAGCTAGGCCCGAATGTGTATTGCAAATAGGTAAAATAAGAAAAGGGCAATAAATCATTTATTTGTCGTAATTTTTGTTACACTCTTTTAATGTGTCTTGAGTTTGACTGGTGAATTTCAATTGAAACTTAATAATTATAAAGTGTAGTTTCCCCCTTACCATTGAATTATTTTATTTTAAAAACCCTTATATTTATCATTATAGGAGCAGGGGTTATTACAGTATATCAACACTCTGTATATTGACACCCTGTGTCTCATGGCAGGCGAATGAAAGCATTTTGTCACTACAGCTGCTATTTGCGAGCCCACAGTTCTCGACAAACGTTTGACTTTCCTGGTTGAATTTACCCATTGCATCATCAGCAGACAGACAGCAAATTATGCTTCTAAGATTCACGCGAATTTGTCCCCGTCCTTTTCCAGGTACAATTGACTATCGTGGGAAATTTTATTTAAGACTAAAACCCTCTCGTAATGCTGAACTGCTGGACTCTTTCAGGATTGTTTCCTTTGAACTAATGTAAGATAGCTAAACATTTTTTATACAAAAAATATCGTATGATGAAATGACAAGTAAGAAAACTATCGGTTTCGTTCAATATTACGTCAAAAACATATTAAAGAAAGTAAAATGTATTACGGTATTTTCAGATATAAGTGATACATGGAAAAAAATTGCGTCAGTACAGTATTCATTTATCCCGTTTAAGACAAAACGTTATAAAGGACTTGAATGTTGAGATTTCTAACTTGAAGTTTTATGTTACTAGGTATGTGATCGAACATTTATAAGGAACAAGAGAATTTACACCACTGTAAAAAAAGCATCACATAAGTGACTGGACTTACCTAGAGGATTATATGTGACTCTATTCACTATTTAAAACTCTAGGAAAAAATACTAAACTAGGTAGGAGAATGATTTTCAAGCAGCAAATATAGATTAATTTTGTTTAAAACTCAAAATAATGAAGTTTTCTACTACGCAGTATCTGAATTTCAACATACAGATGAAAATGTTCGAGTTTAAAATGATGCCACTTGTTTTGTACAAATCCATGCTGCCCTTCACAATATAATTATATACTGCTAGTCATCCAATATGTTCCAAAAATGATTTTGGGAATTATTATGAAATCAGAAGTACGTGAAAAAATTGAAAATACTCTCATTACTCCCACTCATTCCCTCATTGCGTACTATACGCTTAAAGGTTGTACTTCAAAAATTTAATTGCTGGGCAGAACTAACTAACGGAAGAAAACAGTTTTTTGCAATTTTTGAACAAATTCACTTTTGGAGCTACATTCTAGATGCAGAGGAAGCCCCAGTTATATATTATTTGTAAATAGTCTTATTACACTGTTAAATGTTGTCATAAAGACGCAGTTATCTAAGCCCTTTCTTTGCGAATCTTTAGGCGTTGAATAGGTCACTTTTTGCTTCGTTCAAATCGATCGATCCTGGAGTCACCTAGCACGAAAAAAGGGTGTTCTGGTAAATGCAGCGGATAAAAATAGCGGGAACATAAAGAATTTTCCTGCATATAAACCCGGAAGCGATCAAAGTGCACATCGTTTATCATCCGCACAAAACATTAAAGGGCGGCGTAAAATACAACACCAAATCTTAAAACTCGCTGCCCTAAATTCCAATCTTTGCTGATAAATCCCCTGATATCTTAAAGTTCACAATGGGCGACCTCTGTAATCCTATAAGACATGGCGACATCACTTTTGGCGGCGGCCCGGGCAACGCCACAACCGTCCAGTTTACTTTGTAAGTCACACAGCCCTGTGCCAATATTTGCAGGGCATATCTCAATTCAATAAGAGGAATACTAATAGCAGTGACCTAAATTGTTTGCTCGCCTGCGCTACTTAAACACTGCAAATGCAGCATTATGGATGCGATTAACGCCTACAAAGCACACTCGATTTCAGAGTAATTAAACTTGGTCGTGCTTTCCAGGCAAACCTGTGATCTTGATTAATTTCTAAAAATGTATACAAACCCTGGTTATCAAATGATATTCAGGAGGATTAAATAAAGTTGTATATAATAGATGGGCAAACATAATTTTTTGCCAAGTTTACAGACTCTTCCCGTGATCCAATAATACAATACTATAAAAACTCAGTTAGTAGAACTTACAACTGTCGAACTTGTTTTTGACTTTTAATACAGTCGCTAATGAATACTAAATTTTAATCATCAACTTTTCCAAAAGTCGACATGTCTACGTCTCAAATAAATGCAGCGTAAAGTGCGTTATACCGAATTACCGACTAGTCTCTACCCCAAACAGATCATATATTAATAAAAATGAAAAATAGAGTATTGAGTTGCAATTGTAAAAGGCCGTGTGTTGTTATTGCTTACAGATTAGTTCCAGTTATGAAGTTGTGTGTATTGTGTATATTCATAATGGCACGGAAACAAAATATGAGGTGTTACTGTTAAATAAATCAATCTTGTGCAGCTACTCTTCTTTCGGCGGAGCATACGAAAAGCAACAGATGGAAAGCGAACAGTATCGTTACTCAGGAACCGAAGAAGAAGAAGAAGGGAACAAAGTTTGCTGGTTTCATAAATTCATAAACGACACAGTTCTATTTGTTACAGAGAAAACCTGCAACGAACCTGAAAAGGGGTGGAATATCTGGGCGAGATGAGAGTGAGTCGAAGGATTAAATTACCCAGTGCTGCAATGGGGAAATTCGAATAGGAAAATGTTCCTTGGCGATGGGAAATATGTCTCGATTCAGAGCTAGGATTTGGACCTACCTTGTTTCGTGGTCTCGGCTTATTGTCTTCAAAATACTCGTAACTGCACCTACGGCACTTTACAAATGAAAATGTTACAGTAAATTTAAGAACCTACTAAGTTAACATTTATAAAAATACCATTTATGCGAGCACCGGCAAAAGACCAGAACCGCAACAAACAATAGTAACAACCAATCCCTAAGAATTTTACGTCATTTGTCGGGAAGGAATTCCAAAAGGTAAAACAAAATTGATACACTGGTGTAGAGACCCTAATGAACGCAAAGTTTACACAACTTACTTATTAAAACACACACAAAATTGAAGGCAAATTGCCTATACAGGCAATAGTTTACTTGAGCTGGGTGGAATCCTGCATGCGGACAACGGCTCGGCAACGGTAGCCAGTGTCTGGCGTTTGGATTTTGATAAAGCCCCATCTTGGGGTAGCTTTAAGATTGTATAGAGCAGTGGTCGCCAACCTGTCGATCGCGAGCTACCGGTAGCTCGCGGGGGCAATTCTGGTAGCTCTCACAACGATTTTAATTTAAAAAATACAAAATCAGAGAAGCTTCCTAAAATTCCACAAAAAAATCTAATTGTCATAATATTAAACATAAACAGCGGCAACGTTGCGGCGAGCGATCTGCCGCTGACGCCATCAAGCTACAATCGGCTAGAATCGGCTAGAACCGACCAGCCGGACCAGTGCGTTAGTGTTCGAGAACGATCTGGATTGCTTTGAACGGGATAAATACGCACGGCGCGGCGACATTGCGCTTAGTTTAAAACTGAACGCGTAACCAACGTCCAGCGGTTGGGTTAGTAGTGAATAACAAAAAATAATATTATGGCAAGCAGTTGTAAGAAGGTAAAGACATACCACTTTCATTCGGAATGGGAAGAACAATACTTTTTTACAGAAGTTAAAGATAAAAATGTGTGTTTGTTATGTAATACTTCGGTCTCCGTTGCTAAAAAAGGAAATATTGAGAGACATCATAAAACTGTACATTCTAATTTTGAAAAATCATTCCCACTACATTCTGCCGCCAGAAAGGAGAAACTGAAACAGTTAAAAAAGCAGTTAATTGGACAACAATCAATATTTTTAAGAACAATCGACAAAAATAAGGCTGCAACTGAAGCATCGTACCGTGTGTCCCAGATAATTGCACAAAAAAAGAAACCTTATGAAGACGGGGAAATGATAAAACAGGCGTTTTTAGAAGCTGCTGACTCGTTATTTGCCAACTTTAGAAACAAAGACGAGATAGTTTCAGCTATAAAATCTATGCAACTTTCTGCTAATACAGTGATGAGACGTGTAGAAGTAATGAGCAATGATATTTTTTTACAGTTAAGAACTGACTTAGATAACTGTGTTTATTTTTCACTTCAACTGGATGAATCAACAGATGTCGTTGACACTGTCCAGATGGCCGTGTTCGTCAGGATGGTTTTTAGTGATTTTACGATTAAAGAAGATCTTTTGAAGTTTATTCCACTGAAAGGACACACTACTGGACAGAAGTTGTTTTCTCATTTAAAAAATATTATTTCTTCCGAGAAAATTCCAATATCGAAAATGGTAGGTTTGACAACCGATGGCGCTCCAGCTATGGTGGGTTTTGATAAGGGTCTGGTGGCGTTATGTCGTAAAGATGAAACTTTTCCGCAATTTCTCTCTTACCACTGCATTATCCATCAGAAAGCATTATGTGGAAATTTCCTGAAACTAAACAACGTTATGAAACTGGTGGTAAAAATTGTGAACAAGATTAGAGCTCAAGCGTTACAAAGAAGATTATTCAAAACCTTGGCCGATGAAGTTGACTGTCAATACGGGGACCTACTCCTTCACTCTGAAGTCCGATGGTTAAGTAGAGGACGGGTGCTGAAACGTTTTAATGATGTCCTATCTGGCATAGTTCAATTTTTCAAAAAACGCGATGAACCGACTCCGGAACTAGAAAATTCAATCTGGCTTAGAGATTTTGGTTTTCTCGTGGACATTACCGAGAAATTAAACGAACTTAATTTGCAGCTTCAGGGGAGAGACAAAGAACTAGCAGAAATGATTTCTGCTATAAAAGCATTTATCAAAAAGCTGGAGTTTTGGGAACAAAACCTAATTAACAGCGATGCCAAGCATTTTCCTATTCTTTCAGAAAAAATATCTCAAAATCCATTAGAACCCTATGACAGCAAATATCATGTAGAAATAGCTTCTACCCTGAAGAATAACTTCAAAAATCGTTTTAAGGATTTCAACGAAATGGTTTTAGTAGCGCAGTTTGTTGTTTCACCCTTTATGGAAATTGATATCTAACAGTTTGCAACTTGTGTTATGCAGAACTTTGGCGAAGACATCGCTGCAACAGAAATGGAAGTAATTGATTTTCAAAATGATTTAGCCTTAAAATCGTTAGTCTCAAGTACCAAATGTATCTGGCCTATTGTAAGTAAAGACAAATATTCAGTTCTATGCCGTGTTGCCTTGAAAGTGAAAGCATTATTCAGTTCAACCTATTTGTGTGAATCTTCTTTTTCCAATATGAAGTTTATTAAAAACAAATATCGCAATCGACTTACAGATGAACATTTGGATAATTGTATTCGAATGGCTGTATCAAATTATACTGCAAACATTAAAAAAAATATCGATGAGTCTGAGTGTCAACCTTCTCATTGCACGTGCTTTTTTATTTTTCAATGTTTATGTTCGTGATAGTGCGTTACTTTTTTGTTGTTATTATTAACTATTTTTAAATCTTACGTGACATGCCGTTGTGGCTGGATAAAAGTTTGTGTTTATTTTTCAAACAACTTCGTTTGGTAGGTAGGAATGTAGTTATTATTAGTACCTATGTATTATGTATTACCAGTTAAATAAATAGTAAAATAAATACATATAATGATAAATTAACTGTGGATTATTTCATTTACGTTGCGTTACGTGGCTTCCGTGTGGGTAGCTCGCTGTTTATTCCAAAATTAACAAGTAGCTCAACACATTGAAGAGGTTGGCGACCACTGGTATAGAGAGATTTTTGTAGGGCTCCTTTTCTAAGAATGGACATCAGAAGTTTGCAGTTTAAGTATTAGCAATCGTCGGGAATCTACAGGATATGTAACGGAAGGCTTTTATAGGGCTGTATTCGTTCAATTGATTTGATTCAAGGGTTGAGATGAAATTTCAGGGCACTTAAACAAGCCGAAAATCTGAATCTGAGATCTGTGGGTTGCGTTTTGTGGGATGGAAAATGGGACAATCGTAGTCATTTTCTGAAATTGGAACGGTAAAGGGCTACCGAAACAGCTACATTCACGGAACTCTTACGCTCACATCATACGTACACAATTTTTTGTTCTACGTTTCCGGTTAGCAGAACATCTAGTCTCCGTGCCTGAGCTTAACGCTCGGGCAAACGACACCTCTTTCGGTTGCATGCTTTATATGCTCATAAGAAGTTCTAGTTGAAAACCTACTAAATACGTGATTGCTTGAGATGTTTTTATTAATGCCATCGATCTCACGTAGAGAATATTTTACCATCTTTACATATAAATATATTTATTTAAATACCTTATTTACCTTTATATATACATATATACTGTGAATTTTTAAAAACTCAATTGCAGCAGACCCTGGATAGCCTGAATCAGTTCAACACTGAAATGTATTGTTGGTAAAATAGACTTACAGTGTCATCAACAATACATTTCAGTATTGAACTGATTCAGGCTATCCAGGGCCTGCTGCAATTGAGTTTTTAAAAAATCACGCTGTATATCTACTATACAAGCTGGTTTTGGTACAGAAATTACCTAATATATTACAGCATGTCTCGGGGTTTGATAAAATATACTATGAATGGAAACGTCACTAAAGTATACTAATTGCTTGCCAATTTTCGTACAGAGATTCAGTTTTTTAGATAGCTATTTCACATGTCAAAGACATTCAGGAATAATTTGTTCTGATTGATGTAGCCTTATCAAGTAGAAGTAAAACACAATAAATCTTTAAATTGGTTACTCATCACTTTATTGAATATCGAACTGTCATCGTTTCTATCACAGAGGTGCAGAATTATTATTAAAACATGTAATAATGGAGCTTCTACAGCTCTTCTAATTACTTATGGAGCCCAATTTCTTTCCCTACTTGACAATTTAAAGATATCTTACTTTTATAGCTTAGGAAAGCAGCGATTAGGTGATAGAACTGATAATATTTTGGACGAAGTAGTAAGAATTGTTAGATTATTTTCGACCTCTTTCGTTTTGCTCAAAATTACGTTTATTGGTCGCCCGAATTCTTACTGATTTCGGCCCTGTACTAGTTTATATTCGAGTTCATTTCAGCCAGCGTTCAGATGCTCGTAACCTGTAAAATTCCTTTAGAAGCATTTTATTGCGACGGCGTAGTTCCTCGCAGTAATTTTCGTTTAGGTTATATTTCGCTGAATTGTAAATATGAGCTTATTCTTTGATTTCTTATTGTCGATAATGCGTGCTAATACTTGAAAGTTCTACGTATGGCTTTTTGTTGTTCTTGAAATTTGATATTTACGCCCGTGGACTTCCGTGCGTGGCATGGCAAGTGTGTGGGAACCGTTTTCTTTGTGCTTTGTTAACTGGGTTTTCCCCGAATTCTGCTAAGTCAGATATGACCTCAGCCGCCGAAGGCTTTCGTTGTTTGCATTTTCTCGCCTACGCATTTTACGTCCAGGTTTGGGACTATTGAAATAAAGTTTGATAAACCCTTAGTTAACCGTGCATGTGGGATTATTAATTTTGGAGTTCAAAACTTTCTTCCGTTACGTTGTTCTTAAGCCCTGTGCATGTTGAAAGAATGAATTAGTAACCAGCACTCAAGCGAGCAAAACCTATGTGATTTTTGCGCTCCCGGTTCGTGGGCTGTTGCCGCGGATCGGGGAGCTGTCATCTGTTAAAACTTCGTGGTTGATTGTCGTTCTCGTGTTAACGTGTCCGTGATGTAGTTACGGTGGGCTGAATTCCAGTTTTGGTGTGTGTTACTACCGACCTGGTGATCTCCGAGGCGAAGTGTCCATTTCGTTTGCCGTTTTCGCTCACCTGTCTGTGGGGAAAACATTCTGCTACACTGGACATTTGGAGGAGACCTTTCGATTAAGCCTCGTAAGTGCTTTTTGGCACAATCTGCATTATGCAAATCCTGTCGCCCGTCGTGTCTTTGTAATTCTATGCTCGCTGCGGGACGCAACCTTATTTTTTGTGGACGCCGTCTTCGCAGTCCTCGACCTTCTGCAGTCCCCGCTTGGTTTTTGGCAAAGCCCTACAACAACCCTTTCAAGCTGCTGGAAGCTGTATTGCTGGAAGCTGCCACTAGGCCTATCCAGGAACCGATCATCAGCAACCCAGTAGGTGTTCTAGCTACAAAAGGTAGGATCTACCGCTGCATTTTTGTTTTGTTTCTTGTCTTTATGTGTCGCGAAAGTGCTACCGAATTGTATGTTTATTGTGCCTCGCATGCTGCGGGACTTTGCGCCTGCGAATTTAATTTCGTCAAATAACTTGTGTATTGTAATTAGCCATTAAGGTAACTTTTGCTTGGGATCCCCCGACAATTTTCAGTTAGGGTGTAACCTTCTTATGGCCATCTTGTGGCCCTGTGTGTGTCAATTTGCATTCATTAAATAATAATATAGTCACACTTAGTTTGTTTAATTGATTTAAACCCGAAATCTGTGGATCTTCAATCCTAATGTGGCAAAAAGCCGAGTGTAATCAAATGTAAAGCTAGAACACGTGCTTTTATTGGAAAAGCCCGACAGTCTTTGGGCTTGAGTAAATTCTTTTGAACCCCTTTAGGGAGGTGGTCACAAGGTAAGTCATTAAGGCCACCCGGTGTTTACCGCCCGACTTGGAGGGAACCTAGTGGACGACGCTTCGCAGCGTGCAGCTAACTCAGCGAATCTTTAGTAGAGCCCTGTGATATTTCTCGTTTTGGGTCACGAGGGCTGTTAATTTATCTAAACGAGTGGCGTCCTTAGGCAATTCTTTTGAGCAAAGTATAGGGTAAGTGCTGTCGGTTTTAACTGAGCTTTCGAATCACGCTTTCTCGACTAAGCTAGCCCGTAGGTAACTGGAGCACCGTCACCTGCTCCGACGCATTTAAGATCTGTGATTTCTAGGGAAAGCCGGCGAACCCTGTAGTTTGTACCCGAGTTTGGACAATAAATACGACCTTTGTCGCTCTGATGAATAAATACCGTAACAGAATTTGTTTATGTTTTTATTTTAACCAAGTTGTATGCATGGCAACGACATTGGTTCGAGACAGTTCAAACCGGAAGACCTACAGCTGGATATGTAAATCGAAAACTACATAAAATTCCCAAAAATAACAAAAAATGTGATCGAGACAGGCTACGATATCTAATGAAGGAGAGAAAGGTGATAATGATAAATATAAAACAAGTCGAAGTAGTTTAAATTAGCAATTTATATTAGTATTCAATAATACTAAACGTATAAAAAGTGTAAAACAAAATATTTAGAAAATATTTAAGAAAATCATTTAACTGATTCAATACCCTAATAGCATAGGGATATTTCTGGTGCACAACACAATATTTAATTATTTAGTAGCGCGCGGAAGCGTTAAAACCCGCACATTACGCGAAAAGGCATTTGAGCATAATATTCGTGAACGACATAAAGATCGTACAATAGCTACCAAAAGCTTCACAATTATCCCCGCAGATTACTGATACATACTATTACAGTTTAGTGTCACAAAGCCATCTATCTACTATTTTATTACGCAAATGAGGTTAACCCTGCGAAAGACAGCTACTGTTATCAAATTAACCCATTTAAATGGAAATAAAATCAGTGAGATTTTCCAAACCAACAAGCGATTATGTACTGATTAAATATTCTAATTAATGGAAGTAAAATCAAAGCAAAGTTGGGTAAAGTACCGGGTGATGTCTCTTTCAGAGAATAACGTGGATTCGGCTTATTGCGATATCATGCACACATAGGGAGCAGTAAGGATACCTGTAATCTGTACCAAATATTAGCCACAGTTCTGAGGAGGACCTTCTTATATAAGTCAGCTAACGAGGGGGTGCACAGCAGAATAGGTTATGCACAATGTAGTGGCGGATTTTCCCCAGAGTGTTTTATGAGCTTGGACAAAAGGTGTTAACAATAGCTTCAGTAGTACTTCGGTAAGTTCACGACAAAAGGATGTATGAAGATCACTCAGCTGTCTAAGGTACGTGGTATTCTGCATGCCTAGACCTTGTCCATAACATACAAACAACAATATGATACCTGGTAAGCAGTTGCTGCTATGTCATTTCCAAGTTGTTTTAAATGTCGTATTTTTTTGTTCATTTGCTGTAGTTCGAAATCTTTCAACAGCTTGTGAATGTCGTCATGATAATATAAATATTTTCGCAACTCGACAACTGACCGACCCACCACTAACGTTAATACAATCGCACGAGGGCTGAATGAACAGCGATTAGAGGCTCATATTTACGTATAGTATACATTAGTAAACACGCAGAAACTTCTATAATTCGTTAAAAGCAACAATAATTATCAGAGAATATTTCTAAATTATCTTTTTAATATAGGTTAATGGTACCTCAGGCTGTCATAAACATAGTCCTAAAACTGTTATAAATTTTAATACTTTTGAGATAAAATACGACGTGATTATCTGAGGCTCAGCGGTGAGTCATGAAATGTAAAAATTTTAATTCTGTGAAATTACATATACAGGGCGTTATTAAAGTAGACCGTGTCACTTGTGGAGATGCTAGGCGACGCTATATGGAGTCGAAAAGTCCTAATCCATTTTTGACTTTTGACATAATTTCTTCAGAATTCACTGTTGAAATTGATATCGCAAATTTTGGGAAACGGTGTATGGTACCTACTACGTTTTTGTGTATTTGATGTTTTTTTGTTAATTAATGTCAATGTCAATGTCGTAAATAATTGCGTGTTTGACATTAATTTGTAGTGAAATTGTACACCGTAGAGGAGTATGCTGACATGATTTTTGTGTAGGGTGAATGTTCTGGTGATGCTGGTGCTGTAGTGCGTCGATATGCAGAGCGTTGTCCAGCACTGCATTTGCTGCATCGCGAAACCTTTATTGTGTTTTTCATTTCAATTTGACAGTTACCCCCACAGATTTATAGTCGTTTCACGCTTGTATAGTTTTTCCTTTTCAACCGTGGATAGTACGCCCTGTTGCAGTCTTTTTTATCCTGATGTGGACTGAACTTATACCGATGGGGCCAAAATTATACAGATTGGTGCTGGATAATGTGAACATAGACAATCAAGTGAGCTGGAACACAGTTTATGGGATTTGTAAGCGTTAGACAATAGTTATTTAGACCACAAGTGTTAGAAGTACACTTTTTTTCACAAGTGTGGAGGGTTATTAAACGAGGCGCAGCCGAGTTTAATAATCCACACTCGTGAAAAATAAGCACGCTAACATGAGTTGTCTATAATATTTTTTAAAATTTCATTAAATATTCAAATCCAAGCCTATTTTGTATAGAATTTTATTTGCCTTCATTTTAGTCAAGTGCGTTGGTCAGTTCTGGTAATTAAGGAAACGTCTATTTAAAATCGTTCATTCCTAAATTAAAAGCAAAGTGTCACTTTTTCTCACTGGGTGAAAAAAGTGTCACTTCACGCACTGACATTAATTTAAAAAAGCCTACTTTTAATGAAATTTAAAAAAATAAATTTACATGCGATTAACATCTAGTATTCGCATAATCAAGATTTTTCCTTTTAGAAAATACTGAATTCGAGTATACTAGATGTTAAGCACATTATTGTCCATTTTGTGTCTAACGTAAAAAAGGCCATAGAATGTATTCTAGCTCATTTGAGTGTCTATGTTCACATTATCCACCACCAATCTGTATAATCGATTGTTAAGTTAATACGTCCGTTAATTTGACTTGTCAAATTATACGATAGTGTGCATTAAAATAATTCTTAGAAGAGCAATAGAGTTTTTAATTATATCACATTTTTTGAAATGAATTCGAAACTGTTGCGAGAAACGCGGGCAGACACCAAAGAACAAGCGTTAAATTAGGTTGTGTCAAAGAGATCTTCGAAATGAAATTCCCTTTTTGGAAGCATGTCTATGGTCCTCGTGACAAAGTACGACTTCTGTCGGTTATCAACCGCTTCTTACCCATAAAGTTATAATCGTGCACCGTTTTAAGTATCGAACAGTTTTATTATTAAAGCTATCCCGGACTCAGTAAACGCTCCATTGTATTGTAACCACAGCCAAGTAACCATTTTATTTGCTTAACATTTGGCCGATTCTACTTTCCAACAGACGCCAGCAACCAAGCCGAGGTTTAGTACAATTAA
This sequence comes from Agriotes lineatus, assembly GCA_940337035.1. Lineage (NCBI taxonomy): Eukaryota > Metazoa > Arthropoda > Insecta > Coleoptera > Elateridae > Agriotes > Agriotes lineatus. The sequence continues at coordinate 30,661,189 of OW679195.1, read as the reverse complement.
TGCATTATAGCTAAGTATTTATGCATGCGTATTTATTTATTGTCGCCCTTCGTGAATACAATCTTTTCGCCTAGTACATTTAGAGTCTTTTAGATATTTTAAAAACTGTCGATATCACGATCTTACTACTTAAAGCACATCCCAATCTGGGTGTGCTAATCGCTACTTCGAATCATGACTGACATTGTAATGTGATGAGGTCTAGGCTTCAGTAGCTCCAACCGAGTTGTAATCATATTGGGCGTGTTTATGAATGTAGGGTAGTGTTATAGAGCAGTTGCTACCAATGTCATAGACGAAAGGTGGTCTGGCATGACCGGTTTTCACAAGGCACCCAACTTTCAGCTTAGGCCTCCAACTGCACCTGGTTAACTGCATCCACTTGCAGGCGAAATAACCTGAGGGTAACCAGATATGGTGATAACCTTTTTGCATGGCCAACAGCTTCGAATTGAGGAACCAACAGAGGAAGGGTGTTTTGCTTTTATGTTGAGAAACTGGCCGCGAAGGCGGATAAACCAAATATATACAGTCAATGGCATAAGAATGCAGAAGAAAAGGGGAAACCAATGCATTAAAAATCCACAGGGTATCCTTCGTAATAGAATCATAATGGAATTGTTCAAAACTAAATGTTTCAAGGTTACTAGTTTCTCAATTAGATCTCTAGGGAAAACAGTTGTGAGGAAAGTTATAAAATCATCAACGAGTAATGTGAAAATAGGAGAATAGGACCCAAGCAGTTTATACCCACTCCATAACAACATCGTGCTGTAAATAAAAAGAATGAAAGTAAATATTCTTGGGTTGGCGATGTTAGATGATACAATGTATTATTCGTGTAGCAATGACCACATCAAATATATGAAGTTGGAGAGATCTTGATAGAAGTCAGTCATGAGCTTTATATCCTACGCAGACAGAATTATGATGTTACAGGTGAAAACAAACACTGGCCAAATGAACATTACACAAATTTATGCACCAACTGCGAACAAGGAAAATGAAGCAATAGAAGAATTTTATGCGCATCTATAAGAAATATCCAGAATCATTACATATAGTGATATTACATTTGTGATGGGAGGTTTCAACACAAAAGTTAACAGTACCACAATTAAGGGATGCACTGGAAGCTTCGGCTGAGGAGAACGAAATAAGAAAGGGGATGGTTTGATCTAGTTTTGCCAAGACAAAGGCCTAGTGATTGCAAATACGCTCATAAACTATACTCATCAGAATCTGCAGCTAAAAAACTAAAAAGGTGGTAAAAATTCAAATTACAGACTACATACTTATCAGGAATTGATATAAAAATTCTATCAAATCAATAAAAACGTTTCCTGGTGCAGATGTTCATTCTAATCATAACCTTTTATTAGCTAAAATTAGAATGGAGAATATAGTAAGACGCCAGAAAAATTTCGTAGATATGGGACTTTTAAAAAAAGCCAAAATATAAGGGACGATCCAAAAAACGATAAATAAAAAAATAAAAGCCAGTATAAAAAGGGCCAATTCGTGCCACCTGTATTCATATATTTCAAACCTCAACCCTATTATACACTCTTAGGAATAAAGTTTAACCTTATGTTTCATTATGCCTTAACCAAGTAAGTACGTAGTATAAGCAGTAAAAATGCATAATCGGCCCCGTAGTATAAGTGTAGCGGGATCACGAGTGCAGCATAATTCCGGGTAGCGGAGTGATAAGTAGAATTGTAAAAATGTTGTGAGCGCCCGCGGGAAATTCACTAGCACCCGAAGCAGTAAAAGGTGAGGGTCTTAAGCAGGCACGCTACTCGAGCTTACTAATTAACAGAATAAAAAACCTACCAAAAAAAGCTGTAGCGTATCTTGTCACCCTATACAATGTCTGTCTGCGAATTGACCACTTTCCCGAAAAGTGGGAACATGCTCATATACTGATGTTCCTTAAGCAAGGAAAAAATGCCAACGATTGCAATAATTAACGTCCCATCAGCTTACTCCCTACCTTTTCAAAATTATTCGAAAAAGTTGTTAATCATCGAGTACATATTGTGTTACAGGAAAATGATATTATTCCTCCTACACAATTTGGTTTTTGCAAGAGGCATTCAACTACACACCAACTTCAACGGATCTCCGAAATGATAGAACGCGGGTTCGAGAATAAGCAATTTACAGCTATTGCCTTTTTAGATATTGCCAAGGCATTTGATAAAGTATGGATGGACGGGTTAAAATACAAACTGCTGCATTTGGATATCCCCAACTATTTAAAGTCTACGTTATTCTCTTTCTTGGACAATCGAACATTTGCCGTAAGACTGAATAATTCACTGTTATCTTCAAAAGGAGTTCTTGCTGGAGTCCCGCAGGGTAGTATACTCGGTCTCACGCTGTTCAACATATTGTTACGTTCTTAACGTTCGGGCTATTTAAAATTATACGACAAACATGGGTTCAAACATTTATTTACAAAAATGAATTATTACGATTATTATTTACAAGCACACACGAGAATTATCAAGCAGATTACAAATCAATACAGGCACTAACGAACTATCGATACATTTATTTATTATTACATACGGATTAACACACATATTTATTTATGTCACTCTTAAACACTAACGATGTATTTCTGTTTATATGGTTATCTATTTATTTATTTCACGAGAGGTTATGTACACGCGGTTATTTATATGGGGGCTTCTAACAACCATCTACGTGAGTTCGAACTGCCGGAGAATTATTTCAGAACTGAACTGCGGGTGAACTTCTCCCGCTTATATATCACGCCGGTAATTTCTTCCAGAAGCCTCCAGATATTCTCGGCAACGATGACGTGTCGCGTCAGGGCCGCTATAGCATCGACTGGAAAATGATTCATCCGCGTACACGTCCGTATGATTCACGCGCTGCCAGCCGCCTCTGGAATTTCTAGTATAATCGAGGCACCGGCGCAAATAACCGTCAGCCGAATCGTTAAAATATATATCCATGACATGCCACATCAGGACATCACTGAAATTGCAACTTTTGCAGATGATACTGCAATTATAGTACAAAATCATGACATAACAGTAACCGGTATACAACTCCAACAATCACTAGATATAACTTCTAGTTGGTTTACAAAATGGACTATAACTATCAATTCTTCTAAGCGTGTTAATAAGATCTTTACTCTTAGACACATTAAAGGTATAGACGAAATTTATATCTGTGGCACGAAAATACCATGGGCAGATAAAAATCAAAGCGTTAAATGTCTAGGCCTGCTTTTGGATACCCGGCTGACTTGGAGTACACACATCAACAACAAACTCAACCAAGTTTACGTGAAGCTCGCTCAGCTCTTTCCTCTAATTAATCGAAAGAGTTCCCTGAAAACTGAATGCACACTACTATTCCATCGAGCCCTACTACGATCATGTAACATATGCTTGTCCTACTTGGAGTGCTATCTCAGAGACAAATATTAGAAATATTCAAGTTCTTCAAAATAAAGTGCTCAGAATTGCCGTAAACGCACCATGGTTTATCAGTAACCAGCAACTCCACTATGAACTTGGAATTCCAACCATAAAACAATTCCTTCAAACAACTACCACGAAGTTCTTCGATAACACGGAATGGTGCCACAGCGCAATGTATCACCAATTAGGGCGTCGAAATATTCATACTAGATTGAAGAGGAAGTTGCCACAGGATCTAATCGGTTGAAAGTCAACAAGCACCTGTTTCCAAGGGGTCGTATATTCCTTTAAGTTAAGTTTTTAGGTTTATTTGTATTTCTATTAAATATCACATCCATGAATAATAATGAATATTGTTGAACTGGTTAATCTTACAATAAACAAAATTAACAGAGGTGCGAAGCGGGCTAATAATAGCCCTAAAGGTGCTCGGTGTGTTGTTGCTTGCGTTATTCACCATCGTCACACCGGGAATCCTGAGTGTGAACCCAGCGTCCGAAAGCAGCGATATCCTGTTGCATCAGCGCCAAAGGCTGGAGCCGCAGCTAGAAGGAAGCTATCATTGGGACGCGATAGAAGTAGCGCCTTTCTACTACGATAACATGTAGGAACAACTACAAGCTAGGTCAGTTGCTAGCTATAACTACCGTGCAAGGTGAGATTAGTGATGGGCAGAATCGAATACTTTTCAGAATCGAATTCATCGCATTCGAATACTTTTGAGAATCGAATGATCGTTCGAATGCAAGCAATTCGAATGCAAAATCGCACTTCCGAATGCAGAATCGAGTTGTGCGCTCTTGCGTTCGAATGCAAGCAATTCGAATGCAAAATCGCACTTCCGAATACAGAATCGAGTTGTGCGCTCGCTCTCGTATTGGGAAGTGGTGAGGTGTGACCTCGACTCGGCGGCACGCACAACAAGGGATACCGAGACGCTGCACGTGCACAAAACAAAAATAAAAATTTGTTTTGATTGTAGGCGGTTCAGCTTACCCTATTAATAACGTATATTTGTTGTGTAATACTTAAATGTTAAATTTATAGTACCGAAAATGAATATGAGAAAGGGACCGTTTATAAAATAGTTTTTTTATTGTTGTTACAGGCCTATACGTATTTCTTTAACATAAATTATTAAGACAACTCCAGCGTTTGTTTCTTTTTCCTTTCCATGTATCTGTTGAAATTTTTAGTAGATTTTTAGTTGCATTAGTGATTTTGGTGGTGCTGTATCGTTTGAGTGTGCAATCTTCAGTCTGTGTGGTAATATTAGTCTAAACTCATATGATACGCAGCGCTGTGCTAGTGAAAACTGAATCTGAAACGATTCGAGTGCAAAACAGAGTACCAACCGCCGCCAAGCGCCGATGCATTCGAATTCAGCATTCTGATAAGAATCGAGATCACGCCGAATTCAGCATTCAGATCGGAATCGAGATCACGCCCGGCGAGATTTACAAACGCCGATTAAGTATTCGATTCGAAGCATTCGAATACACTCAAAAGAATCGAATGCATTCGAGATCTTGCAAGAATCGAATACTGTAGTAATTTGCATTCGAATAGTCCCATCACTAGGTGAGATATTATTGCGACATCTGGGGTCATCGTTCTCGTGTTTGAGAGCATGGTAAATCCCGTCATTTGAACGCGCCCACGTTACCTCGTATTTCAGCGCTGCTAGTACTAGCGCATTTTCAAGAATAGACAGCTTTGCGCGAGTTTATTGGCGAGCGAAATTCCATTACATTTCGCGCTATTGGCATTTGACTTTGCGTTGATAGCTTTAGCTTTAGCTACCCATTTAAGGCATTTTCATACATGTAGCGTGCTATTTTTTTATTGTGTATTTTTTAAATGCATTTCTTGTGTTTGTGTCTTTATTACAGATTATATGTTGTTTATGCAAACTGTTGGGTTTTTATTGCTGGTAGTTTTTGCATGTGTAAGTTCAGCATTCCGGGTGACAACGAGCCGACCTAAAACAATATTAGCTTACCCTTAGCCACACTGACGATGTTAATAGAGTCTTGTAGCTCTCCGACTGAATAAGCTAGCGACCCAGGGCAATATAAAATAATAGTACAGTAGAGTATAGAGCTAGCTCAAAAATCGCATTACAATATACAAAAAGACGAAGTAAATATTTATGAAAAATGAAACCCGATGCAAGAAGTGGTGTAAACTATGGCCAAAGAAGAACTACTAAGTAAAAAACAAAGAAGAAACCGTGAATAATGGAGTGTAAAACTATATAAGTTCCATAAGTTAATACAAAAGGAATTTAAAGTTACAAAAGAAGAACATATTTCCCAAGAATATGGAGAAATAGAGTTGTTAGACAATATTTTCTTGAAAAATTACATGGTCGCTGTGATGTGTATGGATTGAAAATCAAGTTTGATAAGATTAAATGGATGATAGTTGCAAAGTCTCCACAACACGAAATATCACAATTGAAAGCACTATAATAAAAAGGGTGCAATTCAACAAATACCTCGGAACGTGGATAGAACAAACAAGAGATCAAACAATGGAAATAGGAACAAGAATAGAAATTGCTAGTTCTCCTTTAGTGAAATTGCACTGCAGCCATGACATCAATAGTAGACTAAGGGTGCGGATACTACGCTTTTTTATCTTACTGCATGGGGTAGAAGCTTGGACAATAAAAAATTACAGAGAAGTTAGAAGCGTTCGAAATGTCGTCTTACCACATAATGTGGCGTATAGCTTAGGTCGATAAAGTCACAAATAGAGAAGTTCTGGAACTGATAATAAAGAATATGGAATTGTATGCACCATTAGAAAAACAAATCGCGAGTACTTAGGCCTTATAATGATAGGTTTCAAATATGTATTGTTTTAATTCATACTGCCGAGTAAGATTAAAGGAAAAGAAAATGTTGACAGACGGAAAATACCTTGGCTCGAGAATCTGTGGCATTGGTTGTTTGTAACAACACCGAACTATTTCGAGCTGTTGTCAATAAAATCCGTATAGCAATGATCATGCCTAACCTCCAATAGGAGGCCAGTAAGAAGAAGGGCGTGTTCAATTTGACAGTATTCCATTACTTCGTGTTTAATTTTTTGTGAAGCAAAATAAAGTAGCCGTTTTCAGGAATATAAGTGAGCTTATTCTAAGAACCCGAGGGCAAGATAGGTCGACTCCGAACACAGAGCACACTCATTTTCCCGACGCTTTGTGTTGGGCTTTTCCTTGTTGGGATTTCTGAGCACATCACTACAGGCTGTTGGAAACAACAAGGTGGCGCCTAAACAATAATGAGCACTCTTGATATGTCTTTACCGTTTTGACTTTCTGAAGTAATCACCTGTCTTTTTAATTTCAGATCTCGATCATAAAGAAGAAAGGCGTAAAATGCACAAAATGTATACCCCGTTCTAGACAAGTGCATTTTTTGAGAAGTGCAAGCACTGTTAGGTGTGTGGTACCGTTTTGCTTGTAGATAAGAGCATTTAAGTAAAAGATATTGCAAGCTTCATGAATATTAGCATTGGAACTATTCACGCCATTATTAATTAAGGCGGCATAGAAAGAAAACAGTTTCAAGTCGAACGCTGATGTGCAGCAGTCTGTTCAAGAATGGTTTCGTCAGTCAACTATCGATTTTTTAAAGAAGAATCTGCAACTTTGCAAAGCCATAGAAGTTTTGTCTTAAGGTTAATGGAGATTGTTTTAAATAGCTCCTTAATATAAATGTTGTAAGTTTGAAACGTATTTCCAACCCCGTAATATTTAATCTCGAACGCTGCTTTCAGAGCTTTCATTATTAGTTGATGCTGGTGAGAGGTGAAAAGTCCTTCCCTAGATTCGGGTTGAAAACTTGATAGTAGATTTAATGTTTTAATGGCTTCTCATGTGTGATGCTTCATAGAAAAATATTGTTTTTTGGGCAGTTACATAGAGCTTTATAGAAAATGCTTAATCAATAGTTAATCGTTACAGCTCTGTGAAGTTAGCACCACAAGTTCAAAAAAAAATTTTTTTTAAGAGCTCTTTGTATTTAAGAGAAAAAAATGTGAATCGAAAATTTGGGGTGCTAACTTCACTTTTTCCTAGGACAAATACCACTATAACTCTTTTTCCGTCATACTTAGTGAAAAATGCCATGACACTTTTCGATAGAACTCGTCGGGGTGCTACTAGAACTCTAACAAAAAAAGTCGTTACATTTTTTTTTAATTTACGCGTATCTTTGTTAGTACTTTTATAAAACGACCAAGTATTGGAAGCAATTTTTTTAAATTCCGGTACTTCTAGTGGGAGTTCTAGTAGCACCCTATCAGTTCTACCGATAACTATAATAGAATTTTTTGATAGGACTCAAAGTAAAAAAGTTACGCTTATTTTTGTGTTAATACTTTTATAAAACACGAAGTCCTAGTAACATTTTTTTTAAGTTCCGTTAGTTCTAATGGGAGTTCTAGTACTACCTCGGAGAGTTCTATCGATAACTTTAATAAAATAAATTTATGGGACCCGAAGTGAAAAAGTTACGCATGTTTTTATGTTAATAGGAAGTCATAGTAACAAAGTTTTTAAAGTTCTGGTAGTTCTAATGGGAGTAGTAGTAGCACCCCGAAGAGTTATATCGATAACTTTAATAACATTTTTTGATAGGACTCGAAGTAAAGAAGTTACGCTTGTTTTTGTATTAATACTTTTTTAAAACACGAAGTCCTAGTAATAATTTTTTTAAAGTTCCGGTAGTTCTAATGGGAGTTCTAATACCACCTCGGAGAGTTCTAGCGATAATAATAATAATAATATAATATTTATTTATCATTTTCATGTACATCACTCCATACATCCTATACAATAAAAACGATAAACAATTAAAACTATACAAGCAAACGGCGCGCTACGCGCACATGTGGCGTACGTGTGAAATAGAATACGCCGAAGGTCAAGCTGCGAGGCGACCGCTAAGATAAGCAAAACAAAACCTAAACAAATATAAACATCTGCGAAGCCGGAACGTGATTTTGTGCCACAGCAGACAAACACACATTAAGGAAAATTATATTATAGATACCACCCAGATCTGATCCAGTCAGTCTTGGGGGCCTCCTCCAATTTCCAGATTGACCATAAAGGCGCTTAGGTTCCTGCGTGTGGGTTTCCAAATTGATTTCTCTAATAAAATTTTTTTATAGGACTCGAAGTAAAAAAGTTACGCCTGTTGTGTTAATACTTTTATAAAACAGGAAGTCATAGTACCTAACAAGTTCTGGTAGTTCTAATGGGAGTTCTAGTAGCACCCCGGAGAGTTACATCGATAACACTAATAATATTTTTTGATAGGACTCGAAGTAAAAAATTTACGCGTATTTTTGTGTTAGTACTTTTATAAAACACGGAAGTCTCAGTAACATTATTTTTTAAGTTCCGGTAGTTGCAATGGGAGTTGTAGTACGTAAGACCCCGGCGCGGCGTGTTCTATCGATAACTCTAATAAATTTTTTTGATGGGATGCGAAGTAAAAAAGTCGACGAAAATACGTTTGCGTGTCAAATTCGAGGTTAGCCGGTTTTGTTTTGCGTCAGTTTTGACGCAGACTGACGGAAAACCTAACCTGCTAAACTCGAATTTGACATAGACTTACAGTGCCAGTGCCACCAACATATTATTCATACGTTTGAATTTCCACAGCCCACTGAGGATCAGTTTTATTTGGATCTCTCGATATAATAAGAGTAAATTGTTACAACATAGGTATTTATTTAAGTAACACAGAATGTTAATAGGCGATACATTCCGACTTATCTTATTATATTTTTCACGCTGTGTTTGTGGCACTAATCGGGATCGAAGGTCCAATGTTTGTAGCCTTCTCAGTTTTCCGTTATTTGGAAAATTCCTGATTTGCCAGCTCGCCTTGGAATTTGTGGACTGTATGAATTGTAGGTTTCACTGAATAAATACACTCGTTGAAAGCCGGAAATATGTTACTTTATTAGCAATAAAAAACACATTGAACATTTGAACATTTACAAGAATTCGCTTTCGTAGAGCGGACCTGTTTGCATGCTGCCACGTTGACAGATGAAACGTAAGTGTTTTTGGAATCGGATGCCGGCGAGGCAGTCTACTGCGCACAGTACGAATTCAGAATGTAAGAGAGGCGGCAAAAGTTTATAAAGTCCTTAACATACCGCCCGCCTTGGAAAGGGTAACCTTTCAAATAAAACAGTACAGAGTTGACATGTAAAAGCTAGAGTAAAACATGTAACATGAACACACATATATACAAAGCCTAATAGTACATGGATCTTAATCTAGTACAAGAAAACCCGAACAATGGGGAGCCAAAAGGCTTTACGAAAACTGCGCTGAACGCTAACGCACTAGTTCACAACACTAGGTAGCGGGCACAATTTAGCGAAGGATCGCTTCACGATCCCTGACACAGTGTTCACTGACGCCACACGCGTAACGCCGTCAAGGCCAGGGTGCAGCTCGGTGACCCGGCCTAACCTCCACTTCAGAGGGGGTAGATTGTCATCCTTGATGAGGACCATGGAACCAGGCTGGAGGTCCGAAAGATGCGTGCGCCATTTGGTGCGCTGTTGGAGTTCCGAGATGTACTCCTTGCTCCATCTTTTCCACACATTCTGGTGTAGTTGTTGTATTCTCTGGTATTTAGACAGCCGAGACTCGACTATCTCAGTTACATTGGGGTCAGGCAGTGACACCAACGGACGACCAATCAGGAAATGAGCAGGAGTCAAAGGCTGAAGGTCGTTTGGATCAGAGGACAAAGGGGACAGGGGTCGGGAGTTTAAGGTCGCTTCCACCTGTGCTAACAAAGTGCTAAATTCATCATAATTTAGACTAGCGTTACCTATAACGCGACGTATGTGATGTTTGGAGGACTTGATTCCGGCCTCCCACAATCCGCCAAAGTGGGGACTGTGCGCGGGGATAAAATGCCAAGCTACTCCGTCGTTCGCGACTGATTCGGAAATAGAAGGGTTTTGTTCCGCGAGAAAATTGCCTAATTCGATTAACTCGGAATTAGCGCCTACAAAGTTAGTGCCGTTGTCTGAGTAGACATGGAGCGGTTTGCCTCGTCGAGCCACAAACCGGCGAAAAGCCATTAAAAAGGCTTCAGTAGAAAGATCAGCGACCAATTCAAGGTGCACTGCCTTTGTGACAAAACAATAAGCTGTAACTCGTTGTAAGCGAGCGAAGCTTGAATACTGATTGAACGGAAATGGTTCAACAGAGGTTACAGGAAGACTCTGAACTTCCTTTTTGAATTCTGGAAGCTCAGCACGAACATGTTTGGAAGTAGGCCAAGATGCCTCGCCTTCGCTTAGCCAGGTGGGACCATGCCACCAAAGGCTTAACAGACCCAGCGGGTCAAATATCTGCGATCTTTCAGACAAGATGCTACGCTTGGTAGCCTTACTACTTGTAGAATCTGAAATCTGGGATATTTCAGGCAAGATGCTACGATTGGTAGCCTTACTACTTGCAGAATCTGAAATCTGGGATATTTCAGGCAAGCTGCTACGCGTGGTAGCCTTACTACTTGCAGAATCTGAAATATTCTCTACTGATAAGAATCTTTTCTGAGCGATTTGCAATGAATCGCCCAGTACCTCTACAGGCTTCTTGAAAGGGATAGAGACAACGAATCGACCATTCGCTTCTCGTTGAGTATTTTGCACGAAATGTGCCTCACAGGCGTTCTCTTCATTTGTGCGAACCTTTTCCTCTGGGTAATGTTCGAGTTGCCAAAACCTAGCAATGGGGTCAGAAGCATCCTCGATCGTGCTAAGATTGCACTGTACAGGGTACGCAGAAGGGGGGCCTGTAGGGCCAGAAACAATCCAACCAAAACGAGTCTTTTGGAGGATGGGAAGATTTGGGCCTAGACCAATTTGTCCAATACAAAGGAGCTGCCAGAAAATGGGCGAACCAATCAGAATGTCGATGGTGCCCGGTTGGTCGTAGGACAGATCTGATAACTTGATGTTATCAGGAACCTTGAAGCTGTTTCGCTGGACGCGAAAACTTGGGGTAACACCCGTAATCTCATCGAGAACAAGACAGGATAGGCCAATGCCGTATGAAGTGTGAGGGGCTTGCAGCTTGATATCACACCTAGCCTTGATTTGAGAAGTGGCTTTACTTAAGCCAGAAACAGTAACGTTGACTTCGCGAGTTGGAAGCTTCAACCTTTTACACAGATCTGAACGTATGAAGTTCGATTGGGAACCGGAATCCAGCAGGATTCGCACAACATGAGGCGTACCATCATCAGCGATGAGTTTAGCGGTAGCCGTAGGTAAGAGTACCTGAAAAGCATTCGAACAGAATGCCGAAATCAGATTGGTTTAGTTCAACAGGGGTTTCTGTCGACATCGCAGATCCTGGTTGACTAGAAGAAGCGTTCTGAGGCTTATCCTCATGAAGAAGTGTGTTGTGCCTTGATTTGCACTTTCTACACGTATATTTGGAGCTACAAAGGCTCGCAATGTGACCCTGAGTTAGGCAATTAAAGCATACGCGGAGCTCTTTTGCCTTTGATTTTCTGTCAAGAACAGACAGCTTGACAAACTTATCGCATTTGTACAAGGAATGAGATCCTTTACAAAGTGGACACGAAGGGGTACCTGACACAAATGATTTCGAATGTACCTTGGAAGACTTTTCGGGTACAAGCTTAACATTTTTTACTTCCAGAGTTTCTAGAAGATTTGCTGTATTTTGTAAGAATTCCTTGAACTCATCAAGATTAGGCAGGTCAGAACTTGACCGGTTTCTAAGGACCTCCCATTCACGAAATGTAGTGGGGTCCAGTTTTTTAGAAACTACATAAATTATAACAAAATCAAGAAGCTCGCTTTCGGTAGCTAATGATTTGATTGCTGCAAAATGCTTGAATAACATATCGCTAATCGTACGTAATTTAGTTGCAGATTCCTTACTGCAAGATTCAAGCTCGAAAATGGCCTTGAGGTGGTTATGAACCAGAATTTTTGGATCATTGTATCGATTGCACAATGCCTCCCAAGCTAGAGTATAATTACCCGCAGTAAACTCTAAACTTTTTATAATTTGGCTTGCATCACCCTGTAAACTAGCCTTTAAGTAATGCAGCTTTTGAATATTAGTTAACGCTTGATTCTCATGAATTAAACTAATAAAAATCTCACGAAACTCTAACCATTCTGACACGTTCCCTGAATATTTGGGAATCGAAATGGCAGGAAGGCGTACAGCTTGATTATTGCAATGTGAACTGCAATTTGAATGCGTTGATCTTACGCTACCGTTAGGAGATCCAGAACGATCTGGTGCAACATCAGACTGTTTGTTGTATTCATTAATCAAACATTCAGCTTGTGAAATTGCAAGAAAATAAGAGTCTTCAAATTCGACTTGTTGCTGCATTTCAGATTCTACATCCTCACTGGTTTCTAAAATTTGTTCGTGAACCTCATAATATTCTGATAACAAAGTGGCTATAGCATCCAATCTTTTCTGCAATTGAACAATCTGAGCGCTAGATAAGAATTGATCTTCATCATAAATTTTTTGCAAAGATTGAACATGATTTGAAAAACGCGTAAGCTTGCCTTTAATAGAGCCACGTGCTCTTACAAGCGGATCCATAATTGTTGAGATTAAAAACAATTTAACAGATCGAACTAACTTTTCGTACGCCTCTGGCGTGAATTTTGTACGCTTCTGGTACGCGGACCCAACGGGTCAACTATCTGTGGTATTTCAGGCAAGATGCTACGTGTGGTAGCCTTACTACTTGCAGAATCTGAAATATTCTTTAATGATAAATCCCTTTCGCACGCCTCTGGCGCGAATTTGTTTATAACGCAGACAGCGCTTGCTAGCAACGCGAGAAACTTGTAGCTTACGACGCAGAAAACGACCTTGGTACAACGCGGGAAACTTGTTGCTACGACGCAGAAAACGGCCTTGGTACAACGCGGGAATGAAACATGCAGGGGATATCGCTAACAAACGTAATAGCTTGGCATTTCACGCAATTAAAATGTTTATATGATTCATAAACCATTTGTTTACGCAATAATACGCAGCTGAAATTATGCACATGTACAAACACAGACGAAATAAACCAAATTTATGCATAGGAAACGCAAAAATAGGAAATTAGGCTTACGTTTATTGGAGTGTGCCGCCTTGCCGTTTTACCTCGTTGCTGTGGTTTGGACTACGCCGCGCCGGCTGCGGCTGCAATGGACACCTGCACGAACTTGCGTCTGCACCGTCTGCTGTCTTTCTTCCTCTCGTTGCGGGCACCGCATGTGCCCTCTTCGTTCCACGCGTTGCTGCGAAATTGGAACGCTGCTCCTTGCGGTCGATTATATGCGATGCAATACACAACTGAATATGCTTTGTACTTGCCTATGACCAATGTTGTCGAATGCTGTCGCTGTTTTGGACCCGCAATGACCTAATGTGGTTTAATCCGGTTCTGTAGGACCAATGTTTGTGGCACTAATCCGGCTCGAAAGACCAATGTTTGTGGCACTAATCGGGATCGAAGGTCCAATGTTTGTAGCCTTCTCAGTTTTCCGTTATTTGGAAAATTCCTGATTTGCCAGCTCGCCTTGGAATTTGTGGACTGTATGAATTGTAGGTTTCACTGAATAAATACACTCGTTGAAAGCCGGAAATATGTTACTTTATTAGCAATAAAAAACACATTGAACATTTGAACATTTACAAGAATTCGCTTTCGTAGAGCGGACCTGTTTGCATGCTGCCACGTTGACAGATGAAACGTAAGTGTTTTTGGAATCGGATGCCGGCGAGGCAGTCTACTGCGCACAGTACGAATTCAGAATGTAAGAGAGGCGGCAAAAGTTTATAAAGTCCTTAACACGCTGCTTATCGAAATTTTCCTAGATTTTTGAAAAAATAGTTTAGGGCCGGTTGCAGAAAGCAATGTTAAGTCTGGTGTTAGCTAACATCGCGTCAAAGTGAACAAAATCGCATCAAATTTTGTTTACTAATGTATCAGTTACCATAAGCATTTTGTTCACTTTGACGCGATGTTAGCTAACACCAGACTTAACATAGCTTTCTGCAACCGGCCCTTAGTATATCACCCGTCACCATGATTAATTTTCGTGAGTCGTGTTACCTGTGAGTCTCACATAAACACTTGCCATTATAAACAAAACGTCTAAGTCTGCATCTTGCGTTGTTAATTTTATTATTCTCGGAACTTAATAATAATATTAAGTTCCGTCGTCAAGGGAAAGCAGCAAACAAATATAATCACCGACTTACACGTTTTGTTACTAAGGCTGTATCACTGACTTACATGGCCAGCAGCGAGAAAAAATTATTAAGTAGTAAAAATTGTCAACCGTTAATCATATTCAAAATCATTTTAAAATCTACTACGGGTATTATAGTAAATACATATTTATTAAACCTTACTAGCCGCTACAGACTTTATTAATAATTATATTTTTGCACATAGGGAAATTGTGTTCGTTAACTGAAAGATGGTGAAAGTTGGATATAACGGGTCCACCCAGGTGAGCAGTCCCTTGATAATTCTCGGGGGCGGGGATGCCATGGCGATGGTCTCGATTCTCTAGGACCCCCGTAAATAGGCATTTTGAGTGGTTAACCTGGCACATTCCCCTGCTTGCTCATAAACAGTTACACTTACACATCAGATTGTGCTTTCATGTAATGAAAAATGCTTACAACAGACACACAATCAAAGACTGCAGCTAACCTAAACAAGTTACAACGGCACACAGCATCTTTCAGTCGAAATTCCCAAGAAATCGCCTTTTTGGGGTGACCCCGTTATGTCGAATTTCTCCGCCCCTCTTTCTCTACTCTACTCTACTCTTCCGCTAAACGGTCAAACAACAAAGAAAACTTAAGTAAATGCCGCTACCACGCTATCGACAATATAGAAAAACTAATTATACACTCACAGACAAAAATATTGAATTTTTTTTCTTTTTGGTATTTGTGTTTTTTCCATTGGTGCCTTGGGTGGTTTTCGTTGAAAATGTCTTTTCACTGTAGTATTTTACGTATAATACTGGTCAAATAAATTGCATATTGAAGCTTTATAACAGATTTATAAAGGCATTAATGAAATATCCTGATTTTGGTTGTAACATTTAATTAGAACGAATAACAATGACAATATAACAGTACTGTAACGCAACATAATTAATAATTTAGTACTTCCTCCTCTAGCTCTGATAGCCTGCATCCTCCTAGGCATGCTCCGCAGAAGATCTTTGATGTTGTCTTGCGGAATTCGATACCATTCTTCTTGTGCAGCAATTCTTAATTCTGCAATTGAATTAGGAGCTGGTTTTCGTGTTCGTATACGTCGCTTTAGGATGTCCCATACGTGTTCTATGGCATTTGCGTCAGGACTCATTGGTGGCCAGTCCAGTGTCTCAATCCCGTCATCTTCAAGATACTGGACCACTGTTCTTGCGGCATGCACACGAGGATTATCATGAATTAGCACAAAATTATCGTACCCAATGAAGCCAGCATAAGGTACAACATGCTCTTCAAGTACATTGCGAATGTACTAATCAGCATTAATAGTTAAATTCACCTCAATGAGCTCCGTGCGACTCTCCCAACTAATGCCACCCCATAGCATAATGGAACCGCCACCAAAGCTAACGTTGTGTGTGAGATTACATTCTGCAAAACGTTCCCCCGACCTTCTGTATACTAGACCAGGTCCATCTGGCTGCTATAACTGTATCCTTGTTTCATCAGTAAAAAGAACATGCCGCCATTGATGTTCATTCCAGTTAGCATGGGCTCTTGCAAATTGTAACCGTCTTGTTTTGTGGCGTGGGAGAAGTCTAGGCACTCTGGCAGGACGTTTTGGCTTTAAACCGAATTCCTTAAGTCTTCTTATTACTGTTTTGACACTTACATTGACTTGTCTTGTAATCAGTAATTCATTTGTGAGAAGTGGAGCCAGGGCCGGCATCTTTGTGTTTTTCCGTGTGTTGCTCTTACCTGTAAAGAGAATAAATAGCAGAAATTTCAAAATGATTGGCAAAAAATGTTTTAATGCCAAATAGTCCTAAATATATATTTGATATAATAAAGCTCCATGACAAGATGATCAATAATCAAACAAGCGTAAGAAACAGTTACACCAAGAAACAACAAACCACACCTGAAAGCTGGAATAACGTAACAATAAAGATTGTGCACAAAAAGACGACTCAGCCCTTTTAAAAAACTATTGGTGAATAAGCTTTATGTCACAGATACAAACGGTTTCTGGGAATAATCACAAACAAACAGAATGGAGAAAAATTTGGAGTAGCATTCCGTAAACGTAAAGAATATAGTACATGCGACCATCCCCTAACCGTAAAAATACTTATAGAAAAATCAGTAAAATATAACTTTTCACTGCACATGGCATTTGTGGACTATGGAAAGATTGTTGACGCAATAGAACATTGGGAAATAATGGAGGAATCAGACAAGGCACGAATAGATCATCGATACAAAACCTTATTGGAAAATTTATCTAAGAAAGCAAAATCAACTATAAGACTACATGAAAGCAAAAAACAGATATCGATTAAAAGAGGAAATTGGAAAAGGGGACACAAAATCATCCATGTGTTTTACCCTGGTCCAGGAAGAAGTTTTGAAGAATCTGGAATGGAGAAAAGTAGGAATAACATCAACGGTGAAAGAGTCAACCGCCTTAGGCTTGCCGACGATATAGCTTTGGTTTCAAACAACAAAGATCTAACAAAAATGCCAATACAACTAAAAGAAAACTAAGAAAACATATTACGACTAAAAGTTAATATAAACAAAACGAAAATAATTAGCCCCAAGACAGACAAATAACCACCAATGGAATGGAAATAAAAAATATTAAGTAATATGTATATCTTAGAGGAAAAAATAGAAATAGAACAGGCAAACGAAGACATAAAAATAGATCAAAGTAGAAGACTAGGATGGCTTGTGTTTGACCAACTAGCATATATTCTTAAAAAAATATATATTCCTCGATACATCAGAGCAAACGTTTTTGACCAATGCGTGCTGCCTTTGCTGACATGGACTCTCCCCAAACAATAGTAAATAAGTTGCAAACACCCCAATGGACGATGAAGAGATTTATGATAGGAATATAATTAAGAGACAAAAAGAAAAAAGATTGGATTAGGCAAAAACAAAGGTAACTGACATCATACATAGAATAGCTACCTAAAATGGGCATATAGGGCGCATAGAAGATGATCGATGGATGCCAAGATCTTGCGATTGAGACCATGGAAGAAGAAGAGGAAAGTCAAACACAAGGTGGTAAGACGAAATATAAAGAGTGGCAGGACTGAGGTATATGAGAAATGCACAAAATAGAAGAAAATGGAAACAGAGGAAGAAGTTTTATGATTAATACTGGGCGCAACAAGGCTTATAAGAAAAAGAAGAAGAAGAAGAATGTGATACGCAGATATCAGCACAGGTAAGTATATAAGGTCAGGTACACAATCACAAGCCACTAGATAAATGCACGCATTAGTAAACTAATAATGCTTGAAACGGTGCACTGCGAGTATTGGGACTGACTATAGAAGAGTACAGCAACGGCATGTAGCGTTGCCAATTATTTTGTTTTTGTCGCCCGAAGTCCGGTGTGTTGCTCACATGGTTTCGTGTGTTGCTCGAGCTCGCAAGCAACACAACTGATGCCGGGCCTGAGTGGAGCTCTAAGTGTGCGATTTCGTAAAGATTGGATTCTCAAATATTGATCGTATGTTGGAGTACGTAGTACATCTTTTGCGTCCTTGACCAAGTCGCCTTTTGTATTCTCCAGTCTCATTGTATCGCTTTACTATACGAGAAACAGTCAATTGATTAATGCGCAATCTCCGCGCAATATCTTCTTGTCTGCAACCTTCATTGGCTAAAGTAACAATTTCAACAGAAACCAACTCGCTTAAATGTGGCATCTCACTAACCAAAACTACAGAATCAACAAACAAAGCACGAGAAATGTCATTCCGATAACAACAAACAAAAGGGTAGCAGTTGATAGTCGTCAAGGCACACCGTACATTATTTGCAATTTGTAACCTTCTTTCTTATTCAGCTATACAAGCTAAATCTAAGCATTCTTTTATCTGTAATAAATTGTGTTATACGTAAAATACTCGAGTGAAAAGAGATTTGCAACAAAAACCACCCACGGCGCCAAAGGAAAAAACACAAATACCAAAAAAGAACAAAAAAATATATATGTAATATTTTGTCTGTTAGTGTAATACAGAGTATCACTAACGTATTAATGAGAATAAATATTTTATCTGTTATCTAACACTTTCTGTATTATACACAGAAATGTACCGAAACTCTAAAAAAATGCTTCCAGGACTTGGTCGTTTTATAAAGGAAATAATACAAAAATGCGGCTAACTTTCTTACTTCGAGTCCTTCCAAAGATGTTATTAGAGTTATCGATAAAACTCGTCGGGCTGCTCCTCGAACTCCTATTGGAACTACCGGAACTTAAAAAAATTAAAAAATATAATTTTTTCCAGTTTAAAACTTTTCTTGAAAGTAGGTTTTTTTTGTTAGAGTTCTAGTAGCACCCGACAAGTTCTATCGAAAAGTGTTATGACATTTTTCAATAAGTATGACGGAGAAAGGGTTATAGTGGTATTTGTCCGAGGAAAAAGGGAAGTTAGCACCCTAAATTTTCGATTCACATTTTTTTCCCTTAAATACATAGAACTGTTTTTAAAAATAACAAGGAACTGTAGAACTCGTTGGGGTGCAACTGGTACTCTTGAAAAAAATAAAATTTATTTGAACTTGTGGTGCTAATTTCACAGAGACAAAATATTGAAAAAAAAATGTGAAAAGCTCTAACATATACAATACAACCTTTCAAGTTTTAATTTGTTGTTTTTAATGTGCTAATTTTAATTATTATAATGATTAAATCAGTAATTTTATTTTATTGTTAACAATTTTCTTGTTGTTGGTGCTTACAGTGGCACAGTATAGTATGGTTTAGCCACGTTGACAACATAGCGAATGCTGTTTGAATGTATCGTACATCCTTAAAAATCACCGATTTCAATATCATAGGCGAATTTACTCTTTGCTCCTACTACATTACAGCCTATTAGAGGTGTTGTTTTTACAGATTGAATTAGCAGCCTGTTGTCGCGCAGGCAACTAGATTACAGAGCGCATAATTTTCAGTTAATCTGCACCTAACCTATATTAAGCAGTGTGATATGATGTCGGCTCGAATACGCAAGATATTAAAAGTCATTAAGGTGAACGGAATGTCTAGAAATGGTTCCAATTCGCCTTGCGCCTTGAGTTATTACATTCATTAGAAAATCCGTTTTGGGAGGTTAATATCGCAGTCGGCGCGGCGCCGTCCTTCTCTGCCTGCTTCAGGAGGAAGAGGACGAAATCCAAAGGCCAAGTGACGTTGATACTGAAGCTGAAGAGTCGCAGGTTACGTCTGCTTAATAACTGAACATTTTCTCGAAGTAGAGTTAATACCGGCCAAAAGGGATGGGTGGCGTGCAGTAAATTTTTGCCGAAGCTTGGGAATAGATCACCTGGAAACCACCTCGATCTTCTGTCTGTCCGCAGAGGTGTCGCGAGGTGAAATAAGAATATCGTGTTTGATGAACTTTAATGTGCCCTCTTCGTAATTACTCCGTTAACGTTCAAAAAAATTTAATAAAGCTGAATACCAGACGTTATTAAGTTGTGCGTTGAAAGTAATAAAACTCAAGGGACACATTTTTTGTCAGATGTTTAACAGGGTGTAAATGATTTTTTAATATATCACAGTAGGTTGTCTTACAATGTTGCTGATTGTTATAGGTTTCAGCGAATGCGAGAATATTATACACGACGATTTACTGGAGCGTAGAATTTCTACGTGATCATTTTTCCGTGGGACATTACACATGAGAAGCAATTAAAAGACTAAATCGACAATTAAGTTTTGAATTCGAATTTAGGGAAGGACTTTTCATCTTTCACCAGTTTCAGTGAATAGTGAAAGCAATAAAATCAGAGTTCTAGAATAAATACTACGGGGCTGAAAACATGCTTCAAACTGACAACATTTATATCCAAAGACTATTTAAAAATTCTCCATTGACTAAGACAAAACTACTATGACTGTAGCCGGCTGACAAAAGCATTCTTGGACAGATTGCTACACATCAGCGTTCGACTTGAAACGGTGTTCTTTCAATGCCGACTTATTTAACCATGGCGTGAATAGTGCCAATGCTAATATTCATAACGCTCGCAATATATTTTACTAGAATACTCATATCTGCAAGCAAAATGTTTACCACACATTTAACAGTGCTTGCACCTTTCACAAAATGCACTTGTCTAGAACGTGGTATACATTTTAAAATTGAAAACTCAGTGGATTACTTAAAAAAGTCAAGACGGTAATAGTATATTACAGCCCGAGATGGGAAGTGTTTCATTACTGTCGAGAGATTAGTTAGTTGATTGAGACGCGAAGCGTCGAAATCAGCTATTATCTCGAGACTAAGGAAACTTCCTGTCGTGGTTTGTATACTATTTTATTCGCAACCACTTTATTCTAAACAATAATTGGAAAAATTATTATATTATGATACGACAGGTTGTGACGCGCATGAATGGATCAACGAGATTCCCAGTGTCCCTACCTACTCAGCGGTCGGGAATGTACAGTCGTGTTCAAATAAATCTGGGACAATGTCTTTTTCATATGCAGGTTGAGTTAAGAATTGAAGAATATCTCCATGGATGTCTTGCTATCAGAAATAGTTCTAGATTTCATTACCTGTTAAAGTTTAATGTAACTCTTTCTGATAGCAGGAAATCCATGAAGATGTTCTTCAATTCTTAACTCAACCTGCATATGAAAAAGACATTGTCCCAGATTTATTTGAACACGACTGTACTTCCCGCACTCACTTTCCGCACTTGAGCGGGAAGTGAGTGCGGGAAGTAGCGGGCTGAAATGTACGACTTCCCCCACTCAAATGAGGTCAGGAATGTTAACATTACATATATGGTTGCGAATAAAGACATATTCGAGTAAAGAATGTTTATTATTGTTTAGGCGCCACCTTTTTGTTTCCAAGAGCCTGTATTGAGAAACCCCAACAAGGAAAATCCCCTACAAAGCTTCGGAAATATGGAGGTGCTCTATGTTCGGAGTCAACCTCTTTGCTTTCAGATACTTAGAATCAGTTCACTTATATTCCTAAAAACGGCTACTTAATTTAAACTGAAGTAAGGGAATAGTGCCTCATTGAACATGCCCTTCTTCTTACTGTTCTTCTCCTATCGGAGTTTAGATATGATCATTGCTATACGGATTTTGTTGACAGCAGCTTGAAATAGTTCGGTATGCAGTATGCGATATGAATTGTAAGAGTGCGTATTTGAAACTTCTCATATAATGCCTAAGTACTTCAGCTTATTTCTTCTTCTTAGGGTGCATACAATTTCATATTCGTTATGAATCCACTCCAGAATTTTTCTATTGGCGATCCTATCGACCCAAGCTATACGCCACAACATAGAGTAACACCACAATTTGAGCGCTTGTAACTCCTCTAAGTTTTTTTAGTCTCCAAGCTTCTACTCTATACAGTAATATGGAAAAAAACGTAGCCACGCAGCATCCGCATTCTTATCCCAAGATTGATGTCACGACTGCAGAGCAATTTCACAAAAAAAGAACTAGCTATTGCTGTTCTACTTGTTATTTCTATTTTTTGATTTTCTGTTTGAGCCATCCGAAATATTTGTAGATCTGTACCTTTACTATAATATTGTTTTTAATTCTTATATCTATTTGGTTTTGTGGAGACTTTTGTGAGGACATTTTTCATTTTTATTGTCCTAGGTCTAATTTGTGGTATTTTCCCGTATCTGAATGTAAAATCCCGCCTGTAAAGAAGCATTTCGATTCATGTGCTGGACCTGCTTAAGTGGCACACATTCAGATTTATCGATCCGTTTTAGGATGGAGACTACAGCGCTAGAAGGAATCGTTGCTATGAGTGCAAGCAAAGCAGACGAGCACGTGTCTTTTATCGATCCGTTTTTAGACGTGAATTTTGTTGCAACGCTCACTTTTAAACCAAGTACTATTCCGCTAAGAAAGAATCGTTGTGTGTGTAAGAATGAGAGGGCGCAAACGGTTTTACCCCACCTTGTCTGGCGCAGACCAAGCGTTGATAACATGTGTATAAGTTTAGGGCTTCTTGTAGGAGATTCCTACTCCAGCCTCCGAGCTGTCCTTTCACCCCGGCGTAGGCCTTTTGCCTTTCTATGGGGGTGTTGCATTTCTTCGAGTTTTAATTAACAGATAACGGTTGTTACTCTTGTGTGTGCGTGTCGCATGTTTAAATGTTCCGCTATTTGAGGTCCCGTCGATTAGAGATGGCAGTTAGTGGTGTTTCGAGTAAACGTGATTTTTCCCGCATTCTGTGTTTGAACTGTAAGTGTTTGTTGGCGGTCGGCCCTGGGAGTCTGTTAAGTGTCGTCTGTGGGTGTCGTCGTAAGCCGAGAGGCCCTGTTTTATGGCGAAGTGGGCAGCTTCGACCAACGCCGTTTGGTGGATTATTTCTGTGAGAATCTCAGTCGCGGCTTATTTGACATCATAATGTTTCGTATCTTGTTTAGAATCCTTGCCATCTTGTTACGGACTTGGTGTTACCTCGTAGTGGATGTTACTGTCGGCCAGACCCCTTCCGTCGGCCGCATCTCTGTGCCGGTTTGCAGTTTCTGCAAGCGTCTTCGGGCAGTTGTTTGGGAAGCGGCCACCTGCAGCTCCGTTGGATGTCGAATTCAGCTACATGAGCTCCTTGAGGTACCGCTTTTGTGTATTAGTTTTACAGCATACGTAGTGTTTCATCTAAGTGTCAGCCAGTTTGCGTAACGTTGCTGACAATGTATAATTACATTAATTAAATATTAATTAAACATTAATTAATAGAAATTAATCCTTACTAACCCGTTTCGTTACATTTATTTACTAAACCATTGTTCATTTACATATTATTGTTAATACAGCTCATTTTCATTTATCTGAGTTTTTCTCTTTGAAGCTTACGATATTTACATGCGATTGTGTATGTGTTTTCTTTTGTAAAAGGAGTTTAGAAAGCTATACAAGAGTTTTCTCGCAGGGTAGTTCAACGCTGTTGTCCGTGGCCTCACACAGTGGGTTCACCTGTACATTACCCCTATTAGGAAAGTGGTGGCGCCTCGGCATCTAACATCTGATTTTCTTTTAATAGGCCATTGCCCTGATTATGATCATATTGGACCATCCTAGCTCCACTGATCGATACCGGCACCCCTTTTGTTACAGGTTGGGGCAGCGATCCTGTGTGATTATTTCTCGATATGAGTCATTTTACGCGCTAGTCACTTAGCTAATTAGTGCCATGTCGTAAAGTACCGTTTATGTTTAACTAACTGGCGGCCTTGTCGTAATGTAGTTTTTAGGCTGTAACAAACTATTACCAATTAGAGCATTGTCGTTAGAGTCTTTGCAGCATGTAGCACTTTGTAATTATCGTCCATTTAATCTTATCAGAATTGATTATCAATCCATAATCATTACAGCGACCATGTAATTTTCCAAGAAAATGTTCTAAATCTATACAGTAGCTAGCGCACGATTGTGTGATCTGCGTATCTTACGTTGTTAACAGGCTCACAATATTTAATAAGTTACGCTGATTCTTCATCCAGGACTTCTTTGAAGATGACTTCGCCGTATATGTTAAACAATAGTCACGATGTATTTCAATTTCTTCCGTTAGTTCGCTTTCTACTTTTGGTTTGGCACTCTGGTGCCAGTATAAGTTACTAGTTATCCTCACATCTTTCAAACCAATGTTTTTCATAAGTTAGTCGTTCTTCACGTTATAAAGCCTTTTTGAAGTCAATGAGGCAGGTTGACAAACACATCCTGGTTCATATCCATACAATGCTAGCAAAGGACGTTCACAATAAAAAGAGCCTCTCATGTTCCAATGCCTGCATGAAAACCAAACTGGATATTGCTTATATCTCCTTCCAATTTTTTATAAATTCTTAATGGTTGATCTTTAAGAACAGTTTTAAATGTGTGACTAATGAGCGCAATTGTTCGATATTCTGAGTACCCTTTCTAGTTAACTTTCTTGGGGACTTATGAAAAGGTTTATGACAACCATTGTTTAGGGATTATACCTGTATCAGACATGGCGTGAAACAGATCTAGGAGTAAAAAAGTTTGATGAGTTCGACAGGTATTTGATAGGAGCAGGCAACTTTACCTACTTTCATGTTTTCTAAAGCATGCATTAGTTCTGGCTTTAATATATCTAGATGTTCATTGTCTACTTCTAAAATTTACTTGGTGCTCTTTGGTTATTAAAGAGTTCTTCGAAGTAAGTTCTCCATCTCTCCAACTCATCTTTAACACCAACCAAAATTTAGCATCAGCATGCTTAATCATATTGCTGGCGTTCTTATTTATTCTTCTTGTATCTCGTTATTTGATTCATTTTTGTATGCATGCGGAAATTGTTTCTATTTCTTCATATTCTTTGAAAATATGTTCTTATTTATTAAGATTTATTAGTTATTGTGCATAAACAATTCTGAAATTATCTCAAAATTTACCTTTAGGGATTAAGTTTAAGTAGCTACAATTGTAAGATGCATGTTATGAGATTACCTCAGCTAGTTACAATAAAAGCATAGTTCTAAATAAGATGTCAACATCTCTAATCAAGTTTTTTTATTACCGTAGTTGTTAATTAGCCAATAATTAATCCAGCATTATATTATCATAATTCTATAAACACTGCGAGGAATGTTGAAATTACTGGCACTGATAGTCCTTAAATTAACACTACGTCTTTATTTGGAAAGCTCGTGGCTCTATATCATGAACTGGCAGCCCCAATTATTGTAATTCTAAATCTCAAATCTGCACGCGTAGGAATGACGAATTCCAGAGATTCCGAATCTGATTATATTTCCACAGACTGCGTGAATATCGATGATCTAAAGTTTTATTAGTTGAAGAACTAATTTCGGATGACAATTCATTTATTTCATATTAATATTGTTGGGTCGACGTGGTCGAAGTTTTCTAGTAGAGATAAAAGAGTTTAGAGCAAAGAATAACACCGAAATGCACTTAACTAACCTTTTATTTCGCAGCCTGTTTTAGGTTAAATAAAGCCAGACGAAAATAGTTAACCCTTCGCACTTTTTGCAATAGATTAAAATAGCACCGGCGGCAACACAACGTCCAACAAATGCATGGAAATTAGTTTACCATCGCTTTTTCCGGATAAGTAGCTCCCACGCTTGGATGCCGCATTTGCTCATAATCACTTTACCTTAACACAGAGGCGCAGATAATCGACTTTATCAATGTCTGTGTAAACATATTTTAAGCCAGTGTCAGGGATAAATCTAACACCGAAACATTTCTTTATTTACCAATCAATTTTATTTCATATTTGCAGCGTTGTCACTGCACAGAGCACCATCTGAAAACAGTTTTATTAAACGAGTGCCAAAGTTTTAGTAACTACAATTTCGATCAATATGTTTTTTATTTCATACTGATGTCAAAATAGTAATTTACGTAACAAGTATAGAAAGTGGAGCTTTTCAGTACGAGTGAGATGTTTCCGGAAGAGGCCGTTAGGCCGAGTCCGGAATTTCGAGACGAGTATGGAAAAGCCACTTTCATACGAGTTTCGTACAATATTTTTTCGTACACTAGCATACAAAACGGAATACTAAATTTATCCTCGTATATAGCAAATAAGTAGAGTAATATTAATGCAATGTAATATTATATGTGTTGTAACTAAGGAAACGTACGGCAAAGTGCCACTTTGCCGTACGAATACCGCAAAATACTACTTTGCCGTACGAATACCGCAAAGTGCAACTTTCTGATTAATAAATTGTACGGCAAAGTAGCTCTTTCAATGCTAGTGTACGAAAAATGATATTTTTCGGATTTTATTTATGGTACAAAAAATGGAACATTAAAGTCCTAGTACTTTAAAGTAAAATTTTAAAGTTCAAGTACTTTAAAATTATACATCAGTTGTTGACATGAAATTTGAAATGATGTACAACTTTTTATTTAAAATTTATTAAACTTGCAGTATGAAATAAACCGTCCTCGCAAGTAATTTCGTTCTCGGCTGACGCCTCTGACGTAAACTACTTTCTCGTTCTTTAAAATGCCACTTTTCGTTCTAGATAAATAAACTACTACCTATTACTATTAGGTATATGTTTTACCACGATATGTGTAAGTTAGGTTGCTGTCGCAAAAAAGCTTTAACAAGTTGATGCCTCTAAGAAACCGAAGCAGTTTTGCGATTTAATGAAAATATAGGCATTGTTTTAAAAAGTTACAAGATCGAACATAAATGTCGCATAAAGTTTATCTTTAACTTCTACGCCAACTGTGCAATCCTAACCAGTACTTCAATAAACAATCCTAGACAGAAGCTTGGGTTTAACACAGCTTCTGTTCACTAAAACGTGTAAGTCAGATGTGGGTTCTAAATTATTCAGTAAAGAAGTGCTGAAGCTGAAGAGCCCCGATCTAAAGATAACCGTGTCATTTCCGTTTCGAGTTGGTGTAGCTTGCAGGATTGCGACGTTGCTACGAGCTGCACAATGTGACACTTGTCAGGAATCTAAACTGTGCATTTCGTTCAGTATTAATATCCCTGCACAGTTTACACTACCAATTCCATAAATTCGGTTAGAACTGTCACTTATTCCTTCAAATATCTGCATGCGGACCCTGTGGACTGTCTTATTCGGCTTCTTCGGAGATTCCAATCTACATAATGGCGTTTTAATGTAATTTCGGGAAAAAAGTTTCCCCGGAATCATAAGAGATTCAACATGTAGCAAGCTCGTGATGCGGACGATGCCGCTTGTTCTTCGGTTTCTTTTTAAATTGAATTCGTACTTTATACGCATTATTTTTCTTAATTTTTATCCGCCTGCCGCTCATGCCGCTTGGGTTTGCTAAGCTATTCGTTTTATTTGAACGCGGTGTGCACTTTGTAATTTACATGAGGATCCGAAGCCTTTCTATTGGGATTACGATGGAGGCCTGAAAATAACGAGAAAGTGGGGAATTCTCTTCATCGCATAGAGAATTCCATAACAGTATTACTATTTTCATGTTAATTTGTTAATCAAAAAATTGAGAACAACATTTTTCAAAAAAGTAAAATTTTAGCTGATATCCCGAAAATAACGTGCTTCCGGTTCTGAAGATGAGAATACAGAAGATCCTATATCTAAAGTGGATGTGCATAGTGAATGAAATGAAAAAAAAAACAATGCAGGTGCCAGTGTCACTTCAGATGGTGCTATTAATTGGTGCTCTGATCTTCTAAACCTAAACCTAAAACAATACCCGAAGCAACAAAGTACACCGTCTACAGGCCTAGTAACACCTTGAAACGTAACTATAACAGGTTTTCAAGAAGACGTTCTGGTCTATCAAGTAATAAATACATGGTTCAGCGAAGCTTCATAAAAAATATTAATAGAACAATAAAATTAATAAAACTTTAATTAAAAACTAGATTATATGGACAAGTTGGTTATAACACTTCTTCCATGCTTGTCGATCCCCCCAATTCTTCTTCTCACATACCTCTATTCTTTCTCCTTTTTACCCATTCTTTGGGTCTATATTTCCATACTTCCAAAAGCAATTCTTTCGCTGTCGTTCATCTCATCTAACTGCATCACAACAGTTCTTTTGTTTCTATTCTGTCTAGCAACGTTTCCTTTCTATTTGAAATGAGGGCTTTGTTAAACCGCCACGTAGTAACGTTAAATTTGCATACGAAGTCTCATACGCCTTACTATTTAAATAATTATTTGCCCTTAATGATTCACTCAGGAACATGAATATTTAAATGACGCCAATTTACGGCTATGCAAGACTACTATCTGCTCTAATGGGCTAGTTTGTGTCATCTTGGTATTTAATAACCATTTTTGCTAGATTTAAGCCAAACTGCATTTCTCACATTGTAAAAAATTAAATTAAGGCGAATTATGTATTTATAACATGCATCGAGTGTTTTGCGCGCCAGGTCGTGCGGTACCAACCAGCTGATGCAGTCGGTGCTGTCATTAATAAAATGGAAGTGCGGGAAGCAGTCGCTTGCTAACAGACAACCCAATAAAAGGGACGCCACGCAAAGTATTAAAAAAGTGTGATTGAGAGTGTCAGTGTGGACCTACGTTAAGAGCAGTCGACGCCTCGTCATTTTTGAGCCAAATTACAGCATCGAGAGCCTACAACTACCTTGTAATCAACACCGAGGTACCGAGAAGTCTTCATCGCTAAAAGCCGCTATTCTAGCTTCAAAGGAGCAGTCGATTTGGTTAATGTACGAGATCATTTGGAGCAACTAGGGTTCGGCAATTGCTATGGAAATATTATTGCTATGACTTTGGTCCAAAAAGATGTAATGGTATATTGATATTTACATTTTACCTATTATGGCTAATTGGCCTGTTAATCAACGAGTATTCGCGGTAGATGTTGACAATCAATTATGCTGACACAGCGAGGTTTCCTCTTTGTGGGGCGTTTTAAAGTCTAAAATTTACTAGACACGTCCTCAAACAATTCAAGAGCTGCAAAACGTAATTCGGGAGGAAATAATCTTGTTAAATGATTACGAAAATTTACTTCAGCGCGTTATACGTATTATGATATTGTAGCAATGCATAGAAGTGGATTGTACTATCTGTCACATAATTCTTCCTCCTGGCGTCACACGCGGATGTGTATGACTTAAGATTAACTACCAAGTTTGTAATTTAACAACCACAATCATGAAACTTCCGGTCAGCTGTCAAAGTCAACACATAAAAGTGAGGTTAGGTCGTCACAATAACATAATTTTGAAGTGATTTTTTTGCACTAGACAAAATCGAATTTCTTTCACTTCGCTGCTTAATCGTTGTAACACTTGATTCATTGATTTTTATGCATTTGCTACTCTCCAAAATTTAGATTGATTTAATATAGCGTATTATGAATAACTGTACTTACTTCACGAACTGCAATTAGTGCAGCGCACCATTTACTTTCTCTTCTTCAAAGTATTCTAAAAGCGAAAGAACCATTACTTAGACCTGAGAATTTTAACGTTTGCCAGGTATTGCTCTCTAGAAGTTCAAAACAAAGACTGGAAACACAAACGTACATAACCTAAAACCATGAAATTCTAATGAAGGCCAGGAAAACTGCAAAAATGCACTTGAAAGCAGAAAACAAACAATCAGAATAATTTGACATACACACAAAGTCATATTAGAAACCAAATTCATAAGGCGTTGCCCGGCAGATATTGGACACACATCGTAACTTAATGGACCCGATAGCAGAAATCAATTACTGTTGTTTTCTTTGTCTATCAAACGGCAACAAATGTAAAAGTGGTAGACAACTATTTCTTTGATTACTTCATATACAGATGACGTCTGGAGATGGTATCCTGGAAGAGATAGTAGACGTCTTGCAAATGGATATTTGAGTGTTCATTTTCTTTAAAATTGCTCCACATACTGTATTCCTCCCTCTATAGCAAGCTATGATAGAGCGTTCAGTCCAATTGTAGGACCCTATATAAGGCAAGTTTAGTTATTATTAAAAATACACGCTCGAAGCCCGGTCCAGAGAACTGGGAGCAGAACCATAACAGCGAATTATGAACGAATTGCAACAAATTGCGCAATAGCTTTAATGAACCATTACCCGCCCGAAAACAACGGACGCATACTTGCTGAATTAGCACGTTAGAATAAAGCGTTTGCATCATCCTGTTGACACATCGCGTCATCTGATTTCAAGAGACCAAAGGCAGGACCGCATTAAGCGAATTTGTGTGCGAGTGTACGCCTTGTTTGCACGGTTTGTTTTGTAACTTAGCTTTGCGCATTGACAATCACACTTCCACTTAAGGAGTGTATTTAAACATATATATTCAGCATTAAGCTCGTGGACATTTCTTAGCTACTGTTGATAGCTTATAGCATTGTATCTTACCATTGTGTACTCTTTTTTGAATTTTTATGCAGAGTATATGTCTTTTCATGTAAAATATTTGGTTTTTATTTCTGGCATGATTTGCATGTAACATTGCGGAATTAAAGGTGATAACGGAGAGGCCAGAACAGTCTGCATTGACATTTGGCTTA
This sequence comes from Agriotes lineatus, assembly GCA_940337035.1. Taxonomy (NCBI): domain Eukaryota; kingdom Metazoa; phylum Arthropoda; class Insecta; order Coleoptera; family Elateridae; genus Agriotes; species Agriotes lineatus. The sequence continues at coordinate 30,630,370 of OW679195.1, read as the reverse complement.
ACTGCACTAAGGTAAGAGCTGGTCTGGTGCTTCTACGACTGAGCTAACTAGCAACCAAAAGGCAATTCAAATTCATAGTAAAGTCTAGTTTACGACACGCAGAAAAGCCGCATTACACTGCCAAAATAAAAAACTGTTCTCGGCCTGAAACTGACTTGAAACAAGGCACAAAGAAATCATATCAGTGACAATCCTGACTTGAACAGAAATGTAAAAACAGAAATAAAATTAAAGAAAACTATGACTAGCTCTTAGAAAATCCTACGTGCGAGATTGCTGGATCTACTCTTATAAACGTTTGAACACATAAAATATGATTAAAATAGTGCTGAAAGAATTGTCACTAAAAACGCAAAAGTCACAAATCGCATAGCGTGACTTTGAAAATGCGTCTTATGTAAACTTACAAATTGCCCTTTTGGAGATGCACAAGCACAGCTAGCTAGGGCAAAGGCCCAGTGTAGCAGTACATAGCTTAACTACTACAAGGATACCGCTAGGTATTATTAAAACCTAATAGATAGGCAACTTAAAGTGCAGAATCAGTATAAGGGGTTGCCTACCCTTTTATTAAATCAAGAGTAAATATTTTAGAAGGCTCGTGGTTATAAGATTAAAACAATAAATAACAAAAATTATTACTTCCTGTTTGGTTGAGAAAGCAGAAAGAAGCTTCTCTGAGTCGACGAGAAGCGATACTACTTATAAATCCTAGCTTAAAAAGGATACAAAGAAAATAGCAGATAGGATAAATCCAATGAACATTTTCTTTCTGAAAAGGCAGTTATTATTTAACTGCTCTTAGGCCTCCTCGCTAGTTCCCAGCTCCTGGTTAGCTCTATGTTCATCATGGATTGGTGTATTGATGTGCTCCAAGATGATTGGGAGGACGCAAGGGGAGAAATAAAAGAGGAAGGAGAACTTTGTTAAAAAACTTATTATTTGCTAGAAGATTACTCACCAATCAAAGGCCGCTTCTTTGGTTCGACGATGGGGTTTTCTTCCTAATATTGGGAAGATGAAGAGTTCCAGATTCAAGAGTTCTCTGCATTAACCGTATGTTAATCCTAAATGAGTTAAAATTGGTTAGAGATTGTTTATATAATTAGACCACCGTCATAGCGTGGATATCGTTAAATAAGGGCATAAGCCATGATGCTAATAGATAACAAACTAGTTTCAAAGTAAAAGAATTGTTACTTACCTCCTAATAATCCTGAACGGGGACTTGAGCAGTTTTGAAGCTGTCAAGTTAGTATATATCAATTGTCATGTAGTAAGGGACTTTTCTTATACTCCCTGGAGTAACTTCAATTAAACTAAATAAATTGTTAATTGGGGTTAAAGTGTTAGAAAGAGGATTGCGAAGGTATAGAGAACTTTTTATATTTTCATCTAATGCGGAAGAGATTGTTAGTTAGATAATATAAGAAATCTCCTAGATAATCACAGGTTAATTGACTAAAACTAATAATTAATGACATTTCTAACTTGTCAGATATAAACTGAAATTAGGTAGGAATTGCATAACATGTGTAATAGCAAAAAGGCATAAACTTTAATTAATGAAAGATAACTAATGAATTGTAAGATTGAGTATACAACCGAAACACTTGATAATAAAGTTATGGCGCCCATTTCTTCTTATTACAGAACTAATACCTTTATGAGAAAGTGAATCAAACTAAAAGTCCATGGCATTACTCATTAGACCCTAATAGCAGCTGTGTATTGAGCTAGTCGGAGACGCGTGAGCCTTCCAAGGTAAGTTATAAAAAGGGGGGTACACCGTGAATTAAAATTGCTAGAAATTTGCGATTGCAGGCTCCCCGATGGAATGATACACACGCAAAATTTAACAGATGCCCTATAGGGATGGACTCGCACTTTCAGTTATGCAAGATTATAACGTTTTAAACTTAATTAATAAAAATACATATAAAGCTACAAGTTGGCTATAGCTCTAATAACACAAATGAACACTACAGACAAGAGATACCAAGGCCTGTTTCACATTTTATTTCTAACCATATTTGTTTTTCTTCTTCTAGAGTTTAATCTCTTCAATTGGGTTGTTGCAGTATGCTTTACCATTCTAATCTCTCCCGAGCTGTCAGCTTTATATGTGTTCGGCATTCTATGTCTACCATAGCTTGGTGAAAATATTTTAGTCTTGGCCTTCCTTGTAGATTATTCCATTTGTCATACCTTTTATAATTATTTTTAATAGTCCATCGTGTTCCTTTTCCTTTTGGTGAATTTTCCAAACATATCTTTTGAGACACGTTTTCATACTTTAACAGATATGTTATGAGATGTTAATATTTCCTTTCTGTTGAACACCGCCTTTACTTGTTAATTTTTTTACCTTATTGCTGTGTTGCTTCTTTCATTCTTTGTCTTGGTGCTTCCAAGATAGCAGAATAATTTCACTTAATGTAGTTGTCGGTTGTCTAAATATTCTTGCTGCCGCTTTTGATCTCCTTTTATTTGCCTTAATATTATACTTCCTCATATTGTAGTCCATTTTGCCGAGCTTGTTCGAGGTCCTTTTCATTTCCAGATAATATGGCTATATCGTCTGCATATATTATCACGTTTATTATATTTATATATCAATATACATTTATTATATTTATCTGCGTTTACTTCTCTAGATATATGCATTTTGTATGTATGTGTTGAAGAGCGGCGGTGACAGTCCACATTCTTATCTTATTCCATTATGTACAGTGTATGTATGATTCTCTTGTCTTTGTATTCTATTCTGTTTGTTTCCAAGAAATAGAAAAACATCCAAATAATATCAACAGGGAAGATGGCTTCAAGCTTAGTAAAACGTGGACCCCTGTGATACACGATCTAAAGCGTTACAACCACTCTGCGTCATACGGCCACGCCCCACGGATTACGTTGCACTCGGACGACCAACCAGCGCCAGCGTTACGCCACTCCGCGCGCCTGGCACAGAGGACTATAAATAGCTCCACACCGACCTTCGGTTCTTAGTGCGACTTTCACTCTGATGATGCAAGCTGCAAGGTCTTGCGAAACGTTAGTGAATATGGATGCACAAACAGCAAAACGGCCAAATCTGCCTAAGTATCCTCGTTCTGAAGATACTCAAACAACACGAGCCACCAAAGAGCATGACCATCGCGCGGGTTTTTGCTCGACTTCACAAGGTGCAAGGCACATTAAGCCAGAAAATGCTGGGTGTTCATATACAAATACTACGCGGTCTAAGCCGAAATTCTATGCTAAGGAGAATAATTCGAGTAACCGCGAAAGCCTCAAACAATACATTGTTTACCCTTGCCCTAGAAGAAACATTTAAAAAACTAAATTGGGAAAAAAGGGCATTAACATCAATGGCCAACGCCTAAATCATCTTCGCTTTGCAGACGACATCGTACTCATCAGCACCAACCCCGAGGACCTACAAGAGATGTTAAGCGAATTTAAAGCGACGTCGGAAGAAATAGGCCTCTCCATGAACATGGAAAAAACAAAAGTTATGTCTTCAGAAAACACCAACATAAGAGTCGGAAATGACACATTGGAAAATGTAGAAGAATATGTATACTTAGGCTATACATTAAAACTAGGCATAGAGAACCAGACTGCTGAAATAACTAGAAGAATCCGACTAACATGGGCACTTACCGGAAAATTAGGATTCATAATTAAAAACCCAAAAATACCAATCAACTTGAAGAAAGAAGTGTTTAATATGTGTATACTGCCGGTATTAACATATGGAGCCGAGACAATGTCGCTAACTATTAAATTAACAACAAGATTAAAAACCACACAAAGAGCGATAGAACGCGCCATGCTGGGCATAAGCCTAAGAGACAGAATCACAAACAAAGAAATCAGAGAAAGAACAAAGGTAGAGGACGTTGTGGAAAGAATTGCGAAGACAAAATGGAGATGGGCGCGACATATGGCCAGACAAGAAGAGGTAAAGTGGCCAAAACGTTTTAACGTGGAGACCAAGAATGCACAAACGTAGCGTAGGAAGACCACCCAGAAGATGGGTAGACGATATAAAATAAAAATCTGGGAAGAATTTGCTACAATCAGCGCAAGACCGAAACTAGTAGAAAATGAAGGAGGAGGCATACGTTCAGTAGTGGACGATGAAATGCTGAGAAAGAAGAAGAAGAAAGAATCCACTTTGCTACAAAACGTGTTGACGGCAGGTGTAGTACCAAAAAGCAGTGCATTGACGCAATTGTAATTTTTGCGATCAAGAAATTGTAGCTAATCCATTTCTGTTTATTGTGTTTTTTGTCACAAATGTTTATTACGCATATTTTTAGATTGACTTCTAGCCATTTGTACTCGTCAGTAGACGGTATAACATCTTGGTTTGTTCTTACGTTTTATTCTTTCGGCTCTTACGACCATGTACCTATTTCGTATTCTTTAAACTCATTTTGTTGTATTTTTCTAATAGCTTCCTAAATCATATGAATTTGTGACGTCGTCCTTCCTTGTCCCCAGTGAACCCGATCTAGTGTCCGTAGTGTTTCCGAATATGTACTTCCATACTTTTGCACTTCTTTCACATAGCCAATTGTATATACATTTTAAACAATATGGAATAGAGGCAGCACCCCTGTTTCATCAGTTTGTTTGTATTAAATGTTTGAGATAATTTTATTCTTATTTTACCCACACTTTGTTGTTCATGCACATTTCTTTGACATCGTTACATTTTCGTTTATTTTCTTCCACGTAACTTAAAGCACTACAACATTGTAACGTATAGTGTTCGAGCTCAACGTGCTTCAACATGATTTGTTTCAGACAGACAGAATACGTTGTCTATACCTGAGTGTACCATGCGGAAGCTACTTTGCTCCTGTATCTCTCTTTAGATGTATCCTATTTCTTAAAATTCGCCCATATAGTCTCCATATTGGGGATATCACGCTTATGTTCCTGTAGTATGTTTCCTTAGATTTCAATTTTTGCGAATGGAATTTACAATTCATAACTTCCAGTCGGTAGGTACTTCCTCGTACTGAATTCATCTGTCTTTTTTCTTGCTTTATCCGTCTATTGTTTGGCTCGTCCAGTTGCAGATTTTTAACAATTTTTACAGATTTACAAGTTTCGAAGAGGTGGCCCCACGCCAACTCCCAACATATAAGACCAGGGTATTTCGCTTAGCCTGGTTTCTTCTTAAGCTTTACTGGCAAGGGACAACCAGTAGTTAAATATTTTGCTATTCTTTCAATATTGCAGTTTGGAGCTTATCCCGATTGGTTTAAAATTGGTTCTTATAATCTCACCATTTGTTTGGGGCAATCCTCTGCGTTATCTACAGGAATTTTCTTATTAAATATCAAATATAATTGAACTTTATCGTTCGGTGATGATACACATTATTGTCAACGAACGTAAATCAGTCGCTTGGTTGATTTGCAAATGGAAACACTTTAGTCAGACGCCTGGCATTACTCATTGCAGCATTTCCAAATACTGCTAATTCCGTATGGTAAGTTTTATAAATACCTACTAAAACCGTAACCGAACCATCTTCTTAAGTTCGATATGCTACATTGTCATCAATAGAGCTTCTTCCTTTACTTTCCTCTACTCTTAATCTTCCATCAGAACTATGGGGCGAACTACACTGGTTGATCACTCTAGCCTTCTCCAATTGTGAGGTTGGAGAGAAATATAAACTACAGAAACATCTAAATATTAGAAACAGAAAAAAATATTTTAGATTTGTAAATTTTGGACTTGTCACTGACTATCTTAAGCATCACAGCCTCAACTCATCAACCGGTCACATGCCGCTGACACCACGGAAACTGGACTTGACCGACCAATCAGCGTTTCGCCGTTCCGCACGTCTGAGTACCTTCAGGCCGACCTATACCTCCTAGAACGATATTGACATTGACGATCAGTTCGCATTTAACTTTCTTAGACGTGTATACCACGACTATAAGTGCACCAAGCTAGTGCCCTCGCTATATTAGAGTAAATCAAACCGCTGTCCGCAGCAAAATCAGTAAGTTATTGTTAATAAAATAGATAATACCACAATCAACAATGACTCATCAATGGAAGTTCAAACGTTAAATAAACGCAAATCAGGAGCTCTAATACCATCGTTAAAGAAAGTTCAAAAACGCTATATGTGGACACCACCGCCATTAACGCAAAATAAATTCTATTTACCACATTATATCGAAAACAAATTAATTGGTAATCAAACTGACAAAACTACGAGTAGTATGAATCCAGAAATAGCAGTATCGAAAACTAAGATTCCACTCATCTACCTACAAAGCGATATCAACCATAAAGAGCTGACCACTGATATCGAAAACTTAGCAACAGGTGAATTCACCACATTTTGCAATACAAATTCGACAAGAATAAATATAAAAAAGCAGGAAGATTATAGAAGGCTATCAGAACACTTAAAAGAAAACAAAATTAAGTTTTATATTATCAAAACTCAAACAGCAATCCGCTTAGTGTTGTAATCAAAAACGTTCCCATCAAAAACGTTCACTTACAATTCAAGAACTTGAGAATGAACTAAAAATACTACCCGTAATTGAAATAAGACAGCTAATCACCAAGGACAACCAACCATTGCCTGTATGCGCAGTAGACTTAACAGATAACGAAGAAGCAAAAAAATATTCACACTAAAATCGCTATATCACTCAATAGTTACTGTTGAGATAAGAAAGAAGTCAACAAATATTCCTCAATGCCATCGTTGCTAACAATATTTCCACACTAAAAGATAATGCATTTTAGAACCACGTTGCGTGCAGTGCGCATGAAATCACCTTTATAACCAGTGCCCCAAGAAAGCACAGGAACCACGTGTGCAAACTGTGGGGGAAATCGCGCAGCGAGCTGTCGCCGTTGCAAGTTTCATGTCGAGTTACTGCAAAAACGTACAACAAATCGATCAAACCCTAACAGACTGCTACACATAGAAAACGCATGAAACATCCTCAAGAATCAATAAATTACAAACCCAAACGCAACAAAATAATTCCTCAGTTACTAATCATAATACATCTAACACGCCCCATCCATCAGCAGAACAGATCAACAACACAGAGCCAAGCAACTTAGCCAAAATACAAATTGACTTTCTAACCCCACTCATCCCCCAAATTAAAGCATTCATCACAAACACTCTTCTCCCTCTCTTTTTCAATGGCCCATAACGATAAAAAAATAATAGAAAAGCTAACAATCTGTAATTGGAATTCTAATGGCATCAAAGCCCAACGATCATTATTACTTTATTTCGTGGCTATGTATAACGTGGACATGGCATGTGTTACAGAAACCCAACTAGCATCAGAAGATAACTTCAAGATGCCGGGCTACCAAGTGCACAGAAAAGACAGAGAATCAAAAACAGCAGCTGGCGGAGTAGCCACAATAGTTAAAAAGAAGATTAAGTAGGTACATCATACCCGATCCAAATACACAAAAAAAACTAAACTCAGCAGATTTCCAAGCAAAATTTAACTCGTCTGGGGGACCCAAAATGTAAGAACACACTATGGGGTTGCAGAGTATCCAATACGGAAGGTATTAAACTGGAACAATTATCCACAGAAATTGGATTCCAAATCCTAATTCCGCCCAACTACACTTATTAGGTACCCAGAACGCAGAGATCACCAGTCCGATATCCTGGAGATTGTTCTCCAAAAAAGACTTTTCAAAGAAAATACATCAAACGGTCATTAATTAGCTCGATTTAGATCACCTTCCTGTCCTCATAACATTCATAAGTGCTCCACATACAAAACCACAGACTCCACGCCTAATAAACGGAGCAATAATTTGGGAACAATTTCAAATAGCCCTAAATGAACAATTACAATACCTGCACGAACTGAAATCACCAGACGGAATTGACGACGCAGTGACTAAGTCCACAACATCTATTGTGAATAGCATACACAAAGCCACATCGAATAGAACATTACATCATAAACAAAGACGTTACTACCACCCAAACTACATAACCGAACTTATTAAAAAGAAAACGAATCTAGACGCGAATGGTAACGACGTAGAAACCCATTAGATAAGCGAATACTCAACTACTTAACACATCAACTCAAAAAAAAGTTAGATGAAATAAGAATTGCCACATAGCTATCAAAAATGAATAGAAGAGCTTGAAGCGAAAGACCCTGGGATGTGGAAAGTAATTAAAAGTATTTTAAAGCAACATAATGAAATACCGACAATAACAGATGGCACTAGCAGCTACTACACTTAACGCAGAAAAAGCATCGGCATTCGCCAATCACCTGGAACGCACATTCATGCCAAAAATTACATGCAGCCCAACAAAAGCCGCATTTACAATTGATTACATTGAAGGAAACGTACCTGTTATTACTGAACATGGCGATGTTGGTTCTATATTGTACGAGAAGAATCAACATCGTTCCACGAACTACAAGCTCTAATCGCCAGACGCCGCAAAAGGAAAAGTTCAGGATATGACCTTATACCAAATATCGTGCTAACACTAAATGAAACTGTGAAATCCCTAGCCTACCTAACATCAATATTTAATGCCTGTCTGAGGGTGGGCTACTTCCAAAAAGAATGGAAACACGCCCAAATACAGTATGATCGAAAACTTTTACCCTCTAGAGGGCTCTGAATTAAAAAAATGTTGCCAATAGTGAGTAAAAGTACTCAATAATATAACTTATACAATTTTGATAAAATCACTTGACTTGGACAGAATTGTTTATACTGATCACAAAGTGGTGCTATGTATGCGAAATGAAGGAAATCTCTTTAAACAGCTGTAGTTGTTTTTGTTATTAATATTTTTATATATTCAACAGAAAATTTTGTATTTGTTAAAATGACATTACCTTACACTGACAGATATAAAATGCCACTGCGACTTTTAATACCACGACTGTCAACATACATTTTGAAGCGCTGCCTCCTTTTTACCTACCTACACTTACTGAATTACTACTTTAATTTGCCCCGGGTTTGCTAGCTGATTCAGTCGGTATCTATGAGACTCCTTTTTTCATTCCCAGTGCAGCTAAGGGGAAAGCTAATGTTATTTGAGACAAAACTAATATTATTTAAGACTTGCTCGTGGACATCAGAAATGTTGTACTCACCAACGTAAATATGAATGACAATAAAAAGCCTGAGAATTTACATTTAATACATATAATCTGTAAATAAACAAGAACACACAATTAAAAGATACATAAAAACAAATACACAACGTAGGTATATACTACGCAGAACAGAGTACCTTATAATAAACCACAAACGTTTAATAGCGCCGACAAAGTTCATTTCACGCACCCCAAAACGGTTGGTGCTCGCCGCTGTCTATTCTTGGTTTACCGAGGACGCATTGTGATTCACGCTTCAAAATGGACAGGTCGCAAAATAACGTGCAGTCGTACGGTAATTTCCCCTTATCAATCCGTAACAACACATTCGCTGATTATTGCGCTGTGGTTTATTTCAGCAATGATCGATCAACTCGCAATTAACACACAGAACTCACCTGGCGGTCTTCTATTGTTCCTCACGTAGCTCGGAGCGGCTGCCGGACCCTGTAGCTTTGGCAGTCGTTAGCTTCTTCCTGGGGTTGCTGTAATTCCTAGCTGGTCCCAGGCGAAGGTTTCCAGTTAAACCGTAGAGGTATCACTTACTATTTCACCTGGTTCGTTATCTATGAGCGAACCAAATTGGCCCGCGTTGTTCGCAGGTGCTTTAGCTTTTTTGCGTTCGCTGGCTTAGGCGAGCATCGCTTGATTCGCCGAGCTTTCCGGCTTGGGCGCGAATGATGCCTCTTGCAGGCGTCCAGCGTCACTTATCGGCCGGTTATTCCCGCGCGAAACTGCCTGCTCGGCGCATTGTTTCACGAACTCGCGGCACAACGCCCTTATAGTCATTGACAGCGTATACATTAAATATCACCCTATAGTACTAAACTACGTGCATAAATACAAGAGCACTTACTGTCAGGCGTCATTGCTATAACAAATACAGGTGGCACGAATTGACCCATTTCAATTTTTAACAAAATAATTCCATAGCCATCTAGATGATACAAGTTTTGGATCATACGGTATTGCTATTCACTAAACCGGGGGAAGACAAAAAATGCCTAGAAAACTATAGACCTATAAGCCTTTTAACATCATTATCCAAGCTGCTAGAAAAGGTAATCTATACTCGCCTAAACGTAAATAAACAGTTCGTAACCGCAGTCTTCCTCGATGTAGTCCAGGCCTTTGACAAGTTTGAAAAAAAGACTACTTAAACTACCTAACTATCTAAAGGCAATCCTATTCTCCTTTCTAGAGAACAGAATCTTGGCTGTGAAAATAAATGCTGAAGTCGCGGGAAACAAAAGTATACGAGCCGGGGTCCCACAAGACAGCATATTAAGACCAAGTCTATTCAATATTTATACTTCAGATATCTCAAAAGTCGAAGCCACTCTAGCAACATTCACTGGCGACACAGCCATAATAACATTAAGCAATGACCTAACAGAAGCAACACAACTATTACAGGCTGCAATAAACAGAATATGCAAATGGTTTAGTAAATGGAACATCCAAATCAACTCAAGCAAATGTCAAGCAAAAATATTCACACTAAGGAGAATCCTCAACTCAACCAACATCCACATTAACAACGAAATCATTGAATGGAATACCCCTGACAAAACAGTGAAATACCTAGGAGTACACAAAATTATCATGGAAGCTGCATATCAACCATAAACTAAACCAAAGTTACGCAAGAGTAGCACAAATGTACCCACTATTAAATCGGAAATCTAAATTAAAAACTAAATTGGCAATTATGATATACAAATCTCTCATACGGCCATTAACAATTTATGCAGCACCCGTTTGGAGTGCTACATCAAAGACAAACATAATCAAGTTAGAAAGACTAAAGAACAAAATCCTAAGAATTTTAGTTGATGCGCCATGATTTATCAGAAATACACAATTGTATCAGGAACTAGGAGTCCAACAATAGAAGAGTACATAAACACAAATGCCAAAAATTCCTCAATAACATTAAGGTATGCCATGGAGCAGTCCACTATAACTTTGGCAAGCGAAATATCCACCCCCGGCTGAAACGCAGACTCCCTCAAGACAAACGGTTTGTATCAGATGAAGATGAATAATCACACAGCGATGCCCGAGAAATCAAGATACCTCATAAGTTTGAATAGTCATTTATAGCATACATTAACAATGCCATGTATAACATAAATGTTTGTTGATCTGCCAAATAAATATTTAAAAAAAAAGATATTGATGATGCAAGTTGCAATGTCTTACCGAACGTTAATCTGTATAGGTACACAAACAGCAACAAGGTTAAGTCTAATTAAGTATCCTTATTGAGAAGGTACTTTAACAAACCGTACCAAGTCATGGGTGGCTTTTAAGCGTTTATGAGGCACTAATTAACATAATTATTTCAAGAATTTTTGTTCGGGTTCACAAAATATATGGCACATAAAGCTACAAATGCTGGATGTTTATCTAAGTTTATGAGGGACACAAATCACAGTATAAGTAAGTTCATGTTACCCGTCTTTCTTATTCAACCACTAGACGGTAGACGTAGGGTTCTTTTTATCGTATCACAAATAACATAAACACCAGTTTTCAATAATAGTACATATAGTTTATTTAACAAGGATAAATTATCTTTACTTATAAATGTGTTAAACACAAATTATTCCCAAAGAATAAGTACACAGATTATTATTACATGAAACACACAAATATTACTCAACTACTAACGATACATGTTTAACCTGGAATGACTTATGGAAGTAAAAGACACCCGTGCTTGGCTGTTGTTTGATTTTATACAATTTTGGGTAATTAGGAAAATTGCAAGGTACATTTTGGATTGCTTGTGCTATACTTTCCAAAATGCCTAGAGCCTCTGAATCTACAACTAATTACTTGCATGTTACCTCTAAATTCGTGCTTTTAACAGTTGGGTGACAAGAAGCACATTAGCGAAAAACTCATTCCAGATTTCCACATTTACAATACCTACATAATATGAAGGTTCAATTAACCTAAAATAGCTGCTGGCTATTACACTAAGTTACAGATATTTCATTCTCATCTCATTTTGAAAGTGCAATTGTGTAGTTATATAAGCTTTCGAATGTAAATCAATAAAGTTGACATAAAGCAACAAACTGTACACTTATTGCCTGGAATAACAGACGCAATGTGAGAAAAATAAAAATGATTAACTTCAAAACAAATTAAATTAAATTGAGTAAAAAACAATTACTAAGGGAGACTCCTGTTGCTACTATTGCTGAATAGTTTACTTATTCCAGTTTTAATGTATTATAAAGCTGCAGCGTTTTTTATAATTAAGTGTGAGATGCACTACATCATTAGAAGTGTGTTACGACATTAGACGAAACAGTCTCTCAAGAAATACGTTCTGCAGGTTTTTCTGGACTAGTACATGACTTCCAGGTTCAGATATTAAATAATACAACCCTTTGTTGTTTTACGAGTTCTACTTAAAAGCAGAAGCAACGATTCTTTCACGAAGGTTTCAAAGTTCCACCATTTTATTAGCCTTAACCATAATCTTTCTTTTTAAAGACACTTAATTAAGGCTCAGCTTTTAATTAAGTACACGGAAATGGTCCGCATTATTATAAAACGAAAGGTTCCGCTTAACAGCCGAACAAACGAGAACACAATATCTGCGACGTTAATTGAAAACGGCTCGGCGCTATTTAAAAAACAAAGGCAATTTTTGTGCGTAATTTCGTGGCCACTAAGCGGTTATTGGCTATAATATCAAACCGACTACCCTAAAGCGAAGTAATAAAGAAACCGCGGTTAATTCGGCCTGCTAGGATCAACTGGTAAATTTAAAAATACGTGGCCCGAAATTTGCTATTATCGCATACCTTTAAGCATTCTGAGCAGATTCCATTTAGTGATAAAATTTAATGAAATTATATAATAATCAGGCATACGGAGGGTAGAATTCTTGTCGCGCTTTACTTTGCAGAAAAGTTCGGGTCCGCGGCGCAGATTTCCTTATCGCGTTGTGAATTAATATTTATTTTGCTGCTACCCGTGTGCCGTACTATTTACAAAAATGGGAATTATAAAGTGGAATTAGGAAACTGTATCTGATGCAGCGCTTATACCTTGAAAGTTTTAATGGAATGCATCTTGAGGAGGTCCGCAACATTACGGTAAAATTGTTTGCCTTCAACTAACAATAACATCACCTTATAGCAGCTTCCTTAAGCTGTAAAACAGCTTGTCATCGTAGGACATTTTTTATACTTTCCAATTATAAAGTTAAATTTCTCTAGGTTATCAGATCCAATAAGAAAACCCAAGTTTTTAACACATTCTCTTTAACAACGTCCGGGCAACTTTTTCACCGTTATTCTTGGCTGATAGTTTGCTAAAAAGGGATCCAATATTGTGTGGAACTATGACAAAGCAAAACAAGAATTGCTATCGGCTCCTAGAAGAAACAGTACTTAAGCTAGCTTTTCTTTCGCTTGTGTTGCATGTTTAAATAAGAACGAGCAGCAGTATTACTATTAACAGAGCATCACAACAACATATAAGAAAACGAAAGCCCCATATGGTCCTACCTATATCGTTATTTAATGCTAGTACAGGTGACGTTATCAATGTCGATAAATTAACTAAAAACTTCACAACGAAAGAAAAATGAGATTGTTGCTCCTTGGCAATGCTATTTAATATATCAGATATTCAAGACATAGATTCGTTTAGAGAACGGACAACAACATTTACTGATTGTTCAACTGAGAAGGTGCAATTTTAATGTTCTATCAAAATGCAATTTCACAAAAACCAATTCTGAATTTAACAACGCTGCCATAGTGGCGCACACAAAGCACTCTTTCTTTTGTGTCTCACAAACCCTCTGGTTTCTTTAGCATACGCAGCAAGAGCTTACCTGCAGTACGTCTTAGAACTCTACTATAATATAGTATGAACATCAGCTACTCTTGTTTGTTCATCCTCTCCAGGAAATTTAGCTACTACTTCCCCAATTTCCAGATTGTTTCTGGGAAGTGTGCTGATACTGCATAGCCAGAAAATTTAAATGTTGGTGGTTCCGTTCAATCAGGCCCCATAAAGTAGTTATTAGGTATCAGAGCTTCCTTATCGTTCGGGTCCATTGAAACAAATGTCAAACGTCTGCTGTTCATTCTGTGTTCTGCCTCAACTTCCTTCTTCAGTGAACGAGGCCTCAAACTTGTAGACAGTGAAGTTTTGACTAACCACACTAAGTGTTCCCAACTTCCCTTTCTATGCGGTTATCCTGGGGGGATAAAATGCCATGTTATAACCTTGGACGCTGAAGTCGAAGTTAAGATCTTGATACACAACAGTGAAACATAAGCACAGCTTATAAACTTTTTTGAAGCTCCTCTGAAGTTTGTGCTAGTGTCTAAGTAAATGTAAGCTGGAGGGTTTTGTGCTGCTATTATTCTTCGCTAAGCCAAAATATGTGAATTTATAGTCAGTGTCTCAGATAATTCCAAATGTATTGCCCTTGTGCTAAGGCAGGTGTCTCTTCTCTGTGCGTCTTCCAATGGTCATCTTTTAGGTTTCAAAAGTAATCAAGTCTAACTTTCATGAATGGTTTAACCTGACGAGTAACTTTGAAATCTGGAAGAGTAGCCATCACAGGAATCTTTGGTATGATTCTTGAATTTTTACAAAATTAAGAATTTGACATTTACTGCCGAATTTAGAACTCTACCGAAGTTCATTGAGCACCTACCCATATCTATCATGTCCAACTATATTATTGTGTGAGTTTTGAATGAGAAACACAGTCAAAGGGATCTTTGGATTGAAAATAATTGGCTTGCTAACAAAGTCCTCAGTGTCAGGTGATAATAATTAAATCATACCCTTCGGTCTAAGTATACTACCATCACCTAGCACATGGGAAAGTTTACTTAACCTGCTAATTAACTTTTTCCGTATTATTTGTTCAACCTCTTCCTGAAAATCCTCTCATTGCGCTTGCTTAAGACCAAATAGTTCTGCTCGTCTTAATTCGTGTTCTTTTACCTGAACGATACATTGAAGAGCCTTAGACATACGAATAAATCGAGTTCATGAAGAACATTGGCTTGGGCCCATTAAGTGTTATATTCTTTTCAATTTCTAACGCCACTTGACATAGCTCTATAATTTCGACACCTGGAGCAGAGTTCGTCCCTGTCCGTTTATTCGTGCGGAATTGAGAGCACGTTGCTGACTTAGCAATTCTAACGAATAGCAGCGCAATACCTGTGAGATCGCTAATGTCGCAATGAAAATTTACATTCGCGTTTTTCCCCGCTCGAGCAGGTGGTGAGTTTTAACAAGGCCACCTCATTTCACAAAAAATTGAAATTGAAACTATCGTACTAGTCTAGTGTGGTGTTTTGTGCTGGAGAATAGTCGCGTAGGTTGTGGAATCTTGTAACGTTGAATTAAGTAGGTCAATTATTATTATATTTCAGCTAAAAATAAAGATAAATTACGATTTCCCGGATTGTATTTAGCAGTGTTGCCTTCTTTGTCTATCATCCATTTTACGTTTAGTGGATCTCACGGCTACGTTATCTCCCGCCTTCAAACATAACCCGAAACGAAATTCCTACAATTTCTGGTCGCCATCGTAGCAGCTAACTGAGTTAAACCCCATCTCCGAGAGGCAGCTTCATTTTCCCCTGGGTTATCCAACGACGTTTTCTGGTGGCGAACGATTCAGCATCATCGACACGATCTGCCAGCTATTTAAGGTTACCTTAAAATTGTGTAATGCATGTCTTACCGTCTGTTTACGAAATGCATTGCTTTTCTGGGTGCAAGAGAGATTAAAAATATAGAAAGGTAAATCCCAGTGGTAACTGTGTCATATAAATCTTCCCAAAAATCCTGTCTTGGGTCTGCGGGAAAGCAATCGTGAGTCCAAGTACAGAATTCACGGTGCCAAGGAAATTATTTTTTGGCTTCCATCTAGCACCAACTCATCGTTGAGCGAATAAACCTCATGTCTCTACTGACCCACTGTCTGGGGTAAGTTGATGCAGGGCTAAACATCTATTGATTTGACACTGCTTGAGGGGCTTATTATCCCAATAAAGTCTGGTCAGGACATTTTGCCACCTTAAGGGTTTATTTTATGTTTTAAGTGCCGTTTTCCCTGTAGCATAAGCCATCACCTTCATGCGTCATATCTAAACATGGACTTTATTTATGAAGACAAGTTTATGTCATACTCAGCAGTGAATTCAGGTTCACTAGGCTCTGGACCATTAAACCGGCTACTCATGTAGCTCAAATTGTGACTCTCGATCACCTTCATCCGCCAACTTGGGTTCTGGTAGTAGCCATCTCCACTCGTCAATATCAGTGAGCTCTTGAATTTCATAAAGCCGATGGAAGATAAGCGGCTTGCAGCGTCGAGCAACGTTTTGTAAGAAAAAATTGAATTCTCGTATTACCCGCAAAATTTTAGTTTATTTAAGATAAAAACTTACGACGAAACAAGTGAGTGGCATTTAGAGTATCGCTACTAATTAGTCGAAGACGCTCAATGTCACGTTTAGGAAGTAATTGCTCATTAGCCTTTGGCGTCTCATTGTCTGCTTTCCAACGACAGGTTTTAGCTTGTCGGTCACCTTCTGAATAAGGTACTGTATGTTCAGGTTAAATTTAAGGCGATTTGAAGTACAGTACTCATTTATTTGACAGAGTACCGTTTTCAAGGAAATTATTTGATGTCGTAAAATTAACTATCATTCGCCAAATTAAATATTAAAGTTGAGTAGTTGCTACCGTCATTAATTAAGCGTTATAGTTTGTAATCAGTTTGATAAGCATACACTTTCAAGTCAATCCAAAAGCACGTTTAAAGTTTTCATCCAGTGTGAAAGCTAACTTTTCTATCAATTGCGCTCTAAACTTCTTAGGAATTGAGTTTTTGTGACATCGGGGGGGGGGGGGGGGTTGAAACAAATTTTTAAATGATCAACTCTAAAGCAGTGGTGCTTTTCACAAATTGAATAGATAGGACCAAAATCATCACCTCCATGGCCATATAAGCACTGTGAAACATATCAGCGCGGTCACCACATACATCCTACAGTGACTATACGGGATGTAGAAATGCTTTACGCACCATAGGGATTTCAATGGTAATTTTGTCATATGAAAATATTTGCTTCCCTAATTATTTTAGAGCAAACCTGTATGGAAGTTTTTTGTAGAGAAAAAAATTCTCTATCCATTTATGTCAGCATTTGTCATTTTACATTTCAGAAAACCGAAAATTTAAAGAAATAAAATTACCATTTTTAGACAAATCAGTAGTGCCTTGCAATTATTGAAGCATCTCAAAGCATCAACAAATTAGTTTGCTGTTTAATCGTTTGCATCTGTCAAATATAGCGGCAACCATGGCACTTATTGCACCTGATCTGCTTCCAGCATACCACCATATCACAATTTGCACTGATTTTTGAAAAAATGACAATTCTAGTTTCATTCATTATTAGGTTATCTGACATAAAATTACAAAAATGATGGTATAAATGGATGCAGAATTGTTTGCTCTACAAAAAACTTACTTGCAAGTTTTGCTCTAAAATAATTAGGGAAGCAAATATTGTCATATGAAAAAATTACCATTGAAAATCCTATGGTGCGTAAAGCATTTCTAACACCCTGTATAGGGACAGTGTGGTCAATTTGAAAAAACGCAGCCATTAAGAGTCGTATTTGCTACACCCAGCTAGAGTACCTGTAATAGGTACTCTACTCTACACTAGAATACCTATATAATAAGTAGGATAAGAGTACAGCAAATGCAGGAACAGTATTTGATTGGTTGGATCCCTATGCATGTACAATAGATCTAGATGTAATTTGGAAGTGGTCGACAGGTTTTTGATTGTTTGTAATTGGTGACATTCAACTGACATTACATTAAACTTGTCAAAGTTAGTAAATACATGCAGTTTGTAATCAATTTGTAAAATAAGTGGTGAAATTTGAGGGTTTTTCCTCACATAATTTTGTTAATCATGTAATTTTTCAATTTCCTTTTTCCCTTGACCTATTTTCACTAATTTCGTTTTAGCATAACTGGTTGTTTTGTCCATGGTTGCAAGAATCGCTCTGAAAATGGTGTTTACTTAGTTAGTGCGCCAAAGGATGGTTTGAGGAACAAAATTTGGCTAAACAAGAGCAGCAATTTCCGACAAACTTTATTTTTTGGATCCCCAAATGTCATCGTTTGCCTTACTCTTATCTTATATAGTTACTCTACTCTACACCGAGCCACACCCTTAGGTATTGTTCTGTGCACGGCCTGCTAATTTGTAAGACAAACGTCACCCTGCTAAATTATGACATAAACGTCATTTTATACGGACTGGACATATGTGAAGTTCCGAGATGCTTTGCAGAGCGCTATATACCCACGATCGCCAAAATTTGTGCAATGTGAGGTGGTCAAACGTGCAGTGTAACATTAATTTTACAAGAATGTCAATAATATTACTTCAACAGAATTAAACGGCAAGAGACGATGTGAAACGTAAGGAATCGCTGCCAGCGATTAAAAATCCCCGTTAACGAGCAACCTAATATTAGAATATAAGTCAAGCTGTCCTTTATTATCTTCTTTATTGTGTTTTTGTACATAGAAAACAAAAACTGAAAACATCTTGCGTTGATCGACACATAGATTACGTACAAAAACTCAACAAAAAACATTTTTTTATATTCATAATCAAACTTTTGTAGTTATTCCACCAGTTAATTTAGAGGAATAGAATATTCAGTGCTGGGTAGCCCATAAATTCTCTTTAATTTGATGTAATAATGTTTGGCATTAAGACATTTATATAGTTTATTATAGCCTTTGATTTGGACTCATGCGCAATTTTCGCAAAAAGCATTTTACTTTGACCCGTTGACATTTACTTATGCAAACAAAAGTTCGGCATTCTCTTACACAGAACACTGTAGAATTTTATGATGATTATTGCATTCCACTTCATATTGGGGCTACTTTCAATAATAAAGGACTTATAGGCAATTTTGTGTGACTAATTTCGTAAACGACTCTTAATGGCGGATATCTCAACAGCCAATCAGAAAGGTGACTAAAATTGACCACGCTGTCCTTATATAACCACTGTAATACATCCACGTTATTTCATCTAAACTAAACTTTCGCAGTGTACCAGGAACAGAGTTGAGGTAATTTGATTCCTCAGGTAGCATGTCATTCAGACTGACCTCATGAGACTATGATACTGCAGTGCGAACTCGTCTCAGATTTCCGGCTTTGGGTTAATCATGGCAAATTGAGGAAGGTAGAACTCCTTGGAGCTCACCACTTGCAGTTCTTCATCCGTGACTTCACAAGCAAACCCCTCTTTGGTATATTCTTAGATTGAATTGTAAGTTTGGAATTCTCGTTCCTCAATATTACCTGAAACATGAAAGTGCACAGTAATAGCTGAAGAAGAAAATAGAAGAAAACTGGGAAGGTGTTTCTGTTGTAGTAGAATTCGTGGCCGAAGAGTAACCAGTTCTTACAGTGAGTGCAGAACACAACAAAATTATAACGCAAAAACTTTCCAACTCGTTCCAATTCACAAAACATGTAAGCAGTTCCTTTTGGAAAAACATTTCGTTGGTATGTAATTTTCCAGACACTCAGCCTTACTGGGAGGTACATTTTTTTATCCCTTGTACTATAAGCTGTTAAGTCGTGAAGAATAGCTGGAAAATCTGTAATTGATGTTAAGTTCGTATGAAATCTTCCTGCGTGCCTTGTCAGACGTTGATGTCTTTTCAAAGTTTCTAGGATCTGACCAGATTTTCCTTCCCCACTGGTTTTCTGTATCTTGAGAGTTTTGCCAGTCTGTTGTTATGCATGCTTTCTTCTCCGTGTAACTAATTTGGCTACGTCTATGAAGCTACTTACTTCTCTTTGTTACTGCATTTGTGATTCGGTCGTATAATGTCTCCCCGTGAATAGTTTGTGTTACTTTCCTTGCCGTTGTTCTGGTTATCTGTATTGTCCTGGGAGTATAAGTTCTTGCTTCAGCAACGTATGCAATTATAGGGGTTACTGCTGTTTTTTGAAGCTGCAGGAGCCTGAGGGAAAGAAAAAATATCGAAGGGATTAATTGAAATAATTAAAAGTGTGTATGAAGAAAATAACTGCTATGTAAGGACCGAAAATGTAATACTAGAGGATTACTACTAGAATAATGTTCTAACGTCACGGATTAAACGCTGCGATTTATAAAACTTAAAGGGTGTTTTTTTAGAGGGATACAACTTTAAATTGAAATAAAACACAGAAAGATGTTTTTAATATCCATGAAATTGGCTTTATTTGAAAGATAATTTTATGGCCTTTATGTTTGAATATGATTTCGGGCATGTGACCGTCGCGGCTGGCGTGTACATGACGTAATCTGGAGGTCCAATTCTCACACACTCTTTTCGCAGTAAATCAGGCTGTATTTCATTTAAGCAATAACGCGTTGAATTTTGGCTTTCAAGTGCTCAATTGTTTCCGGTTTATCGGCATAGATATGCGACTTTACATATCCTCCAAGAAAATAATCTAATGGCGTCAAATCGCACAAACGAGGTGGCCAGTTAACAGATCCACGAAATGGATTTTTAACTGGCCACCTTTGTTTTGATTATTAAGATAAAAAATTTGAAAATAAAAAGCTGTAATTAATTTGTGTAACTTGAAATTATGAAATATACCCTATTTTAAAAAGTAAAATGTTTGAAAAATAAAAAGGGTTGCGATTAAGACAAAATTATCGTGGTGGAATAAAAATAAAATTTTAAAATAAAAAGATTATTATACCAAATTCAGGAAGACAAAGAAAATGGTGAGAAGATTTAACTAAAGCAGTGCTAATCTATAGAGGAAATTAAATAGAAAGAAATATTGAATTAAGTTTATTGAGGGATTACATTTCACATTGCACATCGATTGAGTTGGATTACAGCGAGCTGTTGGCACGGAAGGAGAGTTCCGAAGAAATCGTTGGCAGAGGGAACATGTTTGAAGGATTTGGCAATTAAGGCCTGGTGCCTTGTCCTTGTGCGGGGTCCTTGGTTCTGGTCGGTTGAATACTTTGGGAGAGTGGTTTTGTATACGGTGTTGGAGATAAGTGACAACGATTAGGGTCTGTTTGGATCCATGCTGTGAGGAAGCTTCTGTTCCTGATTCTAGGCAGTTTTGACATGTTGGTTGTCATTGGAGGCCTTCACCGTGTTTATTGGGTTTAGCAGTTGTGATCGGTAGCAGAGTGGGACAAGTTGGTTGCTGCCGAGGACATTGATAAGTTCAAGTAAAAGGTAAATGAGTTTAAGTATTTAAAATAAGCACTGAAATATAATAAAGGTGAATTAATTATTAAGGAATTACTTACTGCTTGATATGGTTATATAACAAATGTAAAGATCAGGTATTTGTCATTGAATTTTCAAAGTTGTTGGACGTACCATTTGACAGAAGTTATTTTGAGTTGTCAAAATTAACATCGGAACATCAAATTTCAGTATAAGCAATCTAGATAAAAGGAATCCACACCTGATTTTCAGGAGCAATTTAAATAGATTAAAAGATAATTATAAACCTATACTCATAGGTAAAACAAAGAAAGAGCCTGAACCATTTCAATACCTACAGTTTTACTGGCAAGAAAGAATAAAACAAATTAAGTAATAGATTAGCTAAAATAATTTTCTGGACAATGATATTAAATTGCACACGGTTTAACCTTTAGTGATTTTCTCAGTTCATCTGTGTTACCCGTTATATTAATTAATCCCAATGCACAGAGTTGTGCAGAAAACGTTAGAATTATTACAAGTTACAAACAGTTGTTTAAGATGATTAACAAGAACAACGTTGAAACTTTTGCAAGGTATATCTTAGCGAATAATGATTCCTGAACTCGTTTGCCATTGGATTAACTTAATGCAACTAAAATCAGTAACTCCAAAATAACAGTGCCAATCCAGAAAGTTACAGCTAATCTACAAAACAATGATCATGCCAGTTCTCAAGTAATAATCTTCATGATTTTTTAATCACGAATAGTAACTCAATTTTTACGTCTAGGTCCAGCATTCACGTGGTGTATGTAAGAGTCTGGGAGTCACAATGATAGATCGTCTACAGCAAAGGGGCCTGGCAAATCCAGAAGGGCACCGAAGCAACGATGAGTGTCCAGCGGGAAACTTTAGAACGACTGTAAGGACAGTTTGCCTTGCGAAGTTGGCGTAGGATGTCCTCCAGGTGTGGAGTGCAGGCGAAAGTGAAAAAACTAAAAAAATCAGAGCCGGATACTGGGCGAAGAATAGCGTAGCTTAGAGATGACTCGTAGTTCACTTGCTGAACTGATAACTTGCAGGTACTTCGACGACGACTCCAAAATAATCAAACTCCAGGGGGTGGCAGCTGAGACAAATAGGAAAAAAGGCCTGAAATAATTCCGAAACACGTCAAACAATGTGCAAATAGATACCCAAATTACATATAAGGAATGGCAGGTGAGTTTTCCTTCTAAATACTAGCTAATCCTGGGTTAACCAGTCGAATTCCAACAATATTTCAAAATGTATGCAGGGAATCGCTTCTCCTATATATTAGCAATTTTCTAAAACAGATATCAGAAGTCAATGCAAAACTCTAGCTCAAAGATTTTGGAAAATAAATTGAAAAAGTAGTTTAGACAACCTTATGTTTACTATGCTCCATAATTTCTGGAAACCAAAACAATATATAATAACTAATATAATAACTTCAAGGAAGATTTTACACGTAGCAAAACTAACAGAACCATAAACCTCCGCATCGACACGGAAAGGTAGAAGAGGATCAATAATTTTGTATACATTGCTCTATTCTGATTGTTGTTCGGTTTTTATTGTTAATATCGTGTACTAGTCGAATTACCCTTTGGTTTATTTCTCTTTCTCTTCTTATTGTAGTGACATATACTCGTACGTCCAGATGCGTACTCTGTTAAAAGGATTGGTCCTATCCACGATATGAATTAAATAAACGTTCAAATAGTATTTTTTTAGTGACGATCAGAATGATTGCTTTCGCCGTCAAAGGTAGTGCTAGAATATGGCTGCTTTAGTGCTGAAGCAATATTGCGTTATCAAAATGGCGGCTAGTGTTAAAAATAATATTTATTTTTCATTCCAACTAAACTGTAGGTAGATACAACGATAGAGTTGGTAACTTCTGCAAAAGGATTCTCTCGGTTCTCATTAAGGGTGGTCGCTGAAGATTGCGGCAATAATCGCGACTTAATTACGCAGGCCAGATTAAGCATCTGCAAAAGGTTGGCTAAATAATGTACACACATATTTTATAACCCACATTATAAATCGTTTCCAGCGCGAGCCTGTCTAAAACGTGTACACAAAAGGAAAGGGGATGTGTGGCGCCTTTTGCCGTTTTTACGGTCAGCCGGTTTATGGCGTGAGATGATAGCGTTAGTGACGGCCTTATGAACAGCGCGGTCGCTGCTCTTATCATTCCCTTATCACTTTGTAGGCCGGATTGCGCCTATGTGGTGGCGACCCAATGTGCGTGATGTCACACCGCGTTACGCAGTTGGATTTGCTAAGTGAAATGGCTAAAATGAATGGGTTAGATTCTTTTGAATACGCCTTTGAAAAAGACCTGGCAATATGCGCGCCCTGCTCGATGGCAGATCGAACTGATTCTAAAGGAAGCTTTACGCGCGCTAAAAATACTTATGATCAGCACTTTTTGTTAGATTCTCGGAGAGGCGTGACACAAATGGCAGCTAGAATTACGCGATTTGCGGTAGAAACTGCAATGGATATTTTTGTGCTTAGAACTTTAGTTCTTAATGCAGACATTCATAACAAATATTCTTGTTATTTTTACTCCAAATTAGTTTATGCTAATTACTTGTTCTATAATCCTCCTTTCAGGTTGTCATCGACTTTGTTTTGTTTGTTGAGATGATCATATTATACTGGTATCACTAAAACAAGCTCTACTTTGATTGATTAAATTTTAATTCCTGTCGATAAGCGAGTTGTATCTGGGAATGTAATAAATATCGACAATGTATCTGATCATCATCTAATTTATTGTAAATTAGCTGCCAACAATTGTTTATCAAAGAAATCTTTCTGCTGTTTATTTAAAAATTTTAAACAATTTAGCTGCGACAGATTTTATGCTGAATTACAATCTATACCATGGCGCAATATTGAAAACATAAATGATAAAATAGAGATTGTAATAGTATTTTTTTGCATAGTGATTATGAAAGTCGTCTTTTATTACGAAAAATCGTATTGAAAGTACCACTTTTTTTAATGCAAAATCGTGAAGAAAGTACACTTTTTTAAATTATTTTATTGACTTCAATTTGACAGTTGTAAATTTCTATGTCCTTTTCGAGTTACAAGAGATCACTATGCAAAAGAACTACGTGTACAACACGTTTTGAAAGTCCATTTTTTTCATTCATTTGCTTGATTAACTCGGGCTTTGCCCTCGTTGGCCAAACTACAAATTCTGGAAAAAAAGTATAACTTTCAAAAGTAGTTGTACAAGTTTGAAAAAAAAGACGATTTTCATAATCACTATGCAAAAAATAATATATATTTTTTTATAGACATGATTCATCTAAACGTATTAAAACTTCGAAACCTACCGCTCCTTGGCTGAGAGATAATATTAAACTGATGATGTAATTTAGGGATAAAGCTTTAATTAGATTTGAAAAAAGTACTATTCCGGTTCAATGGGATTATTACAAATATTTGCGTAACTTAACTAGAGTGGCAATTAGAAGTGAAAAAAAGCATATTGATAATTTAAATGTCTAGCAAGTTCCACTAATAATTCTGTTATATGGAGGGAATTAAAAACAATGAATATTTATAATAAAAGCTATAGCAAACATCCTTCTAGTTTTGCGGATTGTCCACGTAGAAAGTATGCCTGGCTCAAACGATGAATTAACAATTTTTTATAGTAATAATATAAAAATCTTAATACAAAATTTAGTTTTCAAACCGTTGGGGATATTGAAATAATTATAGTTGTCTGCGGTATCAAATCAAATGCTATCGGATCGGATGGTATTAATATTAGAATGTTAAAGTTATGTTCTCCATTTATAATTCCTGTTATCACACACTGAGTAAGTTTTTCTATGCTTAATAGCGTATTTCCTGAAGCGTGGAAGAATGCCAATGTCGCCCCTTTGGCTAAACCAAAAGAATATATTGCAACAATTTGACTTTGAAATCAAACATCATCTATGTTTGTTTCAGATAAATAATCAATTAAAATGAATTCAAGTACTTCTTATGCCCTTTAACATGAATCGTTAACATTAAATTATTAAATATTTCTAGCTCAGTAGAACATAATTACTCTCAAAAACAAGTCGGTTCATGCAATATCAAGCCTGTTTATTATTTATGAAAAGTTATTTATCTAATGAAAACTTGTGTCAAATATTTGTGACTATTCAACTCACCCCCTTCAAGTTAACTATTCATCAATCATAATTTAGTATTTATGTCATTTTCCACCCATCAGGGTAAAATTGTGCAACAATTCCGCTAGCGGAGTTTTAATGAAAATTTTTTTCTCTTCCTGTGACATTTATTTAACTTCCTGTAAAATTTATCAAATATGATATTAGAAATGTCAAATTTGACAAACAATTTATTTTACGTCAACAGATTTTCAAAGAGGACGTGATAAAATTGATTAATTACTAAGAAATGTCAATTTTGTTCGTTGAATAGTCCTTCAAATGCCGCTTGCAGCCGACGAATTGCATGAATTTTTGTCAAAGTGTTTATTCGTGTTTATTGCTTCAAAATTGGTCTCGTGCTGTCGCACTCGATCAATTTATATCGAAGCAATAAACACTCATACACTTTGACCAAAATTTTCGGCAATTCGTCGACCGCTCGCGGTATTGTATATGACAATTTTAATGATTGTCAGTGGCACTTCAAATAATGTACATGGGATATCAATCGCAAACACCTCCTTATTACACCACCTGTCATTCAAGAAACATGAAATAGTAAGTAGTCCTTTTATTAATTACCACACTTCAGTGTTTTACTATTTATTTTAGTTTGCTCAATAAATACCTGTGACTGTAGATCGTCCAAAGAACTTAATCCGCCATTTCAAAGATCCAAATGTATACCAACTACAGAGTAACCTCAGTACAAGCCCATCCTACCGTCAAGAACTGCAAGCACCGTCGGAAATGCGTCCTTCCAATTCTCAATCAGCATACAATTCAGCAACACGAACTTCGACAAAATCCTCCAGCAGTGAACACACTCTTCCTTCAAAATAAGATATTGACAATCCAAATAATGCGAATCCCGATCTGTCAGAAGCCAGAGGAAGTCACCTCAACTAGTGCCAATCTGAAAACGTCACTCCAACAAAAGTTCAGCAAAGTTCAACTCCATCAGATGGAAAACCACTTCCAATTTCCAAGACTCTCACTCCAACAATCCTGCCGTGTTTTATTTTTAGTAAATACAGCTTACGCTATCCAATTCACAAGATGTAATTATTTGACAATGAACTAAGTTCAACATCCAACTCCAGAAATTATTTCAATAGCCTGTAGTATTTTAAATTATGTTCTTCCTACCATACACATTTTCTCTTTATCTTCATTATATTCTTCTTGTTATAAAATTTACACTTTTTACCTTCTGACAATTTAATTATAATTAAACCCTTTCATATACCAAAATATATTAATAAATCAATTCCATGTTTATTAAAGATTATGGAAAAAGTTATGGCCCAACACATTCGTTTATATGTGGGTCCGCAAAAAATATTTCCAGAATTACACTCAGGCTTCAGGCCAACTCATAGCTGCACCACATCACTTGTCAGTATTATTGATACAATAGGGAAATCTGTGAATGATAACAAATTGTGTCTTCTTGCTATGACTGACTACTCCAGGGCATTTGATGCAATATGTCATAAAGTACTTTTGGCTATTCTGAAATTTATGGACTTTAACAATAGCTCCGTTGAATTTGTTAAGAACAGTAGCGATATCACGCGTCGTCATCTAATTTCTACGGACGCTGTAGAAGCGCGCATTTCAAAACTTGTGTGTCTCGAAGATTTTCAGCGGCAGCTCTGAGCACGTGTTTTGCCTGCGGCTCCGAAGAACCCGTAAAATTTATAATCTGAGAGAGTAAACTGTATGAATGGGAATAGCCGAGAACTATGGAATCTACCCCGACCCTTCAGTTAAAATGCAGACTTGCACACATCTGACATGTGTGGATGCAGTTTTTGGAGCGTTTAAGAAACCCCTTCCGCGATTCTTCCGCGAAAAGCGTGGATTGACTTGGAGATTCTTACGCCAGCTTTAAAGAGGACAACAAGTGGTTTTTGACGTGTGCTATTTACGCCGCCCCTACGGCTAAGGCTGTGGGGCGGCTTACGGTTGTTGCTTTTGTGTGGGTACCGCATGATTAAATGTTCCGCTATTTGAATTCCCGTCGTTTAAGGACATTCCGGCTCGAACTAACAGAGAGTACACAGCGTAAGTGGTTGGTGTGTGTGTATGTGTGTGTGTGTGTGTGTGTGTGTGTGTGTGTGCGTGTTTCAAACCCCCGATATCGTCCCTCCTGATCCTTCCAGTTGTCTCGTAGTGGCCAGGCGGCCTCCAAAAGCGTCCTAGGACGAGTTAACCTAACGAGTGTCAGGTTTATGGGACAGGTTGCAATTCGTGAATCGCGTTAGTGAAATCGTATTCCATGAATAATGGGAATGTTTGCTCTTTCCAATAAAGCCATAATATATGGAAAACATAATTCAAAAAGCTTGCGTTCAATTAAGGCTGATACTTAATCATAGATACAACTTAAACCGCAAAATTAAGATTATGTTATGCGAGTTCCTAGTATTATCTCAATCTCAATTTAGCTACTGTAAGATTATTTAGCGTATGCAAAACTCTTGTCTTCGATTAGTCTGTGGCATTAGAAAATATTAAGTAAATTGATAAAAATTTAAAAAGTTTAAAATTGTTAATGGAGATAATTATATCAAATTAATATGAGAAAAGCTTGATTTTCATACCGGGTGTCCGTTCTCAAAGTCGAATATAGGCCATTAACATTGTATTGAACGTTTTTGCCGATTCCTGCTCGCCAATTCAACTTACAGGGAAGGTGATGGTATCAATGGAAACAAAAAATTATTACGCACCAATAATAATATACAAAATGCGATTTTTATTTTAAAATACTAATTTAAAACTTGGGAATTTTTAAATACGCCATGCCTAGCTTTTCAAGTTCGATAGCATTTGTCAAAAAAATTGATAATTAGTTGGCGTAAATCAGGTATTTTCTGTCAACGTTAAAATTATCTACAGAAAAATGCATTATTTCAATGAAGAAAGAGTGAATGCACTAATGTTAATTCCATATGTTCGACTTTGAGAATGGACACCCGGTATAGTATAAATAAAAATAATATTGTCGTAATATTTAATTTAATGAATATACGTTTCGCTAATAGTATAAGCTTCTTCAGTATTCTAGTTACATTATAATGATATGAAAGTTGCCATGCTGAAATAAGAAAAATCAAATTTAGATAAGCGAACACACAATATTAACGTCCACTTCCGTACTTACTTATATAATGAAAGTGAGAAAAAATTTATACTACGACAAAATTAGAGTTACAACACTTTAAAAAGACGATACAGGGAAAATAATCATCCCCACAATTTAAAATTTACGAAACGAAACAAATTACATTTTGCATGCAAGCACGTACATATGATAATGCAAGGCTGTTCCTTATTTGTTATCAGTAATGCGCAGAGTGTAAAATTTGAATCTATTATTTGACATGTACAGGGTCGTATTTATTTAAAAATTATGAAAATTTACAAAGTCAAGCCAAGTTAGAATTTATTTTTATTTTAAGGATAATAGCAGAACAACCCCTTCTCCGATTCTTCCGCGAAAAGCGTGGCTTGACTTGGAGATTCTTACGCCAGCTTTAAAGAGGACAACAAGTGGTTTTTGACGTGTGCTATTTACGCCGCCCCTACGGCTAAGGCTGTGGGGCGGCTTACGGTTGTTACTTTGGTGTGGGTACCCCATGATTAAATCTTCCGCTATTTGAATTCCCGTCGTTTAAGGACATTCCGGCTCGAACTAACAGAGAGTACACAGCGTAAGTGGTTGGTGTGTGTGTGTATGTGTGTGTGTGTGTGTGTGTGCGTGTTTCAAACCCCCGATATCGTCCCTCCTGATCCTTTCAGTTGTCTCGCAGTGGCCAGGCGGCCTCCAAAAGCGTCCTAGGATGAGTTAACCTAATGAGTGTCAGGTTTATGGGACAGGTTGCAATTCGTGAATCGCGTTAGTGAAAATAACGAATTTCGCTTAATACTTAACTAACCCACTCATCGTGTAAATTCAACTGTGCTGCATGTTTCTCAGATCAATAGCTCATTTGTCTTTCTTTAACTGTTGTTTTTATGTATATGGTTCGTTTTGGTGTGCCTTTTCCATTAGTGACAGCTTATATATAGATTTTTTACAGCGGCCTACAAGCGACTAGCAAGTCCCCGCGCCGTGACAGTCGATACACGAGAGCGTCGAAGCAATTATTCACCAACCCCTTTGGACTTCGAAATTCTATGAGGGGGTTGTACAATCGAAGCTCGTGGTCCCCTCTTTAAGAAAACCCGTACCATCCTGGTGGCAACACCCTGTATATCTACCCACGTTTGTCCCTGAAATTCCGTCATATTATAAGGACCTCGTCCATCTCAGTGAGCGTTTCAGTCTCGGTTTTAGCCTGTTAATGCGTGATTTAAGGCAAGCAGTGTAATTTCCTCCGACGTGTGCCACCGGCACCCTCTCGCAATGAGATGTCGTAAAATCAATTTAATATCGCAACAAATTAATTAAGAAATATTTATCCAATCGTACCCAAACTGTTAGATTAAAAGAACACAAATCACATTCTTTACGTATTGTATCAGGTGTACCACAAGGATATATTCTTGGGCCATTATTATACATTTTGTATAAATTTTATTTAAAAACTTGTCTGGAGAACTGTGAATATCATCTTTATGTCGATGATACACAACTGTTGCTTACTTTCGATTCCTTGAATGTTTCTATAGTTAATGGAAAAGTTAACGTAGATATCTATAAACTCATCAACTATTCTGAAAAACATCTATCAATTAATTCGAAAGTTCTACAATTATTCGTTTTGGTAAACCTAAATTGAGAGATGCTGCTTAACCTAAAATTTCAATTCAAATTGCCTGTTTCAGAATGTAACGGGTGGGCCAAGTAGAAGTTTCTTTTTAAAAATGCTAAAATGAACAAAAATATTTTTTTCCATATGTTATCGCTTTATTGGAAAGAGCAAATATTCCCATTATTTATGGAATACGATTTCATTCATTTGTCTGCCTTGACTGGCTGTGCAGTAATGCATCCTGTCAGCCCAATTTTTCAAGACGTCGTTGATGGTTTTGGGCTCTATCTGACGAATGGCTCGGCCAATATTCAACTTAAGGGCCTGGATCGTTTGTGGATTGTCCGCACAACATCGATTTTTTACAAAACCCCATAAAAAGAAGTCCAACGGCGTAAAATCGCAGCTCAGAGCCGGAATTGACATCGCCAAAACGGCTCATTACACGATTACCGAACTTGGTGCGCAAAAGATCGATTGTTTGATAGGCGGTATGGCATGTTGCACCATACTGTTGAAACCAAAGGTCATGCAAGTCCATGTCCTCAATTTCTGGCCACAAAAAGTCCGTTATCATGACTCTGTAGCACTCACCATTGACCACCGAAATGGCGTTTTCAGCAGCATTTTAAAAAAAATGGGCCAATGATGCCACCACTCCACAATCTGCACCAAACTGTCACTCTCGTAGGATGCATTGGTTTCTCGACGATAACATGCGGGTTTTCAGATGCCCAGATGCGGCAGTTTTGTTTGTTAACATAGCCGCCGAGATGAAAATGCGCCTAATCAGAAAAGATGATTTTTAGACCAAAGTCTCGTCCATTTTGGGCTGCTCTAAGGCCCAAACTGAGAAGCGATAACGAGGCAGCCACATGAATGAAATCGTATTCCATGAATAATGGGAATGTTTGCTCTTTCCAATAAAGCCATAATATATGGAAAAAATATTTTTGTTTATTTTATTGCATTTTTAAAAAGAAACTTCTACTTGGCCCACCCGTCATAAACAATTTTAATTTATGGATTGATTCAAATGTTTGGGTTAAAAAACATATTTCTGCTATAATTCAAAAAGCTTGCGTTCAATTAAGGCTGATACTTAATCATAGATACAGCTTAAACCGCAAAATTAAGATTATGTTATGCGAGTTCCTAGTATTATCTCAATCTCAATTTAGCCACTGTAAGATTATTTAGCGTATACAAAACTCTTGTCGTCGATTATTCTGTGGCATTAGAAAATATTAAGTAAATTGATAAAAATTTAAAAAGTTTAAAATTGTTAATGGAGATAATTATATCAAATTAATATGAGAAAAGCTTGATTTTCATACCGGGTGTCCGTTCTCAAAGTCGAACATAGGCCATTAACATTGTATTGAACGTTTTTGCCGATTCCTGCTCGCCAATTCAACTTATAGGGAAGGTGATGGTATCAATGGAAACAAAAAATTATTACGCACCAATAACAATATACAAAATGCGATTTTTATTTTAAAATACTAATTTAAAACTTGGGAATTTTTAAATACGCCATGCCTAGCTTTTCAAGTTCGATAGCATTTGTCAAAAAAATTGATAATTAGTTGGCGTAAATCAGGTATTTTCTGTCAACGTTAAAATTATCTACAGAAAAATGCATTATTTCAATGAAGAAAGAGTGAATGCACTAATGTTAATTCCATATGTTCGACTTTGAGAATGGACACCCGGTATAGTATAAATAAAAATAATATTGTCGTAATATTTAATTTAATGAATATACGTTTCGCTAATAGTATAAGCTTCTTCAGTATTCTAGTTACATTATAATGATATGAAAGTTGCCATGCTGAAATAAGAAAAATCAAATTTAGATAAGCGAACACACAATATTAACGTCCACTTCCGTACTTACTTATATAATGGAAGTCAGAAAAAATTTATACTACGACAAAATTACAGTTACAACACTTTAAAAAGACGATACAGGGAAAATAATCATCCCCACAATTTAAAATTTACGAAACGAAACAAATTACATTTTGCATGCAAGCACGTACATATGATAATGCAAGGCTGTTCCTTATTTGTTATCAGTAATGCGCAGAGTGTAAAATTTGAATCTATTATTTGACATGTACAGGGTCGTATTTATTTAAAAATTATGAAAATTTACAAAGTCAAGCCAAGTTAGAATTTATTTTTATTTTAAGGATAATAGCAGAACATAAATTCTGAGAAAAATAATTCACTTGTAATTTTTTTACATTAATTAAATAGGTTATGATTGCTTGCCTCGGCTATCGCCTCGGCCAGCAATTGCAGGCATCGTCCATAAAAAGCCAATTTTTCGTCCTTGATGCATAAATAACTATTAAAGTCCCACTCAAATCACAGCGAAAAGATAAAGTTAACAAAATTCCTGAAGATGAATGCGTACCAACTTCACATTTGTCAGATTCCGATATGGATAGTGATATGGAAGGATCATCAGCTTAATAAGAAAAAACGTGATATAGATATTGATGCATTAAGGGAGATATGAATATGTTTTTTCCCTGAGGTTGACATGTGTTACAGACCGAAGGTAAAGAACATGAATATCTCCCGTGGTGCATACAAAATTTTATCTACTAGCATATTCGTAAAAATAGTATAACATTTCAAAATGTCATAATAACATTTAAAATTAGAATATGTAAGTAACATCAAGGATTGCCTCATTGTATGATTGCTAAGACGTTAATTGTAGTTGCATTGTTACCATAAGATTGAGGGAGAAATAATTTGACAAGTCCCATGGGAGTTATGAGTAGCTTTTCATATTTTGTTTCTATGAAGAAAATGTACAATATTATGTTGCTAGTAGGTAATAGTATATTATATCATGAGGGACTAAAGTGCACCATTTAACAACCACTCATGGGATTTAGGCACTTTAGTCCCGAGGTATATACGCAATTTTTTGCACTTTTGGGAACATTATCATTGAACATTTCCAAAATTTGGAATCTGTCAATTTAGAAATTGACAATTACAATTTATTAAATACTGAATTGCACCAGATCCTGGATAGCCTGAATCAGTTGGCAGTACTGAAGTGTATTATCAGTATATGTCAAATTCGAGATTTGCAGGTTAAGTTTTGCGTCAGCGTGTGTCAAATGACAACAAAACCTAACCTACTAACCCCGTGTGTACATAAATTTACCATAGTTACGCTATCATTTTTACTTTAGTCCCTATTGATTAAATGAGCTACTTTAGTCCCTGTTTACGGAGATTAAAGTATCAACTTTAGTTCCGGAAGTGCAAAAAATAATTTGACCCTGTCGCACTGTACCCCGTCTTTCTTTAACTTAACTTAACGCAACAGAAGCACAGCGAACAACGTTGGAGAGTGAAACTGTTGATTTACCATTTTTAATATTGTCGTACTCTTCGCAAAAAAAAAAACGCATAACATTCAACATTAATTATTGTGACTGCTCGTTATACCGCATGTCCCATGGTTTCTAGGTATTTTCAGTTTTCTGTTAAACTAGTTTAGGTTTAATTAAGGTTTTATTACCCTTATCTCAATAACTTACACTAAAAATATAATCTGACAGATTAGAAACGTCAAATTTTAAAATTAATGTTATTAATCGACATGCCTTTTTTCGATTTTCTTCCATTTCATCTATTTTACTAAAGATGAACAGTGACAGACAAAATTCACGTGACTCTATTGTGTTATTATATCCAAATAAAGACGTTACTATTATTATTATACTTTGTAGCTGTTTTCTTAAATTAGAGCAAGACTCTTTAGAGGTCATCTTCTTCTTATACGAACAGAATGACGTCGTCTGCATAGCATATGATTTCTATATAACTGTTTTCCAGTTTATATCAGTTAAGGCCCTTCACGCTGTTAATTCGTTTGTCAAGTATTAAGTTAAACAACAAGGGCTGAGCAAGTCGCCTTGTCTAATATCCTTTTCAACAGGAATAGGAGGACTAAATTCCTTTTTTATTCTGATTTTTGCGTTATTATGAGTACCTACGGACATTTTTTATTAAATTTATCAGGTTAATGGAAATTTGTCTTTTATATAAAATATATATTATGTCATGTAGCTGAATTCTATCGATTGCTTTGTGTAAGTCAATAAACCACAGTACCAGGATTCTATGAAGGTGATGGCATACTTTTCTTTTCCCAATGAAAGCGGAACTTTTAGTATAATATTCTTAGTAACCTGTGCATTTAAATTAACTGTCACTTTTGTTTGCATAAAATGGTAAGAAAATTGCAGGCAACTGTAGTTTAGGAGCATGTGAACGGTTTACACCGTACTAAAATGTTAAAATATTGCCAGCATTATCTATTTAGGTGTTTGTTTGTTATGGACAAGGTCTAGGCATGTGGAGTACCAGGTACGTTAGACACCGACTGCCTTGGTCACATGATCAAAGTTCTACTTAGAATTTTGCCGAGACTAAGGAGTTCCAACCCTAGCAAGGGATCT
>OW679195.1:30385330-30595306 GCA_940337035.1 Agriotes lineatus | reverse complement strand
AGTTACGGTATCATTTTTACTTTAGTCCTATTGATTAAATGAGCTACTTTAGTCCCTGTTTACGGAGATTAAAGTATCAACTTTAGTTCCGGAAGTGCAAAAAATAATTTACTTGAGACAGCTATTTTTAAGTCATTAAAAAACATTTGCCAATTTTGCAAAAAAAAATTTGTAGCCCAGCCTAAGGAGAATATTATAAGAGAAACACTTATTAACTGTAGAACATACAACAAGCGTCATTATCCTTCTGATAATGTGTATAGTGCTACAGAAAAAATAGATATGTTTCTGTCAAACATTTAAAAAAATGTAATAATCATTCCAATTTATGTAGACATTTAATTTATTTAACTAAATGAAAATTTTAAACTGCCATTTTCTCTCTTGTACATCGCGACACTTGCAAATCTTTTGAAATAGTTCTTAGCAATTACATTGCATTAAGACTAGCAATTGAATCACACAATTTAAAAGAACAGATAAGGAAGTCAAAATGCAAGTCATTTGCTTCTAAAAGTTTTATGCGCTCTGTTAGTATTGCATAAGTTCTATTAAACCTTATAGTTGTCATTGTTATAAATAGGATTTTAAATGTTAATATGTTTTGTGACTATTTCAAATTAAATAACAAGTTTTCTATTAATTTTATGTAAGTTCCCTTTTTAGGGAAGAAACTGAATGTGAAAAATTTCCTTCAGATTCTTCAACCAAGCGTTTCTTTAAGCTTTCCATAGTTATAAATTCTTTAGCTACATATCTTTTATATATAGGGTCCCTGGTGAAATTCTTGACTGCTTCGTCGACTTCCGTTTTTGCATTCTCGACTTTCTAGCTCATATTTTCAGTGTCGCACTGGTAAAAATTCAGAACGCGGTCCGGTAGTATTTTTTCTCTAAAAAATTCATCAACAACCTAACAACTAACTTAAACCGCTAACCTGAACCGCCGAGAGCGCAACAACACTGCGAGACGATAGCAGCACCCACAATCTGTTTACATACTCCGCTCTGAGCGCATGTGCAATAGACCGGACCGTATACTGAATTTGACCCTGTGGCACTGTACCCCGTCTTTCTTTAACTTAACTTAACGCAACAGAGGCACGGCGAACAACGTTGGAGAGTGAAACTTTTGGTTTACCATTTTTAATATTGTCGTACTCTTCACCAAAAAACGCATAACATTCAAAATTCATGATTTCTAGGTATTTTCAGTTTTCTGTTGAACTAGTTTAGGTTTAATTAAGGTTTTATTACCCTTATCTCAATAACTTACACTAAAAATATAATCTGACAGATTAGAAACGTCAAATTTTAAAATTAATGTTATTAATCGACATGCCTTTTTTTCGATTTTCTTACATTTCATCTATTTTACTGAAGATGAACAGTGACAGATAAAATTCACGTGACTCCGAATGGGTATAATTTTGACTATACTATATTTTGTTTTACATTTATATGTTTTATATTATTGTGTTATTATATCCAAATAAAGACGTTATTATTATTATTATACTTTGTAGCTGTTTTCTTAAATTAGAATATCCGAAGTGGTTGCTAGATGCACGAAGCACGAAGAGGGGCCTATAAAAGCGGCTTCACGAGCGTTCCACAGGAGATTCCTTCGCATTCATTCCCGAGATTTTCCCCAGATAACTCCCCGAGAGTTCCCCGTTCCCGTTTCCCTGAACCCTGATCCCGTCCAGACCGATTAAAAGAGAATTTTTCCCTTTACACTTTGGAGTCCTGCGTCCCTAAGTGTTTCTTGTAGCTAAGTTGAACTGACGACTCCAATACTGGAGGCAGTATTTCTAGCTAATACCTGAATAACTCCCTTCCTGAAGAATCAGTTCTGAGAGGCGACGATCTCCCTGGAGAACCGCTTCGCTGATTCATACAACGCATATTTTAACCTGGATTCAATCTAAACTTTTAGACCAAATCCCGTTGGCAGATTGTTGTAATAAATTTCCTGGAAGACGTATTCGAGACGAGGGCTTATTAGCCAGGCCGTTTCATACGTCTATTTTGTAATAATTAATTACATCAGCGAAATAGCGTAAACATTTCCGGCCTGGCCGTATTAAATTTCATATTATTGCGACCCGACATGTCGCCAATTTTAAAGGCCGCTTTAGTTGGCTTTTAAATATTTATTGACCACAGAGCTTTTACTCACGCAACGTCCAAGCGCCGGTAACATCTTCATAGGGCAAGCGCTATCTTAGCAGTCTTCTGACAGCCGCTCCAGGCTCGGAAGCCGGGTCCCCTAGGTGGAATACGCCGTCGACCTCTCGTTCTATGGCACCCAAGATAAACACCAACACCCGATTCACGGAGGGGCTTGCCGAAGCTTTCGCACGACCCGGGGTTGTAAGTGATTAGCCCTGACATAGCCACTAAAAACTTCTGTTCGCAGTTGCACGTGTATTTTGACATTTCTGACCAAGTTTCGAACGTAGCGGTTGGCAGCATTGGGACCAGATCAGCATTTCATCCAACGGCTCCAGTGGCGTCGCGTTCGAAATTTCCAGAGTACAAGCAACAGGGTCCCAAACACACCGCAGTACGACGGGTTGCGTAGAAGCCAGGCTTTTCGAAGCAAGACTGCCCAAAAAGAGTGAATTCATTGTAAAATACATTTTATTTGGTTTTACTGAATAATACATATGTTTGTAAATACATTACACTATAATTAAACTGTCTAAAATTATCCTGGTGTATGTTTGCTGCTCACAAAGTGTATATCTGACTGAACCAAATTAACTCCGACTGATAAACTACCCGAAGGTGATTAATTAATTCATTAGCCCTTATTAGCAAAAGGGCAGAAAGTTACATGGCGCCCGAGCAGGGACGCGAGCTCAGATATACATAGAGATTAGCAAACACCCGCCTGAAGCTCCAGAATTCACTAGATTGGCGCCCGAGACATACCTGGAAAATATTTGATTAAAATTTTGTAATTTAAATAATTTACAAAACCTGTTACAACATAGCCGTCCAGGGAATCTACCGGAACCCAGAACCAGTCAGAACC
Organism: Agriotes lineatus; assembly: GCA_940337035.1. Taxonomy (NCBI): domain Eukaryota; kingdom Metazoa; phylum Arthropoda; class Insecta; order Coleoptera; family Elateridae; genus Agriotes; species Agriotes lineatus. The sequence continues at coordinate 30,592,264 of OW679195.1, read as the reverse complement.
AGTGATGTTCAGCATAGAATTCCAAGATCCCTGTCCAAGTCCTTTCCTGTGCTCAGATAAGATCTTTCCGAAATCCCGTGTAGTCCAGATAAGATCTTTCCGAAATCCAGTTTAGTCCGTAAATCCTCCTGAAACACTCCGGGACCAGCGGCTTCACTGCTGGTACGGGATTTGCGACCCCGAGGTGCCCTAGCTAATCCCCGACAATACTACGGACCACCCGCGTAGTACCGTCTTCTGTAACCCCCAGACACCAGTTTGCCTACAGGTTCGGGCTTTGCGACCCCGAGGTACCCTAACGAAGAAGGCGAAGATGGCAAAAGAATCCCAGGCCATGGCCGGAATGCCAGAAGATGGCCGGAATGCCAAAAGATGGCCGAAGACAGGACAATCCAGGTGTCCGCCCGTGGAAGATGGCCGAAGACAGGACAATCCAGATGTCCGAGAGTGGAAGTCTTCTAGTACCAGTTCCGAAGGTACCGCCGTTGTATCCGAAATTTTTCAGTCCTAGAGCCGCAGGTATCTGCTCGTAAGTGCCTGGTGTATCTGAAAAAGTCAGAAATGTAAGTTTGTGTGAATGCCGCCGTAGTCAGTGTGAAAGCTTACCCTGAAATCCTTTTGAAGCGTGCTCGCTGTCACCGTGAACCCGGATGTTCACGGGAGATAGTAGACTATAAGTCGAAGCTTGGAGGTGAAAATGCGTTTTCGGTGCCAGAATCCTGAGTCCTGTATGCGTTTTCTGGAAAGTGTACGCTGGTCCCCGCAGCCTCTGCAACTTCCTCTAGTGAGATTGTTTTGCGAAAGAAGGTTGTGACATAGCCACTAAAAACTTCTGTTCGCAGTTGCACGTGTATTTTGACATTTCTGGCCAAGTTTCGAACGTAGCGGTTGGCAGCATTGGAACTAGATCCGCATTTCATCCAACGGCTCCAGTGGCGTCGCATTCGAAATTTCCAGGGTACAAGCAACAGGGCCCCGCTGTACGACGGGTTGCGTAGAAGCCAGGCTTTTCGAAGCAAGACGGCCCAAGAAGAGTGAATTCATTGTAAAATACATTTTATTTGGTTTTAATGAATAATACTTATGTTTGTAAATACATTACACTATAATTAAACTGTCTAAAATTATGCTGGTGTTTGTTTGCTGCTCTCAAAGTGTATATCTGACTGAACCAAATTAACTCCGACTGATAAACTACCCGAAGGTGATTAATTAATTCATTAGCCCTTATTAGCAAAAGGGCAGAACGTTACAATATAACAAGGGCGAGACATACTTACCGATAATTTTGCACACGCCAAGGGTCGAGTGCTGGTTGCAATGAAAACTGTCCCGAGGGCAGTTTTCTAAGGGCAACCAGCACGATGACTCTTGGCACGGGCAAAATTATAGTGTGTCGCCCGCGTTTATATTTTGAAGATTATTACACAAAACCCGTATACGAATTATGATTTAAAATTGATCTAATAATGCAAACAAATTCAAATTGCTTGTTTCTTGCATTTCTATTTCTAATTATGACACCATCCACGGGGTCGATAATCATCCCTAGGGAGCTTATCGCTTGGTAAGCAGCCCACGGGCGCTTATCAGCTAATCAGTTTGGGATTGGTCGATTTTCAAAAAATGCATGATTCTCATTGGATGATATCAGTCATGTGACAGTTGTGTGTAATAATCCAGCTTATATCATTTAGGCCCTTCACGCTGTTAATTCCTTCGTCAATTATTAAGTTAAACAACAAGGGCTGAGCAAGTCGCCTTATCTAATATCCTTTTCAACAGGAATAGGATGACTAAATTCCGTTTCTATTCTGATTTTTACGTTATTATGAGTACCTACGAACATTTTTGATTAAATTTATCAGGTCAATGGAAATGTGTCTCTTATATAAAATATTTATTATGTCATGTAGCTGAATTCTATCGATTGCTTTGTGTAAGTCAATAAAGCACAGTACCAGGATTCTATGAAAGTGATGGCATACCTTTCTTTTCCCAATGAAAGCAGACTTTTAGAATAATATTCTTAGTAACCTGTACATTTAAATTAACTGTCACTTTTTTTGCATAAAATGGTAAGAAAATTGCAGGCAACTGTAGTTTAGGAGCATGTGAACGGTTTACACCGTACTACTAAAATGTTAAAATATTGCCAGCATTATCTATTTAGGTGTTTGTTTATTATGGACAAGGTCTAGGCATGTGGAGTACCAGGTACGTTAGACACCGACTGCTTTGGTCACATGATCAAGGTTCTACTTAGAATTTTGCCGAGGCTAAGGAGTTGCAACCCTAGCAAGGGATCTTTTACATAATCCACATCGTAGTAATATGGGACCCACCGCTTTATATCATTTCCGAATGATGGCATTCTGTAGATGTTTTCATCCGCATTTTTTATTTTTAAAAACCTCATCGGGATCGGGAATCGAACTATTTAGGTGTACCCGTTTTAATTGGCGCTAACTGTGCCACCACCTTAATAGAAAACTGGTAAAGAAAATTTTGATCATATTGGATTGGGTTGTAATATGAAAAATTTTCTTTACCAGTTTTCTATTAAGGTGGTGGCACAGTTAGCGCCAATTAAAACGGGTACACCTAAATAGTTCGATTCCCGATCCCGATGAGGTTTTTAAAAATAAAAAATGCGGATGAAAACATCTACAGAATGCCATCATTCGGAAATGATATAAAGCGGTGGGTCCCATATTACTACGATGTGGATTATGTAAAAGATCCCTTGCTAGGGTTGCAACTCCTTAGCCTCGGCAAAATTCTAAGTAGAACCTTGATCCTGTCACTTTTTTTGCATAAAATGGTAAGAAAATTGCAGGCAACTGTAGTTTAGGAGCATGTGAACGGTTTACACCGTACTACTAAAATGTTAAAATATTGCCAGCATTATCTATTTAGGTGTTTGTTTATTATGGACAAGGTCTAGGCATGTGGAGTACCAGGTACGTTAGACACCGACTGCTTTGGTCACATGATCAAGGTTCTACTTAGAATTTTGCCGAGGCTAAGGAGTTGCAACCCTAGCAAGGGATCTTTTACATAATCCACATCGTAGTAATATGGGACCCACCGCTTTATATCATTTCCGAATGATGGCATTCTGTAGATGTTTTCATCCGCATTTTTTATTTTTAAAAACCTCATCGGGATCGGGAATCGAACTATTTAGGTGTACCCGTTTTAATTGGCGCTAACTGTGCCACCACCTTAATAGAAAACTGGTAAAGAAAATTTTGATCATATTGGATTGGGTTGTAATATGAAAAATTCATAGCAACTCTTGTCACATGACACTGTATGTTTTAACGTCAACTTAAGTCGGCCCCTTTAAAAAAGCTCAGAAAGCAATAATTGGAACTAGATTGAGAAGAAAACAAGGCACTGACCGCAAAAAATCACAAACCAGGTAGACGAGAACCAACTAGTAGATTTTCTTCGATAAAATCCATTTTAAGCGGCGATAAAGGCTAAAGAAGGAACAAGATTCCCACGATCTTGTAGTACCACTTAGCGTAGAGTTCGTCAATTAAAGATAAGGCTCTACTGTGCCGCAAACAAAATATTTCAAACTGAGGACAACAAGTAATAAAGGCTGTAGTTCGGTCAGGAGCACATATAGTAGCACGAATATAATCTCTGGCTGGGGATAATGTGTTATCAACAGTAATTACACAAGTGGTGAAAATTTTTTAATAATTTTAACTAGATTGAGGAATCTTTGTTGCTATTAAGAAATCTCACGAGTGGACGAAGTCCTGGAGTGGGATTTTTTAATAGCAACAGAGAGTGCTAATCTAGTAGTACAGTCATTAAAAGGAAATAAAACGGATTTGCTTACAAAAGATCATGAAGTTTTGAAACTTGGCAGGAATGTCGACCCATATGCCCTAACGATGGCTCTTAATTTGCGACCTCGGGAGGTCGCCGCTCGCGCCGCCATCTTAGAAAAATGGCGCCCGAAAACAGTTTTTGAGGTATAACTCCGTTCCTGTTAATCCTATGCAAAAAAGTTCTGATTATAAATTAAAGAGGATAATATTTTCTACAAAACAATACTTATAACATTTTCTCGTCAGATTAATAGTTTTCGAGTAAGCGGGATGGGAAGTAGAGCGAAAATTTCGAATTCGCGAAAAAACTGCGTTTTCACACGAATTTTTTCACTATATCTATTTTTACCTAACAAAATTACTAGTATATCCATTACATACAATGACACGTGGGACCCCAACACCTGCTGTCATGTTTACAACGTTGGGTTACGTTTACACACATGCACAATGCCAGTTGTTTGTATCCGCCGAAGAATATTAATTTCCACGTTGGAACGCATGTAAACCGCTACCGCATGTACGTTTTCAAATCTGCGCGAGATAAAGAGAGGCCATACTGAGTACCAACCAAATCTTCTTTGTTCAAAGCATTCATGCCCATTGATCCACCTGAACAACAGAGCCGAAGCTTTCATGTTCTAGATGGTGGATTTTTGTTGCACCGAGTGGTATGGCATCGCAACGATTCGTTCGGAACAATTGTATACTTTATGTGGAATACGTTAAGCGGCACTAAGAATCAAACGCATGTATAGTTTTTGACGGTTATCCGGATAACTTCGATAGCATGAGCACGAAAAGCGCGGAAAGACATCGATGTTTCAGGTCGCAAACCTGCGCTGATAGCGTTTTCGATGAAGCAATGATTTCCACTGTTTCGCAAGAAAAGTTTCTGTCCACCGATTCGAACAAAAGGCGTTTAATTCCTATGTTAATGAAGAACTTTGAAGAGCATGGTTATACAGTAAAGCAATCCGTGGAGGATGCGGATTTGCTCATCGTCCAAACAGCGCTCGATATGTTCTCTTCATATCCGTTTGTTTATGTTGTAGGGGAAGACATGTATCTATTGGTTCTGTTAACCGCAAGGGCACGAGATCATGCCAATGTTTTTTTGCGGAAACCAGCCAGAGGAAAGATTGCGGAACAGATATTTTCTGGGCAAAGCCTCAACTACAAGGATACCGTAGCGAAGAATTTTCAGTTTCTCCATGCATTCAGTGGCTGCGATACCACCTGTGCTCTGTTCAACCAGGGGAAAATCAAATTTTTCAACCTCCTTCAAAAAAACGACAAGTTGGCTAATACTATTAAAATCTTTCAACATCCAGAAGCAGACGTTAATGCTCTCGCTACAGCTGCAGTGCATCGCATGAAAACGACTCATTGGATTCCCTCCAATACGAATGTTTTGTGAAGGCTCTTTTCAAAAACAAATTTAACCTTACCTCCCTGCCTCCCACAGAAGATTCTGCACGTCAGCATTGTCTACGGACATATCATCAAGTTCAGATGTGGAATGGCATTACGAAAAACCCGGAGGAATACGGTTAGCAGAAAACAAGAACAGGGCTTAATGTTGTTCGCACAACACAACAGCCAGCCCCCGACATACTTCTCCAGTCAATTTCTTGCAGATGTAAAAAAGGCTGTGGGACGGCATGCGGGTGTCGGAAGATCGGGTTAAAATGTTCGGCACTCTTTTTCTATTGCAATGCTTGTGGAAACATTCCTGACATTGTGGAAGATTCTGACGAAGAGGACGATAATGAGGCTGCAGATATTCTTGACTCCTTACAAATGTACGAGGAGAATGAAAGAGAAGAAGAGGCTGGTGACTCTGAAAAATCATTTGCGCCAAAACTATCGCAACGTGGAAAGCTGCGGAAAAGCAAGTAGGTAATTAATTGGATTGCGGATTAGGCCTACTGGGGAAACCACGTAAAAAAACGCGCCAATGCACTCTACCTCATGGGTGGTGTAGAAACGAGTTGCAATATGTATTGGTTTTAATAATGTTTCTGTACAGATAAGTTAATTTGTGGTTAATGTGAAAAAACTGTTGAAAATACAGATTTTTTGCGAATTCAAAATGTTCGTTTTATTTCTAAGCCCTTTAACTCGAAAGCTAACAATCTGACAAAAAAATATTATTAATATTGCTTAGCAGCAAATTTTATTCTCTTTAATTTATCATAAGAACTTTTTTGTATAGGATTAACAGGAACGGAGTTAAACGCCAAAAACTGTTTTTGGGCGCCATTTTTCTAAGATGGCGGCGCGAGCGGCGACCGCCCGAGGTCGCAAATTAAGAGCCATAGTTAGGGCATATGGGTCGACATTCCTGCCAAGTTTCAAAACTTCATGACCTTTTGTAACCTAAAATATTATAATGACTGGACTAGTTAAAATTCTAAAAAAAAAATTATTACCACGAATGTAATTCGACGTGATTATTTTTTAAACATTCATGTTGTAGATAGGGTTTGATGGGGCTTCCAGATGAGTGTCCTGTTATTTTTAATAACTGCTGCTCACCTGCTTCACTTTTAGCTAGTTGTGTTACTGCAGAAGAACGATTTGAATGATTTGTGAAAAAATAGTGGCTGTAATCAGCTACTAGCAAATAGTCACTTATAATACCATGAGTAGTCAAAGTTATGTCGACTATTTTTGCGGTGGTTCACGAATGTCCATTGTGCTTTGGTACGATTAGGACGAGTGCGATAGCACGAGTCCTAATCCCAAGCGCAATGGACATGAGTAGTGATACCACCGCAAAAATAATCTACTTAACTTTGACTAAGAATGGTATTCGAGGGACTATTTAATGAACCAAACTACTTTTTCAAATTAGTTTTCAGTAAATCTAGCAACAAACTACGTAATTTCTATAGTAACAGAACACTAATATTGACTTTTTCTAATAAAAATCGCATTTGTTAAAAATAGTCACTTGAATACCTTCTAGGAAGATATATCCACTGATATTTTTTTGATTGGTCAAGAAACGTCAGGATTCTGGATTTTCATTGGTTACTTTTCGACAGATGACAGGTGAATTGAATAGTCAGTGTAATTTTGATGCTATTGGTCGATTGATTTTTTTTCTCATTACTATTGGCTGATAGGACTGTTTCAAAAATAAACAAAGGAAAAAAAAACTTTTCTATCGAACCGTAATGGCACTCGACGTATTTATCGACCCAGAGAAGCAATATAAAACTCAGAATAAAGCAAAATAGTGGCGTTTTTCTGTAAACGCTTGTTCAGGTTGATGCAAAGCTTATTGCTATTGTGTGTAGAAGAATATTTGAAGAATGTCTACTGCTTTCTGCCCTCCCTGTTTTTGAAGACAATTTTGTAATCCAACAGGATAATTATCTAGTACATTAAACAGGAATTTCTGAAAATTCATAGACGGATAAGAGATAAATCTATTGCTATGGTCTTCAAAAAATCCGAATTTAAATCCCATAGAGAACGTTTGTGGAAAAATTACTTGCCTAATGTACCGGAGAAACTCTCGTCACAGGGATAAAGATTAATTACGGAAGAATACAGAATATACGAGTCAATTAGTGTTGTCAATGCCGAGACCTTTACAGATGTGATAAATAATAACGGTCTCATGACAAAATAATAATGTGATTTTAAAATAATTATCTAACTAGCAGCCGAGCCGAGCCGACCTGAGACTAGCCGATCCGATCCGATCCGATCCGAGCCGAGCTGCGCCGAGTCGAGGCGAGCCGAGTTATTTATGGTATTTGCCTGACGGCCTCGAGGGCTCAATTTTTCTCTCGTGAATTATTTGTAATAAACACACTTATACCATAAATGGCTATTATCCATCTCACAACTACATTGCATGGCGTAACGAGACCTTGACTTTGATCGCCTAAGAGTATTTGAAGTTACATTTTAATATGTAGTCGATTTATATACGTATGTTTTTTATTGTTTGTTAGTACATTTAGTAAAGTGTGTAAAAGTGAAGCAGATGCCACTAGTATCTCAAGCTCGCGATGCCTAGACTAAACGCCAGGGGGTCGGCAGGATCAGTGATTTGAACTTGCGTTCGCACAAGTGCATGACAGATGCTGTTAGCTTTCATCATCCATTACAGCGTCAGGTAATAATGAGTTCCTACAATTTCTAAAGAACTCACACAAAAATAAGTAACTTAATATTGGCTTGTTAACCTCACATAGACTTCCGAAGTACTGTAGCCATTATTTTTTGGCTACTCCTAAGTAAAATAGACTGAAAAAGAAACCGTCTGTGTCCTCAAGTGGCGTAATATTAAAAGCATCGATGAAAATGCCTGCGTAGGACAAGTCCAGGTTTTTATACAATTTAAATTCAACAATAAACCTAAGGTGGGTAATTTGTGCCAGGTTCTGTTATTCACCTCCGAAGCCAGCGTATAGTTCCTATTTTTTGTGGTTTTGAGCGCCCGTTGGAAAAAAACTGCGTAGTAGACCATTATCATAAAGAAGTATCAGAAAAAACTGTCTGTTCGTTGTTGAATACTTAATTATGGTATTGTATACTTGGTATTGTTATTTTACAGGCAATATATATATACATATACTGACGATCAAAAATCTGCCCTACCTCTATCTTTTGATAGCGTTAATATATTTTAGTGAGATTTTAGAATAGTATCCTACTTTTCTTGAAATTTTCTATTCCTGCCTAAATCAACAATTACACTACGGTATACGTGGTCGCCAACGGTTTTATATTATTTCAAAATTAATGCAAATTAGTCAATTAGTCGTAAGCTGAAAGATTGCTTAGGTTAAAGTAGAAAATTAAAAATTCAGTAAAACAGTTTGAGCTTTAATTGATGGCGTTTTGTCTTTTGAATATCAATATCCTTATAAATTTTTAACTGAAATATTTTTCTTGGATTGGAAGTCTTGGAAGAAATCTAAATTTTAATAAATTTGCTACGTGCTTATACTTTGCCATTCTTGTGTGGTAAAGGGTATATTCTTGGTAGTAGCAGGTTCGAGACCGTCGGCGTCGCCTTAATCCTTAAACTTTATATTTACAATAATTTTGAACGACGAAATTTTGGCGGCCTTAAAATACAAACCAATTCTAATTTTTTCGGAATCGATACTACAGGGCATTTTTAATTATACGTACAAACAGTAAATTAAATAGCAAAAATAACCGACTGAATTTAAGCATCTCTAACTGTAGCAAAACGAAACATTCTGCATAATCATTCACGTGCGATGTTACGTCAACATCGAGTAGAATAGGAGTTTGTTTAAGAAAAATGTATCTGATGTTATTGTTGCCTTGACAATGGCAATAAAATTTTCCAAGGTTCTGTTATATTGGCATGTTAAATTTTTTAGTCTTGGAAAATGTCAATGAAGGATGAAGAGAAATATTAGAGGGCCGCTAAAAACGTCAGGCATTGCTATTGAATTATTGCGTATATTGATCCAGACACAGGTTGACTTCAGCTACAAGAATTTCGTATGAGCGGAATTTTAATCTACTTCGTCGAAACGGGTGTGCATGGTTCTTCCCCAAATGTCTTCTGGCACCAAGATATGAAGTTGGATGGAAAACCCACGGCTCCTTCGAAAATAAACGTTACTAGATGGTTCCAGAACTCTTTCAGTCTGTAGAGTGACTCCGCGTTGTTGAATGGCGGTCTTGAGCAGGGATCCTCCTCCTCAGGCAGCTGTAAAAGAAACACGCTTTAAAATCTCTGGGATTATATATGTACACATTTTTATGAAATACGACCTAAACATGAGGGAGATCCTGAAATAGTTGACCAAAATCAGGGATTAGGTTCCTCCTGAAGGGCCCGCTTTCGGGCACATGTTTATAGGAACTTTTTCCATTCTTATAATGAGTTCAATCTAATCCCTGACTTCAGCCAACTATTTCAGGACCACCCTGTATAATAATATTTTTTTAGAGATTTCTTCAGAAATTGGCGACGTGTAAAGCAAATATGTTTGAAACCGAACGAGGCTTTGTAATTCAATTAAAAATTTAAGATGTAATTATTAATACGGTAATTTCAATAGGTGCATGTGTTGCTTTAACAGTTTTCTTAGATCGGGGAGGGGAAGTAACGATTTAGCCCATGCCGGGGGAACGTTTCTTATCTATATGCAGTTGATGGGTAGAGACATAACACGAAATAGATTTTTTGTACGATAGAACGAATTTACTTAGTTACCGCGTTTGTTGCCAAATCAGTAAGTTATGATTACCGTTCTAGAACGGTAAGTAAAATTCGAAGTTAGCAGGTTAGGTTTTGACACAGACTGACGCAAAACTTAACCTGCTAACCTCGAATTTGACATAGACTTACAGTGCCACTAACATATTATTCTGTGGTATTTCACATTTTACTGACGTTTGAAGAAAAATACATTTCTATCGTGCAAAAAACGTCATAAGCATCACGAACGTTAAGGAATTACGGATCTCAGACTATAATTGGAGTCATCGCTTCGCTGCTCTTCCAAACAATAATTGTCTTCGATCGGTAAAATGTCCTTACCGTTCTTAATACTTAATGTGCTATAATGAAGCACACCTTGTGCTTTGACGTACTGCAACGTTGAGATTGCATTTTTTCAGCGATTTTATGGAGCTGGCCTCGACGTGGCCGTCATTAATCGTATGTAATATGTGAGCACACAAAAATGAAATCAAGCTTGGTTATTAATTCACATTGTGTTGGATATATCGTAGACTATTATAATAACTGTCATATTTAAATTAACAGAAGTAATACAGCACATGACTAATTTTTTTCAAAGCCAACCTTAATTTCGTTTTCATTTGCTCACATGCTATTTTCGCCTTATTAAATTGTGCACTAACAAATCATTTACCGTCCTGTTGGTTATAAAACTGCGACGAAATTAATAATTGGGACCGCCCTCAATGTCTAATAATTTAGATTACGATTTCCAATGTTGTGTTTATTTAAGGTGACTTACGAGCTTTTTCAGACTTGTTTGAGACTAGCCAAAATTGTAAGTGGTATATTGCACCATAATACCCAATTTAGATGATTGTTGCGGTACCGCTAACGTGAATTAATTGTTTTATGTTTTGTAAAAATTCAAACTTGCCTCCGTTATGCTCTAGAAGACATTCAGAATCACCTGTATTATTGTATTATTGCATTACTAATTCAAAGCTATGCCGAATCACATGACGTAAAAATGACACCGATATTAATAATTGTTGTATTGCATGCTGTATCACAGATACCATTCAGAGTACTGAAATTTCGATACTTATTTATATTACTTTAGTAGCAATACCGGAAATGCGGCCAGCGAGCCGGCCGTTGTAGTTCACACGCGAATAAATCAAATCGCCTGCAACAAAAGCTGCTTAAGCAGTAAATCCCCGTTAAAATTATGAAAACTATGCTTCCGAACAAAGGCACGAATCGAGTAAACTTCCACTTTGAAATTGCACTTCTCTACAGTAAATTTTCCGGCTTGTCTGAGGTGTACTAAAATTTGAGTGAAATATGACTCGAGACATGCATTCCGAGTGGTTTTACATCGAACAGGGGGAAAACAGCACGTTTATCGTCAGTTTTATGTCTCTATGACATTGTATAAGACACTGCACCTCCACTCGACTTGCCAAGCTACTGTACGTAAGAAACCAATATCAATGCCGCGGGACGCTTCGCATACACTTCGAGTGCGTCCATAAAGTCGAGAGGGTCTGCGACGGCGACGGTGTCGTCTTGACCCCTAAATAGCCTCGGCTCAGGCGGAATTTCTATATATGGGGTATATTTCTTCCTGAAGTGCCTTAGCATGGAAATAAATTACAAACGTGTAGGGACGGGTCGAAATGCGTAAAATACAAGCATTTGTAGTGGTACGAGGAACCGTTTGAAGTTAACGATATGATTTGAAAACGTTTGTGTTTTTTATACAGAGCGAAAAAAATATTACTGTCAGAGATTTATACGCAATTGTAGAGACATGTGCAAAGGAATGGTTTACAAAGAATGGCATCCTTTATGCGCCTTACTAAATAAACAATAAATTTGGAATTTTTCTTAATTAACAATAATAATGTGTATTTCCTAAAATTCAGGATATCCAGTTCTATAACATGAACAATGGCAAGGGGTACAATAAAATCCACAGTGTAATGGCAAAAACTGGAGATGAAAAATTATAAAAGAGGATCAGTTGTAGCATTATTTAAAAAAACACTCTGAAGGGTGTAGTACTCCTGTCCTATACAAATTTTGGAAGGTTTACTGCCCAAGCTACTAAATAAAACACAATAAGAGCTAGTTGCCGTAGAGTGGCGATGATAAACTCTATCTAAGTAGAAGTTTAAACTAACTCTACTTAACGTTTATGGCTTTTAATTTACAGAAACCTAAAGTAGCATAAGTAAAGCTCAATTATCAAGGCTTCAATGAATTTAATACGGGGTACAGTGAAATGTACTAAATAAAGACTAGAAGTAATCGTTGACATTTTAAATTAACAATTATTCACACATGATGCTGGGTTTGATAAATGCAAAACAACCCACAAGGTTAATGTTAAAATAAGTACATAGTTGTGCGTAAAACAAAAGTCTAAAATCTACTTGATTAATTGATAATAAAATGGAGTCAATAAAAAATTATAACATAAATAGCTTGCCGGTTATACAAGCAACTAATAGAGTTGAATTAATTGTTCGCCTGGCACCGAAAGACGAAGGTACCCAAACTTAAAGCCTTAGGTACCTTGAGATAAAGAAGCGCGTTATAAGTAAAGTAGTTACATAAAATCAACACCACGTAAGAAAATGTTTTTCCTTAACGACTGTTTGGTATTTAGCTTTTAAGCATATTAGTTTAGTATATTTCATTAGTAATTCTTAATACAAGTAAATAGCTGTACATAAATTTGGTGTAGTTTGTAATTCTACCTAGCGGTAAGTTTACCCACTATTGGTGGAACGTCGAGTTATGGGGCTTACTGTCCCCTCTCCTGCCACCCCTAAATGTTGAGTCGGTGGCCCACATTGCAATGAAAGGAACCTAAGACGAGTTGGTGAACGGTCGGTCAACTGATCCCGTTTTTTATTGTTTTGTGTAATCGCTCGTTTTATCGTTTTGTGCTCCTGGAGTCACGGGTCAATCGACCTGCCACTTCCATCCTGTATATCCATCAAGGTAAGTCCCTATACAAACTTCTACTTTGCGTGGGTATTATCGAGTCTTATGCTCTCCGTTTAGGTAGAATTAATTTAGATATTAATTGCCCTGGAGACAGATACATTTCTGGTCCTTCGAGCCGGATCTAATCCGAATTTGTCGAATTTTCCAAATTTTGATATCGTTTATTTTCCAAATTCAAAGCTCCAGCGCAGGTACAGCTATTTACGAGTTATTATTGATTTAACTTTATTGATTCGTGTATATTGCGTATGTCGTTACGTTTCGCCGTCCCACATATTAATTTTATGCTTAATTTGGTCCGCATCTTTGCATCCATTGTCCCTCGTTCTCGGAATTTCCGAGTTTGGTTGCGCCGGACATATGGTCAACAAGTGACCATCGTAGAACGGTTGGGTTTTATTGCTTTTGCTTTTATTGCTGTGGTACTGCAGGCGGCTGTCGATCCTTAAAGTTTTGGATTTTGGATATAGCCCTCTGTCGCACACTTCCGCCACCGCATACCAATAAATCATGGCCAATCAGCTTAAAATGAACTTGGCACTCCGTAGTACTTTAATTAATCAATTATTGGAAATCCGTGACCTAGCTTCTTCATCTCAGGAAGAAACCGCGTTACGTCCGTTATTCAAACGGCGACTTGACAGGGCAAAGTCGATTTATGATGAATTTCAACTCTTGCATCGCGCAATTATTCAAAATATATCCACTCAAGCTAATCCGGACCTAGCATCTGAAGAGGCCATTAGGAAACAATTTGATGATGCATTTAATAGTATTGAAGCCATTTATTTTTCTTTGTTTCCTGATAATGAATCGTCCCCGAGTTTAAGCAATCATAATGACAATTCTTCGAATCGTAGCTTCAATCATTCTAATAACATCCGTTTGCCGAAGCTGGAACTCCCAATTTATTCCGGCGAGTATAGTCAATGGACAGGTTTTATGGAATTATTCGGAAGTGCCATACATACTAGATCTGATTTGTCTGACATTCAAAAACTGCAATACCTTTTGAGTTGTTTACAAAATGAGCCATTAAATCTTACTAAGTCGTTGCCTTTGTCAGGAGATAATTATAACATCGCATACGATACATTCGTCGACCGCTACGATAATAAGCGTAGATTGGTTAATCATTATTGGGCATCAATTAATAATTTTCCAAAATGTAAAGCAGAATCCGCGAAAGACCTGCAAAAACTCGTTGACCACGTTAAAGAGAATCGTATGGCCCTTAAGGCTCTAAACATTGCTAATTCGTTAGAGGACTTTATGTGGTTTAGCATACTTTTAGATAAGCTTGATACAGATACGCGAAAATTATTTGAATCGGAGATTAGGTCTAAGGCATCGGATATTCCAACGCTAAAACAAATAGAAGATTTTATTGAAAGTCAATTTCGCGTCTTGGAAAGTGTAGATAACTCAGCCAACAAAAGGTTGAAACACCGGTTTGCAAAGTCGTCTACTAAATCGGCGTTCTTAGTAAATAAATTCTCGCAGAATAAATTAACTTCAGGTAGCGAAAACACTTCGAAATGTCTAATTTTTTAGCTGGCACATACCGTTTATGCGTGCCCTGTGTTTGCGTGAAAAACGCCACATGAGCGTTTTGAAATGGTCAAGTCGCATCGTCTTTGAATTGTTTGCGTTCTAATCATATTAGTAGTCATTGTTCGTCTAAATCGGTATGTAGAAACTGTCGCAATAAACACCACACGATGCTCCATTTTCCGGCAAGATCCCAAAGTTCGGCAAATTCTGAGGTCCGTGTACCTGTTCAACATTCTGAGGTGGAAACGAGCTTAGCCGCTTGTGCGAGCATATTGTCGTGCGAAACAGTCTTACTTTCTAGGGCTATTGTCGAAATTCAAGACGCGTTCGGTAATTTTCAGAAGTTACGCTGTCTTATTGACAATTGTTTACAGGGTAGCTTTATCACGCAAAAGGGTTTAAGGCGCTTGGGATTAACACTTACACCATTTAAAACCGTTATTCATGGTATTGGTTCAAAAACCTCTGAAAAGGCCTTGCTTTCTGCAGGTTTTGCAACATGTTGTCTTCGTCCTTGTTACAGCAATAAGCCGGTGCCTGTATTTAGCATAAAGGCCCATGTAATCCCTCAAATCGCCGGAAATATCCCCGCCAGTTCCATCGACCCTTCTAAATGGAATCATATTTCTGGCTTAGTATTAGCTGATCCCGAATTTTATCGGGCCCGCCAAGTAGATTTATTGCTAGATGCCGATATATATGCACACGTGATTAAACCTGGCGCAATTTTGAGTACGTCCCAAAATGAACCCGCAGCTCTTAACACGGTCTTCGGTTGGGTTGTTAATGGATGCGTTGGTCCCGCGCCTAACGCAGTTGCTAAAGCTTATCTGACATCGGTCGAAATTCCAACCCTCGATGACACATTGAAAGCGTTTTGGCGAACAGAAGAACCCCCGCAGATATCTACGGTCGACGCCGCGGATGCCATTTGCGAGTCGTTATATTCATCTACGGTATCCCGTGATAGTACTAGTCGATATGTCGTTTCGTTGCCGTTCAAGGTTCAAAATCCAAAATTTCCCAATTCACGCGATATTGCCTTAAGGCGGCTGCAATTGCTCGAAAATCGCCTTATGCACAATCCTTCTTTGAGAACGGAATACGTCAACTTTATGGACGAATACATTAATACAGGGCATATGGTCCTCGCATCGGCCGATCATCGTCCCGATAAATGTTATTACATTCCACATCATTGTGTGACGAATTCAAAATTTCGTGTAG
The DNA here is from genome assembly GCA_940337035.1 of Agriotes lineatus. Lineage (NCBI taxonomy): Eukaryota > Metazoa > Arthropoda > Insecta > Coleoptera > Elateridae > Agriotes > Agriotes lineatus. The sequence goes on along the minus strand of OW679195.1, from coordinate 30,576,415 downwards.
TTTTTGATGCCAGTTACAGCAAGACATAGTCTCCGTGTTATTAAACTTTCGCGCTCATAAGGTAGTAATAACTAGCGACATTAAGCACATGTTTCGCCAAATAATCGTCTCGACTACAGACTGTGATTTCCAACGTATTCTATGGCGCTCTTCCATAGATCAGCCTGTAAAAGAATATATCTTGAATAGGGTCGCATATGGAGTTACTTCATCGCCGTTTCTTGCAATCAGAACCCTTATTTAATTAGCTGATGACGAGCAACACCGGTTTCCTCCAGCATCTTCTGTCATTCGAAGAGATATATATGTCGACGATATTGCCATTAGACGTTCCTCCGTGGTTGAGGCCTTAATCCTACAGGATCAACTGATAAAATTGTTGCGTTGTGGCGGATTTGAATTAAGGAAATGATCTAGTAATTCTCCAGCGTTAACCAACCATCTAGACCCCACGCATCTGGTAGAGAATATGGTATCTTTCGATTCCGGTGAACCTTGCTCTCCTTTGAAGATCCTTGGCTTACAATGGTCGCCATCAAGTGACAGTTTTAGATTCAAGGTTGAACCTATTGATCGTCTCTGTTCCAAAAGGCACATCCTATCGGAAGTCGCAAGGGTCTTCGATCCCATCGGTTTCTTAGCGCCGTTAACGTTCTTTTCGAAGCGGCTTATACAACACTTATGGTGTCTAGGATTAGGATGGGATGAATTGCCTCCCTCGGAAATAATTGATCGTTGGGAATTATATAAGTCGCAATTAGTGGACATAGCTCATATCAAAATTCATCGCCAATTAATTCCTGCGAATTATGTCAACTGTGGGTTGCACGGGTTTTCTGACAGTTCAGAGGCCGGTTTCGCCGCGGTAGTGTACCTTCGATATGTAATCGGTCCGAATGAATCAGTAGTAAGGTTTATGATGGCTAAAACTAAAGTTTCCCCCTTACAACGGCGACCAATTCCTCAATTGGAATTATGTGGGGCGCAATTGCTAGCCAAACTTATTTCTTTTATTTGCTCGTCCTACTCGTCGTTTGTTAGCTTCGCCGCAATTTATGCGTGGACTGATTCTACGATAGTTTTATCATGGCTTCATTCGTCTCCGCATCGGTGGAAAACATTTGTTAGCAATCGCGTTAGCTACATTCAAGAACGCGTACCAGCATCTTCTTGGCGCCATGTTCCTTCCGCCGATAATCCCGCGGATTGTGCATCCAGGGGACTTCTTCCTCAGGAATTGCTGAACCACCCCTTATGGTGGAGCGGCCCTTCTTGGCTTTCAAAAAACTCTGACGAATCGCCTACCCTAAACGATCAAAACTCCTTGGACATGGAATCAGTTTTACGCGAAGAACGCAAACTTGTGTTGATGGCAACAACCATGAACGATGAGCCATTTAATCCATTTAATTGCGATCAATTATTGTCTCGATTTTCATCGTTACGGAAAATAAAAAGGATCATTTCCTATTGCATGCGGTTCGTGCACAACTGCCGCAACGCTACTACACGGGGATTCGGGTCCATCACTCTAGGTGAACAACAAAGGGCCCTAAATCTATTAATTAAACATATTCAGCACATATCGTTTCGTGATGATATTCGAAGATTGAATTCAAATCAGCAATGCTCCAAGCCAATTAGAACACTCGCTCCATTTCTTGATTGCGAAGGAATTGTCAGTGTGAGCGGTCGTTTAGCTCATGCTAATATTTCCTATGGCAGTAAACACCCTTTTCTATTGCCCAAAAATCACAAGCTGACCGAGCTGATTATAAGTCAATTCCACGAAGATTATTTCCATCCCAGACCTCAGACGTTACTTTATTTATTGAGGCAACAGGTTTGGATCATAGCTGCTAAAAGCGCAATTCGTCGTTGTGTTTCGAAATGCAATCGCTGTTTTCGCGTTAACCCCCAATCGGTCACACCTCCAATGGGGAATCTTCTCGCTACCCGGATTACCCAAATTAAACCATTCGCAGTCGTAGGAGTATGGGAGGCCCATATCACATCAGGTTAGGTAGACGTCGGGGTCTTGCGCCACAAAAGGCTTACATATGTTTGTTTGTATGTTTTGCTACTAAATGCCTGCATCTAGAATTAGTTTCGGAATTATTAACCGATGCATGTCTGGCAGCGTTGCGCAGGTTCGTCGCTCGGCGGGGCCGTTGTTCCTCCATTTTTAGTGATTGCGGAGCTAATTTTATCGGTGCCAATAGAAAACTTATTAAATTCATTAAGGACGCGGTCGAGTATGAAAACATTTCCTGGTCATTTAACCCCCTTCGGCCCCTCACATGGGAGGGGTCTGGGAAGCAGGAATCAAGTCAGTGAAGTCCCATTTGGTTAGAGTGATAGGCGATCAAATTCTAACCTACGAGGAATTTCTCGCGGTACTCGTACAGATCAAAGCTATCTTAAATTCTCGACCCCTGTGCTTGCTTAGTACAGACCCCAACGATCTTGCAGGGTTAACACCGGGGCATTTCTTAACTCTCGAACCACTTTCCGCTGTCCCAGACGAAGATCTGACCAATCTAAAAATCAATCGTCTGGATCGATGGCAATTGCTCCAACGCATGCACCAGGATTTATGGCGGCGATGGCATTCGGAGTACCTATTTACAAACACTCCAACAGCGTCCCAAGTGGTTAAATACCACCAAAAACCTGGAACCGGGGCTAGTAGTTCTGATTAAAGACAATTCCGCTCCGGATCTACAGTGGCGTATCGGCAGGGTGGAAAAGGTGCATCCTGGTATGGATGGAGTGGTGCGAGTAGCCACGGTTAAAACGACCAGTGGTAGCTTTCAGCGCCCGGTGGTTAAATTATGCCCTTTGCCCTCCTAGTAACCATCAGCGATCTCGGATAGAAAAATGCATGGCCTTTTTGGTGGGCGGAATGTTTGGTATTTAGCTTTTAAGCATATTAGTTTAGTTTATTTCATTAGTAATTCTTAATACAAGTAAATAGCTGTACATAAATTTGGTGTAGTTTGTAATTCTACCTAGCGGTAAGTTTACCCACTATTGGTGGAACGTCGAGTTATGGGGCTTACTGTCCCCTCTCCTGCCACCCCTAAATGTTGGGTCGGTGGCCCACATTGCAATGAGAGGAACCTAAGACGAGTTGGTGAACGGTCGGTCAACTGATCCCGTTTTTTATTGTTTTGTGTAATCGCTCGTTTTATCGTTTTGTGCTCCTGGAGTCACGGGTCAATCGACGTGCCACTTCCATCCTGTATATCCATCGAGGTAAGTCCCTATACAAACTTCTACTTTGCGTGGGTATTATCGAGTGTTATGCTCTCCGTTTAGGTAGAATTAATTTAGATATTAATTGCTCTGGAGACAGATACAGCGACATAGGCATGAAGATCGAACTAGGTACGTATACTACATTAACAATTGATTTAGAAACTCATATAAATCCAAAATATTAAACAACGATCGACGATCTAGTACTGGAACATTATTATTTAAAAATTTACAGAAGCTGCAATTTACCAACCTTCGTTAATGCATTGAAAATGAATTTTGCAAATTTTCAAGTTTGGCATAAAATTTCCAAAATCTGAAAAAATTACAAGGGATAGAAATTAAAAAAAAGTTTTAAAATTGTTCGCATCTGTGTTATTATTGTTTATTTTACGCCAATCGAAACGTTACTGCGAAGTTCTACTGCATAGCAGATGATGAATAGATACTACGTACTACAGTTTTGAACCTTTTCAGCATCTTGTACACTTTAATATTAATTTGCAATTAGATATAGATGTTGAATTCGATATTATATTAATTTTTTTATATATCTTTAGAAGATGTATTGCTTGTATGAGTCATTCTCATTATTACATTTACTAGCTGCTTTAAAGGTGTGCTGAGAATTAAAAGCCATCCGATCGGCGGCTCCACATATTATTATTATTCATAGTTTATCTTGTTTACTCATGAAACGTGCTTTAATAGCAAATATAAGAACTGGAGCGTAGATGCTTTTAATAAGAGGAACAGGGCAGTCTGAAATAGTTATTTATGTATCTAGCCCGAAAAACTGGCTTTTTATGGACGATGCCTGAAATTGATGGCCGAGGCGACAGCCGAGGCACGCAATCAGGCAAGGCCATAAAAAGCAGTTTTCGTCCTTGGTGAATATTAAATTTTTTCGTCGACCGTCATAATTTAAAAAAAAAATTAAAGTTGAGTCCGAATTATTAAAAGTTGTTGAGGACGAAAAACGCTTGCGGACAAAAAGAATTTGCCGACAAAAACGTTTGCGGACGAAAAGTGTTTACGGGCAAAAAGCGTTTGCTGCTGTAAAGTGCGGCCGTAAAGTGTTTGCGGACGAAAAGCATTTGCGGACGAAAAGTGTTTGCGGACGAAAAATTAATAGTGTCCAAAAAAGTGACAGTTTTCGTACGTAAATGAGTCCGTAAAATCACATTTTATAGGTAGGTCGACGGAAAATAGATGTGATTAGACCTTTGAGTTGTTTAATGGATGTGTATCTTTGGTTTTGTGTTAATTTTTCAATAAATATATTTTATCTACTCCAGTGGGATAAGTAACGCATTACGTCACTCATTTGACACTATTTCAGTTAGGTAATGAAGCTCATTACACCACTCAGTTATGTAATGGTTTCATTACGCAACTGAGTTGTGTAATGACTTCATTACCTAATTGAAATAGTGTCAAATGAATGGCATAATGACATTTACCTACTAAAATATTTTTGAAAATTACAGATCTGACATTTCTCTGAATGCACTTTTCTTAATTTTAGGCAGTCGTAGATAAAATTTTGTACAATACATGTGTGATAATGCATAATTAATATACTTGTGTACTTACATAACTCGTGCTACGCACTCGTTTGTAACTTACACACACGTATATTAATGGTGCTGTTATCCCACTTGTATAGTAAATAACTATTATCTACTCCAGTGGGATAAGTAACGCATTACGTCACTCATTTGACACTATTTCAGTTAGGTAATGAAGCTCATTACACCACTCAGTTATGTAATGGTTTCATTACGCAACTGAGTTGTGTAATGACTTCATTACCTAATTGAAATAGTGTCAAATGAATGGCATAATGACATTTACCTACTAAAATATTTTTGAAAATTACAGATCTGACATTTCTCTGAATGCACTTTTCTTAATTTTAGGCAGTCGTAGATAAAATTTTGTACAATACATGTGTGATAATGCATAATTAATATACTTGTGTACTTACATAACTCGTGCTACGCACTCGTTTGTAACTTACACACACGTATATTAATGGTGCTGTTATCCCACTTGTATAGTAAATAACTATTAAATGGATTTGTAGTATGGGGAGCTTTTACACTGTATAAACTAAGTAACTTTGGATTTTCCGTATATACACTGTCGTTTCTTTTATCGCGTTACAACATATATTACGTCTTGCTTTTTTTGATTGTTTACCATTTTGATAAAATTTTAAATAAACTAATTTCATAGTTGCCGTAGCGATAACTATGAAATTAGTTTATTTAAAATGTTATCGAAATATTAAACACTCATAAAATCCGTTGGACGTAGTATGTGTAGTAACGAGATAAAAAATCTGGTGTGATACACTCACACAACTTCCTTTTACAGTGCTCCTCTTATAATTAGTCAAAAATTTGATTTTTAATTTTTCAGCATCTGTCAAAAATTTTCAAAAATTGCAAATTCTACAAAAACGGTACAAATTTTCTCTAAAATTTTAAGCTGAATTCAAAAGTGTAATAAGATACCGGGTGTTCTGATTCAAATAAGAGTTAATACAAAAAATAGTAAAAAAAAAAAAACAAAAGAAACCCATTTTAGAGGTATTCAACTGGAAAATCACCTATCTCACATCAATACACATTAAAAATGTAATAAAAAAGTAAAGTTTAAAAAAAACGTTAGAGCCGTTTTTAAAAAAATCGAAAAAAACTGAAAAATTACTAGAGTAAACACCTACTTTCGGTTATGCGATTTTATTCAAAATCTTGCTGTCTCATCTACATAGTACACAAAACTCATATATGAAGTTTCAACGCCATACCTCTTTTCGTTTTTGAGATATTCTGTTCACAGGCAGACACACAGACACACAGAGAGACCAATGAATAAAAATGTTTTTTGGGTTCAGGGGACTCTAAAACGTGAAGATATGGTGAAAACTCAATTTTGAATTTTTGAGGTGAATCCAATACTTCCTTTATTGTAAAAGGAAGTAAAAACCACAGTGTATACATATGTATTGTAGTTATATTTTTAAAGTCCCCATAAATTTTTTCTACTACTTGCGCATTAAGTTTTAGTACAAAGAGCTGACACTAACATACCAACACTGCCAGTGGCCACTACCATTCTGTGAAGAAGTGCAGCGCGGCAATAATTAACCCACGTAATATTATTCATGTTAGAGTAAAATACAATCCGACACGCTATTTACTAGTTACTTGCAATTTACCCTATTGACAAAGGCCCAGAATAAAAAAATGCACATTTTCCACAACCGCATTCCTAACTCTCTTAAAAAATACAATCGACCAGTACAAAATCTGGTAATCCGGTAATTATAACGTTTTTCCCATTTTGCAACCCCCAAATCCACCTGGACCACAAAATTCCCACACCCCGAATTCTCTTAAAAATACAATCAACCTGTAGAAAGTCTCCAAACAGCGAACAAATTGATTTATTTAATTTGAATTTTATATTCTATTCGTTTAAATACATACAGGGTGTTTCAAAACAAATGCGAAAAACTTACGGGGCTGATTCCTTGTTCAAAATAAAGGATAGTTTATTATATAAACATTGGGTCAAAAGTCAACCATTAGGGAGATATCGCACTGCAAATATGGCTGAATAATTAAATGATGAGATAATACATTTTTGATTAAATTAGTCGTATTTTGTATTCAAACTAAGTGAGCAATGTCAAATAAAACAACAATAAGAAACGTTTTAAAAAGTGATAGCCAACTAGATTATTTTTCTAAAATAAATTTCTTTTTCTCGACATGTAATGCTTTACGTTTTATTTTTTTATTTGGAAACGGTAGGTTTTATGAAGAGACAAAAAAATTTCTAAATAAACCAGGCTATCAACTGATATTTTTCCATATCATTGCGTAAGTTTTTCTTAAATTTAGCTAAGAAGAATGATAGCGGTAGTCTAATTCAATCCCCTCTACTCTTTTTCAAAAATTTGAGAAATATGCAAAAATTTTATTGTTCTACCTTTTTTCGTTTTTAAGATAACAAATAAAAACATTATTTTTCCGCCATATTTGCAGTGCGATATCTCCCTAATGGTTGACTTTTGATCCAATGTTTATATAATAAACTATCCTTTATTTTGAACAAGGAATCAGCCCCTTAATTTTTTCGCATTTGTTTTGAAACACCCTGTATATTGCATTGAAACTCTTCAAGGGTGGTTCGTGAATCTAGTAGTCTGTTATTTGAAATTTTAATTTTTATAATGACTCTTGATTATGGACTGACACCAACTGTCAGCTTGACTTCAAACAATTATCCAACAATAATCAAACCAAAAATGACAAATATTCTTTCTACTCACATGTAATTGACTCAATTCACTAAGGTAAGTAGTTTATTATATTTATTTCACTCTTTTAATTGTCTTTTATTCAATATGCTTCTATAGGACTAATTAAGACCAACCTGAACTCTTCGTACTTTTACTGCTAGTCACCTAAAAACACCACTGTTCCTGACGTTCACAGCTCAGATCCTTGACAGACCAGCCATGATGCTCTGCTAACCGTCAAACAATCTCCAAACTGTCAAAACCCTAGCAGCTTGCAGAAATGGTCCTGTTCCTTGCTCCTACGCTACTGTCAACCCAACAACTTCCTGGCAAGTTCAATCTAACTGATGGTCCCAAGCTAATCTTCAATTTTCGCCAGCTCCTACTCTGTAGTCAGCAACCAAACAGAACCGTTCACATCAAGCAGTTCTACCGGCAACTCCCGTCAAAATGATCAACACCTCCTCCGCACAATCACCAAATCCAGTAATTAATGCAACTTATTATTCCTTGTAGTTACCAAATAATCCAATTTCATTTAAATATTATTATTATTTTCTTCTTACTCGTATCTAGTTAAACCATATTCCATACTCTCTGCAATGACTGTATACATGCACGAATTCATATTAATATTTCAACCTTAATTTCACCTCGCAGATTTGTTAACACCTTATTTATTGTGTTATACCAAATTAGCAATACAAATAAAGGTAACATTTCCATAGCATAGAATTTCTGCTTAGACCGCGTAGTATTTGTATATGAACACCCAGCATTTTCTGGCTTAATGTGCCTTGCACCTTGTGAAGTCGAGCAAAAACCCGCGCTATGGCAATGCTCTTTGGTGGCTCGTGTTGTTTGGGTATCTTGAGAACGAGGATACTTAGGCAGATTTGGCCGTTTTGCTGTTTGTGCCCTGGTGCGACTTTCACTCTGATGATGCAAGCTGCAAGGTCTTGCGAAACGTTAGTGAATATGGATGCACAAAGAGCAAAACGGCCAAATCTGCCTAAGTATCCTCGTTCTCAAGATACTCAAACAACACGAGCCACCAAAGAGCATTACATCGCGCGGGTTTTTGCTCGACTTCACAAGGTGCAAGGCACATTAAGCCAGAAAATGCTGGGTGTTCATATACAAATACTACGCGGTCTAAGCCGAAATTCTATGCTAAGGAGAATAATTCGAGTAACCGCGAAAGCCTCAAACAGTACGTAAAATTTCCAGTTTTTTTTATTAAATTCGAAAGAATATTTTCAAAATACGTCTACATTTTAAGTTTGTTATTTTTACAATAATCCCAAACAAAATCCTACTTTATGCTAGGTAGAATTATTCATACACTCTTTAAAACTAAATAATATGATATCTACCTACTATATTCTAATTTCTAATAGAAAGCATATTTGTCACATGTAACATTAGCTTATATTTCCTTATTAACTTTCAACACCAAGATAGAATACTCAATTGCTATTACTTTTCAAAATAAATTGTAAATTGTATCAAATTAAACTTCCATTACTTATTTTCAAATAAAATAACAATCTTTTTTAAAACTTTTCTAAGTTGATTGTATTAATCTCCCATATTCATATGTTCTTTAATTTTTATTCAAAAACCTGACTTTTTCGTATTATAACGATATATATGTATGTATGTATGTATGTATAATCTGTAACCTCATTTACCTTCCGGTGTTTATGCGCTGGCGGTAGAATGCTCAACTTGCCCCGGATTTGGGATACAGAGTAGGAGCGCGCCTTTGGTGCTTGCGCGGCAACCATTGTGTGATGTGTGTGTCTTGGTGATGTGTTGATCTTGTTACTCTATCTCTTCGATCTGTGGCTCTGAGTAGAACACAGATAATTTGATGCGTAACTGTGAATGGTCTCACCGAGCCCTATTCCAATCGCTAAGGCTACGAAAAAATTCCGACCCCCGTGGGATTCGAACCGAGGACTTGGTTAATGCAAGCCTGGCTCTTACCCAACTGCGCCACGCGGCTTCTCTAATAATACCGATGGGACCACAATTATATATAACAGCAATGAGATAACATGAATAAGAAGATAACACATATTGCTTGAGTAGGAAAGAGATAAACGTAGTAGCAAATATACGAGTAGGCTTGACGCTTACTTTAATTATGACATATGTCAACTAATTGTGCCTACTAAAATAATTTTGTTGTATGGGCATCTCTTTCTTACTCAAGCATTTTATTTTGTTGTTCATGTTATCTCATTGCTGTTATATATAATTGTGGCCCCATCAGTATCTCGTTTTCACATTTTGCAACCCCCAAATCCACCTGGACCGCAAAATTCCCACATCCCTAATTCTCTTTAAAAATTCAATCTACCAGTAGAAAGTCTCCAAACAGCAAATTTCGCACAAATATTCATTTTAAGCTTTTTCTGATAATTATAACGTTTTACCCATTTTGCAACCCCAAAATCCACCTTGACCGCAGAATTCCCACACCCCGAATTCTCTTAAAACATACAATGGACCAGCATAAAATATCCAAACAGTGAAGTTCACACAAATATTGATTTTAAAGTTTTTCGGATAATTATAAAGTTTTTCCTATTTTTCAACCTCCAAATTTAACTGGACCGCAAAATTCTCACATCCCAACTTGTCTTAAAAAATACAATCGACCAGTAGAACGTCTCGAATCAACGAATTTCACACAAATATTCATTTTAAGGATTTTCTGATAATTGTAAGTTCTTTCCCAATTTTTCAACCCCTAAATCCAACTGGGCTGCAAAATTCCCACATCCCGAATTGTCTTTAAAATACAATCGACCAGTAGAACGTCTCCAAACAGCGAATTTTACACAAATATTGATTTTAAGGTTTTTCCGATAATTATAACGTTTTTCCCCTTTACCAACCCCCAAATTCAACTGGACCGCAAAATTCCCACATCCCGAACGCTCTTAAAAAATACAGTCGGCCAGTAGAAAGTCTCCAAACAGCGAATTTCACACAAATGTTCATTTTAAGGTATTTCAGATAATTATAGCGTTTTCCCCTTTTTGCAACCCCCAAATCCACGTGTGTCGCAAAATTCCCACATCCCGAATTCTCTTGAAAAATACAATTGACTAGTAGAAAGTCTCCAAACAGCGAATTTCACACAACTACTAATTTTAAAGATTTTCTGATGATATAACGTTTTTCCATTTTGCAACAATCAAATTCAACTGGTCCGCAAAATTACCACATCCCGAATTCTCTCAAAAAATACAGTCAAACCGTAGAAAGTCTCCAAACAGCGAAATTCACACAAATATTGATTTTAAGGTTTTTCTAATAATTATAACATTTTCCCCATTTTGTAACTCCCAAATTCACCTGGGCCGTCAAACTCCCGCAACCTAAATTCTTTTAAAAAATAAAATCAACCAGTAGAAAGTCACCAAACAGCGCATTTCTCACAAATATTAATTTTACAATTTTTCTGTTAATTATAACGGTTTCGTCATTTTGCAACCCCTAAATCAATCTGGGCAGCAAAATTCTTAAAAACCCACAGATTCATCCACATATTGCCAAAAACACTATTCGACATTTTTTTCTTTCCCCTTGTTTATGCGAACATCCAATTTACTATAAATGCACCTCAGCTTTCTACCCATGTAACTTCGCCCCCGTGCATCGCAGACTCCAAACAACCAGCCAGTGCGATAAGCATCCTCTTACCAACTAGCCCAAAATCACATTTGGATCTTTGGAGAAGTATGCGATGTGCCCGCACCGAACGCTTTTGTGTCCAAAAAATCGTTTTAACCCCCGTATTTTCGCCCCCTCGAAACTTACATTTTCACAACCTCTCCAGAAAGTTCGCCTTTGAGATCTTTTTAAAAATGACACCAACAACATTCACCTGCAATACGCACAACTTGCAAAAATTCGCAAAAACTGCGCATTTTCGAAGCGTCACACAAATCGCTAAAAGAGCACCGTACTAGCGTCACGTCTCCAATTCGTTAAACATTTTCAATGTTAAAATTATTAGAACGCGTGATACCACCGTCTTCTAGGAATTCTAAGAGCGCATTAAAGCTTAGAGAATGTTTTCACTGAAATATAGCGACGCGATGTGGGGATAAGGCACTAAAACAAAGCAAACCTAGCTGTGCGTCATCCACGAGCAACAGATCGGACAGCGGCTCCAGGTCTGGAATATGCAGAAATAATCTCGATAGCAGATTGATCGCTGAGGAAAACAGGAAGCTGGGTGAATCAGAAAAAACACCTAAACTCTCATTATTCTCCTGTCAGGTCAAGTAAAATAAAAGATATAAAAGAAGAGAGAATAAAACAAACTGGCAGGTGACAATCGGCCAGTAGAAAAGTACAAGCTAACCCCGGACACTCTTAAATAATCGTAAATAAGCTATAATAGTTACGCCCCAACAACGGATGACGACGAGCTAGGGGATAAAATCTTTGTTCCTCTTAAGTCCGCAGCGAATCGTGCTTTCTAAGAAAACTGGAAGACAAATGTCAAGATTTTCGGAAAAACCGGTAGAAGCCGCCGCCATCAAATTAAACACGCATAGTCTCAACATCATACGAGGAACTAAATTAAGGTTTGCAAGATTTTATAAAAATCTGGTGTGATACACTCACACAACTTCCTTTTACAGTGATCTTATAATTAGTCAAAAATTTCATTTTTAATTTTTAAAAAATTTTCAAAAATTTTCAAAAATTACAAATTCTACAAAAACGGTACAAAATAGAGCGTTAGTTAAAGAGACAAATTTTCTCTAGAATTTTAAGGTGAATTCGAAAATGTAATAATATACCGGGTGTTTTATTTAAAATAGGAGTTAATAAAAAAAAATAGAAAAAAAACAAAAGAAACCCACTTTAGAAGTATTCAACTGGAAAATCACCTATCTCACATCAATACACATTAAAAATGTAATAAAAATGTAAAGTTTAAAAAAATCGTTAGAGCCGTTTTTAAAAAATCGAAAAAAACTGAAAAATCACAAGAGTAAACACCTACTTCCGGTTATGCGATTTTCTTCAAAAGCTTGCTGTCTCATCTACATAGTACACAAAACTTATATATGAAGTTTCGATGCCATACCTCTTTTCGTTTTTGAGATATTCTGTTCACAGACAGACAGACAGACAGACAGACCAATGAAAAAAAATGTTTTTTGGGATCAGGGGACTCTAAAACGTGAAGATCTGTTGAAAACTCAATTTCGAATTTTTGGGGTGAATCCAATACTTCCTTTATAGTAAAATGAAGTAAAAAGTAACTACAATAAAATAGGCAACATGATCCAATTTTACTAGAGGCTTAAAAAGGGCTACTGCGTAAGGGAAAAATACAATTTGAGTAGTTACATAGTAATTACAAATATTTTATTTTATATATTAGCAAGGCGGTCTATATTGTTCCAGGCCATGACATTGGCTCTGTTGCCAGATTGTGTGGTAGGCCATTCCAAGACACACTAAGTTTTGTTTGTTTGAAATATATTTGACATTAAAAACTCTTTTCACTAGGCAGTTTATATAAGTTCCAAAAATGTCTTTGAAGTGTTAGGCACCAGGCTGTAAGTCAACTTACGCTTCATCAGTTGCTCCATGTGTTAGCATGTTCAAGTTTCCATCTAATGGAACGATAGCACAAAAATGGAAAGACATTTTGCATTTAGAGAACTGGCAGATTGGAAACGCTTGTGTTGTGTGTGAAAAGCACTTTAAAAGTGCAGATATACGAGGCATGCCTTTTATGTATGGTCGTTTACATATTTACCGCCAATTTCGTATATAGAACCGTACAGCGTTCGAATCTCTTTAAATCTAGAAGCTCAAAATAATTGAAAAATATAGGATTAGTGAAATAGCTTAGTCACAGCGTCATTTCAAAGTTGTCAAGTCGCGTACGAAAATGTATTTCTCTAAGGAAAATGTTCGTGCAATAATTTTCTACAACTTTCGAAGAGGACTAACACGACTTCAATGTTTCGAGGAGCTGACTTCAGTGTTCAATGATGAAGCCCAATGTCTTAGAACCGTCAAACGCTGGTATTTAGAATTCCAGCGTGGGCATACCAGCCTTAGTGGCAAATCTCGTGAAGGACGCCCAAAAACCGGCTTTACTGAAGATCACATCGTTGCTGTGAGACAACTAATCATCGAAGACCGTCATGTGACATATCGTGAGATTGAAAAATCATTAGGCATTTCAGGGACAATAATTCAAAAGATTCTGCACGAAGCGCTTGGTGTGAGAAAGCTGGTCTCCCGTTGGGTCCCGCATTTGCTTTCCGACGATCACAAGGCGGCTCGTGTTAAATGGTGTAGGTAAACTCTTCAATGATTCAACCGAAGAGAGTCAAATCACGTCTACGACATCATCAGTGGTGATGAATCTTGGATTTATGCCTATGATCCTGATTCTAAACAGCAAGCGACCGTCTGGGTCTGCCAAGATGGGCCAAAACCGACGAAAGTTGTTCGCTCCCGAAGCACTTCAAAGAAAATGGTGGCCACGTTCGTAGCTAAAACAGGTCACGTTGCGACGATTGAACTAGAGGATCGTAGGACAGTTAATGCAGAGTGGTATACCATAGTCTGTTTACCACAAGTTATCACCGATATTCGGAAAACCAACCCAAAGCGACACATCATCCTGCATCATGACAACGCAAGCTCGCCTACCGCTCGCCAAACAATTGAGTATTTGGAGCAGCAAAACGTAGAAATTCTGGACCACCCCCCCTATAGTCCTGGCTTAAGCCCTAACGATTTTTGTACTTTTCTCAAAATTAAGAAAAATCTTCGTGGTCAACGGTTCCAGTCTAGTGAAGAAACAGCCGAAGCTTTCAAATCGACGATTTTGAGTACCCCTACCTCGGAGTGGAATAAATGTTTCAAAAACTGGTTCGAGCGTATGATAAAGTGCATAAAATATCGTGGTGAATACTTTGAAAAACAATAAAATGTATATAAGGTTCTAGTTGTTTATTTTTTCTCAAACGACAAAACATAAAAGGCATGCCTCGTAAAAGGTAATAAGATGACGAGACTGGTTCTGACTGCAATATCACTAGCTTCCATGCAAGTTATTTTGAAGAAATTACTGTTTTAGATGAAGTACAAATTAGTAACAATTTACTTGCAATGGAAAATGAGGTACCTGCCCATTAGGAATCGTTTTAAATCGAATATTGCGGTGAAGGGACGCCCTGCGATGTAAATAGCAGTGATTTTATAGATTTTTTTTCAACTGGCATGCATCACAATGACAGGGATAGTGCACTGACAGATTGCTCATTTAGTGACAAAAACTAGTAATTTTTTGTTAAAGGTTGGTGCAGCCATGTTGCCAGATTGTGGTAGGCCATTCCAAAGGTCACTTTATAGGCCCAGTGTCATGGCCTGGAACAATATAGACCGCCTTAATATTAGTTATTTACTATACAAGTGGGATAAGAGAATCATTAATATACGTGTGTGTAAGTGACAAACGAGTAAGTAGCACGAGTTATATACGCACACTAGTATATTAATGATGCATGAATTGTACAAAATTTTATCTACAACTGCTGAAAAGTGAAAAAAGTGCAGGAAGAGAAACGTCAGATCTGTCATTTTCAAAAATATTTTAGTAAGAAAATGTTAGTATGTCATTCATTTGACAACATTGCAGTTAGGTAATGATGCCGTTACACCACTCAGTTAGGTAATGAAGCCATTACATAACTGAGTGGCGTAATGAGTTTCATTACCTAACGGCAATAGCGTCAAATGAGTGACGTAATGAGTTACATATTCCACTGGAGTAGATAACAGTTATTTACTATACAAGTGGGATAACAGCATCATTAATATACGTGTGTGTAAATTACAAACGAGTGCGTAGCACGAGTTATGTAAGCACACAAGTATATTAATGATGCATTATCATACATGTATTGTACAAAATTGTATCTACGACTGCCTAAAATTGAGAAAAGTGCATTAAGAGAAATGTCAGATCTGTCATTTTCAAAAATATTTTAGTAGGCAAATGTCATTATGTCATTCATTTGACACTATTTCAATTAGGTAATGAAGTCATTACACAACTCAGTTGCGTAATGAAACCATTACATAACTGAGTGGTGTAATGAGCTTCATTACCTAACTGAAATAGTGTCAAGTGAGTGACGTAATGAGTTACTTATCCCACCGGAGTAGATAATAGTTATTTATGCATCAAGGACCATAAATTGGCTTTTTATGGACGAAGCCTGCAATCAGGCAAGGCCATAAAAAGCAGTTTTCGTCCGAGGTGCATATTAAATTTTTCCGTCGACCGTCGTAATTTGAAAAAAAATTAAAGTGAAGTCCGAATTTTAAGAGTTGTTGAGGTCGAAAAACGTTTGCGGACAAAAAGCGTTTGCGGAGGAAAAGTGTTTGCGGTTGTAAAGTGCGGCCGTAAAGTGAAGCCGATATACCGTCTCCAACTTTTTTCAGCTGTTTGCAGCTCTCCTTTTTTCCATTGAGCATTGCTCCTCGTGGTAATCATATATTTGCTTTCTTCATGGATCACTACTGGGCCGAAACGTTTCCCCTTGGTATCTAATTCTAATACACTACGTTAAACCAACAGATAAAATAGAAGCCCACCGACAACTGAGGGCTAAACTTAAATAGTACATTGCTATTGGCAAGTTGGTTGCACACAGCTTAACCGTCCGAGACCGGTAATGGTAGAAGTTCTTAGAAGGTTCTTAAGTTGTAGCGTGTGAAACAGGTTTCTGTAATCTAGGTCCCTCGCATTAATTTAAAATTGATATATGTTCGGTAAACGAAGTATAGTACTTCACATATCACAGTTTTGTTTCTTCCGATCAGGACCACATCATCCGTTTAGGCTAATAATTGTAGCTCTCGGTTATACACCCACCTTTATTGCATAATACTTGCATAATACTTAACCAGGCTATTATTGGGTCAAAAACAAGCAAAAAAGAGCTAATAAACATATGTTCGAGAATACAATGGTTTTGTTCAAATAAAAATAATACTCTAGAAATTGTCTTAAAAATTCTGGAAATAAATTCTGCCTATTAAACTATGAAAAATTTAAGATGGGTCCAGAAACACGTCACTGCGAAGATACTATGCTATTTTCGTTGCTGTCACCATCAATCTTGTGTATTTAGCATGGTCTCTTCCAAAGAAGTATTTTCGAACCCAGTTTGATATAAAATTCTTTCCCATTTTAATAGGCGAAGCATTTCCAAAATTTTAAGGAAATATATAGAATAGTTTTTTATATAAACACATCTTAAAAACAGCGCATTTTCGGACATATGTTTACAACGACTTTTTTGCTTGTTTTTGACCCAAGAATACCCTAGTTGAGTATTATGCAATCAAGGTGGGATACCCTGTATGTTGTCCTACCTGGATTTAAAATGATTCCTTCTATAATTTCTTCTGGTAAGCAGTCGAAAAAGAATATCTTCCTCTGATATAAGATTAAAGGAGAGATGAAATAAGATATTCCTTTGCTTTACGCCCTCCGTTATTTTAAAATCTTCAGACAACTGGTTACCTATAATACATTGGCGTCTTCTTCCTTCAATTGTCAATTTAACAAGTCTTATTAGGTTAGGAGAAATCTGGAATTTCCGTATCTCATTCTGCTTGTCATATACTTTTGTTGTTACTAGTTGGTGTATATCTATATTAAATTTCCAAAATTTTTCAAAGATTTTACGTATGTTAGTAAATATTTGAACTGTAGTCGATCTTTTTCCTCACATGCCCGCTTGATATTCTCCAAAAAAGGTTTCTGCAAATGGAGTTAAGCGATTGCGTATTATATGTGACACTCATTAGTAGTTAACTAGTATCATCATGATACCTCTATGTTGGTGCATTTTAGTATTTTTACTTTGAGTTTTTTAAAGATGGGACAGATACTGCCTGTCTTCCATTTAGTCGTTATTCTTTCAGTTTTCCGTATATCTTTAAAAAACCAGTATACCACTATACTATATATATATATATATATATATTAAAGGTAAACATTTCAGGGTGTCATACCGTTTAATAAATTTGAAGATTTCTTCAACTGGTTGAAGAACATCTTGAAGAGCGTTTGGGGTTGGACGACGTTTCGACGAAATCACATTCGTCATTTTCAAGTCCTTGTAGTAGTCCTGGTTTGGCTTCTAGTTATGCGGCAACACGACGGACTGTCAACTTGATGTACAGCTGACTGAATGGGTTGTTTAACAATTACTGTGGCAACTAGCATCGAGGGAGCTGTACTGCTAGAACGGATGGCTGGTGTTCGTAGAGAATGGCCGGCCGTTGCTTGTAGTAACGTTGGTAACCATGATGCAGGTAATCGGCTTGTGTCGTCGCGGGTGTTCATACAATTCGGACGTTTCACGATTTCGATGGCTTCTCGTATGATGCATGCGTCTTTGTGTTCGACGCTGGCAATGCTCTTGGTGTTGTCGAAATCAATCTTGTGCGAAGTATCCCATATATGATGCACTAGCGATGAAGTGTGTTCCATCTTCTTAACATAATTCTGATGTTCCTCCTTGCGTGCCTTTATTCTCCGGTTGGTGTGGCCTATGTAGCTGCTATCGCAATCCCGACACGGTATCTCGTAGACTCCTTGGTTTTCCAAAGGGATGTACTCTTTAGGATTCCTCAGTATGGACTGGATTATTCTATCCGTGGTAAAGGTTGTCCTGATGTTACATTTTCTAAGGATTCTTCCGATTTTCTCTGTCGTGCCTCGGATGTAAGGCAGGTACGCCGTGCCACAAGGTCTCTCCTCTTCTGCGTCTTGCGTTTTGGTCTTCGGTGGTCGGAACGCTTTCCTAATCGCTGCTCTGCCATAACCATTTTGTTCGAATACTCGAGCAAGGGTTGCTAATTCTTGTCTTGTATTCTCCTTGTCGGCTATCCTTCTTGATCTACAAACCAGTGTTGTCAGGACTGATTGTAGTTGAGCAGGGTGGTGGTGTGAATTAGCATTTAGGTAGCAGGAAGACCACGCACACCAATCGCTACCTAAATGCTAATTCACACCACCACCCTGCTCAACTACAATCAGTCCTGACAACACTGGTTTGTAGATCAAGAAAGATAGCCGACAAGGAGAATACAAGACAAGAATTAGCAACCCTTGCTCGAGTATTCGAACAAAATGGTTATGGCAGAGCAGCGATTAGGAAAGCGTTCCGACCACCGAAGACCAAAACGCAAGACGCAGAAGAGGAGAGACCTTGTGGCACGGCGTACCTGCCTTACATCCGAGGCACGACAGAGAAAATCGGAAGAATCCTTAGAAAATGTAACATCAGGACAACCTTTACCACGGATAGAATAATCCAGTCCATACTGAGGAATCCTAAAGAGTACATCCCTTTGGAAAACCAAGGAGTCTACGAGATACCGTGTCGGGATTGCGATAGCAGCTACATAGGCCACACCAACCGGAGAATAAAGGCACGCAAGGAGGAACATCAGAATTATGTTAAGAAGATGGAACACACTTCATCGCTAGTGCATCATATATGGGATACTTCGCACAAGATTGATTTCGACAACACCAAGAGCATTGCCAGCGTCGAACACAAAGACGCATGCATCATACGAGAAGCCATCGAAATCGTGAAACGTCCGAATTGTATGAACACCCGCGACGACACAAGCCGATTACCTGCATCATGGTTACCAACGTTACTACAAGCAACGGCCGGCCATTCTCTACGAACACCAGCCATCCGTTCTAGCAGTACAGCTCCCTCGATGCTAGTTGCCACAGTAATTGATAAACAACCCATTCAGTCAGCTGTACATCAAGTTGACAGTCCGTCGTGTTGCCGCATAACTAGAAGCCAAACCAGGACTATAAGGACTTGAAAATGACGAATGTGATTTCGTCGAAACGTCGTCCAACCCCAAACGCTCTTCAAGATGTTCTTCAACCAGTTGAAGAAATCTTCAAATTTATTAAGCGGTATGACACCCTGAAATGTTTACCTTTAATACATATCAGCCGCGAAAACCTTCGTAATATATATATATATATATATATATATATATATATATACTATAGTTTCTCCCTTCCTGAATGGATTAGCTTCTCAGGAATTCCATCTATCCCAGGTGCTTTATTCCAATTTAGGTTTCGCACAGCTATTCCTACTTCAGCCAGTCCTAAGAACTCTACTGCTGTTTTAGCTGTTTCATTTGCTTCTATTTGAGCAACGCTCATCACATTAAAATGGGTGTCGTTGTCTATAGGAAGGTTTTGCTCTGTTTCATGTACCTTATCAGCAAGTTTCTTCAAATATTTTCGCACAAGTTGACTATTTTACTTTTATCGCATACCAACGTACTATCTTCTAGTCAACTAGTCAGGTTCCATTGTAACTTGAAATTGCATGTAAGCTGTGACTTCCAAATACCGGTCTGAAACGTAGCTTCCTCTCCACCTTTGCATTTTATCACCCATTATCATCCTTATATCTTGTGTACTACAGCTTTGATATGCTCTTTCAAGTGTGGCTTAAAATTGTTCTTTAATGTCGTCTGTACTTAGTGATAAAGTGGTTTTCCCCATTATCTTGTCTTTTATTTAGGCGAGCGTGAAGGGGAGTTTTATCTGATTCCATTTTTATTTTATTTTGTTAATATTTTTCATTGCAAAAAGCATAGTTTCGAATTGTAAATGTAGAGTTTTTCCAGCAACACATTTCCTGCGCTAACTAAATTATTTTTATTGGTATTAATAATATAAACAGCTTCTAAAACTTCCTCCACAGTCTTGGTATCAAAATAACAAATTAGATATCAATAGAGCTATTTATGTTATATTATAAATTATAACATATTTTCGTTTTGCATATCTGTTTAAAGATCAATTTCTCAAACAAGGCATGATCAGCGTTCTTCCTACTTTCTGTTTTAAAGATTTTATTTCGCAGTGTAAATTCTTTGCCGTATATTTTTTAATCAAAACACATTTATAAGTGACATGTTACATGCCAAAGATTAATACAGCATTCTGTTGTAAGTAAACTTAAAATTAATACGTAAAAATGATATGTCTGGAATATAATTTGCCAAAACATCGTAAAGGAGAGATCATTTTATTAAGAAAGGGAAGACGAATTCCAGAAGTTCTGTTAAACGAAATAAAAAGAGCGATGAAGGTTACTTAATTGAGACGTTAGCAAATATCAATAAAATAAGACAACAAGGTATGTTTCTCACCCCTTTCCTGAGTTCTAGCTCCAGCTCACAAGCTTTGCTTAGTTTCTGATCCTTTATGTACCCTTCCGTTACGAGATGGCAAACATTGGTGTAAAACCTCTCAGTCTCCTCCGAATCGCCCCATAAGCCTGCCTCCCAAGTCCAATACACTATGCTTGCAGCAAGAACGCCTTTCAAGCCAAACGTCACGACGTCGGCCAGCGTCGCCGCCCGGCTCTTTTTAGGGGGGCATATGCACGGGGGTGGACGGCACATTTTCTTCAACTCGGCACCTGTACAGACGCGGATCTTCTTAGCTGGAGCAGCCGCTATTGCTAATGACATGGAACATCAATTGGTCTGTTAATAATTGCGTCTAAACTATCTGTTGGCTTTATACGCTCAACCTTACTTAGTGGTATGTGGGACATTTTAATCTGTTCTGCTGGCTGGCTGGTTTTTTCATAAACCATGATGTTGGTCTTTTTGGGATGTTTCTGTTTCGCTAAATTAATGGTCCGGTTTACACACACTCGAGATTTATCCATGTTAGATGCCCAATGATTGCCGAATGTCTAAATTTGGTATAATTTTGCGATGCACACCAGCATACCAAAACGTCCAAATGATTTACAAATTGTTCGAAAATGAAATGTCGCTACTGCGATCCACAGGTCAGCTTTTGACCGCTGAGTAGTAGGCGTGTTTTTCGAAATGCATCAAATAGAATGATAATTGGAGAACTTTTGTTGGAAATCGAGTTAAGTTAATATCAACACTGGCAGAAGCTTTACAATGGACAGTAAATCCAGCAGATTTACCATCAGGAGGAGGTTCCACACATGAATTAGCACAATCAAAATGGTAGAACGGACTTGAGTGGTTGACGTTTCCACCAGTAATATAGCCTTACATCCAGCACGTTTACAGCGTCACAAGAAATTTGTAAATCATTCTTTTCATATTAAGAAAATATTAGTGCTATGGCTTGGATCAGAATATTTTACCAGAGGGGCAGGACGATGACACAAAAGAGAAGACTGGTAGAAAGAAAAAGATGAAACTGCGTTAGATGTCATCAAAGTTAGTCAATAGAATTTTAAGTTGCATAACGACACCTTCAAGAAATGTGTGACTTAAGAGAAGAATGCATTATAGTGTTTGAAGATACCCACTACAAGACGAATTGGCGCAGATGATTCGGATTACCATATTTTCTCCTACAGTTTTACTCTATCATTCGCCAACTCGTTATAAAAGCTCACCTAATTGTGATTGTGGAGATCAATTTTAATGGGCAAATTAGGTAGATTACTTAAGTGAAAACGTGTCGAACGTATTCAACGGAAGGCATAGAAGTAGGCCCATCAATATTATCAAAGAAAAGAGTCACAAGTGGAGAAATATTTGGTACCACTGGAGTTAATTTCTCTGGATCCTCTTATTTCAAAGATAACTTAAAGCATAGGCGAATAACTATCTAGACGTCTCGAGTATATGGCAAAGTGAATTCAATCTAAACCCGGTGGGAGCCTTGCGAAAGATGGCACTGTCAGTTATTTCCAATTACAGTGGCTATATAAGGACAGTGTGGTAAATTTTGGTCCTGTTTCTGATTGATTGCTTTAAAATCCGCCATTAAGAGTCGTTTTATGAAATTACACATACTCACACAAAATTGCTTCTATGTCCTTTATTATTGAAAGTAGCCCTAATATGAACTGGAATGAAATAATCTTCATAAAATTCTACAGTGTTCTGTATAAGCGAATGCCGAATTTTCGTTTGCATAAGTAAATGTGAACGAGTTATGGCGGGTTCTACAATCCAAGGATAAAGTTATCCCGGGAATAAATACCCTAGAAACGATTGATGTAACAAAGAAAACTATGACAATTATACTTCAGATAGCTTATTCTAAGTATATACTTGCATTGTAGAATCGGCCCTTAAAGTAAAATGCTTTTTGCGAAAATTGCGCATTAGTCCAAATCAAAAGCTATAATATCTATAATATAATTTTCCTTAATGTGTGTCTGTGTGTCTGTAACACAAAATAAAATCTCACGTTCCGGCTTCACAGAATTTATGGGCTACGTAACACTGGATATTCTATTCCCCTAAATTAACTGGTGGAATAAATACAACGGCTTGATTATGAATATAAAAAAAATGGTTGAGTTTTTATACGTAATCTCTGTGTCGATCAACGCAAAATGTTGTCAATTTTCGTTTTCTATATACAAAAACACAATAAAGAAGATAAAAAAGGACACATTGACTTATATTCCAATATTAAGTTGCTCGTTAACGAGGATTTTTAATCGCTGGTAGCGATTCCTTACGTTTCACATCGTCTCTTGCCGTTTAATTCTGTTTAAGTAAGATTATTGACATTCTTGTAAAATTAATGTTACACTGCACATTTCACCGCCTCACATTGCACAAATTTTCGCGATGGTGGGTATACAGCGCTCTGCAAAGCATCTCCGAATTTCACGTATGTCCAGTCCGTATAAAATGATGTTTGTCACAATTTAGCAGGGTGACGTTTGTCTTACAATTTAGCAGGCCTTGCACAGCACAATACCTAAGGGCGTGGCTGGTTGTTGTAGAGACGACTCTTAATGGCTGCCTTTTTTAAAATTGACCACACTGTCCTGATATAGCCACTGTATTTCCAATACTA
Organism: Agriotes lineatus; assembly: GCA_940337035.1. Taxonomy (NCBI): domain Eukaryota; kingdom Metazoa; phylum Arthropoda; class Insecta; order Coleoptera; family Elateridae; genus Agriotes; species Agriotes lineatus. Next base: position 30,552,878 of record OW679195.1, on the reverse strand, counting down.
CTTGCAGTTGACCAAATACACTTTCAGTAGGCAGATTTTCTACATCATTTACCTGGTCCACCTTAACCCTAGGCCCCTACTGGGCTACCGCCTTAACCCTAACATACACGATAAGAATAAGGTGTTAATCGTATTATTAAATGTAGAAAGAAAAAGAAATTTGCAAGCGTAGGTAATTTTACTAACAGAGTTTATTATTTAAGAACATACTTTAACCATTATATGTAAATATATAGTTTTTTGTCTCTCCTGTAAAATTGTGTTTTAGTGACTTATGTCGTTTTTGAAACGAGCGATTCATTTATAATTGCACAAACAATAGTAAGTACATCTAAATGATTTAATCTATGATCTAACAAAAAAGCTAAGTTGTGCATTTTTTGAACTCTTGTTTTTGTTTTACAAATTAGTCGAGATTCCCAAGTGGTCTGTTTTAAAAGACGTACCAATAAAGCATACCTAATTATCAATTTGCGATGCTCTTCACACTCATCATTTTCAACAGAAGTTAAGAATTCAGGAAAACATTTTTTAACTTGTTTTTGCATAGTAAACAGATTTAATTATATTTACCGCCGGAATTTAAAACCCACTACTTGCATCTTTTACAGGAAAGTAAAACATGTGGAGACCTGGATCGGTTCGTTGACTTTTCTCACATTTTTTTTGGAGCACTTATTTCCCGGGAGACACGTTTTTAAATAATATTATTTAAAAGAAAGTTCATAATACACTAGGAACGTTTAATTTGCATATGTTCGAAGGCACTAACTGTTAGCAACGTTTGTGACCTAAATGACTTCAATGTCAATGTCAGCTTTAATTTTGCAGTGAGAAAGGACATCCCTAGGTGCTTGAGTTCTCACTCAGTTAATAATGATGACAGGACGTAGCGCGGTGATTGTGGCCGACGGTGGCGCCGTCGTTAGTACGGCTTCCACACTACCCCATAAAATGAATACATGGGTCAGACGTCTAGATATTTATTCACCTATGGTTATAGTCAGTTTACAGTGCCATTTGTCTGGGCATTGGCAATTCCTTACCAACTAAAAATATTTTCAAAGCATTCACGAGACCTATGCATCAATACATCCAGATACTATTTTTTGTGACAATGGGACGACATTTATTTGAGCAGCAAATTAAAGTTTTGTGCAATTCGCAGGTCTTGCAACTGTAATTTAATTGGGGAGACAACTTTACATAATAGAATGGCTCATGATAATACGCAAGTTAAAGCACAGCTGGAGTTTGTGTTCGCTGGCTTCAACTAATGCATTTTGAAATTTTGTTTGTATAGTGTTTCAAACCATATTACACAAGAACATGATTTCCACCTCTTTTATTTGGAATTCAGTTCACTGGCGATGTTTATAAAATAGTGAATAATATACTCTAGCTTGGATTATCCTTACCAATTTTAATAAAGCCATAGAGCATGGTAACCTATAGAAATTACATTACCCATTTTTATTTTCTATACAATGCGTTCCTTGTTCTACTTTTATTTATACTTAATACGAACATTTCATACGGTACATCCATTTTAGAATGATTAATATACGCATATTTTTAAATCATCAGCTTCTTCTTTTTGCGTGACTAGGGATGCTCCTGTTTGTCTATCTCTTGTTACGTGCTAAAAGCATATAGCACTAATACTAGTAGTTCACGGTATATAAGTAGGGAATAAAAGATCACGTGAGAATAACGCGGTGAAAGCTTATAAAAATTAATATCAGAGTGGCAATGGTTGCTACTAGAGGGTAGAAAATAAATAACGGATTTTGTTTTGAAAAACGAGGGACAGCATTTTAACGTGCAAAAGGTTTCGTGGAAAATAATGTGATAATCTCGCAAACTCTCGTGGTTTGGGTTATAGTAGGTGAATAACACTGACCGACCGTCTTGGTAGGAAATTCTGGGAGCAAGTATCACTTTCCGACGAATGTAGATTCGAGCATAGAAGCGATATAGGAACCACGGAAAACGTTTGCATAGTTTATTGCCTGTTATCAGGGTACGTATAATTATTCTGGCATCTACCTCATCCTATCTTAAAATTCGATATTATAGCAACAAGTATTAGGGGTAAAACCTACAGGAAGTTAGTCTGCTGAAAAATCATCACGCAGTTTTGGGGTCTACGTGCAGCAGGTGACAGCCGGCGATTAGGGCTGACAAGCTGACATTTGTTAGGAATCATTGGATTTATTAAGAGTTTACAAGTTTAACAACAAACAGATAAGTGATTTAACTAAAATCTGATGGTCTTTCGCATATAAAAACAGTGTGTAGTCATTGAACGTATTGGTTTAAGTTAATTGGGGTACCCCGTGCAAATAGTAGTTTCTAATTGAATAACTGTCAAATCAAGAAATACAACGTGTGAGAAATAATAAAGCTAGCTAAAGGTATTGCTCTCTTTCATTTTCTTCTTAGACATTGAGTTCAATAATCGTATTGTCAGATATAAAGTTATCAGTTTCTTGACCTATATCAGTGTACTTGAGCCAAACTTGTTGGCACTGTCTTTTAACATCTTAATTTAAAGAATTCGCGACGTCTTCACTGTTGCTACAGGCGGGTCTCAAGTACAATTTTATAGCGATCAATTGTTGAGTTAAAAATATAGAACGCCGACCTAAAGGTAAGTAAAAAGCTAACACTCTTCTTCCGTTTCTGTTGTGGTTGAATGTATATTATCTTCCTATCGTTTCGGTGATTTTCAACTGATATTCTGCTGTATGATTTGTTGATCTTACATACAATTGCTATTCGGTCCGGTCGCATTCTGTCTACATGTTCATCCCATTTTTTTTCACGTGTTTATCCACTTTTTATGTTTTTGATGTTGCATTGCTCTCGCATGCTACTGTTTCTTTGTCTATCTCTCAACATTCTGCCTTTTATAGATCTTAGTGCTTTACTTTCTACGTTGTTAATTTTCTGTTTTTTTTATTCGTGTCTGTCTTGTCTCCGCTTCATATGTTAGGATTGATCTCATAGCTGTCTTCTACATATACACTCATCTTACTTTCTGCGGTCATGTATTTGTTATTCCACATTGTTTCTCCTAGCTGATCGCTTTAGTTATTTGTGTCGTTACCTCTGCTATCATGTTTCTTACACTGGGGATTTCAACTCCTAGGTAGTTGTATGATTTTTCCCTCTATTTACAATTTACACCTTCGAAGTTTCTTACTGATCACCATGAGTTTAGTCTTTTCCGTTGAAATTATCATGTTATATTCTCTTGGTGTTACACTGAAGGTATTTGGCTGTCTTTACAAGTCGTCGGCCATCAGTACCGCGTCATTAGCGTATACGGATGTCATGAGCTTCCATTCCGCATCCTCCTCGTTTTTTACTTCGTGAATTATTTCTTTCATTATCATTTTGAACAGTAGTGGCCTAAGTGAGTCCCCTTGCCGTATTCCTTCTCTTAGGTCTATGTATATTATTTCTCCACTTCTCATTCTGAGTTTTGCTTTACTATTCACGGTTATTTCTATAATTAGTTCTTTTATCTTCTGTTCAATTTGCCTGTATTCGTAGTAGGTGCATAATATCGTTTCGTCGCACCTTCTCAAATGCGATTTTCAGGTCCACGAAGCAAATATATGCAGACTTGTTGTATTCGATGGACTTTTCTACTTTAAATCATATGTTTGCAAAAAAAGTAAAAATAATCGCTGGTTTGTGATATAGTTTCCACTGCTGAACTGGCTCTAAAAAGTTTCAGTAGGAGACGCCGGGACGAAAAAGCACATTTGGATTTTAACTACTATATTTTATTAAATACTAAAGTAACAATTAACGGTACATACATTTTGTTTCCATTTTGTTTGTATTTGCTTCACACACAAGTTAAATAAAACGAAAAAATGTGGTTACACTTAGAGGAGCTACAATTTTAAACACCATTATTGTGCAGAAACATTTTGATGACAATCAGTACAAGTAATATACACGCATGCACCGTATGCAATTGAATTACTGTCACTAAACCCATAAAGCTCTATAGTGACGGAATTTGTGGGAATAACTTATCTAGAAATTTTATTTTAACTTAGTAATGGCAGATGCGATTTAAGCCAATTCCATTCAGAGTTTAAATTGTTTGGATTGTTTTCATCCCAAGACATTTTTGGTTTCCAGCGTTTCTGAATAAGAAATTTTCCCGTAAAAATGACTGGAGAAAGTAAGCCTAAAAGGTTGAATAGCTGTACCGTTGATAAAACAGCACGCTTTGAATTTATTGCTATATTTTATTTTGTTTCGATATCATATTGTATGATATCAGCAACGGAATTCCAGGGAATGCCTAAAGTGTTTCCGTTTTCACGATCGCCCAAAGGAATTATATAAAAATCAGAATTTGGCTTTACATCATCTGCTAAAAGATCCAAATTGTTCGACAAAATCTATGAATAGGAAAATTTGCATTCGGTGAAATAGAAACCAGTTCGTTTTGAATTTTTAGAATCTCTGTAAATGAATCTGCACCAATTAGGAGACCATCCATATAGAAGTGCGATATCAAAATAGATTTTGTAAGTATTTGGTAGGTAAATAACTAGCACTCGGGGTACCATATGTAAGCGTTTGCAATGCCTAGGTCTCACTTTTAAGGTTGGGGTTATCCCGCCAGAGAAAACGCTGAAATTTTCTTTGTGAAGGGTGGATAGGGCTTTGGCGATACATCTTTTAAATATCACCTTTCAAAGCAATCTGATGTTTCCTAAAACGTAAAAAGGTGGACAACAAGTCGCCCTAGGTAACGGGACCAACTATTTGCGCTTTATTAATTGAAATGTCAATTTTAATTTAATTTTATTTTCTTGACTGTCTCATTTGTATTGGTTTCGGTAATCTATAGTTTCTGATATCCAATGTTCCAATGTCATATCTCTTCTTATGTTAACATTGGAATTCTTAAACTTACAGCAATTCTTTAAAAACTTCTGTTTCTCCTCCTAGCTTCGCAGTGATATTACACATTTGGTATCTGTGGCAGCATACGCCTCGTTACTCACAGGCTCTACTCCTGGTTTTGCTTTAATATTTTTTTAGCGCCATCCTTAATAACACTTATATTAGTTGTATCCACTTTAATCCCTGTTATGACGAGATTATTTCTACTGTCCCTGTCCTGCAATTCCATTTTATGTTCGACATTTTCAGTTTTCTTTGTAACCTGTTCTTTCTCTTCCTTCCGTTTCTGATCTGTCTCCTCGAGCTTCCATTCTAATGCAGTGATTTTGTCATTATGAGTCTTTAAGCCTTTTGCAATTTGCTGCTGTAATTACTCATTATTTTTCTTTATATCATCTTTGATATCTTTCTTGCTGCGTCTCGACATCAAAATTTGGTTAATTTCCCAGTCTTTGGCGGACTTCTGTTGAATACTTTGCTTCTTTTGAATATACCTTTCGTTATACCTACTTTGTTTTTCTTTACGTAGCGTTTCTGTCTTCTGCCTTTTCACTTATTTCACTAGATTTGTTCATTTACTGCACCTCGCTGCACCGATTTTTAAAGCTTCGTTTTTCGCACGCTGCTTTATCGCTGGTATACTCAGTTGTGGCGGGGTCGCTGGCTGGCTTGCTTATCGTCGTATGTTGATTTTGTCGCTGGTTACTCTAATTGCTGCTATTGCTAACGAACACTTACCGCCTGCTTAAACAAATGCTAACTATTTTGCCTAATCACCTTTAATTAATTTTTGGAAATACTATGATTGTAAGTAACTTTGTGAAGCAAAGCCGCGATTCACGATATACTCGGTAACGAATAATAGTCATATAGTAGTATTTTGTGAGGTCGTCGTGGACTAGTAGGCGACAGCGGGGGTGGCTTGTATTACCCGATCAGATTGGGAAGAAAAACTTACAGCCTGGGAGTTTATATTAGAAAGTGTGTTGCTGGTCGAACTAAATATTAATGCACACGAAGGCTGAAGTATAATAGTAGGCTACGGCCCTAAAGAAGATGAAAAGCAACACGAAGAAAGACCTGTTTCGGACAGTTCCAGACCACATTAAACCGAAAGGGAAGATAATTGTAATTGGAGACCTCAATGCACGCGTAGGAAACGATGTACACCGATACGGGGAGGTCATAAGGAAACATGGTGAAGAAGCCTTGAGTGGAATTTGAAAAGCTGCTGCTAGATTATGTCTTCTTTCTTCTTCAGGTGCCATCTTCTAACGTAGGTCGGCTATCACCGTGGCAATCCTAACCCTGTTAACTGCTGCTCTAAACAATTCGACGGAACTGCAACTGTACCACTCTCTGAGTTTCTTCAACCAAGAGCTTCGTTTCCGCCCTACGTTTCTTTTTCCGCAAATCGTTTCCTGCATGATTATATGGAGTAACGAGTACTTTTTTCCTCTTATGACATGTGCAAGGTATTCTAGTTTTCTTCTTTTTATGGTGTTAATAACTTCTACCTTTTTGCTCATACGATTGAGTACTTCTACGTTGGTGACTCTATCCGTCCAGGGTATTTTTAATATGCGTCTATAAGACCACATTGCTAAAGCCTCAACTCTTTTCTCATCTGTCTTTTTCATCGTCCAGGCTTCCATTCCATAAAGTAATGTTGAGAATACATAACATCTTGCCATTTTCATTCTAAGCGAGAGATTTTAATTCTTACTAGTTAGCATTTTTAAAATTTTTATAAAGGCATTTCTGGCTATTTCTATACGAGTTCGTATTTCTAAAGTTTGCTCTCCTGAATACGTGAGCCATGTGCCTAAATATTTGTACTTACATATTCTTTCTATCTGTATATTATTAATGGCGAGATCGGCTTGCATGTTCGGATTTTTGGTGAATATCATGAATCTGGTCTTTTGTAAATTCATTTTTAGACCATACTCTTTACTCGCGTTTTTTCACTCTTTCTGTCATTATTTGTAAGTCTCCAATGTTGTCCGCAATTATTACCGTGTCATCGGCATAGCGTATATTATTCACTGGTTGTCCATTTATAGTGACTTGTACAATGTTCAGTGCCTTTTGGAAAATAGCTTCCGAGTAGATATTAAGTGAAAGCGGCGATAGTACACGTCCCTGTCCTAGGCCTCGCTGTATCTTTGTATTTTCTGACAGTTCGCTTTCATAAGTTTATCCGGACACAACCTACCAGAGGTTAGAAATTCAAAATAAATTATATTATAGTACATGCAGATATTGCAATAAGGGTAATAGATACGAAGGTCAAAAGAGGATAGGAAATAGAGACAGACTATTATCTAGTAGAAACTAGAATAGGGTTGGACCAACAGGTTACGATAAAACAATATAATGCCCCACTGTTGATTAGAAGACTAAAAATCCAACGATTGAGAGACCCCGTAGACCGGGAAGAGTTTCAAACAGAAATTGGAAGAGATATGGTAAAAACAGTAAAAGACTCATGTACTATGGATCTAGAGGAACTCTGGAGACAATTTAAAAGCACCCGAAAAAATATGTGGAGTAACCATTACTGGAAGTGATGGGAAGCCTGGTGGTCTGGAGGAATTAGATCAAAAGTACACAAGAAGAAAGAGCTGCGAAAAACATACCTAAATTCGAAAACTCCAGAAGATTACGAGAATTGTAAAGAACAAAGAAACAAGGTAAAATATGCGATACCGCAGGTTAAAGAACAGGCGTGGCAACAGTTCAAATCGAAAATGGAGGAAAACTTTAACAACAATCAAAAGTGATTCCACAGATTAATTAGGAGTTTCAGGAAAGGTAATAATGCCTTTCCCACCAGGTAATTGACAAAGATGGGAAAGTATTAACGGAGCCGCAGGAAATAATGGAGAGATAAAGACGTAACTTCGAAAAACTTTTGAATTTTGATGGTGATGGGACAGTAGAATAACTAGCAGAAGAAGAAGAAACCTAGAATATGGAATGCAAGAAAATGGAAAAGTCGCAATGGAGGAATTACAACAGACAATTAACCAGTTAGAGAACGCGGAAGCAGCTGGGCATGAACGGATTGCGTCGGAAATGCTACAAGGACAGGGACAGGAATGATTCGCTATTTTGTTACAAATAATCAATGCTGTATAGAAAACGAGAGGAGTAGCCAGCGATTGGGAGATAACTGTCATCCTATCAATATTTAAAAAAGGAGACAATAGGCTGTGCGAAAATTATCAGGGCATATCCTTGTTGTGCGTGGTTAGAAAATTATACGAGGGAATTCTAGAAACAAGAATATGGAAGGAACTGATGGAAAATATGGACGAGGCTCAATATGGATTTAGAGCCTCAAGAGGTACCACGCACCTAATATTTATACAACGGCAAATTTCTGAAAATACAGTAGTTTACAACAAGCAGATGTGCTTATGTTTCTTGGATTTGGTCAGAGAATTCGATAGAGAACCAGGGCAGTTAATATGGAATACATTAATGAAAAGGGGAGTTAATCAAGAACTTATCTAGGCAACCCATAGTTTGGAGATTGGAAGATTTTCAGTCAAGGAACGGCGTGAGGCAAGGAGGTACAAGGAGTCCCTTCCAGTTCATCATACTTATAGATGAAATTATTAAGGAGTGTAACCTGCTGACAAAGAAATTGCAAGTGGGCCATTACAGAGTGCAAGCGGTACAAATACCACATCTAGATTTGGCCGACCATGTAGTCCTCCTAGCAAAAACCAGAAAGACCTACAATTTAACCTGAATTTATGGATTAAAGCCCTACAAAAACGAGTTATTAAAATAAGTATAAATAAAACATAGGCCATGGAGGGCATTAGAACGAGAGCGGAAAATAGTTAGGTTGAAACAGGAAGAACAGTGTATAGAGCAGGTTAGAAGTTTTAGATACTTACCATCATATATTAGCTAAGATGAAAAATTTGACGTGAAACTCTACCGTAAAATTAGTGTTGATAATAGGTTATAATTAGGCGAGATATTGGCAATTTTTTTATGTATTCAACCAAAGTAAAACTCTTATACACACAATTACTAAATTAAAAAACTCAAACACAACCTTAAAAAATAAATCACAACCAATTTCTATCCTATGTAAACATAAAAGGCTTATACAGGGTGTAGGAATGCTTTACGCACTATAGGGTTTTCAATGGTAATTTCTTCATATGACAATATTTGCTTCCCAATTATTTAAAAGCAAACTTGTAAATAGGCTTTTTGTAGAGCAAACAATTGTGCATCCATTTATGCCATCAGTTTTGTCATTTTACGTCAGAAAACCTAATAATGAAAGAAGCTAGAATTTTCATTTTTTCAAAAATCAGTGCAAATTGTGAAGTGGTGGTATGCTAGAAGCAGATCAGATGCAATAAGTGCCATGGTTGCCGCTACATTTGACAGATGCAAACAAATAAATAGCAAACTAATTTGTTGATGCTTTGAGATGCTTTAATTAGGGAAACAAATATTTTCATATGAAAAAATTACCATCGAAATCCCTATGGTGCGTAAAGCATTTCTACACCCTGTATACTATAGCAATAATATTGCAAACAACCGGACCTCCTCAAGAAGTATACAACGGTCTAGCACTGTTACGTATGACATAAGGTATTATTGGACTTCCCAGCAGAACACAACCCTAATTTGCAAAATTATTGTTTATTGATTAATACATTAACACAAATCCACACGTTAGGCACCACAGTTCCACAACTTTTCCGAAATTTATACAACAAAAATGTAAATCAGTAAGAACTTTATAGTAATACATCTCATCTACCGCCTCAAGAGTAGCTAGGAATTTTAGTAAATACAAAATAATTTAAAAGTTACAATGTGACGTTAGCGCCAGCCGAAATTGGTATTTCTACGCATAATAATGCGTTCAAATTTTAACGCCGATAAACACGCCACAATCAAGTGGTTGAATCTTTCGTTCCCGCGGATTGAAGATAGATCAAACCAATCCAGCGATGAGCGACGACGCGCAATTCTTCTCCAATTGCCCTTTGAAAACAGATAACAAGGCCCAGAAATGTATATAATCAAGATGCTTGACCTACTGAAGGCACTTTGATCCAGCGACCTCCATCTACGCAGCAGCTAGAGAAGCCGCCCGCTTCTTAGCTCTCTGGCCGAAGAAACCATGTAGAACCGTCAGACACGAGACCTGAGTCCAGCAGACCCATTTCGAAATACCTGTAAGAGCTCCCGACATCGAACTCCCGAACCTATCAGGCACGCTGTACGTAAGCACCTAGACATACCTCCTAGTAGCCATTTTCTATAGTATGTTTGTGGCATGCTCTACGTGAGCACCGAAACATATTTCCGCGTAACCGTCCCCCCCAGTATTTATGACATGCTGTACATAAGCACCTAAATACGGCATTCACTGAGAGTTCCTCTACCTTTTCCCTGAATCCGTAGTGGTTACGACTCTAGAAAACGAGGTATCCGTAAAGCACTGGGAATGAGCCGTTCACCAGGCAAAATTTACAACGATCCAGGCAATATGCAATATTTACATAATATTAATTTTACATTTCGGTAATATTTGCAGGGTACATATCTCATTTAAATATTTGCAAGGTAAATCTACACAATATATTTGGCAAAAACATTTTTAAAATATTGTAAGGTTAGTGTTTGGGAAACGTTTATATAATATTGTATTTTAAGGTGCTTAAAATATTAAAGTAAACTATTTAAGTAACCTCCGGAATACATTTCAAAGGAATATTAGTTTTGCGCGATTTAGCCAAGATTGCCGTAATATTTGGAACGAAGATACCTACAATATTTCGAAAAGGAACTTGCGGATTGATGAAAGAAATATATTATGAAGACATTATTTCTACCATGTTTTTGAAATATTAGTGAAATATTACAAAAACAGATTTAAATGATATTTGACGGTAATATTAAAGGCAGTCAAAAGACAAATTTCTAGTTTATTTTTCAAGTACCTTCAACACTCAATTTACTCTAATAAGGGCTAAAATCCAGTAGAATCGTTGTCCCATTTAAGTTGTTCATTGCCATACTCGCTCTTAAAAGTAGTATACAGGGTGACAATTAAGTTATTCTCGCCAATTTTTGAAACTGCCCTGAGCACTCTGTACTGCAACCCTTGCTTTTCATGTCTAATATTTCGTTACTTGAAATGTATTTAATAAGTAGGCCTAGTCTGTTGACATTTCGTAAAACATTTGGTAAGATATGGATCGCCAAATGCAACGTGCTGCTATAATAAGCTCTTATGAGCCCGGAAATCGTGTTTGTGACATTTTCCGTGAATTAAATTTCCACAGAAAAACAGTGCAAAGAGTAATTTCTCGTTCGCAGAGTTGGGAAACTTGAGTGACCGTGTAAGAAGCGGACGACCGCGAACTGCTGCCACATGTCAAACGATTGGTAACATCAGAGATAGAATTACTCGAAATTCAAGACGATCAATGCGATAGATGGCTATGGAGCTTGGAATAAGCAGAGGGAGCGTTCGGACTATTGTTATAAAGAAGCTTAAAATGAAGTGTTATAAAAGCCAAAAGTTAATTTACTGCCTGCAAATACAACGGCTAACAGGGTAACAAAGTGTAGAAGATTGCTTCGGCGCGCTGTTGGAAATTGGCACAGATCGGTTTTATTTACAGATGAGAAAGTATTTACTATAGATAAAAAGTTTAATAAACAAACTTCTCGAATAATTGGTAGTACAATAGAAGGTGCTAGTGAGAGACGTAGACATGTTTTTAAATCGGCCCATCCTTCTTTAGCAATGGTCTAGGCAGGAATTACCGCGGATGCAAAAACACCTTTGGTGTTTATCGACCAAGGGATTAGGATAACTGCAGAAACCTATCGTACGAACGTATTGGAGGCCGTAGTAAAACCATGGGCACGTCAACATTTTGGAAATCGTTGATGAACTATCCAGCAGGACTCTGCAAGGCCCCATACAGCGAATAACACTATTGCTTGGATTCGTGTAAATCTTCAAGACTTTATTTCGCCTGAAGATTGGCCTTCATTTTCACCGGATTTGAATCCAATCGATTACGCTATATGGTCTATCCTAGAGGCAGCTGTCTGTTCACAACGTCATGCTAATATTGAAGACCTAAAGCATTTCTTAAGAGTGGCATGGGTTGGAATTTCTGAAGAAGTGTTGCGATCTACAGTGGACAATTTTAGGAAAAGACTGAAGGCCTGCATTAGGGCACGCGGGGGAATTTTTGAAACTGTTTGAGTTTATTTTAGCTGTTAAGGTTTCATATTTATTAGTTATAATATCAAGTTTACGACAAAATAATAAAAAACAACTATACTACCGTTCGTTTTCCTTGGCGACAGAACTTAATTGTCACCCTGTGAGATACAGTACAGTAGAGGTTAAAATAGCTTGCAACAATTCTTATCTGTTGAAAACTTCCAGCGATTCTCAAGTTACTTATCTTAATTTCTAGAATTATTCGTGTAGGCGGAATATACTTTTACGTTTAAGCCTTGGACCAGATACTCTTTAGGCAACTATATTTCGAGAAATTTAGCGACAATCTACCTGCTTTCGGCGGGGATGCTTTTGTTTTGAATTACCAACTTGCGTTAGAAGTTGGCCTTATTGTTTTAAGCGAATCGCTTGTTAATCAAATAGTGCTCAGTGAAATAGTTGTTGGTCCAATAGGCAAGTTACACAGTCACTAACCATGTTTACCGCCGGAAACCCCTTAAAGTTTTGGCGCATATTTTAATTAGTGTGAAAAATCCAGATTTCATTTACTTAAACTGCTAATAATAATAATAGCAATATAGTAATACAATGATGACAATTAAACCTAATATTTAAAAACATATATAATGAAGGAGCATTTTTCCTGCCTTGGGGTTCACAAAAATATTAACAATTTCATCAAAGTTCATTTAAAACGTTACTTTGGAATTATATGGTACCACATTTAGTTTTGTGTTGGAAAAAGCAGTTCTGTGATAGCTTTTTGCCCTTTTTAGTGCCCAAAGCGATTTTGCCCCCTTACAATTGGTCAGCGTTTTATTACAAGAGGCAATAGCAGTCTGGTAAGATCTGCAAATGTCACAGGGCCTGCTGCCGGATTTAATGAAAATGATAATTGCAAAACTTGTGTTGCATATCAGGAAAGACGGTTGTTTCGTCCATTTGAATGATTTTTACTGTATTTGACAAATGTAATGTGTTACTAAAACTCGTTATCTTTTAATAAACTATTTTTTGCAGGGTGGATCCTCCACTGCCAGCACAGGGAAATTAGTGTTATTACTAATTATTAAGGGTGTTCATTAGAATCTCTGGTCCAGTCGGCTTTGGAACTGATGAAGTCATGTTGTGCATAAATCATATGGCTGATAATTGACACTGGTGACACTGTCAGTCAATCTCAAATTCGAGGTTAGCAGGTTAGGATTTGCGTCAGTCTGTGTCAAAACTGACGCAAACATATGTTATTGGCAACTTATTTAATTCATTTTATATAATGATTGTGCATTATACAGTGTGACAATTTAAAAACCTACAATGGGCTATATCTCACGAACGAAAGATGATATCAAAAAATGCTCAACACCGTTTCTAGGATAGGAGGGGGGAACTAAAATGACATAAAAAAGAACTCGCCCCCATCAACCCCCTAGGCCCCACCTACCCCAACTGAAAAAGTTTAAATGGCAGACCCCTACTTGTGATACATCATTGAAAAGCCTACAAAAAATGCTATCCAACGGTATGAATAATAATGGTACAGGGTGTATCAATAATTACCAAATTATTATCTAACAATTTTAAAAACAAATGTAGGAACCCTACTTGTGATACAATGTTAAAAATCTTTAAAGGCCAATAAAACCTTATTTTCAATGATAAGTGTCCGAGGGGACTTTTTGTTGTTGAATAAAAACTTTAATTTTCCGTCTTTGCAAAAACAAGTTGTAAACATCTGTTTTTTGGTTTCTGTCGCAGTCAATACTTTTTTGTTTATTTGAGACATTTAAATGTCATTAGTGTCATCATTGTGTACGATCAGTACTGTCATTCGCTGTAGTTGTCACGATGGTTTACAGTATACCTGAACGTGTGGAGATCATTTTCATATTTGGCTCCCAGAACCAGTGTTATTTACGAACAGCCCAAATATTTAATGAGAGGCATCCGGACAAACATGTAAGTCACGTGTACATCCGCGATTTAGTTGAAAAATTTAGAGAAACGGGATCAGTGCAAAATAAAAAAAGGGATGCCCCAAGCAAGCCAAGTTGAGGTCCTTGGGCAATTTGCAATAGAGCCTACTGCATCAACACGTCAGGTATCTACAATGACAGGACTATCACGTGAGTCGGTCAGGAAGGTGTTGAAATTACATAAGTTTCGCCCGTACAAAACGCAAATTCTTCAAGAACTAGGCGATGATGACCCAGACCGACGAATTCAGTTTTGTGAACTAATGACTGAAAGAATTCGCGTTGAACCTAGACTATTGAAAAATATTTGTTTCAGTGATGAATGTACTTTTATGGTGAATGGCAATGTGAATAAACAAAACTGTCGGTACTGGAGTGATACGAAAACCCGCATCGATTTAGAGAAGGTCACACTCAATACCCTGAAAAACTTAATGTCTGGGCAGGGATATTAGGGGATGCTTTAATTGGCCCCTTGTTTATACCAGGCAATTTAAGTGGCGACATTTATCTGGATATGCTGAAAAACACCATCCAACCTTTAATTGTGCATGAATTAGAGAATCAACGGGATGACCAAGGCAATCTAGCTCTAGAAGAAGATTTGCTGCACTACCAACAAGATGGAGCACCTCCTCACTATGCAGCTGCAGTTAGGCACTGGTTGGATACTAATTATCCGAACAAATGAATTGGAAGGAGAGGTTCTATTGAGTGGCCACCGAGGTCACCAGACTTAACGCCACCTGATTTTTTTATGGGGTTACCTCAAGTCAGTTGTGTATAAAACTCAACCTGCGTCACTTGGGGACTTGCGGGAAAAAATTACTCAAGCATGTCGCGCTATTACTAGAACAACATTTGTCAAAGTTCGTGCAGAATTTGAAAATAGGCTGTACTATTGTTTACAAAACAACGGAACCCACTTTGAACATTTACTTCATTGACATTTTCACAAATTTGTAGTTCAACAAAAACTTCATTAAATTTTCCTTTTAAGGCAAGGTTTTGTAATATTTATTCACCCTGTACCATTATTATTCATACCGTTGGATAGCATTTTTTGTAGGCTTTTCAATGATGTATCACAAGTAGGGGTCTGCCATTTAAACTTTTTCAGTTGGGGTAGGTGGGGCCTAGGGGGTTGATGGGGGCGAGTTCTTTTTTATGTCATTTTAGTTCCCCCTTCCTATCCTAGAAACGGTTTTGAGCATTTTTTGATATCATCTTTAGTTCGTGAGATATAGCCCATTGTAGGTTTTTAAATTGTCACACTGTATATAATCGCTGTAGGCATATGAGTTTTCCTATGTATCTCGCACATCTAAAAATTATATAAATTCGGGATTATTTAAATTGCGTTCTGCAACAAACAGATAATTATCTGCTATCGATGCTTTACATACGAAACGGAATAGAGCAACATCAAAACAATGATTCCCAGTCCCTGCAAGTAGAATATATTCACGTTTATATATTTGGAATAAATGTGATTATATTAGTTTTTGCTTTTGAGCACGTATTCATTTGATGTGTTGGTATGATTATGTGAGTAATTAAATTAAGCGGGTTAAAAATAATTGGAATCCTTATTCAGTAATTGACAAAACAAATAATAACTTTTATTACTATTAAATTACAGCTCTATTACCCAGAATCTATACAACTGAAATCGTAAAACACGTTATACCACGATATTTGCTAAATAATAATGGCTTAACAAGGCTTCTATAAACTCTACCTAAAATCGATTATATACTGGGATTTGTACACGGAATAATAATCAAGGGTTGTACGTACTACACGTAACAACAGATCAGATATATTCAGCAATACTTGCTGCAAGCCAACGAAGTACTCGACGCACTGTAATTAACTTTGATAAATCACTTATCTATAGAAGGGTTTGACAATAATGACTTTGATGTGGCTTGCTGTAGGTTCGGTAAGGTCATTTGCACCAAAAACCGTTAATCGCGTTATTAATTTGCCATGAAACGTTTTTGTGATTGCAGTCTCCTTAGTTTTTACTAAAATGCAATAGCAACAATGGCAGCAGACTTGAAATAGCAACTGCGATCCGACCGAATGTGATATCCTTGTTCAGACAGCGTGCTCTCCTTCATAAATAGAAGAAGAATATAATTAAATAGAGGTTCATTTATTAATTAAGAAGTTCTGCTACCTATTTAAAAAATATATTTGAAAGAAATATAGGTACAGGGTTGGCAACGAAATCTAGAGATCCTTATTTCTTAAGACTGCAACTCAACGTACGCATATCATGGCAGCACAGAATAGATATTCAATGTACATCTAAATTACATAATGATCAGAATTGCTGTTACTGAAACGTGCATACTCACAAGGTGGAACGTGTTATCAGATTGTGATCTGCGTATTGCATTTCCGTCTCTACGCCATTCACATACACTAAATAATGATACTTTTTCTACACTGTTTAGCATCACTTAAATTTTATGATTTAAACCATGCTCTTGGGGAATGTACTCGTATGAGAACTCATAAACTCAAAAATATAGTCGATAGCTATCACCCATATATTATATAAATCCACTCGTGTCTGTTGCAAAAAAGTTGACCGACTAATTTTTGCTCTTCCCGATCAGCTACACAAACTTGAAATTCGGAACAGACATTTTTGGGGACCTAAGGTTCATGGAAAAAATTCCAAATCTGAAAAATTTAATATGACGGATCCAATATGGCGAATCCAATATGGCGGCTTGAATAAAAGACACCTTTTTACGTTTCGACCTCTTTTAAAAGGCGTAAACTTAGAGTCAAAAATAGTACACGGGTTGCACTATACGGGAGTAAATGAAATAGGAGCAGTGCAAACGTTTTTTTTTTTCACTCTGTTGGGATTTTTTTCACTCTGTTGGGATTTTTTTCATCAGTTCAATGACCTCCTTAAGGTCCAAATTAACATTTAAAGTCAAACCCGGAAAACGCATAAATCGTGTAATAAAATATGTTTAGTAATCACTTATAATACCATGAGTAGCAAAGTTATGTCGACTATTTTTGGGGTGGTATCACGAATGTCCATTGCGCCTCGGTACCATTAGCCTAATGCCAAGCGCAATGGACATGAGTAGTGAGACCACCGCAAAAATAATCTACTTAACTTTGACTAAGATTGGCATTCGAGGGACTATTCAATGAACCAAACTACTTTTTCAAATTAGTTTTCAGTAAATCTAGCAACAATCTACGCAATTTCTATAGTAACAGAACACTAATATTGACTTTTTCTAATAAAAATCACATTTGTTTAAAATAGTCACTTGAATACCTTCTAGGAAGATATATCCACTGATATTTTTTTGATTGGTCAAGAAAGGTCAAAATTCTGGATTTCATTGGTCACTTTTTGGCAGATGACAGGTGAACTGAATAGTCAGTAGTATATTACCAGCTACATGCAGTTTAAAAATCGCAATCATTAACACAATAGGGTGCTCCTGGCATAAAAATACTAACTCTAAATTAGTATTACACTAAACCAATAATCATCGGTCGGGCAAACAGTAAACGTAACTAACAAATAATTTTAAATAGCGAAAGCACATTATTAATTGGGAAAAAGAAATAAATAACGATAAATAACTTTTAAACTGGCAAATAAAAAATCTAGAGGGCTTGAAAAACCCTTGTCGAGAGTAATAATACCGTTTTGACCATTAAACAATTGGAAAGCGAAAGGCACGAAATTAATAACCTGTGACAGGCGGAACACTGCAATGCTCCGAAAATCGTACGACACTGATTAATAACAAATAGAAAAATTAGTCTACGAGCCGAAATCAAGACAACAACAAAATTTGTTGGAAATTTTTTGTAGGTAGAGCAACCTAACTGTGAGACTGTATCGTTACGATTTTCTTACCGAATCTGCATTCGAGCATTAATTCATATCCGGAAATTATTTTTCATGCATTCCAACAACGTCCTAATTTGCCCTCCCTTGTTGTTGAAACGCACTAAAAAAAAATTCCGAAAGGAATTAATGCTCGAATGCAGATTGGGTAAGAAAATCGTAACGACACAAACTCTCACAGTTAGGTTGCGAAAATATCTAAACCACTACCCGTCAATTTTGCCTCGCAACAAATATTTCAATAAAAAGATATTATTGTTAATGCACAACTGTTATGGTGTGGTGCTGTATAGTGATCTGTGCTCTCCACGACCAATCACCTGGTGCCGTTATGCTAATAAATATAAAAAATCTGGTGTGATACACTCACACAACTTCCTTTTACAGTGATCTTATAATTAGTCAAAAATTTCATTTTTAATTTTTAAAAATTTTTCAAAATATTTTCAAAAATTACAAATTCTACAAAAACTGTACAAAATAGAGCGTTAGTTGAAGAGACAAATTTTCTCTAGAATTTTAAGGTGAATTCGAAAATGTAATAATATAGCGGGTGTTTTATTTAAAATAGGAGTTAATAAAAAAAAATAGAAAAAAAACAAAAGAAACCCACTTTAGAAGTATTCAACTGGAAAATCACCTATCTCACATCAATACACATTAAAAATGTAATAAAAATGTAAAGTTTAAAAAAAATCGTTAGAGCCGTTTTTGAAAAAATCGAAAAAAACTGAAAAATCACAAGAGTAAACACCTACTTCCGGTTATGCGATTTTCTTCAAAAGCTTGCTGTCTCATCTACATAGTACACAAAACTTATATATGAAGTTTCAATGCCATACCTCTTTTCGTTTTTGAGATATTCTGTTCACAGACACACACACAGACACACACACAGACACACAGACACACACACAGACAGACAGACCAATGAAAAAAAATATGTTTTTTGGGATCAGGGGACTCTAAAACCTGAAGATCCGTTGAAAACTCAATTTCGAACTTTTGGGGTGAATCCAATACCTCCTTTATAGTAAAAGGAAGTAAAAATGTGTTACTTGACGGCCATAATCTGTACGATATTGCTAAATCATATTGTGTCACATAGTCAACAGAATATATTTGTGAAGGGAAAAAAGAATGTTACTTAAAAAAGTAGATGATTATAGGATTCGGTGTCATTAAAATACTTATTTAAACACTTGGAAACCAAAATAAGTTACAAACAGCATCCTGCAGCAGTAAAGATTGTGGCGATACCGTTAGAGGATGCTGAAAAGTGCCACAGCTTCCTGTAGTAGTAAACTTTCCACCACTGCCGTTAGATGGCGCTTATAGAAGTAGCCCCAAGGTTGGTAAAACTTAAAGTGCATATAGGAGGTTGCCTTGTTCCCATTTAAACACATAGTTTGATTACTTTATCCCGCAAAAAGTATATCATGACGTCATATGAACCGCGCGAAATTTAAGATTGTAGTCGCCATATATCAATGTCAAATAACTTTTGATAAACTTTACAATGCCTGTGACTTGTGCAATATCTAGTTGTTCCACTAATTATCAACGCAGCAAAGAAAGCGTAATAAGTATGCATTTATTTCTAAAAAATTAATTTCTTCGTAAGGAGTGGACTGCATGTTCTGACTGTGATCGACCCTTCAATCCAAAAACTTGGAAAATATGTTCATTGCATTTCGACGAAAACGATTTTGAAAAGAATCTTCAAGCAGAGGTATGGAAATATTGTAATGGTTTACTGCCCACAGTAACTCTGATTGCATAAGTAACAGAATGAATAAGGTCAACATGAGCACAGAATTGAATATTTTATTTATTGCGAGATAATCAGTACTTTACATTAATACGTGCACGTGATATGAGCAGCAATAACTAATAATTTGAGGGATAAAAGATAACATGAGATAAGGCAGGTTTCAGAAGGGTTACGTTCAGAGTTTCAGATATAATAAATGTTCGGAAGGGCCAATGCAAATTAATTTGTAACTGATGGGTTTGAGCATAGTAACGTCAAACATAATGTGGATAAAATGATACAGAGTGATTTGTTAAGTACAGAAATTGTATGAGCGTTATGTATTAAAAGTTTATAAGTCAGCAAACGGCAAGTTAACTGAAAGGTAAACGAAAAACAGTACTAGCAAAGCAATAATTGCAATAGAGCAATGGAAAGATTTAAGGCAACCGATCGAAAGACAATTACTGAGATGCTAAAAGAACTCAAGTATATCAGTGCATTATAAACCAAAGTGAAAATTAAAAGCAGAGCAAAGTGTGGTGATATTTATCCCAAGAAAAGGACAATTTAGTGAAAATGTAAAGACGTGAAATCAAAACTGTAGTCCATAGGTTCAATTGTCATAGGCAAGCTTACATTTTTGATGTTGTGGGCAAATTGAGCTCCACATTCATTTTATTAAATTGTGAATAAAATGTCATTTGTGTCAAGTTATTCACCAAGTTACCGCGCATTTGTGGGTGTATTTTTCCCAAGTGTAGGAGCTCCCAAGATAGTGCAATTAGGCCAGCAAGTTTCCACCTGGTGCGTCGTTGAGTAAGAGCCAACATCGCTGACGATTTTGAGGCAGTTCCAGACATCGGAGAGGGGGCCTACAGCTATCCCTGGGTAAAATAATTAGGACCAGAAACCCATTTTCAAGCGAGTATTTGTCGTGGTGCCCTTCCAGTGTGCCAACCAACAGCGGAGCATCTCTTCAAAAAAGGTACTATTTTACAGCAAGGAGTTCGTGCCTCGTAGAAATTGGGGTTTGTCAAGAATAGACCTATTCCGAGAAGTCCAGCGGGTTTCCAAAGTCCCAGATCCATCGAGCTTCGAATAATTTAGCTGGCGTCCCTAAAAAGTGCGAATTGAGGCGGCAGTTGCAGTTTCTGCCGGAAATTGAACAAAAGCGAATTATCCGTGAGTTTACGTTACACTAGAAACAAAACGATGTTAGCCGTTGCTACAACACAGAATTAGCCGTATTTACCTGGTGCGTTCTTGCCATTTTGGCGTTTAAAATTCAATTTTCGCTATTTTTGCACTGACGGATCATCTTGTTTACTGGACTAAATTTAGAGGTTATTTAACTGTCAATTGGCAACAGTACATATGCACTAATATCAGAAAGTAATTGTCATACTACGTATTATTTGCCATACAACGTTTTCTACTTAATTTTATGAACCGTCCCCCTGAGTTAAGAATTGTTTCATGTTTACCAGCGCTAAGCCCTAATTTATTGCAAATAAATGAAGTAAGGAAAGAGCAATAAACCATTAATTTTTGGTAATGATTATTACATTCTTTTAATTTGCTCTGACTTTGACAGGCAATTCTCATTTGAAACTTTCATTTGATAAAGTGTAGTACCCCTTGCTAATAATTACGAATTTTATATTTTGTAAACCCTATTATTACTACTAAAGCGAGGGTGCTACCACAATATATACCAAGAGGACGAAAGTCAAAATTAGGGGCCGTGCCAATTTCTATTCATGGACAAAGGAATAACACTGAAGTTGATAGTTCATGTATATGCACTGTACCATTAGAACCACAAGAATCCACGAAGGTAGAAAATTCAGAGTTGCCGTACGAGGAAGAAAATGGTACTATAATAATTTTACAAAGTACGATTGAAATTACACGTTGCTAGCAGTCATAAAAATGACGAATGTTTGTTCATTATTTAAATCACTATAGTCACATAGTTGCACCCGTTCCGCGCGGTTACATTTTTCGAATGTTGAGGCAACCTCCTCTTTCAGTTTTATTAATTTTACTAACCTTGGTAAGCCCAGTGCCATTGGTGACGATTCATAATAGAGAAGCTTAGACAATTGCATAATTAAAACATGCATTCATATGAGCCAACTTTTCTTGAAAGATATTACAATCATGAATATGTTGTTCTCTGAATGTAATTTTTTGGCAGCAGTCTATTATGATATGCATGGTTTGATTAGAAAACGAATTCCACAGTTTTGAATAACTTTTATAGCTATCTATTCGGTCTTTATTTGCTTTGAATACTCGTCGTAAATCTATTTTAGATTGTAACAATACCCAAAGAAATTGTTAAAGTTATACATGCAAACGTTTTGCCCTAGTCCACATTCACTTCACCGTTTTAGAAGGAGATATTTGTTTTTCTCTCGCAGGTCCTTACCCTAATCTTCTATGTCTTCCACTGTATTTTTAGGACACTGTCTTTAACCACTGCTGTTTTTCTTCATATTACATCTATAATCCATTCACTCCTTTTTTGCATGATAGTTGGCCACGGACTTTGGTTGTTGAGTTCTAGATGAACGGAATTGTAATTTTTGCTTTATTGTATAACCTGTTTACCCGGTAACAAATTTACTGGATTTTGACGGAATATAAGATTGCTACTAGACGAACTATTTATAGTGATAGTACATATGAAGAAATATTTAACATTTAAAGCATTCTAAGACCTTCCATGTACTTAATTAACAATGCCTACTTTTACATAATTGATAAAACTGGATACATATTATCTATTTACTTGACATTCGCACTGTCAAGCTGACAGTATGTTGGCACCACTGCTATTTTTCACATTTTAACAATTAAATGTACAGTCTAATAAAAACACATTAGTTTGGAAGCATAGTCAAGATATTTTTTAAAAAATTGACACTGACAGTGTGGATGTCAAGTAAATGGATAATACATAGAAATTTCTATTTTCTGTTTTGATTAAATATGGCAACCTTACATTTCAAGGTGTTTGGTCATGTTTTCTAACCTAAATGCCTTTGGAAACCATAACCTCAAATATACACCTCGATTGAACACAACAAAGTAATTTCACACGTCTACATTGGGGAAACATCCATGGCCAACCTTCATGAAAAAAAAGATGTGAACAAAGTATAGATGCTTTAATGTCTATAAGACTTACAGTAGGCCGTCATTTATCTAATTTTTAACAGTGCAAAACATCTAGTTAGAAAAATGTCAGAACGACATTTGACGTTTTCACAGGTTAGAGTTGTTATTTATTTAGTATACAATTATTTCTGACACTTTCTAGTTAATGCACGAATAAAATGCTACCATAATTAATTTAAATTATGTAAATAGACGTCTGTCAACTTTACTTAGTAAATCCCTTAATGTAACTAGTTGGTCTACACTGTCAAGGAAAAGGGAATTCAAAGCCTACCGCAAGTCCTATATACGTACATCGACTTCGTCAGCAAATACAACTAGTTACTTCAAGGTGCTTAAAGTGAAGCCTTTCCAGTTCACTGACATGCCAGTGATTATTGCTTCTAATTCCAGATTAAATAAAATTGGTGATAAATAGTCGCCCCGCGTGTTGATGTTTTTTGAGATAATTCTTGTATTATTAAGGATTCTAAATTCTGGTATAATACTCGAATGGGCTTCTGGATTGACATATTCGTCAGCTTATTAGAAGTGGATACATAGTTGATATTTGTTGACGATCTATTCGCGGGAATTATTCTGTATTATGACTAAAATTTAATTTGTCGCCGAACATCCACATTTAAAATCACATCGACAATTGCCTGCGATGTTTTCTATTCTTCTATTACCTTACAGTTCCTGCACATTGTTTTATCTATTTTTTATAAAGTACTACTATCAGACCAGTTTTCCAGTTACGCGACATCATGGGTTCCTCTCAAACCGTGACTAGTAGATCGTGCAGCCTTTTCATAAATATTCTTGTCTATCCTGGATCTGTTCTTCCCTTTTTTGAATATTTTTATCTTAAATACGTTTATGCTTTTCTATATCTTATTGTGTCGCCCCGTCAATACCATTTATTCCCTTCTTTATTTCTACGATACTTCTTTGCTTCCTTGTATATAGATTATTTAAAACTCTGGTTGCTTGAGTAACTCCTGAGTAGCTCCTTAGTTATGTTCTTTTTTTCAATATTACCTCTAGACATTTATATTTAACACACACTGCATCATCAACACTGCTAGCCTTTGAACGCTCCAATAAACAATATTACTCAAATATACCAACGACAATAATTTCACATTTCACTATAAGCAGGATATCGAGCAGTAACTCCTATAATAATCTCGTAATCAATAGCGTTCAACTGACCGACCGAATTACTCCTTCGGAAGAGATGGGTTAACACTCAATTGATTAAAATCGAATGCGGGCGCTACCAACTTGTTATTGCCGTCAACCTGCCCGTAAATAGGAAGAAGCAAAGGCAACCGACTTCACAGCCGGAGCTGGTCGTGGGTAAAACAAAAGACGCAGAACTGAAAGAAAGCTGAAAGAAAAATATGGGTGCCAAATAGCAAGTAACCCAGCAGTTTGCTAATCAAATAAAAGGTACACTACAGAAGGTGCTACTAACCAAACCTGAAGATTAAAGGCAACGGCAAAGGCACAAATAAAATTCGCAGGCATAGATGTCAAAGCAGTATATTATCAAGCATTTGGTAGTACTTATACAAACAAAGACAGTACACGGCAAACCAATTCAAAATATCACAGCAGTTAAGAGTTTTACTAAATCTCACCAAAATATATGTAAGTAATATATACATGTTTAGTTTAAGTAAATAAGGTGATAAATAGTACAAATTGATTATGAGATTAGCAATTTGCATTACCGGTGAAACTCCCGCTGAAGCATATGACACGATAAGTTATTAAAAGTTCAACTTTTGAGTTTTGAATTGAATTTTCACCCTAATAAATCCTCAGATGCAAGAAGGGACAGATGTTATCAATAATTAATAATTAACAGAAAGTTCCTACAGACCTAAGATCTTGGTTCACGGTAGGACGAAATATATGGTTACAACCGGAATGTCCTTAATAGGTGCTATTAATCATTGTCGATTTGTCAGTTAAAGTGAAATATTTAATGCAATCTCTTGCACGCCTGGGGTTAATTGCGTTTAATTCAATCGTGTTATCCAATCATTAATATGATGCGAAGGCCCAAAATGAAATAATAAAGTTTCTGCAAGTTTCTTCATTGGGCTGGTACGTGAGGCACATCCAACGAATTGTTCTGTGAAACAAACAGCCTAATTGTTCTGTGACAAACAGTGGTTAAGTGAATTAAATAAACTGCTTTATACAGGTGAGTATTTACTTTTAAGATACTTACTAAAAACAATCTAACGTTTGTTATTTATAACATAAACGTAACGCCTCCACGAATACATTTTAAAACTAAACCCCAACTGCGGTTCAGCTTGAGGTGTACATTAGCCCAGGGAGGAAATTAGAATGGATAGAACAGACCTTTAGCAGCTGACCTCTATATGGTAGCGGGCGTACAAGAAAACCCAATAAGCGCAAGGGTGGCCAGGTGATTACGCTAAGTTTAACCAGAGCTTCTGCGTTAAAGCCATTGAAGTGCAAGTAAGGTTTTCGATGAAAGGGCTTTACAAGAAATCTTTGATCCCTTTTGCAGATATGGATTCTCCACACACACAAAACCCAGGGCGGCAGGTTACATTAAGGGCGAATTGCTGTCATCTGTTCAAAGGGCCTAAATTTTATCCGCACGGAAAAAAGAAGAGCTAGAAGCATCTAACGCAATAGAAGCTAACTAAATAGCACAAAAAGAAACCTACCCTTAGATTTTATGCTCCGTTTGCCAAAATCGTAGCATATGCTCGCTCAGGTGAAAATCCAGAATGTGTAGGATTTTTAGAATCTTACAAAAATTGTTTTTCCAGGAATTCAATTACTATTCCTCGAAAGAAATCGCAAAACCAAGTGAATCCTCAATTGTAGGATGACAGCGAAAAACCCAAAATAAAATGGAACATTTTACTTCACAAATGTAGTTCACTTTTGCCATGTTTCCTGAACTAGCACCAAATGGAAAATGGCAGAAAAGATAAGCTGCAGCCCAAAAATTTGGAAAACCTTGAGAAATACATTAGACAACGAGAATGCTTTGGAGCTTGAAATGTAGAAAATAGCTAAGAATTATTTAGGAAAACTAATTCATTGAAATATGAAAATTTGACATTAGTTTGATTAGATTTTAGATAATATTTAGATTTATCATAAATAGGACAATCAAATAAAGTCCGTTTCAATTTCACATGACATCGAGTAAACCATGAGTCAACATTTTTTTAGAGTGTACTAAGCGACTGACACCTTAAAGTCATTTTGACAATTAGTCTTTTGTACTTAAGTCAAAATGCCAAAAAACTTTATAAAAACACAAAAGTAGCAGTTTACAAATGCTTTAATACATTAACAGAAAAGAATGGCTGTTCACTTACAATCAGTGAAATAATAAACGCGGTAGCAGAGATATTTTTCAGTAAGTATTCATAACAATTCTGCAGATTTTTATTATTTTGCTGATAGGTATCCAGAGCAGAGGTGTACAAAATTGTGCAAGATGAACCCAATTTGGCTACAAGTAAGACGGGAAATAATTTTTTTTAAACATTTTGGAATTTCGCATTTAAAGAAGACCTACAATTAAAAATTTGGAATTTTCATGAAAAAAATGAGTACTTTACTATGCAAGATCTTTTAAATTATGCGAAATAAGAACTACAGTACAATAGATCTCGTAGTACATTATGGAGGATAATCAAAAGCATGGGCTATAAATTTAAAATCGTGAATTCACGAAAAATATTGTCAACAGCAACACGTCGCTAAAAAAATTTTCTTCTTGATGCAGTACCTTCAAATGAAAAATTCTAGTGATAACGTATCTTTTGTGTACTTAGATGAGACGTGGATATATACAAACGGGAGTCCTAGAAAACGTTGGATAAATGATTGCAGAAAAGAAAATCCAAGTCAAACTCGCCAATAAACTGACGGAAAAACAACTGTGGGAATTAATACGACCTCAACTGCCGAACAAAAAGAAAACTATGTAGTAGACGACATTTTAGAGCGCAGTGGTTATAGAGTTATTAGATTGCCCCCGTATCACTGCCAATACAACCCCATTGAGCTGGCATGGAGATTATGTAACAATTATTATAACAATCATGTAACTTCTCGGTTCTCGCACATCATCAAAAGGAGAAGCAGAGAAATTATGGAGCGAATCAATTTTTTTGTGTTCCGCTGACTTTTGTACCAAAAGCACACCGCACTGTGAAAAACTAATTCGGGACGATTGGACCAGATATATGAGATGCAGCAGTATTGAAAACATTCCTTCTATTATAATTTCCCTTAGAGATTTGGACAGTGAATCCGAAATTGCGGGCTCTGAATCTGAATAAAAACGAATATTAAATACTAGGTACAACTTCTATCATCCCCAACTGTAGAACAATCAGAAACGCCACACGATTCTGATGAAAACGACTCGGACTCAGATTCCGAGTAATGATCACTGTATATATTTTTATGTTATGAATGTGGCTATATAAAGCTATACTTTTTATTAAAATCTTGCCCTTTTAAATTCAATCATAATTCTTTAATCATAATAAATCAAATTCTCTTATCTCAGGTGGTTCGCCAAATCAAGATCTCTATCTATTAATTGAATGTCAGTATTATAGTTAATGACGTTTAATGTCAAACTGATTTCTAAATCTCAACAAACCAGGTAACCTGACAACTGTATCTTACATTAACATTTACTACCATTCAAAACTACCCATGTAAGTACTTACTCAACTTTATGTTATCACTTTTTAAATTGACAGTTATTCAAAATGCTTTGTCAACTTATCTTAACAAACCTTAATAGCTGCTTACGCTTTCACTGCAAACACCAACCACCACTGGATTCTATTTTCAATAGCCTGCAGCACTTAATGTACCATTCACTAACAACAACCCCTTTTATGGTACATGAATCCTTTCAATTTCCTTCACTTCTGTCAAACCAACTGCTTAAATCTCCAATTCCAGTCCTGTCACCTCCTGTAAGTCACCGCCGTACGATCCTAGTTCCTGCAACCTCCCTCTGGTTCTGTTAAGTCGCGTTAACTACCCTGGCATCAAAATCCTGTCCTGGCTCCTACTGGAAAGCACTGTTCCTGCCAAATGTTACTGCTCCTTCTAGATGTCCAAGTCACAGCTGTCGCCCCTCTTAGATGTCTCCACCACACGATTCAAATCCTGGTAAGTTTCTTTCTTTTGATAAATTCCAATTCTAACTTTGTTCCATTTATTTGCAGATAATCTAATGTCTCAAGCACATACACGAAATATCCAAATCAAATTATAAATTGTAAAATACCTCTTCTTATGTCTTGTACGTATGAATAAATCCTAATTCCATTAACTAGCATTAAGGCCTTTATTCCATTTCCAAATACTTGTATCTGTAGCTCTTCTTATTACACAATATCACAATATTCTTTCCAATTTTTAATATTTCATTTGACTTTCACCTCGGAGATTTGTTTTAAGCCTTTTCTTAATTTGCAAGTACAAAAATTACACAAATTAAGGCAGAGATTCGATTTTTTATTCTTCCAAAATTATCATATCTAAAATACGTACATGTTTTTATGAGTTGTTTTATGTAACTAACTTTTTAAACAAAAACTTGTTCTGGTTGGATACTATTCTTACTGCAGCCTTACATATTTTAAATTATCCATTATTTACAATTTAACAATTCACATTATCATTATAACACATTTGTCAATCGTTACCTTGGCTTGTATTTTATTAAAATTTTTTGTAACTATTAAATTAACATATTCAATCAATACCAAAATCTCTTCTCTCATTGTCTCAATTAAATTTATTAATAGTGTTTGAAAATGTTAACCCCAATCAAGATTTAATTATATCATTCTTCCAAGCCTACTTGTTTCAAATATTTCTTTATTTAAATTAATTTCACTGCCTCATGTATCATAATATGTATAATAATTTAGTTTTTATAATGATTTAGTTAATCTTATGGTTACAATGAACATTTCTGCAGTCTGGTTTTTTGTTTCTTCAGTGATTTTTTACTTATCGTTTGTTTTTGCTTCAATTTAGAATGATATATTTTAGATTTTGTATTTTTCGGCAAAATTGTAGTATGGTTTGGCCATATTACCACAGCAGCCCGAAATCTCGCCCAAATATAGATACAAATACAAGTAGATAAGTAGTTCAATAAGTTTTTAGAACATTTTACAAATATAAGTTAATTTGTATCTTACCTTTGTGTGCTGTAATGACATTCTGGTGTTAGTTTATTAGATAATGGTTCACATGTTTGTAATTAATGTATCTTCTGGATCAACATTAAAGTATTGTTGAAAAAATGGGTTAGCAAGCTTAAGTATCTACTTATTAATAATTAATATCAAAAAAATATATATTGGATTTTCAATACTTAAAGCTAAAGCTGATGTGTCAAACATTTATAACCTAACATTTAAACTGACACCTTTTCTACACCGTTTTAAAAAACGTTCTTAATTTCAACGCCTACTGGGTGTCATGTGAAATTGAAACGGACTTTATGTAAATAGTTATAAATGACTTTTGGCCCGTAACATTGTTTATTAAACAATATTGGTGATATGGCATTCACAACTTATATTGAAGGAAAACATTTTTAAATATTACCTCTATTAAATGTGGGCTTTTTGATAAGCTATAACCTATTATAGTGATAACAGGAACATCAGTACAACATAATTAAAATAACATTTATTTATAATATAGGTGGGTAAATAATCTATATAGGTACAGATCCCCATGGTGTTCTTTAATATAACATTTATGACATTAATATATAGACATACAGTTGCGGTATACTCCAAAATTAAATCCAATTTCAGGTACTTGTATTATGCACTGATTCACCAGTACATAGAAGATACAGTTATACTAAATTAATCAGACAATACTAAATCAGTATGGCCAGCATAAACAAAAGAATTTCAATATCATGGTTAAGTTAAATTAATGAACTGTTAACGCACGAAGACGACTTTACGACACAAACGGGAAATCTACCTAGAATATGCGGCCCTAACTCCGTTACGATGTACGGTAACGAAAGGTTGCTCCGGCTAGAAGAAATCAGTCGAGAGGGCAGATTCGTTACGACCTTTGAATTAGGACTACAATTCCGGTGAACGAAGTAACTGATGTTAAAAGTTACCACCATTTTTGTTGATAAGGAAATCCGTTTACGTAAAAGTGGAAAATATAGACGGAGCTCTAAAGCTGTTTGAAGTGCTCGATTTCCACCAACGGCAGGATCGGTGTACTTACTTTTATTTCATACCCTTTAACACTCCCCTGTATTCCTTACAAAGAAAACACAATACAAATTCGCATGCAACAGTTGAAATAATAACACTCAAGTTAATTAATCAAATTAAATCTATTAATCTATTAATCTCATGAAATAATAGTACAAATATGGAAACAGAACGAAATGGTTAGTAAGCAGTTAAAATTACTTAGCTAAAAACAAATTTCATCGCCAAAATGGCATAGTAAATCATAAGGTTGACAACAACATCAAATTACAATAATGATTTTATTCATCGTGAGTTTGACAGCAATCAAAATTTTCTACCGCGATAATTACTACATGTTCATTGAAGGTGACACATTAAATCTCAAAGTAGATGCGCATCGACGGTAGCTAAATTTACGTACTCACACGTTGCACAAAAGGGTTTGCGGAATCCAAGGAAGTTAGCCTGCTGCCCACTGAAACCGCTGGCTGCCAGTATATCAGCTAAACGCTAAACGCTAAACTACGATTTAGCTTAAGTTATGCGGAAAATACAGGAACGTACTAATTTTGAAGAATTGTCCTTGAAAGGGTGTTTACGGGGTGCTGGAACAGAGCTTCAATGATGTCTACCACCGCGAGGGGTTTACCGGACGATAATAATCCCCCAAGAGTAAATCGACGACGTACAACAACTTTCAAATTGCGAGATACGGCATGTCGACGTACTAAGATAGAGTAGGCTCGCTTAAGAATCCGGTAAATAAGTCTCGCAACCTTCCGTTAAGGATTCTTCGACCACAATTACCTTACTTGCGTCACTTGAATTCCGACAGCTAATGCACACATTACGACGAAACACCAAGGGTTGTCACGAAACGAAACGAAACAGTTTAATTTCTCCAGAAGACACAAAAAGTGACGGAAAGCACACAGTAAATTTTTAATGCGAAGGCACTTTCAGCAGGGCAGCGCGCACCCTGAGGATGCGCGCTTTCGCCTGAAGAAAGCACTTATTAAGTCAACCAAAGCCGAGGCGAGAATGAATTCAGAAGATGCGGGCAGACCCACGACGGTTGCAGCGTCCTAAAATGTATCTCTCTGTTACAATGACAAGCTACATTATCCGTCGCCTAATTTCAAAGTATTGCAGCACCAAATGCAGCATATGACCAAATATGTCGGGGAAGCGCCAAGCGTTTTATTGCGGCTTCGTGTAGCCGCGGAAGCAATAAAGAAAGCGATAAGCGGGCTACGTCATTGCAACCGGTGCAGAAAACATATCTAGCTTTAAAACGCGAATAAATATAATTGAGTCGATGCCCCTTAACAGCCTGCGAAGGGTGGTATTTAAATTGAGCAGAAATAAAGATCGTATGGAGTGAAGGTTTGAGGCTTTAACGCTAAACTACGAATTTAGCTTAAGTTATGCGGAACGAATAACTTCTATCTAACCGTCATAGCTTCTAGCTTATCACAAACTGTCTAGAATGGGATTAAAAGGCGTAAGACTAAGGTGCCACAGCATTTTTTCACGAACCAGACTTACTCAAAATGTACAGTCTCTATATAAATCTACCAGGTCGGTGTCTTCCCATATTTCATCATTAACCAACACTAGTTGATAAATTGCAAGGAAAGAACTGCAATCTTCACATTTTCAAAACTCCTTTTGAAAGACACGTGCTTGAATAATGCAAAAATAATTTGTTTTTAGATAGTCCCCGGTTCACATGGCAACCAAACTCAAAAACAGAGCGGTTGGGTAGCCGTGTCTAAATGACCGTGCTTACACTCACGGTATCCAGAAGCATAACTTCGTGAACCAGAGCAGACAATATGTCAAACCCCAACAGGAAACGTCGGATTAGCTAATACAAATCGAGATATTACACATAGATTGACGTAACCCAGGCAAATACTGTATTTCCAGGCACAAACTGTCTACTAGTGTCATTTGAGTCACTTTCGTGGGACAATAGCCACCGCTTAAACTACCATCATGTTCCTATCTTTCAATCATGAAAAATCAACACTTCTACTACATAAAACAAAAAGGTGAGTACTTAACTTACCAGAGCTAATTAATCGGAATATTTCATTTAGAAGGTCAACAAAACCAAGAGACAACACACAAGGAGGAGGAGATGCTGTGAGAAGTCCCGAACATTATAAAACTGGCCACTACACTATTATACAGGCTGATAGTAAACAATTAGCGCTTAGGGAAACTCAGGCGAGGTGGATGTTTAGTAATTGTGCCACAATTTTAGGCTAACGGCGAATTGAGGGTAACACATCTTAAATGACCGTAACAACACATCTAGATTCAAAATATTAAGACGACATACACTTACATAAATTAAACCTATATTTCTTCATATATTTCTTATAGTTTTTAGTCTTGCACTCGACGTCTTCCTAGTTTTGGACCAATAGCGCAAGAGCATCAGCACACGTTAGCGTATGAATGTGAGTATGAATCAACTGGATCCCCATGTCTCTAAATTTATCTTTCATCTGGACACTAGACAATAAATACTCCTGAGAGAATATTATAGTATTACAACAATTATTCAAAGCGTTGATAGTATATAAATAGTTAATATAAAATTACGTTAAGGAATAAAAGATGTATTTTTCTGATTTTAGCTATTCCTTTCTGTTATTTGCTACAAATAGAAGTATAGCACATTATCATTCACTTGTAATGAAACCAAAACGCTCTTTAGACCTTTACAGGCTCATTTTTAATTAGATGGTTTTATACTATGATTTTATTATAGAATACTGAGCTCGTAAGTTTTATATGCTCGCAGTAATTATTTGAGCATTACGAGGAAAAGGCAGCAGCTTTTCCCCCTTATGAAAAGCTCTCATAGAAATTCTTATAGAACAAAATATCGTTAATAAAGTACTAGAAATAGCAGGGCAAATAGAAGGAAGAGCTAAGAAGTGCGGGCTGAGTGTTGACACATGACTGAAGACGGACGCACACATTGGGGGTCTCAGTCAATATTATGCTTCAATCTCGAACCACGGGGGCTCAGAACAACAGGGCGTATAATATTTTACAGTTCAACAAATCCCACAATATTATTTGGACCGCAGCCCGAGCACTAGCGTTTATGGATAATTCTGTTTCCTCAGTATACATTACACCGTGATCTGGGAAGTGTTCGTGATATACCTGTTGAAAATCCTAAATATAAACATTGGGGTTAGATGCCGCCGCAATAATTATACAATCCTGAGGATAACGATTGTAATGCACTCTTATTCTAGTTCTAACAACAGGTTGAGTCGATATAACAAAATGTTAACGTGTATCTCAGGTACTCAATAATAAATTGTGTACTTGTTCTGTGTGAATTATTAATGAGGTTCGGTATGAGGAGGTATTGATAAATAGTTGGATTTAGAAGGAAACCGCAGTCATGTCTGCACAATAATACAAATTTATTCAACCTAGTCACCTATCAATTCTATACATATAACAGAACATCATAAAGTAACTTAACCTTTTGGAAAGTAAATCGACAGTTTGGTCTGCTAACCAGGTCCCATCAGCATCGATTATCATCACATTTGGCGTAAATATGCGTCTTTCTAAGGCTTTTTTGAGTTGTAGGAATATGTAATAATCTGAAGCTGCAGTGTCAGGAGAATACGGTGGATAGTCGACGATGTGAAAGCCGATTTCACTGAGGTTTTGCATGGAAAAACATTATTTTTGTTAGTATGTCAGCTATCCTACAAAAACACTTTTGAAAGATTTCCACGTAGTGCCACAACAGTAATATTCTCCCGTGATCGATTTTCCTTGCTGTAGGTAGTCAGTGACAACTATTTCATCCTTATCCCAGGAAACGAAGACGATCGCTTTTCCGAAAGACTTCTGCACACGCCTTTTTTTGGGTTCAGGAAGAACAGCATATTTCCACTCTTTGAACATTTCTTTTATTTTTGAGTCATAATATTGCACCTAAGTTTCAGTCCAAAAAGTTTGACTTACTATTTTCAAATTGGCTACATATTGATGTTAATGTTGCACTTTCATTATCATTATCAATTTTGCTGATAATTTCCTCATACACAGTTTGTTTTGAATTATCTGAGAAACACGTTCGTATGAGATTTACCCCGTTGAACTGCCAACCATCAACGACACTGACAACAATCAAAGTTGTAGTTAGCATCACACAAATTAAATTGCACTTCGCCAACTTCAGTTGAAGTTGACGCTTGACGTCCAGGCCACAGAAAATCGACCAAGTTCCACTAGCCCGCACTAAAAGATAAGCCCGACCGATAATAATGCGCCAGAAATGGGTATAAAATCGAGAACCTAAGCCTCTTGAAGGCCAGGTAAGTCCAACGCTCAAGCTTCACCATCTCTAAGCCGCTTCGACGCCTGTTTGTGTCGCACAGACCCTAATAGCCCACCAAACCGATAATAGGGGATGAGCTTTTCTGCCGCCTCTATAACGTTCACCTAGCCGATATTGATGATGATCCTTCCTAAAAACACATATTACTTCACCTAGTGGCCAATCTGAGACCCCTCGTCACCACAGATCATTAAGACAACCGTATCGTCTATTTTGTGGAGTAAAACGCAGCTGATACCCCAGCCTGAGCCTCGTGGAGAGCGGCTCCATAGCTAAATATAGCGTCCTACTTAAGCTGATTTCCTCTGAGGAACGGAAAATCTTGGCTTGTCACCAGCACCATAAATAAAAAAAACAAAAGTTCCATTTACTTCACGAAGAAGCTTTACTTTCTGTCAAGAGACCAGGAAAACTCAAATTGAGACCTGCCCGTCAGACGGCCGCATTTGTGTCCCTGGTTGAATTGTCTTTAAAGGTTAAAAACTCGTCTTGCCCGCGGCTGCTTACTAACATGATTTGTAAACACCAGAAATAGCAGTTGCGAGGGTGTTAATTACTTTTAAAAACAGTGACGTTGTTTACTCGCTCCGCCATTTAATTGTTCTAATTTATTAGTCACAGCAACAACCGCCAAAAGCCGCAAGACAACGCTAATAAAATCAATAATCGAGTTTAAGTGGATTTTACTCTGACCACAGCGGCGCAGATTTTCAAGAAGTTGATTTGGCTGCCTATCCTCACAGACGTTGGAGAGGCTCCTAGCAACCTTAGGAGGTCCTTTATGTGTGCTCGATGTACATAGTGTGAATACCTGATTTTAATTTTAAGAGATTTCAGTTTGTAATATAAAGACCAATAGGCGTATGTTATTTATGAGGTTCTTATTCTATTTCAATCGAAAATAAAACAAACTTTGGATTTACAAATCTGCCGTTCAAGCCAATTGATTGAGAAACAGTAATTTAAGTAAAAAAAGTAAAATATTACAAAATAAAAAATATTTTAAAGGCCACAGACATCAACCTATGATGAATTGGCAACAGTTAGCTAAAGCAGTAATAGATAAACTACCTACCCTGTTTCCATGCTAAACCGCGCCATCTCCGAAGCATCTTCATATATTTGCAATGACATCATACATTGTGATCTTGCAATGCCCACTGTCAGAGAAGAAATTGCCGATATGGGTACACGGTAGCAAGTTCAAAACCAATACACTATCAACTGACCTTTGCTCTACCCCACCTTGTCAAAAGGCTGAAGCGTTATGAACTATTAGATTTACCTACGCTCAGTGCTACAATTATATTCGAAGTATTTTGCTTGAACAAAAGATCGTACATATTTCTAAGAAGTCAATAATAAATATATTATATAAAGTAGTTACGAGATTTAAATGAATTGCGATGTGGAGAAGTGGGTGGCGCATGTCGATAGCTAACAGGGAGAACTACTCAACAAATTCGACAGAAATTTCAAGGTCAGAGAACACTAGCTTAGAATTATTTTGATTTACTGCGTCGTTATATTGCATCTGTCAAGGCAGACTAGAATTTCTGATTTAAAGTCATACTACCTTAAAAGAAAGATATTTAACCAATTTGTATTCCCTGTCATGGCGTATCGATCAGAAACCCTTACCCTTGCCGAACGCGTTATGTAGCGCTCTATGTTGGGATTAACTTTAAGAGATAGAATAAAAAATAAAACTGTATAACAATGAACTGGGGTTGCGGATGTAGTAGAAAGGTTTGTGAATCATAAGTGGAGTTGGGAGGGCCACGTAGCAAGAACTAGGGACCACAGCTGGAGGAAGAAGATAATGGAATGGCCTACAGAAACAGAGGATGTCCTCCAACTCGATCGGCGGATGATCTTAGGTGAGTGACTTGCGACTGGATACGAGAAGCACAAAACCGACCTAGATGGCAAACTTTAAGAGAGGCCTGTGTCCCGCAGTGGATGAAGGAGGCTAAGTGATGTTAGTATTGCATCTTCGTTATCCTTCAACCATCCACTGCGGAATGCAGTTTCCCTTCTATTTCCCATTTCACCCTTTGCTTTACAATTTACAGCAGAGGCTGCTTCATTTTTCTGCTAACGGTAGCTCTTGCTTCGTTAATATTGAGAGTGCAAACATTTTAAGCTACATTGATGGTATTTTCTTCAAAATTATCAAAACCTTGTGCTATTAGTTGCAAGGGAGAGGAGGGGGGCTGGGAATAAGAGTGACGTGAAACAGACGGAAAGCAAGACAGCAGGATGAGAATAATCAAGTTTTGACAAAAGTGCTTAAGGATGTGGGGAGTATTGCAGTAATGACCTCTAAGATATGTAAAATTAGCTGGTATTAACACAGGGGCCGCTACACATTCCATGGCTGAAATAATAAACTTTGGCGAAATTGCATTACCTTTGTGCAAACAAACGACTTTGCAACGTTGTTATACTGGAATTGTGAAATCTGGAGTAAATCTAATCTGGTATCTCCTAATGCTCTCATAATTGTCTAGATTGTGATATAGTCAAATGTTTGGTGATAATAAATGAAAGTCAGGTGCAAAGATATTTTACAGTTTTCACGCATGAACATGGTCAATATGAGTACAACTCCATTCGAAAGGTGAAGTAAAATTTTCAATAAGTTCATCAATTGTTACCTCCATGCTGTACTACTAGGTTACTCATTTTATTAAATCGAATTACATATTCTAGTACAACTAAGAGGTGTGGCTCACAAGGTAGTTAACACTATTACTCAGAAGCGAAATGTGCAACGTGCCAACTGCTCATTGGATACCATGCGAATCCTTAATTTAAAGTTGGAGACCCGGAGATCCCGAAAAAATGAATGCTGTGACGGCGGCACTAAATCTACTGCCCTATTCATCCTTAGAACCGTTCGGGAAAGCTATTTAGGTATTATGTCTATTCATGGCGACTCCAATTACGTTAAAGTCGCCTGTGGTCTATAGACAGGTCACGCTAGGTAGGGACTAATATTTTATACAAAACCACAATAAATTGAATGGCCCGATGTCCGCCTAGTTGCTCTTTCTTCTTGGCTCTGGCGGTGCATTATTTAGACTTTTTACTACTCATTTGAAAATTCACATACCTGAATGCTGCTTAAGCTCTTGCAAATGATTTTCTCGAAGTAAAATATTAGTTGTAGTAAAATTTATGTCAGGCTGCTATCAAGAAGGATTTGAGGTAAGATTCTATGAAGTAAAATGTTCGTCAAAAGAATCAATTAATTATAACATTATGTTAAAACCGATTCACTTCAATTATTAGAATGTACCGGACTTCATCTTTTAAAATTTTGGAGTTAATTGATTCAGTATCCGTATTCTTCTGGTGTATTTCAGTTATTTTTCAGTCTCACCACGTTTGTTTGGCCTTTAGCCGATGGCGTCATCTAATTCATCTGGCATTCCAGATTTAAAGGTTAGAAGTGATAGAAAATTTTCTCCGCATTTTTCGATAATTTAAAAAATCTTTACCCAGACCCGATATTCGAACTCGAGACTTCCGGCTCGATAATCGACGAGTGTTGTCACTGCACCAATCTGACAGAGTACTTAGGTGGTCGTTCAACATCTCTTATTGGTAACGCTAATAAAATTTGAGAAATGAGTTTTTTTAATTTTTTGCATTAATATTTCACACACAATGGTGTATTATTAGTTATTTCGTTCTTGAGTTGCCGTGTCTACAGCAAGACGGAATAACAAATTAACTCTCCGGTTTATCTTTAGCTCTAAAGCGATTACTGTTTCCACAAAAGTTATGTAGTTGCATAAGAATTTGCATATAATTATAAGTTGGTAGCGATTGATTAAGCGATTTCGGAAACAATTGGAAATTTGTAAAAATGGTTGAGGTTGAAAGGTCGGCAGGTTGCGCCGAAGAAATAAATCGACATATATGCACATTTTAAGAATTACATTGCCATTAAGTCAAACTCGCATTTGCATACTTATACATGAAAACAGAACAACTTTGAACAGTAACAAAGAAACCGTCAACAGTATTGTTGATCGAGTCGTAGAAGCATTCATACTTATCAAAAGTTTACAGCATCCTATCTCGTTTACATTAATTAGTGTAACAGTTATTAACTAGTCTATCGATAAAATTTACATTTCAAGTATCAAAAATGTTCAGCTAATTATTTTTTAAAAACTGTTCTCTTTTGTAAATAGTTGTAAAAGGTGTTGTTTCTGCATGTGGACACAAGTATATATAATTAGCAATATTGAAACTTGATGGCATTTATTTAGACCCCTTCATTAAACTATTCAAATGCATTGCTTCTTTAAAAAGACGTAAAAATAATTACGAAAACATATACTAATCAAGGACATGACAAATCAGGGAGCAGATCAGAAAGAGGGAGATATTTGTGGCTTTTACATAACAATTCATAGTAATAGTTACCTAATGCAAATCGTTTCGTGCTAAAATGAGCAAAATTTTGTTAGGTTTGTTTGAAAATTGACGCTGCCTGTCTTTTACAACAGGTGAGGTCGAGAAACCTCAATACTTCTCTCGCGCGAAGTTTGCGTGGGAGTCGATTATTAGTGGGTTAGCGATCATGAAGCAGAGAACATGTGCGTATGTAAGTGTTATTGTTCCGTGAATGTAGCTGCTTGGGAACCCCTACCGTCCAAATTTAGACAAATCACACTACTACCTGTTATACCGGCTTTTAATATGGATTCCCGTATCCAATATATTCGAAGTACTGTCCCGTACTGGTCCCTAATACATTTGTTCGCCAACCACCCTGTATACTGACGCCTTGTTTCAATGTAACCCTGTGGAACTTTTCGTTGTCAGCGGACAGTAATGAATCTGTGAAATGCCGTTGTCCATCCTGTACTTGACAAGTCGACTCATCGCTACAAAGTCTACCATCATATCGTATGCAGAATGATATAAACTAGCCCAACACCACGGCTTTTATTTACGAGCCCTAATTCCAGGCAAACTTCGCCGTTTAAAGCGCAGCACAAATCTAACTTTAATATGTTTTAATAATTTAGTATTGTATGTGGTGTAGTTTACCTTAAATTTTTAATACATTTCAAATTTTCGCCAAGATTGTATGTTTTATATGTAGGCACTTGTTCAATACGGTTTCGGGTGTATCTCCGGTTGGAATTGCAGTAACGACTGAAGCGCTCTGTGTTAGTTTATCAAACGTGTTTTTTCTATAATATTGTATACCATGTGAACACGCATAGAGGTATCTACTTTTTGACGTGACGTCACAAGCCAGTAGAATTCGTAGAGTTTGTTTTGTTACCATGGTTCGTAGCGATTCCGGAGTTCCTCTGTTGTTCGAAAAATAGCTTTCTATTAATATTATCTTAATAGGGTTTTAACGACTGTATGGGTTTCATTTGTGAAGCAAAGTGCAGTTCCATCTGTTCTTGCAGTTATTTCAGAGACCATAAAGCAAAGTCGGCCCAAGTTTTGAAGTTTAGTGCCCCTATACTTCCCAGACACCAGGTGGGGTTCATATAAGTAACAGGAATTTGTCCCCCCTTTCTTTCCAGGTACAATTGCTTTTATAATCGCGTGCACGCTTCCAGTCGAAGACCTAGTTCTTTCGCTCATTTTTTACTTCTTTTTACAATAAAGGAAGTATTGGATTCACCCCAAAAATTCGAAATTGAGTTTTCAACAGAATTTCACGTTTTAGAATCCCCCTGAACCCAAAACACTGTTTTTGTTGATTGGTCTGTCTGCAAGCCTTCATGTGCCTGTGTGTCTGCGTGTGTACAGAATATCTCAAAAACGAAAAGAGATATGACGTTGAAACTTCATGTATAAATTTTGTGCATTATCTAGATACGACAGCAACCTGTCGAAGAAAATCACATAACCGGAAGTATTATTTTTAGGTACTTTTGTGATTTTTCAGATTTTTTCGATTGTCTCAAAACGCCTCTAATAATGTTTTTAAACGTTACATTTTTAAAGTGCATTGATGTGAAATAGCTAATTTTGAAGTTGAATGCCTATATAAAAAAATATGTTTTCTTCTTTTTTCTTTTCTTCTTTTTTTTTCTTTTTGTTTTTATTAACTCCTATTTTATAGGGAATTATAGAGAACTAACAAAAATTAAAATCTGAAACTGTGACCAAGGATTTTATGTGTCAGAGCGACTACAACTACAATATTTTGACTGGTTATACAGAAAGTCGCTTTCAATTTTGTTATTTTAAATAGCACACCCGGTATATTATTACATTTTTTAATTGTGCTTAAAATTTTAGAGAAACTTTGTATTTTCAAATAACTATTTTGTACGGTTTCTGCAGAATTTATATATTTTTTAAATTTTTGACAAATGCTTAAAAATTTAAATTTTTTTTTGACTAACTATGAGATCACTGTAAAAGCAAGTTGCGTGCGTGTATCACACCATATTTTTTTCTTAAAGCTTACTATTGATTTGATGAGTAAGTTCCAAGTTGAACGGCATCTTTCGAATCAACTTGCTTCTATCAGTCCCAAGAGCAACTTAAAGATTAGTATTTTAGAGCTAAATGACATATTCTCTGTGATACTATTGAAATAGTTTCGAGTGCTAAGCTTTAAAGTAAAAATCAGAATGAAGTGGCGTGCTCCAGCATTTTCGATCGTGGTGTTATTATTCAGCTTACTTTAATTCCTAAAAAAAGTTAAGCAGCCTTTACAAAGTTATTCGGCAATAATACACTAAATAATGAGTGACATAGGTAAATATTAATACTTATTTAACTTATTTGTAGTATCAATTTAAAGCCCCTTCATTGATAATGGCTCCTTGGAAAACACGTTTTATGTTGCCTGAGCGAGGTTACATGCTGGAAAACACAAACACCAACAAACAAAAACAAATAAATAAACCGTGGCTTTTCGTAAATACCGTTATGAGCTGGCGCGTTGTCGTAAATGTCGTTTCAGCCCGTAATACGTTCTCGATGCTCTCAGTGACAAAATTGAAACAAATGCAAGTGTTCTGCCATAATGCTTATGCGTGCAACTCGGACCACGTGCACTCAAAGATGCATTTTTTTAGTAAAATATTTATATTTATATTTAATATCAGACGAGACTACGAGACCGGAAATTATGAATTTTTTTTGTTCAAAGTTGACAGTAATTATTATCTATTAATTTATTATATTTGGTGAAGAAATTATGATGGCGTCCTAAGGTTGGAATGAAAATGGCGTATTTCGGAACAAATGACTTTGATGTCGTTTTAACTGATAAAAATAACTTGAAAGTAACTGCTATTTGACAATAGCTGGATGGGAACTTCTAATATGTAATTTTATAGTTATATTTACTATAAAAACTCGAAAAAAAACTGTAGCGTTACCTTAAAGTCCCGACAGAGTTGACTACCACAAAATTCATGTTTAAAGTTTCTATTGCTACTTCGTGGTTTCACATAAAACTTTAACCTCTATCTAGTTTTTAAACTCATATTTTCTTCACAGTTTATGTGGTTATTTTTAATCAATTTTAGAAAAATGTTTTTTCCTGAAATCGTCAAGAAAGCGGGCCATGTCAACACTCAGTTTGATCTTGAAAGTGTCACTTTGCAAGACTAGTCACTTTTGAAATTTTTGCAAGACTAGTCATTTTTACTTTACAATCACCTAGGTGACCGGTGACTTTCACCATGCGCCTTGATTCTATTTTTAAATTTTTAAAGTTGTCGGAGAGAAAATAAAATCCTCTAGCTTCCTTCAAGACTCTTTTTATTTGCAGAAATTTCTGCGGGGCCTAGCACATACAATATTAAACAGTTTTGGCAGTGTTGTTCTTTGTTCAGACGTTGTCACTATAAGCAAGGTGAATGAATTTGCTGGCGCGAGGTTTTAAGCGAGCGCCGTTGAAACATGAGTAGTGAGCGGTGCGTTCGGCGCCCCTCTCTTGACGACTGCTGGAACCGTGAAGCGGTGTAGATCCGTGCTACCGAAGTCTGCGCGCATTAGGTGTTACAAAGAGGGATTTCAGAAAAAATGTAATACATTACACAGCATGAAAGTGTCTATGCTTGACCCGGAAGCTTTGAAGAAGTACTCGGACACTTCGCGTCCTCGTATTCTTCAACAAGCCTCCTCATCTGCAAAGTATCACATCCATGCCTTGTAATGTAATATACTATAGTTTTCTATAGAGGATCATAGAATATTAGTAATTTTCTTCTTTTTTGTAATCAGCCTGGACGACATAATATTTTTAGGTTTTGCACTGCGAAGTTCTTTTCATTACTATACACTACAGAACAATTTCCAGCATGAAATTTTATCAATATTGGGCACTATGTAAGGACTGCTTGAAGCTGAATTTAAGAGGTGACACGTACTTTATAATAACCGTGCACGGTGACTTTCAATTCTGGAACACTAAATATTACTTGCAAGAGGAAGTTAACGTCTCCAAAAAGTCAAAACAACGCCCAAAGCTACTGCAAAGTAGTTGCAAATTAAATGCCGTATTTCAGTACCATAAATTAGTCACCGTTACCATCGTTAGGATCTTAAAATTTTTAAAATTTAAATTCGTAAATGTAATTACTACGTTTCCAATACCAAGAAAGCCTACGAATTATATACAGCTACAAAGTAATCAGAGTGGAAAGAATTACGTGGCAGAAACTGTTAAACTTTAAATAAAATTAGTTATATATTAGATTCATAGTTCTAGTAGCGATTCATTAATAGTTACTTATTATTCGAGATTTCTGTCTCAGTTGTGGGTACTTTGAGGCTAGTTGGGATGGTAATTTAACCAGGTCAAGGAAACTTAAGAAAACGTATTCAAAGTTTGAGCGAATGTAAGACTTGAATTCGAACTCAATCGATTGTTGGAGTCCGATGGGAGTTAATTGGAGACAACGGCACCCTCTAACGACTCCGCGAAATTGCGCAGCACCTTAAAGATTTAAAATAACAAAACAGGCTGAATTGTAAAGGCAAGGATAGAGCTTGACATTATGTTAGAAGACTAAAAGAGTGACTTCACGGCAGGACGTTCTTGTGCGTATAATATACTCTCCCTCAAACAACCGATCAAGAAAATGAAGGCCAGGGATATCAAAACTCATATTATAATTAATAGTTATGGATTTAAATAGGGCCTATTATACGAGTAGTGCAGCTACAACCTTTTCATGTTCAAAGACGAGTTAACTTAGTAAAAGTCGGGACGGGCTATCAGGGCAATTTAGAACAACAAAATGTTTGCGTTAGGGTTGCTGCATATCATCGACACTGTTTACGGTTTACATTAAGGAAGTAAAAGACTAGGAAAATAAATATAGAGAAATGGAGGTGGAAATTAGCGACGACCTTCGGCATAAGCTACTATTTGCGGGCGACCAAGTTATAGTAGGAAATGACGAATATAGCGTGGAATGCGTGATAAGAATGTTATCAAAACATATTAAAAATCTGG
Organism: Agriotes lineatus; assembly: GCA_940337035.1. Taxonomy (NCBI): domain Eukaryota; kingdom Metazoa; phylum Arthropoda; class Insecta; order Coleoptera; family Elateridae; genus Agriotes; species Agriotes lineatus. The sequence goes on along the minus strand of OW679195.1, from coordinate 30,508,724 downwards.
ATTGCCAATGTATTTTGATAAAACTGAGTATTTTGTAATGGAAGCTGAAGGGAGAGACCTAGACATAAATGGAAGAACAAGATATGCCAGGTAATAAATACTTAGGCAGAGTGGTATCTCAAGTAAAAGTTCGTACAGATATTTTTCCATGGTCAAATAGAATCAATAAGCAAACCAAAAAACGATTGTGCAGTTGAAATAGACGCCTGGACCCGTTACAAACCAGCGGGTTGTTAATTTTTGAGTAAGATAATCCAAGTTTTGCTACTCAAAAACCCAACCGTGCAGCCTCGTTAGCTCTAGTTTAGAAATTGGATTAAAATTGGGTTGATTAGGGATTTCTCGTTCTAGCGAGCTAAGGAATTGTTACCTGAATCAGAAAGAACACGCACGGGTACCGAGCCTGCTTTGCCTGAACCATCTAAGTGGTTAGTAATGAACCTTTTGTCAGCGGCCGTCTTTAATCTACCCTCAAATCCACACCCGAGTTCGTCTATTAACGCCGTTGTGTATCTTAATTGATATTCTCAAAAGACTTCGGGATCGAGCGAGTCTATTGAGAATTCCGCTATGTGTTACTCGCGTAGCTTTACAAGCAGAAGTGCAGGTTTGCTCAGGTACTAATAAGGGCTCACGGGGCGGAAACGAAGCGATGACCTAAATATGTTAGCGACGCTGAATGTTGGCGTTATGTTATCCCATTTGTTCACAAATAACAGAGTAACAGCTAACTTCTACGGGAACTAGCATTTGTATTCGGATACCTACATTATACATGCGTTGTTATTACACAAGGAGGTATCAACCGGGAGCCTCATGAAAGTAAAGGAGTTGTGATGTTTGTCTTGAAGTATCAAATGGAAGATCCATGCTGTAAGTACATTTTCATTTAAAGCTGCATCTGCACCTGAGAGTGCAGTGATTAATTAGCTCATGTAGGCCACCATGTGTGTAGCTATTTACCTCAAAGGATACAGTGTAATATCTTTGTCTATTTACGTAGTATATTTTTCAAACAAATGGGATATGATTTCGTTTCAAGGGTAATATTTTAGTGAATAGCGTGCAGTTTGCTTCATTTAAATTGCTTAACTCGGCCCACTTTTATCTTAAACTATGCAGCACTAATCGGATCACTTCCTCAAAGTTGCTTCAAATGCATACCGTTTGCGTAACTAACTTCGCTATTGTCAAATTTATTTCAATCATAGTTTGATATGTGATACCTAATTAACACATCGAGAACGTTTTCTTCATAAATCAATAACGTTGTCCTAGAATTTGCATAGTCTAAAGTTTTTAAACAGCCACGATATTGATACCTCGCAAATTGTATCGTTAAATCCACATTCTGCAGCCAGTGAACTGCCATGACTGTTTGCAATATAAAGGCAACAAGCAGCTGTTAGGATATTATCACAATTGAGCTTTTCTTTAGAAGTTTAATGCGTGCACAAACGATTACGAATTGTGAATTTTCTAGAGACAGCTCTATTGTTAAGAAATGTGTTAAATCTGTGCCTATAGTCAAATACGGTAAAGATGTAATAGTACTAGGGTTTCAATATAATAGTAAAAATTTATCAAAACATTTCGGTGAAGCAGCACATAAAAACTAGATTGCCCTTACTAAAAGCCATGATCAATAATCTGTCATTAGGACCACGGACCTTTAAAAATGGTGTAGAAGCAGTAGAAGCTCATTAAATGCTACTTAAATGCTCTTAGATAAAATATCATTGTCGAATAACGACTACATTTGTGTACATTATCAACGTTAATTAATGAATTGGTGTACTAGAAAATACTGCCAAGTATTTCAAATATAATTACAGCAGCAAAATATCTGAGTTACAGTGGAATAAACTTTTGACGGCGTCCACCGAGTTGACAGAGGAGTTAATCGTTGAAATCAAGGAGCGTAATCCACGTGCTCATAATGTAATAGCTTATAATGTCGACGAATTTCTCCCTACAACTTTACAAATTCGGATTGACAATGACACACAGACTAATGACCGATTTCTCGCTTGGTATAATTATCTTAATTACAGGTATTATTAAAATGGGCAAACTAACTGCAGGGAGAACATGCCTGTTAAACTAATTTTAACTAGCGAAAACTATGAACGTCAAATGATTAGGAATACAAAGAACAAATCGATAACAAGGAGTACAAAGTCTCTCAAAAGCCAAGCACTTGCCCGAATTTAAAATGGTGAAACTGCATTAACTATAAAATACTAGTACATTCGCGGTTCTCCTAAAACAGTTAAAATCATCAGCCAAAAGCCTCATCAATAATATTCCTAATACCCACAAGAGCTTCCATAATGATGTTTGTCCGTATGTGAGTTTTCTTAATTTATTCATTTTTTAACTACTTTGTTAAATTAAAATTTCACTACCTCGTATACGTATACAGTTATCAAATTACGAATTAATCCGGGCAGACAGAACAAAATCATGATAAACTTGTAACACTTCGATATTAGCTGAACAACAAGCCGTGAATGTATAAAACAATTCCATAGCTAATAATGTTCAACAGGCCAGCTGAGCTATTTCGAAGGAGGGGGTGGGTCAACATTAAAGTGATTAAAACTGAATACGGGTGCCGCCAAGTTGATTTTGAATACCTCGCGGATCTAAGTTGAAAGATTCCCCGGTGATATGATAATCGCAACTTACATTAAAGGGAGATAATCCAAAAATACAGTTATCAGACGCAAGCCCTTTAATAAATAATAACCTGTATAGACAGGAAAATACACCAATACAGCCCAATTAAAGTGATATTTATTTAAGTTTACCGCAGACAAATAACATACGAGAGCAGTCCCTCGTACCGAAATAAAATTAAATGTTACGTAAGTAATTGAGGCGAAATCAATACCAAACTCGCGACGTATATACGATGCGTTCGCAGTATAACATATGTCATTTTAAATTTAAACTGTAGATTTATCTCACAAATGAACACAGCGAAAGGTACTTAGAAAAGTCGTAAATAAATCACTATATTAATACATGAATAAATGGCAAATCAGGCACAAACAGGAAAGCTTCATAAACTCATCAACGCCGATACATTTTAAATTACGGAAAAAATATTTAGATTACAAAGTTGTAGCTTATCTGTTGATGCCAGCGTCTATCAAGAAAACTGATGTGACTTCAATTTTGCATTGGCACTGAGTAGGACAGTACTGTAAGATATGAACCATTTGGTGGTTATACCTTACTTTTATATGCTTAATTATACAGGTCAAGAAAACACGTGTATTTCTTTAAGAACCAATATATTAGAACTGTTTATATATTTGTTTTGATCGTCACCTTCACAAAGTGAACATAGGCGACTGAATCACTTCATTACTACCCCTCCCCAAAAGAGAAAATGAGGGACGGAGGCCAGGTAGGAAAACTAATAGGTATAGCCCATATGAAAGTAGCAGTAATATAGTTAGCTACAAAACCCACTGGATCTTTTCAACTATCCTTAAAAAATGACAATAAACAATAATAATAACAACAAATCATAACAATAATAAAGAGTAACAATAAATAATAAATAACACAACACGTCTCCTTCTACTTCAGAGGTGAAAGCTGAAAGGAGAGATAAAACGGCAAGCGTATACTTAAAAAAGTTAAAAAATTATAAGCAACAAACAAATAAACACATAGAATCGTAGACGCTTTGCTGTTCTAAAAAGTAAGCGGGATCAACCGAATAAAACTGATTGTCCTGGCAATGTCTTCCAGTGACATGTACTTATTGTGTCACCAAACTTTAAAAAAATCTTAAGTATGTTCGCAACTGCAGAAGTGTGCGAGCGAGGTTGCTGTGTATGCGACAAGCAACCGATGTTTATGATAGAGGTTGCATGTGTGCAGGTTGTATCATAGTAACCGGTGGAGGCGTGCCTGGGGCCATACGAGACCGAGGACGAGTCGCTGCTGCATATGCGGACCAGAGTAGATCATCGGTGTATGTGGGTAGCGGTAGCAGGTTGCAAACGACGCTGTGGATGTGCAACGGTTAATTAGTGACCGAGCACAAGGGTTTGCTGCACTTAGTGAACCAGCGTAGGTCGTGGAGGCACGTGGAAGCAAGAGCAGATTGGGGTGGTCATAAAACAAAAGTGCGCCAGAACGAAACGGCGGTGCATTATTGCACGAAATGTAAGTGCGTGACATGCAGTTTTAAATGTGAATGTACATGGTTTGCATGCAGGTCCAACAGCAGAGTCACCAAAGAAAGACTGTGTGTGGAGTGCATGCGAGGGAAAAAGGAATAACATTGAGAAGGCGGTGCAAGGTTCCATGCATACGAAAGGACTGTACATGCAAGACCTTTGCAGTTTTGCGACAGTGATTTTGCGAAAATTGGTGATGTAAAAGAATGCTGGATTGCAGATGCAAAAGTGTGCATATGACGTTGCTATGCATACGCCTCTCATACACAGCTTGCAACATAGGGGGTTCGAGGAAACGTTCTAGGTTTGGCTACGTTAGTTGAACTGCCACGAGAAAAGTATTCGTTCTATCGAATAAAGAAAGGGATACGCACGGGTAGGAGGCTAGTGCGTGACGTTTAGCTAATAACGTGCAGACATCTCTATCATACAAAATTACGCCAGGGTAAGGAAAGCATTTTGCATCAAAAAACGCAGCAACATAAGCATATGGTCAGCTGTCTGGATAAACAACAATATGAAAAGGAAACGAGTGATATTCACCTGGCCTTAACAAACCTATATGAACTTCTTTGTGCTTTATCCTTCAGCTTGCCGTCTCTACATTCCTGTTTGCTTTGATGTTTTTGGTCTAATTAAAAATCCAATAGCTTTCGCTGCCGCTCCTTTAATACAATCTACGATATGTTCGTGTATTCATCGATGTCTGTACATCGATGTACAGATCCTTAATCGCGCTATGCTACAGTTCGATTATGTTGAATATGTTCTCTTTACCTATGCTTTTTTATTGCGTTTTCTGTTTTTTACATCGCATGGAAGATCTATCATTAAATATTTAAATATAAACTTCTCAAGCGGTTCGTCGCTAAACATCGCTTAACAATTACAAGCAAATAATCAAAACAAAGGTTTTATTGAACTTTCGCCCTGTTATAATATACGCAGAAAAATGGTAAAGTAAACAATTCTAATAGTTTAATGTACATATTCAGCAAAATTTATTTATATCTCCTATTACGGATATAATAAAATTTAGTTATTAGATTCAAATAAAATTTAAAGCTGATCTACGTCGTTCACAGTTTAAAAAGCTATCACCTTCAATTGCTGCTACTAAGTCAATAATGATAGAAAACGAAAAATATGTATAGCTCCCTGTTATTAATTTAAACAGTGTTAGTTATGTTTCCGGCACATTGGGAGCATTGTATAGAATTTTAATAGTTTTTATGCCTCGTTGAAATTTATCCCGCTCTAATAGGCCTGGAAAACTTTTTCCGCAAAACAAATTTCCTAGACAGAATTTTCCAACATTATTATATTAGCTCGGATAATTAAAACTTGGCATTTATATCAAATAATAGCGCTCCGAAAGGATTTTTGTGATTGTTTGACGTTACAACACAAAGCGTATTAATTTACTGCTATTTTCCTTCCAATGCATTTTAGCCGGTTAGGCACAAAATTTATCGGTAACAAACCCAAATATAATAAATGTTCATTGATACCTTAGATTGGGTATTTTTAAATGTGCGGGTTTACAATGCCCTTTAGATTTTTTCCCTAAAAGACGGAGTCGTCTCCAAGTTCTAAGGGGATTACCTGAAGGCCATGTAAAGCTTAATCAGGTTACCTAATGAGAGGATATAATATTAATCCGATTTGTTAGCAAGATAAAATAAATGGTTTACCTTAAAATGTGGAACTTGATTAAGTGCTACTAAGAGAGTAATATACTTACTACTTCATTCAAATCCAATTTTATATGCAATAACGTAATTTACCTGTTGAATATAATTAATAATACGAAGCCAATGATACTTTCACCGAGGACACCCCATGATCTTCAGTAAATTGGAGTTTAATCAGCATCCTCAATAGTTTATCTAACAAAGTTGAAAGATATGTCAAAATCAATTAAGAAATGCCAGTAGATCTGGACAGGAATAAAACAAGAAGCCGTGTGATCGTTTTCTTCATCCGTTATATTTCCCTATAGACACTGATGAGATATTGACACTATCACATCGTTTACATTAAGAATGAAGAACTGCAAAGAGAAACAAAGAAAGCTGTTAGGAGGCTACATTCTGTATTTTTACAAGTAAATTAAAATCATGAAAATTAATAAAGGTCAAATTCCAATGCTTGAAATAATGTAAAAGTCGATAAATATGTTTACTTAGAAACTAAAGGTGAAGTACTACGTTAGGAGATAATGTCAGGGTTAATAAACATTGATAGAAAGAAAAGAAACACTGAATAAAACGAAGTTGCAAATTTATCATGCTGTACTGTATAGAAAACACATCAGTAAGAAGCAGCAAATTAGGTGAACAGCTAATACGAAATTAAAAACCACAGCCATAAAAAGGGAATCCTTGTGCAAAATTTTTAAATATACTGGAAGAGATAGTGATACAAGAGTTTTCAATAGCTTGAAATTATCGTGACAATATGACCATATCTGAATATCAACTAGTTCACTGCAGTTGATCCGGGTTCTTTCACAAAAGTTATAAACGGCGCTAAATTGTTTAATACAAGAAATATGCCCACGATAACCACAAAAGCTGCATAATATGAACTACACTCACTTAGCGTCCAGGTTATAAAACGTTTGCAGAAGTTAAAACACAGAAAGTGTATGGTAAAATATGTGTAATAACCAGTAGTAGGTATATTACAAAATACATGCAGCTTGAAAAACGCAATTGTTAACGCAATAGCGTGCATGCTGGTATAAAAAATCAGCTCTAAAGTGATACTACTCTAAAGCAGCTATAATCGACAAACAGTAAATTGTTACATGAGAAATACAACTTTAAGACACGCTCTCGACTTTACGACAGTATATGACAGCCGAAACAATACTCACTTAATCAGAGATAATCTAAATTGATCGTTAAGTCACTGTGATAAAGAAAAAAAAGATCACCCTAATCACGCCTCAACTGTCCTGTAGCAGGTAGTTTATTTTTATTTTATTTAATTCGCACTCAGCCAACAGCCGTTAGGCCAATTATAGGCGTCGCTGTGCAGTTATGAGGACTTCCAACCCCACTAACGACTGTCATGATGTTGTATGACCGCCGGGACCAACTTTTTTCCGTGATAGCCGTACCACGAGGCGCCGAGAGATGCAGCCGTGGAACTCCCATCCAAGTTCTGACCAGAGACAGCGTTGCTTAACTCTGCTGATCGAACGTGGACGCTTGTTCAAGCTACACCACTCGGGACCCATGACCGACTAAAGCTCGGTGGGAGAGATGGTTCGAATCAACACGACGGGCTACTAAGTGACGATTATACAGACTAATAATAACTGAAGGAGGCTTAAAGGGCACCTGTCGAGAGCAATATTGCCTGCCTACATGGTTGCATAGAGTTTGGTAAATCGTCAAAACCAAACGAGGCCCAATTACTGTGATAATAAAGCAAAGTCTGATATTGTTTAAAACTATAGTAGCAATCGGATTTGCTCAAAAAGTCTAACATGCTAGACTATATCAGATAAATGGTCATTGAAAACGCACAGTGGTTCAATGCATTAGAATTGTTGTGAAACGAGACCTTCCACTCTTAATTACAGGTGCAGAGTGGTGCATGGTGTCATACGAGTAAAACCTATTGGTAAGCATCCAGCAGACCACGAGAGACTTAGAGGACGCAACACAACCCTTATTAGCACGAAATAATTTCTGTTTGTTTGCATAGCTAGCCACCATTTTGGCGAGACCCGGCAAGGAAACCAAACCGTCCACACCCTCTAGACGAAACTAGCGAAACTCAACAAGTCGCTAAGGACCGAAGGGTTGCAGCCGCTATTAAGCGTTAAAACGTCAGCAATCGGAATTATTAATTGTATACATTAAGCAGTTTTATTATATTTTATGAAGGAAACATATTTTATTTTTATTTTTGTAATATACAGGGTGATTCTCAACCTATACGTATAAACGGGAATTTATTCCTTAAATCAAATAATGACTAATAGGCAAAAATTATTGTAATACAATTCTTTAGTTTCCTAGATATCCACGAAATTTATTTGCAAATAAATTGTATTTTCCTTTCAGGTAAACTATCCTTTTTGTTTATAATACGGTAAAATTGTACTAAGAAAAGTTGTTCATAATGAAAAATTATGGACCTATACAAAATTTCAGGAAGTTCTACCTACTTAGATCAAACCGTCGTCTTATATGTCAAGGTCTTTGTTTATCGCTTCGACAACTGCTTCCGGTTTACACGATTTATAAATTTCTGAGTCATCCGCCTAAAAATAAGAGGTACACGGCTGTAGCACAGAGTGAAGTGAAGAAGTGTAAATTCTAAAGAAAACTGGTCCTAAAAGAGAACCTTGCGGTACTCCCGAGTTAATATTAGAAAATTCAGATTGTTGACCATGCAAACTGACAAGTAATTCGTTAATAGAGTGACTGAATTTTGACTCAAGCCGATATAATGAAATATAGAGAGTAAGATGCGATGATTAATTACGTCGAAAGCCTCGGAATAATCCAATAGTACAAGAAGCGTTACTTTCCTCTGATCAGTTGCCAAAATGGCATCATTTGTGATTCTTAATAAGGCCGTGTTACAACTATATCCCTTCCGAAAACCTGATTGCGTATTTGGTATTACACTGTATTTATCAATATGTTATCGTAGTTGACGCTCGATAGCTCTTTCAATCATTTTTTATAAGATAGGAAGAGTACTAATTGGTTGTAAGTCTTTAAAGTCGGTTGGAGCCGGAACTTTTGGTAATGGTAAGACAAGAGCACGTTTGCAACAAGTGTGAAAAACGAAATTAGATAAGGAATAATTAACAAGATGGGTGATTATGGAAAGTAGAAACGGAACACAACGATTAATTATTGATATACTTAACCCATCCTCTACAGTCCCATGTGTTTTTATTGACGATATTATTTTTTGTATTTCATTTTCATCAGTGACTGTAAAATTTAATTTTTCTACCACCGGCACCGTTTCTTTAATATTATTTAGATAAAAATCTATTGCGTTATCGGCAATATTTGTTTTGGGAATATTATTAATTAAAAAAATATTAATTTCTGTACAGTCAAACAGATTAATGAACAGATCATTTTTGCGATGTTTGTTACACATATTTAGTCATTTTAAGTTCTTCCATACAGATTTAGAGCTACTGTTCTTTTATCGTTTTATTGCAGTTCCCGGGAGATTTCTAAGCTGTTTGTAATAGTTCCAGTGTTCTAGATTTTTCGTTCTCTTAAACCAATTTAAGGGAATATCACGCGTACGCATAATGCGTTTAATGTTAGTTGTTAGCCACGGTGCATGAGCTTTAATAAATCTTGAAGAAGTGATTGAAGCATGACGATTAAGAAGAATAGATTTTCAAAGTAAAATTAACTTAACTATTAATATTATCAGGGGTAATATAATAAGTAGTATGCCTTTTATCGACATTTTTATGAATCCTATGAGTTATAATCCAAAGATAAAAATACAACGAGTCCGTAGGGTTTAAATTAGGTAGATTAATACAGCAACATACTAAGTGGTGCTCGGAAACTTGGTGCATGCTTAAACGGAAGAGTTGGAAATACTTTCATTTATTGGATCCAACAATGTTCCATTGTATATAATGTAGAAGCACTTTCTATGTCCAGCATGTCAATATTGAAATCGCCAAAACATAATATTTCTCTATTTATAAATAATATTGTTGATAATGTTGTTTCTAGAGAAAGTGTAGGTATAAACATTTGTTCGGGTTATACAGTACTCCAAATGCGTATTTATATTTTTCGATAGTGTCCAAAGCTGTTCAATATCATAATTATAGTTTAAAATGTAGAAAGCTAAAAATGTTTTAATATAAAAAGCAACACCACCTCCTCTCGCTGTCCTGTCTCTATGTACAACATTATATCCTTGAATACATATGGCATCAATCTGAATGTCTCCAGTCAACCAGGTTTAGGTGAAAGCAATAATGCCGTACTGATTATATAAAACATGCTGCTTAAAAGTTTCAAAATTGTTTATAGTAGGTTGTATATTAAATGGGCAAATTTTAAAATGTTATACGTTTTCACTTACGCAAGCACGGTGCTATCGTTGCGGTGCCGCTTCACACATACCTATATCAAATCATGAACAAATTTACGAACTAAGCAGACATGAATACTCGTAAATATTAAACCAAAATAAAAATGTATTATGCAACTAAAGAAAATTAACACTACGTACATTATAATGAATTTGTAAATAGAAAGACATCAGTTCAATAGCAATAAATTAGTAGTAAATTTTTAAAGAATAATGTTAGAAGGCTACATTATTATTTTTTTAAATTAGAAGACATTATTTAACAACCATTATTTGTATTAAATAAATTTACGACTCCCAATACTAAGAAAACAAATTAAAAAATTTTGTATTTCGACTTTGAATGTGTATAGTGTGGATACGCCTTATGAGCCAAGGCTGTTTAGATCTTGAACGGAAAAAATGCGTTTTATTGTATTATTTGAGATTACAAACTCTTGATCGTCTCTTGTACACGACTTAAGTAGAATGGGGACAGAAATCCCCCACCACTTCCCCCACTACGTTTAATTGATTAAGCTCTGTGGGCATAATCAATTAAAATGCCTGGGGCGTCGACCATTTTGATGTCGTCACGATTAAATTGCCTGGGGCTTCGAATTTGTTGTCGGCACGTAAATTGCTTGGGGCGTCGGCCATTTTGATTTCGTCACACCCGTATTTGGATTTTGATGCTAGCGCCGTTTTGGATTTTGAATTGTCGCCATTTTGTTTTAAGCGGCCATTTTGGATTTTTATGCTAGTGCCGTTTTGGGTTTTTGATTTTGCTCGCGCCATTTTGGATTTTGAATTAGTCACTCATATTTTATTTAAACATTTTTCTGGTCTTCGCCGGATTTGAATCTGCTGTCTTCGTGTTGCGAGTCTTATAGCCTAACCACTGAGCTATAGAGGCTTGTTATAACTTTCTCTTTCGAAGTCTCTCCCTACAATGCATGCTGTTTGAAGTGTTGCTCTGTATACATGACGCTTCGCACTTCCCCTCTCACAATCATGCTATCTATCTTGCATTCGTTTATCTTTGTCGTACGGTTCTGTCTTGCACGTTCTAAAGGCATATTTTATTTAAAAACTGTTATGCTCCATGCAGGATTCGAACCTGCTGCCATCGTGTTGCGAGTCTTATAGCTTAACCACTGAGCTATAGAGGATGGTTATACCTTTCTCTTTCGAAGTTCGACACTACTATATAAGCTGATTGAAGTGTTGTCTATTTAAAAAAAAACTTGTCTGCTCTAAGTCGGATTTGAACCTGCTATCATTGTATTGGGGTGTAACGTAATTTGAAATGAAAGACTTAAATATTGTAAAATAGTTTCTAATTTATTCACTTAAACATTAATAACAATATATGTTCCTAATATAAAATATTCGTTTTATTTCAAAGCTAAATAACGTTGAATAAGTTTAACATGATAAAATACTGTGCGTAAAGGTTTTTTACATAAGTGTCGTTACAAACTAAATTATTTCCAAACAAACTTAGAAAATCTAAGATAGACACATTGTTCATTCTAAAATATAAATACATTAAGCAATACAAACCGCAAACGTTGGAACTAAAATCTTGCAATATTTTAGCGTTATAAAACCAACTTTTTGAGTTTTGATGTATAAATTCTAAGTGATAACCGATAGGAGCTCGTCCAAATGAATCAAAATATTCCCCATAACCATTCACATCTATATACACAGCATTCCAGTGCTCTCCAGGCCTATATGAAGTATCTGTATTAACAATAACGGCAGCAGGTCTTGATATTCTTGTAGACAGCTGATCACAGGCAGAAACATGTCGTTGCACAATCAAGTGACTCGGTATTGATTGCAGTACTTTTAGAACTTCCCTTGTATTCATTACACCACCAGTTTGACAAAATTAGGACGTTTTCCAATGCACAGACAGGTTAAAGGATACTGTGGTTGAGCCAACGTACTGCTGTAGTTCTTTTTTTCAATCTCTTTAAAGATGCACACTGCAGATCCTCTAAATTCACGACTTTTTTACTTTCTCGCATACGGTAGTATAGAGAAAGTATTGTAATCGTCAAAAAAATCGACTTCGAGATTTTGACGAATCTTGACGTTTTAGACCTCCTAGAGTCCGAAAAACCATTTTTCGAATTATGTCTGTGTGTGTGTATGTGTGTGTGTGTGTGTGTGAACACGACAACTTAAAAACGAAATAAGCTAGACCCTTGAAATTATGTACACAGTCATTATTCAAAATTTGTAGATTCATATCAAATTTTGAGTGAAACCGGTTAACCAGAAGTGGCACTTTACCTAAACAGGTAGCGGTACCTATTCAAGTAAAGTACCAGTTTGCTTCGAGATATTTAAACAAAATTTTGTACATACATTTCTTATGTAGAAAAACTACCAGATATTACATTTCAGCATGATCGGTTAACCGAAAGTGGCATTTTACCTAAACAGGTAGCGGTATCCATTCAAGTAAAGTACCAGTTTGCTTCAAGGTATTTGCGAGAAAGTCTAGGGGAGCACACTCCCGATTTTTATTCAGAAAATTTAAAACTTCGCTCTTTTCTTTACCTTTGACGTATACTTTTTCAAAAATTTTTAAGAAGTCTTGTGAGTTCTATTTGAAAATCGTCAAAGTTTACTGATCCAGAATACCAGTCTAGTCCGTGATGTTTACCTTCCAGGTACTTTACTTCTTTTTTGACGTTATAAAGCAGTTTTACAAATTTTTTAGAGGGTTTTAAACCAAAAATTGCTAGATGATTACCATCCGCAGAGATAACAGCTACTTCTTTCGGAATAAACTGTTTATTTTCACCTCGGAAACCTTGCAAGTCTATGAATGCAACGTCCATACTTAACAGAGGATTGAGCACAACTCAATTTTAACAAGCTGTTGTAGTGTTTTTAACTGCTGAAATCCACTATCACATTTCTGTGTTTGTCAATTTCTACAACATTGTCGAACTCTGCATAAATCAAACAATTAATTGTTTCTGATAGAGCCTCATCAAACCCCACCTCAAGACGAAGAGATCCGTTTTTAAGAAGATGCCATGTGTAGTGGCATTTGCAGCCAAATCAGATGTTAAATCGAAAGCGAACAGGCAAAAACCGTGTGGGTATCCTTCACGCTTTATTGCAGTGACGTCATCATCGAGAAAATGAATTCTTGACCCCGAGAATAATGAGTGGTAAGCATGAACAAATGTTAAATTTTTGGTGAAATTAGCCTGAAGAGGTTTTGAAGGGATTTTTTGCCCTTCAATGTATAGAGAGAAATAATTGGTTTTATAATTATTAAATAGTATGGATGGGTTTATTTTCATTTTTCTTACGAGTAGACTGGCATCACTAATTTTCACGTTGAATGTAGATCCCTCGGCGGCCATTACATTGAAAGAATCTCAGAATCGGATAAACTTAGCCTTCATTTCAACACCGTTGATCAGAAATTTTTCTTGGTTAAATAAATCTGAATGCACGTGACCCATCATTTCAACTTGTTTGCTTGCGGCCGTAAAAAATTGACGTTTTTTAAGTCCTGCATTAGCCGCAGTGATGACATCCATTTGACCGGCCGTGTCGGTGTACCATAATGAACAAGTTAAATGGGATGATTTAGCAGAGTCGCCGTAGTTCAACAAATTCTCGATACAAGAACGGTATGCATATGTATTATTTGGAGGACTTACTAATTTTTTATTCAAATACTACAACTCAACTTGATTAAACATGGAATGCATCCAGTTATTAACAGGCCCCACAAAGTCTTTATCGGTTAATGCCGTATCATCCTGTTTAACAATTTTAGCTGTGATATATAACATGGTTAAATCATGTTAACATGGACTTAAATCAGTGTAATCGTTGCATTTCCAGGGATAATAAATTCGATGGGTGCATCGTCATTAAGTGAAGAAAGAGGTTTGTAAAAAATCCACTGGCCATTTTCAATACTCGTTTGTGTTGCAGGTAAAGCAAACAAATCTAATTCAGATTTGACGCACTTACAAAGGTGTGCATACAAAAACGCCATTGATGAAAAAGCTAATCCTTGGTAAAAATATCAGAGTGGGAAACCTTGATTAGATTCTTCTTTGCAATTTTTCTTGTAGACTGATTGTGATTCAGTACGCGCTGCCTTTTATATCCTGAACCCTCCATTAAAGTATCTATTTGGCTATCGGCTTTACGTTTGAGACTTTTTCCGGCTTCCTGTAGACGATCGTGAAATGCTTCTTCTACTGGTCGGTTTTCAACAGCGTCCCCCAAAATGTTGGCGCCAGCCCTTAATGCTTCTTTTCCAACAACTCTCGCTCCTGTTTTAAAAAGAGGTAAAATACTGCGGTATATTCCACCAAGAAAGCGGCCAATGCCATGTCCCTTTTGGTAAGCAGAACCTCTGTAAATAGCACCAATCCCGTGGCCAGATGGTCAGCGTAGTATCTCTGATAAGGACAATCCATAGCATCTATTGTATTCTCTTAAAATATAGTTTTAAACTCGAATGGCATCACTACACCTGTCTCTATTCTTATACTGACTTCATGACGTTTATATAATGAGTTGGTGAAAATATAGAGTCTTTGTGACAGCCGTAATTATAATTATCAGCCGTGACATTAACAATACGTGGAAGTGGAGCCAAGGTATCACCCACCAGCTGAGGCTCCACGATATCACAGTAAATAAACATTTGTGATGGTAAACCAACCCAAATATTCGCAGGGTGATTGGGTCCAGGATTTTCAACTATATTTGTATCAGGTTTATAACCAAGCTGCAATGCAAGACGTTGAGAAAAACATTGTCAATGAAGCTACATTAATTTCAACAGACACTCGTTTTGTTAAGTTGCTGTATTGAAAATGCAGTATTTTTTTAAAATATTTCGTGCGTGTTAATCTCGGTAATTATTTGATCAATGCCTTCATAGTTACCATGTTGAATACAGATCACATGCCATCCATTATATTTATAATGAATCTGTTCGCGGTCACCTCTAAAATATGCATTAGCGTTCTCCAGGACTTTTTTCAACTCATTATATGTTTCTTCTACACTTTGCTCTTCCGGTGTTTCTCAACGGTAATAGATAAGATTTTCTGAAGCTGTTACAGCAAAAAATGAGCATGGATATTGTACTTCGGCAATCCTCGTAACCCACCGCCCCAACAGATTTATTCGCTTAGGTAGTTGTGTTGTGAATTGAGCTGTCGTATTATTTAGAAAATAATTTATGGAACTATTACTCAACAAAGTTAGATAAAATTCGTCGTCGGTGTTCATATTTGTTGTAGGTCAGCGGCAGAAATCCACGAATTGAACGTGTCGTTATAATTTTTCCACTTTACGAAATACTCCTTGCGACTTTATTTTAACACTTGATCAACTTTAAACAGAACCTTATTATTATCTAAAGTCACAGGTTGTAATTCTTCTTCGTAAAAAACACGCTCTATGGGTTCGTTATTTAAATCAACTATTTTGTACACAGGTGGTTTCCTATTAATCACTTGTTTTATTATAAAAATTTCCCCGTTCCAGTTTGTTTTATAGCCTTTCTCGAACGTATGCTTACTTCTGGTGATTTTCACGTGTTGATTAACTTTATAATTTGGCTTTCTGCTAAGTCCCAGGCTATACAGATTGTGTCACACTTCAAGTACGTTGCCACTATTTACATGCAAAGGTGCCATCTTAATAGACGAGTGATAGCGACTGTTATACGAAACCAGTAAATTTTGTAAGACGTCCAAGTATCTGTATGAATTAGTTAGCGTATGTAAAATACTGCCACATTCGAGTTTCTAAGGTTCTATTGAATCGTTCAACGACCGAAGCTTTAACATCGGGATTTTGAGTAACATACAAATTTATATCATACTGTTTGAAAAATTTCTGCACAGATTTAGCCACAAATTCTTTTTCTTTATCAGTTTGTAGATTTAACGGCGTGTTATCAGCTTCAGTAAATATTTCGCGAAAAGCTTCTATTACTGTTTCGAAAGTTTTAAATTTAAGAGGTCTGGCCCAAGCCATTTTACTAAACACGTTAATTACTGTGCGTATGAAATTATTTCCATCACTATATTCAGCTAAGCTTCGCATGTCACAGAGATCGGCCTGCCACAATTCGAAAATGTTACTAACAACGTACTTGTCTCTAGGAATTTTTTTCCTAACAGCTTTGTGAATAGTATAGGCATCTTGTTGTTTTAGCCAGTCTTCTACCTCTAACCTAGAGTGGTTATTTTTCACAGAAGAAATTAACGAGTTTGCACCCGAAATTTCTGAGGGATTTGATGGGTCGTAATAAATATCGTTCAAAATCATCGAAAGTTTAAGACGCTCCCAGTCCAAAATTGCAGCCGTTTTTGAAGTTGATGGGCGCTTCCTTAGAGACAATTTTCTGATTGATCCTGTTGGATGGAGGTTCCTTTTCGATGTTTTTCTGGTTGTACCTTTTTGCTATGGTTTTGAGGACTTCAATTTAGATACTATATCGGATTCGGTATTATCAGCTTCCACTTCATATTTCCATGAGTCGTCAGACTGTTCTGTCACATTCGGTTGTTTAGGATATATTGTAACGGGTGTTCATAAACACTCGTCATCCCAGTTGCTTTGAAAAACAAAATGTTATATCTTTGATTAATTCGTGCAATACAATGAAACGTCATTGAGTACTATCATAGCACAGTTTTTCTAAATTATAATAGACATACGTTTTTGAAGTAAAAACCTACTGGGATGACGACTGTTTATGAACACCCGTTAGATAAAATAGCTGTGTTTGAAATAGATTTACTTTCTATTGGTATTGGTATTTTGTTTGATTGCCGTGATTGTTTAGTGAAATGAAGATATCCTTGCAATACCTGGTTGTACTTCAGCCATTTATCGTGATCGGTTAATTTTGATTTTAAAACTTTACGAATTTCCTTATCAAGTTGTGATAATATATTTTTCTCACCATCACCATCAGACTTAAAAAGTTGCGCCAGTTCGGGTGGACCGACCAACATCTTGGTAGCATTCTCCATATTGCTTACTTAAAAATAGAACTCAATGCACCAGTAATTAATGGGGCCAGAATCAATGGTAAAAAAGCTCCACCTTGTTGCACCAGTATTTTTCGCTTTTTTATAATTTCTTAAGAACATTTTTATGACGAGTCAGTTTTGATTTTTGGTTAGACGATAAAGGTATTTTTCCCTTTAAAGTGATATACACACATTCACAAACACAATGCATTTGTTTATCTCCTACGACTCTTAGTATTGCAGTGCATTCCTTCGGGCCTAGTTTATGCAATGCACGAAGCAATTCTGAATTCTTGATTACGTCTCGCGACATCACTAATGAATGATTGTAAATTGCTCTGTGTCAGCTGTTTTATAGCCCTTCTTTGGAATATAAATATAACACGCACCTTCTTGTCTAAAAATTGACGTTCGGTATCGTGCAATGTCTGGTGTGTTCTGTTTTAAATCGAATAACAAATAACCGTGAGGCTTAGTTGTTGCATTTTCATATGCGTTCTGGAGAAAACGAGGATTTTCTGGAGAGATCTGTCTAGCTAGATGATTAGTTGAGCTCTATCTCGAGGGTTTTTAAAAAGAATAATGTAATGGGCATTTAGGGAGATGTCTCGCTGACCTTTTCCTTGACGGAATATGTTTTGAGTTATAAAAAACACACTCAGATTACGGTGGTGAGATCCCTTAGTAAAGCTGTCAACAAGGGAGCAGTTCGCTTCTCTCATTAAATCATCAATTATTAAGAGAACTGGTTCCGATCCATCAAAAGAATCCATATTAGAGAGACTTTGTTGCAATTTTACTAATGTGTACAGCGTTTGCCATTCAAAGTAACACCAGACGATTTTTTTTAGATTTTACATTGCAGAGCTTGGCCATATTTTTTAAGAAATTAACCACGAAATACGATTTGCCTGAGCTTGACGGGTCTGCCACAATGGCTGAAAACGGGTGTGAAAACTGGAACTCCATTTCTGATACACTTGTTACAACAGAGACGTAAACACACTAATTTAAAATTATTGTTGCAGCTATTTTAACCTAAAGTTTTGCCATAACTACAATCATGTAGTATAAGAATATTTTAATTAAAATTTCTTACACTGTTTGATTAAAGTAACTGCCCCCCTTTTGTAATTGCATTCGTAAGTTTTGAAAATTACTATATTATTCATTTCGAAAACAATATATTAAAATCAAACAAGGTAAACAGCCTGCATAGTGATGGACTTTGGAAGAGAAAGTTATAACCATCCTCTATAGCTTAGTGGTTAGCTTATAAGACTCGCAACACGCTGACAGCAGGTTCGAATCCGATATGGAGCATAACAGTTTTTTCAAATAAAACATAACTTTAGAACGGTCAAGACAGCCTTACAGTTAGTACGACAAAAGATAGAGACAGGTTCAAGTCCGACTTAGAGCAGACAAGTTTTTTTTTAATATATAGGCAACACTTCAAACAGTACATAGCAGTGATGAACTTCGAAAGAGAAAGTTATAACCGTCCTCTATAGCTCAGTGGTTAGGCTATAAGACTCGCAACACGATGGCAGCAGGTTCGAATCCTGCATAGAGCATAACAGTTTTTAAATAAAATATGGCTTTAGAACGGTCAAGACAGCCTTACAGTTAGTACGACAAAAGATAGAGAAGTGCTTTCAACGAATACAAGAGAGAAAGCACGATTTTGGGAGAGATTGTAAGTATACAGAGCATCACGTGACTAATTCAAAATCCAAAATGGCGACAATTTAAAATCAAAAATGGCTTCTTAAAACAAAATGGCGACAATTCAAAATCCAAAACAGCACTAACATCAAAATCCAAAATGACCGGAGCCCCAGGCAATTTAATTGATTTTGCCCACTCTTAAAAGTGGTGGGGGATTTCTGTCCCTATTCTACTGCCTTATCTTTTACAACGTGTTTTTGCGTTTCCTTTAATAAATGTAGACGCTCTCGGGAAAGACTCATTGGCTCGGTAATTAATGAACTCAAGATCTTGTAAGAAACCCACGCCTTTTTCACTTTAAGCTAGTCTGTTCTTAAATGTGCCAATTTAGTCACGTTGGTTTGATATTGTCATTAATTTGATATCATTCCTTGGTCCTTTTTTATTTTCTTATATTCGACGGTTAGCGTTTAGCCGATTTCTTTGAATTCATCCATTTTATCCATCGTTGTTCCTTGTTCAACACTTGTAATTTTTACTTTTATCAGTGTCCAACTGTTTCCTTTTTTTCCTAAAACTCACAAAACTTTCTTTGTTTTTTCCTCCATTAAAATAGTTTTAAAACGGTTTTGTCGCCTTAAATTTTATTTAAATGCCCAACTTGAACTATTTGTTACGTTTGTATCCACTTAAACAATTCAAGCGAATTTTTATGGGAAAAACTCCAAATATTTTTATGTAATTGCTCGGTCAATAAACATCGGACGCACTCTCGTCTCCTTCCCATACCCAGCTCAAGAATATAAGTAAACTGGTGTTTTAATGCAGAAATTGCAATTTAGAATGTTCTAATATTGTTTTATTTTAACATTTAACACAGGACTTTGTAGTAAATACAGTACTGATGTGTACAGGGTAATGAAAACTTAAATCTAATTAATGATAAGCTCCATATACAAAATTATTTTAGATCCATATTCTACTGTAAGTTTTATAAAATAGTTTTTATTTATTTTGAAGCTTTACCATAAACACACAAACTATTTTAACATGTGTTAAAAATCATACTATAATATGTTCATCATCGTGAATCACACTGAATTACGTACGAATGACTTAGAAATCAGGCAGGCAAGGAATATCAACAGCTGATCATTTTAAGAGCTGATTAAGGCTGCCCAACTCTTTCGATGTTTTTAGAAATAGCATTTTACAACAACACGAATTTTAAAAAAATCGCTCTACGTGCATTCACAGCGGCATTTGTCAATGAAAAGCGGTCGCGAAGTGACGACAAATGTTTGTTTCAGTTTGATTCCTCAAAAGAGTTAGACGAAGCACCTGAAAAACTTGTACATTTAGGTACACGGCGAGTTCGGCTTTCGCTGCAAGGTGTCACGCGTCTCGCGCCCCATTACCTGCAAGTCTTGGTAGGTTTTCTTTCGAGTTGTTTTATTTCCAGGGCAATCATTCATTCGCTTGACACTTGGACGGTTCACAATAGGAAGACGAGCAAGGACGCCTGGATAAAGACGAGTAACGCGAGGGTGAAACTGACATGGCGTTACCCTGTATAAACAAGGTGATGATTTTACGGTGATAAACTGCTCTTTTTATGCCGCTTTTATTGTAGGGAGTATTGGTTTTTATGTTTTGTGCCCCGTTGTTATCTCTTCTATAACCTTATGTTTACTTTCTCATCATAAAAGCGACAGCTCGATTTTACTCCTCTATAGCCCAGATTTGCTTCGAATTCTTATTCACTTATTTTTTATTTTTGTTATCGAGAGGCTGGCTATCCCTTAGCTTTTGCAAAATGTGTGACTAATCTCAGTTGAATAACAAACATTTTGAAATAATTAATACTTGTACGTGTAAATGATTTCATTCGGCAGTAAAAGTTAAGCACAAACTCTGTTGCAAAGTGTGGATATGTTAGCCAGAGATTCTTGAGCACAAAATAGCATGATTTAGCGTAATTTACAATAAACGATATAGTGCTAGTATCGATTTTGATGATTGACACTCCACACGAGTAGTTCATCTTGTAAGGTGGTATTGGTTATTATCGATAGACTACTAGTTGATGAAACGTGGGTATTTTTACGCATATTAGGCAGTAATTTTGCAATTGTTTTTCTAGAAAGAGACTTTGGACTAAACACGCTTTTTTAGCGGGAATGGAACCACACACAAATGTCGAATGCGGATTAGGAAAAGCGTTCGAAATATGCGTGTTTATACCCAGTTTACATCCACGATTGCAATTTATATGGCAGCACTTTCATAAGTGGTTCAAATTTCCTCGAGATAACATTTTTAATATGGACGAATGCAGAGCCTACAGCCATTTGTTTTCAATTAAGAGCCCCATTTGCGTTAAAAACTTTGTATTAATTTGCATACACGTCATTAAGCCGACGTAAGGGGTAATAAATAAATCAGGCCAGCTTTACTGTCGTGGGGATTTTACGAACACTAATGCCGATTTTCATTTCTGCAGATACAGATCGCGCCCCTAAAAATTAAGTTCCAAGATCGTCAAATAGCATAAGCGGAATTGCTCCATAAAACCGCAGGCAGTGGAAATCCTGTTGACTTTAATAGAGATTGTTAAGCTTTGGTTTAGAGTGAAGTAAATTAAATGGTTTGTTCCACTCCTTGTCCTTTATACTTTATCTAGTTGGCCTGGTTCGTGTATTAGTCTGCAGACAATCAAGATATTAAAGCTATACTCTGCCGTGCTTGCTTCTATTACAGACAGTATTTTTATTTTAAGTCGTGCAATACAACTGGGATTACGTTTTATATGGTTTGGCTGATGCTGCAGTCAGGATTACTAAGTGCTGTTGTCTGATTAAAGTAAATATTTGGTCAAATTGAATGATAAAATCTTTCCAATTACTACAATTACCTACTATATTTTGTTAGTACTAATTATTTTCTTGGTCATTTTTTATTTCAGTTAAATTCAGAACACTATTTTCTATGGTGTCGCGAGAAGTGAACACTTCAGTGGGAATGGTAAACCGAGAGCAAGCACGGAGGTAGGGTGATTCAAACCAATAATTTTAATCGGATGCTCGCTCTTCCTCTCGATTTAAAGATAACACAAATAAAAAACACGTTAAAGTATTTTATTATCAGAATGAATAAATAATAAATTATAGGGTCAATGGTTAAGAGTAAAGTAATTATAAACACACGACGGGATTACATTCTAAATGCAAATTTGATCTGTTATATAGCAAAATAAATTAGAAAGAGATGTTTATTTAAGTCGAGAAGACTACTTTTCCAATGATTAGACAAGCTTGAGAGAACCATTTTTCAAACGGCCTATATCAGGTCTTACAAACACATAATTCGTAATACCTCGACTGACGTCGACCACCTAAGACCTTGTTCAGTTCAATCTCTTGAAGAAATTTAACATCCGTAACCGCTGATTGCCAGAAAAGTCTGAGAAACCAAACAATTAGAATTACATAAAAATTTCAATAGAATAGACAACGGTGTAATGGCACTTTATTTAGCCATAGCGCTGGGTACCATAAACTATAATGCGGTGATTTTCCATGCCCTATACTCTACTTTACTATGAATTTAGATTGCCCTTTGCTTGCTAGTTAACCCAGTCGTAGCATGAGACTCGTTCTTACTTTAGTATTGCTAAGCATACGTCAATATAGCTTGTCCCGGCCCGCTTGTTATCACCTATAATTCTGTAATCATACATGTAAATGCTGTTAGAAATATAAACCAAACAATTTACATGAAAATTTGTATACCACAATATTTGACAGCCCCAAACACTCATAACCAATTATACCATAACAATCACAGCAACAGCCAGTATTTTGTAGCCAACAACAGGCAAATATTCAGGTACCCAATCAAGCAAATTCACCATACACTATCGGAATTTCCACTGCTACTATCTACATATAATACTGACTGGAAAACTGTCAGAAGCAGTAAAAAACGAATATTAGAACAAGAAGCGCACTCAAGTCAAAGTAAAACAAAGAATATTGGCTAAGTAACAATAAATTCAGCTGTCTTAGCGAACAAGAGGAGATGGATACAAACACACTCAAGGAAAAACAAACGAAAGAATCCAAACCACCATCTAGATTCGGTGCCAGAGTAAAAAATATTAAACCATAAATTTTAGAATCAAATAAAGCAGTAGAAGGAAAATACCAAACTAAAGCACTCACCCAGGAGCAAGCGAAAATAAAGCCCAAAGGCGGTCCAACGTATACAAATATGATAAAAGTGCTAAATGACAAAAATGCGGAATACCATACTTATCAAAACAAACAAGATATAAAAATTTAGAGTCGTTCTTAAAAATGTACATTACTCCACTGATGTTAATGAAATAAAAAATAACATACAAGCTCTGGGAGACGAAGTATCAAACGTGTGGAATATAAAATAACCACGCAGCAATGTACGTCTGCCCTTGTTTTTGGTAGATCTAAAGCAGAAAAAAATGACAAAGCACCACATATGAAAAGAACCATACCCCAATGTATGCGTTGCCAGCAATGTGGTCATACAAAGAATTTTTGTCAAAATCCCCGTAACAAAAATTATATCTACAGCTAAGGAATAACTCAGAGCAACCAAAAACATTTAGAACTCAATCTGTCTAGCCCAACGTAACTTATGCACAAAGTACACTATATGACTCACAACAAAGAAATCATTATAACACAATGAATCCAGCATTAGTCGCACAACAAAACAGTGATATGGCAGAATTAAAAAGTATGATGGAAGACCGTATCAGCCAAATGAGTACCATAATGAATATCATCTCCATGTTAGTAACAAAAATGTCTTATGGCGCAATTGTTGAAAATAGCTATATGGAACGCCAACGGCTTACGTCAACATGCATAGGAAGTTAAAGTCTTTTTGCAACATAACAATATCGACTTAATGCTGGTATCAGAAACGCACTTCACTCAGAAAGGTCATCTACAAATACCAAAATAGCGCACATACACTACTAGACATCCAGATGGCACTGCACACGGAGGTACTGAAATTATAATACAAGAAAACATCAAACATCACGAATCGGAAGGCTACAATATGGAACATCTACAGGCGACAACAGTAACTCTAGAATAACAAATAATAACGAATAACAAACAGAAAGACTACGAAGGTTATTTCGAAACTATTGGAAATAAATTTATCAGCGGAGGAGGCTGAAACGCTAAACACCAGCATTTGGGTTCAAGATTAACAACTTTAAGAGGCAGGGAATTGTATGCTGCTATGAAAAACAGCAACCTAATGGTACTATCTACGGGCTAGCTAACACATTGGCCAACTGACATGAGAAAGATTCCTGATGTGATAGACTTCGGCACCATTCAAGGTATTGATGTCAAATTATTCAAACTAAAATCGAGCCTGGATCTCTTATCTGATAACTCACCAGCTATAATAACACTCAACTCATGCATGCTGGAAAAACAAAAGCAACCAACATTGCAGAGTATCAAAACGGATTGGGAATTGTTTAGAGCATTTGTAGATAATAAAATTGAACTAAAGGTATCACTAAAATCCCTTGAAGACCTTCACATTGCAGTTACTGGACTAAAACAATACAAAAGGCAGCCTCGTAAAAGTATTTGAACCTCACAAAATGCACACCCGAGAGCATGAGCAGCGCCATATCAAGTGGATCCTTAAATAAAAAATCTGGTGTGATACACTCACACAACTTCCTTTTACAGTGTTCTTATAATTAGTCAAAAATTTCATTTTTAATTTTTAGCCATTTGTCAAAAATTTTCAAAAATTACAAAAACTACAAAAACGGTACAAAATAGAGCGTTAGTTGAAGAGACAAATTTTCTCTAGAATTTTAAGGTGAATTTAAAAATGTAATAATATACCGGGTGTTTTATTTAAAATAGGAGTTAATAAAAAAAATAGAAAAAAAAAAACAAAAGAAACCCACTTTAGAAGTATTCAACTGGAAAATCATTTATTAGTAGCTTCAGCGTACTTATGCGAACCTTTTGTCCGTCCGTCCGTCCGTCCGTCCGTCTGGATCGCCCGTAACTTTCGAATGGCTACAGATATCGAAATTTTGAAAGGGGGCAAAGTTGTTGCTAAGGTCCCGAGCACCTTCATGCGCTATTTGGTTTTGGCGAAAGGTGCCGATTTTCCACTTTGCAAAATTTCCAAGCATTGTAGCACAGTGGCGGCTTGTCCACTTGGCGCCATCTACAGAAGTTCGGTGGTCACGTTTTGAACTACACATTCTGAAGCTACTCTTTAGATCTGTAGTTGAGCAGTTTATTTCACATCAATACACATTAAAAATGTAGTAAAAATGTAAAGTTTGAAAAAAATCGTTAGAGCCGTTTTTGAAAAAATCGAAAAAAACTGAAAAATCACAAGAGTAAACACCTACTTCCGGTTATGCGATTTTCTTCAAAAGCTTGCTGTCGCATCTGCATAGTACACAAAACTTATATATGAAGTTTCAACCCCATACCTCTTTTCGTTTTTGAGATATTCTGTTCACAGACAGACAGACAGACAGACACACAGCCACACAGACAGACACACAGACCAATGAAAAAAAATATGTTTTTTGGGATCAGGGGACTCTGAAACGTGAAGATCTGTTGAAAACTCAATTTCGAATTTTTGGGGTGAATCCAATACTTCCTTTATCGTAAAAGGAAGTAAAAATATCAGCCTTGCACAAGTCAAAGATACAATCTTGCAACAAATAAATAAAATAAAGTACCAGGGCTTGATTTGATAACAGAGAAAATCTTGCAAGAACTTCTAGAGAAAGGCTTCAATGTAAAGTAGCCCAAATTATTATGCTATTAAAACCCGGTAAAAATTGAAATGAAACATCATCAAGTAACAAACGACTTCCGAGATTGTACCGTGTCATGATTGAGATCGAAGAACAAATTCGCTTAGTTTGGTTCTACCTTCAGTCGCTTGAAATCAGAGCGACGCAATGTGTCAGCAGGGTGATGTCCTCGCGTCGTACTGACGCGCACCAAGGTAATGTAACATGACGTAATTTACTAGTTACGCTTGACGTTTTCCCAGTTTTCTGGACCGAGCATTCAAGCCTGGATTTTATTTATAATAACTAACCTTGCGTTATAGTTGCTCCGAATGGTCTCGTGCATTGACAAGATCGGCTGGCTTCTTTGAAGCTAGAATGGCAGCTTCCTGCTACGAAGAATTATCGTTATCTAGATGTTGTTTCCAATGTGGATATCTGCTCTCGAGGCGATATTTAGAAACAAGAATAGCGAAGCGTCAATTTCTCTTAACGCACTCCAACATAAACCTTCAGTCGCACTTTATTGCTTCGCATGGCGTTCCTTTTGTTTGGATGAAATGCACCAGTTGCCTACTATCAAGCGACTGACTCCCCGCACCTCCGTTAGGGCACAACTTACTTTGATTCTATTAAAATCCGCAACGACGGCATCAGCTGTTTGGCACTGCACAATCAGGCTCGCGAAACGCTCGATACATGTTTTAAATACATAATTCGTCTTAACCTAATTATTACAATGTAAGGAATACAGTTTGGCTTAAATCTAGCAAGGTAATTATTAAATACCGGGGTGACACAAACTAGATCATTAAAACGAGCAGCACTGTACAAATGAGTTAGCAAGGTCGGGCTCTCTTTTTAAACACATCGATAAGAGCGATAGCGTTACTATGTTTGTTTCTACCAATTTCTACATGGATACGTTTGGAATACAGTTTTGACGCTTTACTTCATCTTTTATTTATTTACGTGTACGTGTAGCAACAAGCTACAACAGAGTCGACACGCTACTTCACTTGACGTTGATCCAATATTTTATAATATGTTGTTACTTCTGCAACGTGTAACAAGTTCTATGTATCTTAGAGACTTGTTTCATTGCCAACTTATGAGCTATGTTATCGATAAATTCTAGTTTACGACATGTAACTCGCTCAAAAGGGTCCGGCTGCTCAGTGGGACCGCGGGGCCATAGACTGGGATAACAGCTTTTGATCGGGATAGTCAAAACAGTTGTACTTTCGAAAATGTGATGGGTGCTCATCTCCAAAATTTTGTGTTGTCTGAAAAGGCTTGTCTGACTTCAAAGTACACGAAACTGCACTGCGCTCTACAAAATGAAATCATACAGTAACTGCAAAAACTTGATTAAGATAACATTCATAGCAGTGCGCTTAAACCCCTAAGAGTACTGCTAGTACATATAACCACAATTTTCGCAAGCGTTCGGTTCTGAAAGAATTTCACAGGGAAGCGCGATATTGATACAACAGTGCAGAACGCTGAAAGCGTTAGTGTACTACTAGCGGTGATATTCCTAAAACCCAATTTCTCTACGGCAAACTTAAAAATTAATATGATAATGGTCGTTCATTTACACACTTAAAACTTAGCGTAGGTACATAAAACATTTTGCAAATTTACGGTAAATAACACATACAGTATTAGATAAATAATCGACTATACCCAACTTACCTGAAATGCAGTTCTATCGTCGGCAATATGAAAAAATCAATGTAACTCCATGAGGCCTCACTAGCGGTAGATAAAAACATGATTTTTTTAGGTAAAGTATGTACTTTCTCGGTTTCAAATATGTGAAAGTATCTTTAAGGAAAGTTGTTGAAAATATAAAATTTATGGCCTCATTCAAAATTTCAAAAATATCGGCTGGGCTTTATGAAACCGTGTTAGTTGGTAGTTCATCTAATAAAGGTTCAGAGTTATTTCAATTCCCCCAAATGGGGGGGGGGCTGCTATAGGAACCTTGCGTCCCTCGTCAGCCAAGAGCGAGAATTATAGGTTGGGTGAGAAAAACTAGGGGCGAGTAATGGAAGAGGGGCCAGGAAAAGTGAAGAAGTACTGCCCCTGCATTGGCCTCAGAGAAGGTACCCTGTTGACTCAGGAAAACCACCAAAAACCTGAATAAAAGCAAACGGCCAAGGAAATCGAACCCGCGACCTCCAGAATACTAAGTAGAGGTGCCAACCACTACTCTACAAAGCTCGGTCATCTAGTAGACGCGTTTTAAAGGTAAGCAAATATTTCTTAAATTTTGCATGCGACCACATTTTACGTTTTGAACAACTTTGTTTGACGATACTTTCACATATTTGAACTAGAAAAGGTACTTTACCATGTTTTGTATCTACCGCTCGTGAGGACCCATGAAGACCAATTCAAAATTTTAGTATTAAGAAATTTGACTCAGAATGTTATGAATAACATCGCCACGTGTAGTTTGCTGCACAATTAATTAACACCTTCTATATTGTATGTTTGTTGTGATGTTTTTGTTTTTCAATAAAAAAGTATACTACAGAAGGCGCTACTAACCAAACCTAAAAATTAAAGAGAACAAGTGCAAAAAAAAAATAAAATTCGCAAACGTAGAAAACGTGTCAATATAATTTATCTCAACAAAGGTCCTCGGCGTTACATACATAAACAAATTTCAATAACGGCAAAACCAAATTAAAATGTCACATTTCAAGTCACAGAAGCATAAATATTAATAGGGATCGTCCTCGTAATTATATCAGTAATCAATAACTGTCTAGATGTGTAATACCAATAAATACTGCAGCAAGAGGTACAAATTATATGTTTTATTTAGCAAATTGCATTTTTGGAGAACTACTATACAAGGCCTACAACCGCGGACAAATTACTAATATTTAAATTTAGGGTACCGGGTTGAATATGACTCCAAATCTTCGAATGCAAGAAACGGTTAGTTGTTTTTCCGAGAGGGCGCTATATAACCGGGGTGTCGCGTGGTAATTATTTAAGATTCATATTAACTTCAAGATCTCAGGTAAAGCGGGTAAGTTATTGAAATATCTTGCAAGTACAGGATTATATTAGCTCAACTCAACCGAACTATTAGGTCATTAGCATGACATGTAAGTCGAAAAGAAATTAGGATTGACTATGCAATTTCGCTTTCACAAGATTCTTCAAATTGACTACAAATGACTTAGAGAGTACGTGAGCCGCATCCATAATTTGACCTGACCGAATTCTGCTTTCTTTACAAATTGTTTAACTTCATAAACAGTATCTATATGTTATGCTGATTCCCAAAATATACTAGCTGTACGCAGGTAAGCGCAACGTTATGCTAGTAATTCATGTAATATATGAAGGCGGACTAGTATTTGCCAAACAAAATACAACTTGGTATTTGCCAAATAAACATTAAAATTTCAACAAGCTAGATTATACAGACCTTGGGAGCTGCATAACAGATCGTAGACGTGCAGCAAGCCTGTTGAAGACGTCACGAAAATCACAGTTGGTCTGCGCTACGGCTGTCAACATGCAGGTATCGTAACGATGGGGCTTCAAGATTATTGGACTCGGGCTACTTGTAGTGTTGGAGCCCTAGACAAAGAAATCGTAGCAATCCAAGGGCGCTATGCAGTCGCAAGACGGCGGAATTTAGCAGTACGGGGAGAAAACAGAGCTAAAATTTATTGCACACAGAAACAAGGCGTAAGGCACAAAGGGGAGTTTGGGAATACATTTTTGATGTTCGGCACCCAGCTTTGCCGATATGTAACCATGTGCTTGACGCAAGTGAATCCAAAACGATGTCTTATTTGAGAAATTTCCATAAATTTATAACAGTCTATGCTTACTAATTATTTGCTTATTTTCGAGCAATGAATAATTACCACTGTTAATGAAATTTTTAAAGAGAATTTTACAACCGGATAGTCAGATGCCAGGGTTCAGGTCTGATCAACTCAAATATACAGTCAAGTACACATCAAATAAAGCGGTTTATTTTATATACCTATTTACAGTTTAAAATAATAACTAAAATATTCCATGTATTTTCAAATAAAAGATCTGGATTTTCAATGTCTTTCCTGGGCAGGTTAGCGCCTACTGGGTTAGACAAGCCACGATACTTCTCCGGTCGTACTATCTCGGGCGTAGAACGAGGGAGCTCGTAGTTGGGGAGAGCGTCCTCTACCCGGCTAAACTGGAAACAGAGAAACTAGGTTAAGTTTGTGTACATTTATCAATTACATGAAATAAAGTTATATTTGCTTTTATTTCGGGGGTGTTGTGATTGAACTTGATGTAAGGCGTAATCCCGTTGCGTCGAAGCTATTCTGCAGTGCCCGTAAAATCTCGTGTGATAAGTGAAAAGACGGCAGAATTAAATATTATCTGTGCCGGCTAATGACTTCCAAGCCAAATTTGCGTTTTAAAGCTTTTACTTAAATTCAAGGGTCTTCTAGATAATAACTGGGAGCTGGCTAGTTACGTTATTCAAGGTGAGTAAAACCTCCTTTAAGCTACATGAATTACTTCTAGTTTAAAGCTAACCTCACAATTTTCGGCTTAGATCTCGGGAAGATTATATACTGTGAATTCGGGCACTGCGGAAGGCTTAGGAAATCTGCAGAACGAGATTCCTCCAGGTGAGTGAAGCTCTGAATCTTTACGGGTACGTTAATTACGGGGGTTTTGTTGCGGGCACCTAACCTTACAAATGGTTCAAGTTTATGTAAAGACCTGGGGGGCCTCGCTTTTTAATTGAATTGCGTGAAAGTCTTCGGGAACCGGTTTCAAGGAGGTCTAAAACTCTTAACAGGCGTATAACATCAACGAGCCACGTACGAGTGTTAGACAAGGTCGAATTCGAAGGGAAAAAGTATCCAAACCCAGACAGGCGTATATACCATCAACGAACCACGTCAGAGTTTTAGAAAACGTCGGATTCGAAGAGAAAAAGTATCCAAATCCCAGACAGGCGTATACGATCAACGAACCACGTCTGAGTTATAGACAAGATAACTCCTGAATTGGCTCGGTGGAGACCACAGGCATTTAAATCAATGAGCCACTTTGATCTCTAACAAGAATTCGGGAATTTCTGGGAAAAATTGGTTCCAAGACTGAAAGTCAAAAGGTCCTTCGGACGGGATCAGGGTTTGGGCCCCAGGGGGCCCCAGGCAAGAAGCTGGTTCGGATCGCTGGACGCAAGTCCTAGCCACAACGTACGCTACCTGTATTTATACATTACCCAACGCCGTAATTTGTGCAGGATTTTAGGCAGGGATGCGCTGAACGACGACGGCTCGTGACCCCTACGCACCTCGATGGTTTCCTCGCCTAAACTCGAGTCTCGAGCTTTGCGACGTTATCCTCGAATTGTGACGAAGTTTTGGCGTAAAAATACGATTTCGGCCGGCGCTAACGTCACAAATTTACCTCAGCGGGACGTCATTCAAATACAGGGTGATTTTTTTATCGTGTAACAACTAGATAGGCAACACATGCTACAACTGCATGCATTTCATAGATATCTTAGTAAACATTACATTTTTTTAGTAAACAAAGATCAAAGTGGTTACTTTAGATATATTAAGAAACTTCACGACAACTATACTGCGCGAAACAGTTATCGCACTACCTAGAATTCCTCTACATTAGATGCTTGAAGCATCTAAATGCGAAAAACTCTCTGAAAATGAGCTTCTTGAATCCAACGCGGGTTGTTTTGGGCGTAGTAATGACAGTTGTGTCTATTTACGCACTCAGTATTGCTAAATGACGCTTCATCAGAAAAGAGAACATGTCTTAAGAACTGGGGATTAGCTGTAGCTCTGTTTCTTAAGAAATTGCGGAAATTTGCGCGATGTGGATAATCTTCTTCATTAAGATGTACTAATGTGACATGGTATGGGTGAAATTAATTTGTTGCTAAAATTTTGTAAACTGATGTTTGGCTAATGGCTACTGTTGTTGCAATCGCTCGTTGACTTGTATAGGCATTTGCAGTAATTTCTTCTATAACTGCGGCTTCGTTTTCTACGGTAGTGACATGTTGTTGTCTCACCTTTGGCTTTTGAAATTGGCCCGTACTTGCGCAACTTTCTATCCAAACGCCTGAAGGCGTTATGCGATGGATGATATCTGGCTGGATACCTTTGCTCATATCGTCGTACAGCTAAATCTGTCGCTCCTCGGCATTCTCCCAAAATCAACATCATATCCGTTTTTTCTTCATTTGAATACATTGCGAATGCTATTACAGTTTTGACAAGATGACATTTTATTTAAGTAACGAAACGTCAGTTGGCATTTGGGTTCCCAAAGCATGCTTAATATTAAAAATAATTTATTATTTAAGAAAGGTAAAGCTCACTATGCATTGCATGCACGTGTAAGAAGTGTTGCCTACAAGTATGTTACACGATAAAAAAATCACCCTGTATTCCAACCAAAACAGGATCAAAAGGAAGCTTTCTGAAAGAAGGATGCTAGCGAAAACACGCAGATCACTGGTACGTATCACAAACGTCGTTCACTCAGCAACCTTTCTGCATCAAGACATGAAGGCAAATGGTCGAAAATTGGCTAATAAGACTCCAACATTTTGGGAAAGGGAGAGAATGCTGAGTATGCAACCAAAGTAGCATGAGCATCAAGTGATGCCTAAGCTGAAGCAAATTAATTAAGATTATATAATTCATTACATAGTAACCTAATAGAAAATTTTTATTTATCATAGTTACGATGTATCAGATCAGCGATTATACGCTTGACAACGTGATATAACCGTTTTGATTATTCGCTGGGTCCAACAATTAAAAATATTCAATCTAGAGCCATGATTTTGAACATCGTTGTTATAGTAATATTGTTGGGATTTTCATACGTTTGATATTACTACAAAATAATAGTTTTTTTTCTTGTTTAATTAATTTTCCGTTCATTATATAATCGTAACGGATATCACCCAATCATAAAAAAATAATCGATATCTTCACACCAACCCGACGTATTCCTTAAAAATGACTCCAGCTGCGCTGTCGTGATTTTTCGCAGAATACGCTTCGTTGGTCGGGAAGTAAAATAATCGATTATTTTTTATGCTCTTGTGATATTATAACTGAATATTTTCATCTATCGAAACCCAAAAATAGACTGATAGTTCAATTAGAACGTGGGAAAAAATTTAGCTTTAACTAAAATAGGGCAAATAATTACAGAAGTATTTAAAAGTGACATTTGGCTCATAACAAATTGTTCTACGTCTAGCAGCAACTACAAATTGAAATATCACCGAAATCTATATAGGAAACCTGCGTACGCGTACACAACGTTTAAAATTGCCGAATTCACGCCAATGTACTTGATGTATGTAATAATTATAAAAGTCTCATTTCCTTCAAAAAACAGTTTTCTGAATTAAGATGAGAAAGGTAACCTTTAATATGTTCGCTCTACGATAGTAGTCGCGTCGAAGTAAATTCGTGGACAGTAGTAATTATCATCATCCCCGATACTACTACAAACAGCGTCGGTTTCGTCTAACCTAAACTTTCAATTTCTGCAGCAACATAATCTAATATTGCGGCGCGCCTAGTCTGCAATATCAGTTTCTAGCCGTAGGAGTTTTAACACCTGTTCGCACATTAGTGCAAGGATCACGGGCCCAATCTAAACAGACGCGTCGGTAAATAATTTGCCTCGAATTTAAACCGAATTTTACCACTGCGCATTACGCTCGATAAAGCGGGCGTTTGTCCATTTCACAGTAAATTTGCGACGCTGTATGTGGTGTAAATATGCATTTACGGGCCTCCGGAAAGAAAACAAAGGGGTGAATAATCTAATTACTAAAATTTGAACTACAGCTTGCGAAAGTTTAGCTGTGTAGGAGTTGCAAGTAAACAAGCAGAGTTTCCTGCTGAGCTCGGCATCAATTCTGGATGAATGCTACCTGGCGAAGCCGAAATGCTTTGTAATGCAGTACGGGTTTTTCATTAATATTAAAAAGCGTATATCGCTGCTCTTTCCTCTTGCCTATGTAAATATTCTATGTGTGAGCGACATGAATCCTGAAACATGAGGAAATATATAAAGCATAAATCTGACGAAAAGCTGCTAAATAATAATTGTTATATTACGAACTAGACGAGTGAATGTTAGTAACGTTTAACTATACTTACCAAGGGCAAAAAGATCAAAATATTGTTATGATATGGATACAGGGGTATAAAAATCAGTTTAAAACGGATTAAAAGATTACAGTAATTAAATATTATAAATATCAATTTGAATTTGAATTGGGTATTTAAATTATTAATATGCATTTAGTAAAAAAGAAAATGGAATAATTAAATAAAATGAGGCTGATTGAGACACAGAAGGATTCTAACGTAATGTAATATCTAAATATCAAATTGGAAAATGATGACAAATACTCTTTCGAGATAGACTATTGCACATAGTGGGTAGAAATCAAAATAAATATTTTATAGAGTGTTGTATGGAGAAAATAAGCAATATCGTTAAGGAGTTTGTTTTTATTATCGATATAACAAATTTGAAAATAAAATGATGTAACCGATTTTTGTAAATAGAAAATATTAAAATAAACCCTTTTTGAAAAGTTAAACATGTTATAGTATAAAAGCGTTGCAGTTAATACAAAATTTGCGTCGTGAAATAAAAGGAATGTTAAAAATAAGATGAGCATATTAAATGGAGGAAGATAAAGAATATGGTGAGAATATTTAACTAAAGCGGTGCTAATCTACAGAAGAAAATAAAAAGAAAGAAATACTGAATTAAGTTTACTGTGGAATTACATTTGAAAATGTGCGTCGATTGAGTTAGATTACAATGAGCTATTTACACGGAAGGAGAGTCGCAGGAAAGTCGTTGGCAGGCTGAGCATGTTTGTGGGGCTTCTCAATTGAGGTCTGGTATCTTGTCCGTGATCGGGATTCTGGAGAGTGGTTTGGATTGAATATTGAAGAGAAGCAACTATGACTGGGGTCTATTTGGATCCATGATGTGAGGGGGCTGTATGGGCTGATTCCTTATGTAAACTAGTTTTTCCAGGGTTACGTCAGTTCCTGATTCTGGGCATTTTGACAGTTGAGGTCTTCCCCGTGGTTTTGAGTGGAGCGGTTGTGATCAGTAGCAGAGTAGATCAGGTTGGTTTCTGTAGAGGAGAGTGATAAGTTCAAATAAAAGGTAAATGAGTCTAGGTATTAAATAAGAACTTAAATAAAATAAAGATTAAAAGTGAATTGATTATTAAGGAAGTACTTACTGTTTGAGATTGTCATATAGCGGGTGTAACGATCAAGTATTTGTGATTGAATTTTCAAAGTTGGTTTGACGTATCATTTGACAGAAGTTTCTGAATTGTCATAATTAAACTCGGAACATCAAATTTCAGAATAAGCAAGCAATCTAGATAAATTAATACACTCTGATTTTCAGGAGCTAGTCGGAAACATAATTTTGAATCTCCAAATTAAATAAAGAGGGCAATTTTAAATTGACTAAAAATTGAATTATAAATATAAGTTTATAGGCAAAACAAAGTGGAGCCTTAACCTTATGAATAAATATGAACTTTGCGGGTCACTCTATATACATGGAAATTTCTATACGATAATTACCACACAGAAGATTTGTATTAGCAGATAGACAACGGCTCGTTTTGATTGATAGAAATTAGAAAGTATTAGTAGATTTTAGATTTATACATTTAGTCATTTATTGCAATTAAGGATTTAAGTAAGTACACTTTACTCTTCATATTTGTAAAATTCAGTTGCGTCGTTACATCTCAAATGCTCCCTCTTATTTTCTTAAATTTACCGTTTTTGGAAAAAAAATTGTATTTACTTCATGCAGTACTAGACTCATAATGTAGAATCGTGCAGCACATAATGAAAATATTCTTATTATCACTTCGTTCTGAAGAAGACATAGTTGGGTACAAATGCAATCCTGATTTGCAATTCCGAAATTCGTTGTTCTGGTAAGTTTACTTTTTACGCAGTGTGCACAATTATTATACAATTATTAGTACACATTATTTATCGTTTAATTAACAGGAGATATCGAAAAAGAGATTCACACATAGAAAGAGTATAAAGTAGGACCGTTTCATGGTAACAAACCGGCGACTAGAGTCCTAAGTATACCAAAATATATTAACAGATGAGGTGGCATACCCAGAAAAAGCCTTACCGAAGGGGTGTAGATGTGAAAGAATTTTTACTGGAAATTTAGTAGCAATCGTTGGAAATTACTTTAACCGCTAGTGCAATTTCATCAAGAAGGGCAGTAATGCTGATGACTTCAACAAATATTGAGATACTGCATGGCTAGAAACAATTTCTACCATATATATGACGTAGTCCATGTACGGAACTGGTCAGTAAGGGTAGATATATTAATGAAATATAAATGTCTGCATTGTACCAAATGGAGTAAGGCAATAAATTAAAAAAAAAACGCCAAGAATTGGTGTAATCTAATTGTTTATTTCGTGGGCAGCTATGCCATCCATCGTCGGATGTAAGCCTCCCCCACAACATTTTCATTCCTGTCTGTTGGTTGCTTTCCTCATCCAATCGTATCCCACATACTTCTTAATATCATCTGTCCACCGTGCTTGCGGCCGTCCTATACTTCTTTTATGAGCTCTTGGTCTCCACTCTATTATACGGCGAGTCTACCGGTTATCCTGCGAATAGGCCTATACATTCGATCTACATTCTACACACTTTAAGTGGTGTGTTTAGTCAATTACAAATAGTTTTTCATTCGCTCCACAGTTACCTAGCATACGTATTAGTTTTCAACAAAAACGTAGTGGAAAGTGCTATTCGCGAGTCGATTGCAATCAAAAACCGCGAATACAGCTGCCACTCTAATATATGTACATATAATCAACGAATTCAGCTAATCGCTAAAGTTCAAAGTGCACACATCGTTGTATCGACAAATTTAAGAAGCCCTCTCTACCATCGGGCAGAAATTCTTCAGCGCAAACCATAGGTGAAAACGCTTAAAATATAACAACGATTGCACCAACGGCATTTTAAAGTTTTTTGAGTTTATACGATCCGAACACGTGCTCGTAATACGACGAAGGTACCTAGGGGAAGAAGTTATGCAAGGTTCCGGTCTTGGGATTCTTCGGAAAAGTTGTCCAGGCAAATCTGCAAGATCGAGGAGGGGGGGGGGGGCAGGATTTTGTTCAGTTATTGCACGACGAAAAAACTAGTATGGGGAGCAGTTAAAGTAATCGAGAGACTCAGAACTGCCTACGAGTCCTCCGGGCATTTTACGAGTTGTCCAAATATATGCAGCCCGAGGCACCAAGGGGTATTAGAAAGCTCGAAATTACAGAACATCGAAGACGATATCCAGAACGTGAAGATAGAAACCTACCAAAGTTCGAAGGTGGCCAAGGAAAATAAAATTGCATTTCGCATAACTAGTTCGATTTCTGAAATTTCACACACAGTTTCTTTAGGGCGAGCGGCGTTGTTTAAGATAATCCAGGAATTATTTATCTGCATAAAGCCAAAATTAGAAAATCACATGCCAAACACTAAACGGACAATCTCACGCGAGCAGTTTCATCAAATGGCCGCCAGAAATAATATTGACAATATATATTTCAAAATTTAGTAGAATTACCTAGAGCTCATGAAGTTTCAAAAACTCATGCAGCAAATAAAAATGTGACTGTACAATAAGAAATTGTTGACAATTTAAAACAATTTTTTGACATCAACTTGATTTTCAATTGGGCGATAAACACCCACGCATGATTAAAACAATAACGTGGATTTACTTACTTCAGTGCAGTACAATGCAGTACTTCCAAAGAGTTTCGTCGCCAGCTAAATTTCGGACAGAGCAAAGCATTTGGCTATTGGGAACTAAGTCAGCATCAGCTGATAAGATTTTGGCTCAGTTACTTCATAAATGGTAAATAGTTTATTGTCTCATTTATTAAACTCGCTTCACTCAACGTTATGTAAACTAAACTTGCCTTAATATGTCCCCAAAGACATCAGTATAAATTCTGATATGTATCTTCAATTGCAAACTGTCATAGTCTATTACGCGAATATGATTAAAAAAACTATCCAGTAGCGTAAAGCCGATTAAAACAAGCCTATATAGATAAATAACCAAGTAAGATACCTCTCAGAATAGCAGCTGTAAGACGAAATAGGAAGACTACATTAAATATTATACGTGAGGAACAAAGAAGTTAAATCTCCATATCAACTCGAAACTGATCCTCATATATATTACTAATGTTGGTACTTCTAGTGGTTATTGTTCAAACATATTAAACTTGCTTACGTTGCACATTTTTGCACATATATTTCACTTGTGGACATTTTTTGCATTTCCACATCCGCTATCTACTGCAACCATCCTACAAATCAACGCTCGTGGCCGGTGACGTCTTGGAAGAATATTGAATTTTCCCTTTCTAGCTCTGAAAAGACTACTGTTACATCGCTCGTAAAACCACGGAAATATCTGTTACTGAGATTTTTGGAGCTATTCATTTCCGTTTCCGGGTCATATGTCCCATTTTACGAGTCCGCCTTTATCGATCAACTATTGGCGGCAACGGAACCATAGTCTGGCCATGATTTTACGCAATACTAGAGTCCAAGCTAAGTTGGAGCTGTTATATTAGATATACGTCATATGTACTTCAGCTAAGTGTGCACGAGTAACTTACCCCTAGTATCGTATTAGTCCAGTCATTAGGTACATAATAATAGCGTTTTGGTGCAATAGGTTGCGGAGTTTTGAAACTTGGCAGAAGTGCAGACTTGGAGGTCCTTAACATGCACCTAAGGTTGCGACCTCATGAGACCGCCGCTTACGCCACCATCTTGAAAAAATGGCTGCCAAAATCAGTTTTTGGCATATAACTCGGTTCCTGTAGGTTTTAGAAAAAATGTCCAATAAAAAGTTGAAGGGGATCAAATTTGCTACAAAATATCTTTTATAACATTTTTTGATAGACTAATATGTTCCGAGTTACAGGGCCGAACAGTAGGGAAAACTTTTTAAAATCTCGTAAAACCGGCATTTGCCCTGATACTTTTTACCAATTATCTCCAAACTAGTCTACCTAAAGTAGTCTAATCTATTATATAACTGTTTATACAGTGATATATGCACTTTGTCTGTTGTCTGTATAAGATTGGTGGTATTATTAAAGATAATTAATTGGTTCTTTATACAAGAATCAACACATGGAAGCGTGAAAGCTTTGTT
The DNA here is from genome assembly GCA_940337035.1 of Agriotes lineatus. Taxonomy (NCBI): domain Eukaryota; kingdom Metazoa; phylum Arthropoda; class Insecta; order Coleoptera; family Elateridae; genus Agriotes; species Agriotes lineatus. The sequence continues at coordinate 30,469,536 of OW679195.1, read as the reverse complement.
GATCTAAAAAGTAGGCGGGATCAGCCGAATAAAACTGGCTGTCCCGGCAATGTCTTCCAATGAAATGTAGTTATTTGTGTGTTGACAAATTTAGAAAAGCTTAAGTATGTTCGCAACTGTGGATGTGCGAAGTCGATATGTGACCGACCATTTAATTAATAACAGTGTTTCTATATATTTTGAACCGTGGGTCAATACGAAAAACGCCGAATGATATAAACGCTCCATAGCACGTGTCCAGTGATGTAATTTTCGATGAAGCGATGATTCCTCCTGTTTCGCAAGAAAAATTCTTGTCGAGCGATACTAATAAAAGTAATTTAATTTCCATGTTAATTAAGAAGTTTGAAGAACAAAATTACACAGCAAAGCAGGCAGTAGAAGATGCGCATGTGCTCATCATTCAGGCAACCATCGACATGCCATCGTCTTTTACTCGTGTTTTCGTTGTGGGGGAAGATATAGATATGTCGGTTCTGCAGCGTTTCTATTGGCATTGTATGGCAGATCGTTTGAAAAGTACACATTGAATTTGCTTCGCTACCAGCATTTTACGAAGTCTGTGTCCAAGAAGAAATTTAATCTCGCGTCCTTGCCACCTACAAGATGCTGCGAAGCAGCATTATCTGTGAGTGTATCACCCAGTTGCGATATGGTGTGGCAGAGAAAAAGATCCAGAGCAATATGGTGTGCAGAAAACGAGGAACGGGCTTGATGCTGTTCGGGCTATGTCAGAAGCAGCCCCCAACGCCATTTTAAAAATCAATATCCTGTAAATGTAAGAAAGGCTGTGCAGGAGCGTATGGATGTCGGAAAACAGGTTTAAAATGCTCAGTGTTGTGTCTATATTGCAACGGGACAACATGTGATAACATTCCTGATTTGGTAGTGAATTCCGATCCCAAGGACCCAAACGAGTCTGATGACGACTTTGATTCGTTGGAGTGGGTGTTGGAGGAGAAAGAAGACTAGCAAGATTTGAGAGACAGCGTATATAATAAACCAGGCACATCCCATAATACAAAACGGCAGAAACCGTGTTTGTAAGTTTGGGGTGTGGATTAGGCCTACTGGGGATACCACATTAAAAAAAAACGCGCCGCTTAACTCTACCTCCTGGGTGGTGTAGAAACGAGTTGATAGCCTATGTATTTATTTCGTTACTGCACTAAACTGCTTTAGGTTGGCTAATTTATACATAATTGATAAAAAGTACCAGATACGAGATTTTTAAAAATTCTCCCTATTGTTCGGCCCTGTAACTCGGAAAGTATTAGTCTTTTAAAAATTTTATGGCATTTTTTTCCCTAAAACCTACAAGAGCCAAGTTATATGCCAAAACTGATTTTGGGCGCCATTTTTTCAAGATGGCGGTGCGAGCAGCGGTCGCTTGAGGTCGCAAACTTAGGGTCATACTTAGGCCCAGCAAGCATACAATCGTGCCAAGTTTCAAAACTCCGCAACCTTTTGCAACCAAAAAAGTGCCTAATGGCTGAACTATATGTGTTTATAGGTAAATTAGTGTACCGGTATGATATACATTTTGGGGAAAATCGCCGTTATGTGAAGTCAAGAGGTGCAGATGGAACTATTAGGAATTGTTATGGTTGCCATCCTTTGTTACGGTCACAGTTGCAAAGCTGCTACTTTAGAGATCACAAAACAAGACACGGTTCACGTTTCGAAGTTGAGAACAATACACCATTTCACATCACCGAGAAGGTCGAGCTGGTTCAACCTCCAAGTCTATCATTGGCACCGAACCCACCACGACTACGGACGTCTAAGATAACGGTAAATGATCATTGCATCTTTTCATATATAATTATTTTGACCATCGCGACCGAATTACCGTTGGTTCAGAGCTATACAAAAAAATTGTTTCGCGTATTTTTCTAAAATCGGTATGTGCAACTTTTTGCTGTAACTTTTAAGCGATTTGTTAATTTGTTCGATTAATTATTTTAAAAATATATTTTACTGCTTTACCTGATGATCAGTTTCTATAACTAGTTGTTATACTATCTCATATAATCGACGGCCTGGTATCTGCTCCCATGTTGCAGCAATGTAATGAGAGAAATTACCAAAGAAAAGTTAGGACGCTGAGGATGCTCATTGCGCCCCAAGCTGACGCCCGGAGCTGATCTTCAATAATGCAACAGACTACAACAGAAGTTTTACGTCTATGACCGTTATTGTTCCGTGAATTTAGTTCTTTGGGAAGCTCTTATCGTGCTAATTTTGTCAAATTACGGGATTTGTCGGATCTATCAGGCTTCCCCGAGAAACAGCTTATCCATCTGAAGTGCTGATCTCGTCCCGTTTGAGTATAGCAGAATTTCATATCTATCTTCGATCCGATTTGTTTAAGTGCACCCTCGTATCACCCGATGAGTGTCTGGCAAAACATCTTGTTATTAGCATGTAGAGCGACGCCAATTTGCACGTCGACCATCTTGCCCGGCCGCCGACTACTGTTTCAATTTTTGTAAGTGGTACTTACGGTAATGCTAAATTTATATGATTAAATTACCCCCAACATTGGGTGTTTGATAAGTAAGTCACCGTTTGTGTAAGAAATTTTGGAGCGTATCCACATCGGACGTGCTATAACGCCTTAGGCGCTCTGCTCCAGTTAATAGAAAGTAATTTCTGGAACTGTGTTCCAGGAAAGCACGCGTAAATATTTCGCTTATCACGCCACGTGACGTCACAAGCAACAGGTAAGCTTCTTACGCACTGTTTTTTACATTCGTTTCTGCGGTTCTGTCCTTCCCCTGGTGATTTTTATTTGTAAAGCGACGTGCAGTTCGGAATTTTTTTGCAGTAAAATAAGCTTTTCAGCAATTTCACAAGGTAAGCCCTTAATATCTGAAGTTAACCGCGCACATTTCTCATCGTCACGTCGATGAGAAAATTCTTCTCTTAGAATTTCTCCAATTGATCGCCTACAGACAAAACAACAGGTAGCGCTCTTAAAAATAACACGAATTTGTTTCTCCTTCTTTTCAGGTACAATAATTTTTGCTATCGTAAATAAGTTTCCTTCTATTTCAGTCTTGGTCCTCCCCCACGCTGAACTACTGCACCCCGTTACGCTTAGTACCTGTCGTAAACGGAACTTTCCCTGCTGCAAGAAGCAAAATAGGAAATTCACGATAATGGACTATCCCATATGAATAGCAAATGAAACGTTTTGTGGTAGTAATATAAAAGCCGGAAATTAGTTGTTGGATATTATGTAAAAGGTTTCTTTTAATTTTTGTGAATTTGTTTTTATTTTAGTTTTTGGTGTTGATATTCCTCTCTCCCTTTCTCTCCCTCTCTCTCTTCCTCACACACACACACACACGCGCGCACACTAAGTGTTGATTTTGTTAATTGGTTTGTAGCAACGAACGTATTACGTCTTTCTAGCTTCTGATAACATGTAATCAAGTATATCTGATTCGTAGCAGCTGAAATATTAATTATGATATCGTATCGCATCCTGCAGTAAATATACTGCATTGCCTATTTTTGAATCAGTAGGCTCGAAGTCTTTCAGGATTCACCCTGTATATTAGTCATAACTGCAATACCAAGCTAATAAGGTGATATATTTACTAAAGCGATCTTTGAAGTCCTAAACTCATTCGCTAACGACTGATGTGAAATAAATTCAACGAAAATGGTGTTTTTCTTTGAAATGTTAAAAAGATAGTAAAAATAATACATGCTGTAGGTACAAATTGATGTGGCTTCTTACTATTTATCACAACAAACAGTTTGCCTTGCTCCCCAAATATAACCGTTAACAAATTGCTCCAGCATTTGAGGCAGATATGTAATTTTTTTGAAACGTTGCTCTATTCGCTCTAAAAATATTAAAAGCGATGTCAGATCTTCTTTAAGCAAATTATGTTCCGTGGTTACAATGCTGACACAAACTGAAGAAGCAACGTAACTACTATTAATATTAAAGGATTTTCCAAGTGGAAGTGATTCGAGTTTACTCTTTTTATATCCAGGAAGCAAAATCAACTTTCTAGTTGCTATGAGGTGCCATGGAACTCTATAAACTATATAAATAATTACTAAGAAAATCAACTATAGAAGTTACTGATTGATTCCTACTGTAGGCGTAGAAAGCCATCTACCATTGTATAACTGTGTGTAAAAATACTAATAAACACTTGAATAACACCGTTTAAAACCCCAGCAAGAAAAACAAGTATGGAATTATGCAATTGTTCGTTAAAAGCAGAGCGTTTGCTTATTTCAAAAGTTGAGAGAGGCGGCATAGAGCCAAAGGTGGAAGACCCGAATAGCTACACCATTGATATAGGCCTCATTGCAAAGAAGTTTTGAAAGTCGCAAAAGGAAGCTGCCCGAATTACAGGATGCTTTGTATATGAAAGCTAAAACACAGTGCTATGTATAACAATTTCGCGATTTCAAAGTGTTGCTTCCTACATTCGCCCCGGCCACTTACACATATTATCCCTCAAAAGCTTGACCACGCATTAATTAAATTATCTCTGACGCCTTTGTGGCCTCCATCGGAATTTAATATCGCCTAATGTGAGAACCGGCATACCTTAAACTTTTCCCTAGGCACCCAAATAAATCAGAATATCTGCGCTTCACGATTTTGTTGAAAGTTCTATGTGTGTACATTTTACACTACTCTATAGGCTAAATTAAGTTTCTGAGCGCATTGTAACCTCACTCATTCCACGGAAAAGCAGAATATAACTGACGTCACCGACACCTTTAGCAAATTGCTCCTACTGATGGCCAGACAGCACACCTAAGTGGTCAAACATGTTATAACACTTGTCAGCATGTTTACATCTCCTTGCATGCTGTAACTCCTTACCTGCAGTGTGTAATATGCCGGGATGCCAGCGCTTCACTATCGACATATATAATAAGGGAAGTGCTCTTTTGCATACAGTGTGGTCCATTTAGTGTGCAACAAATGGGAAATTTTTTTATTAGTTGTAAAACCGAAATTTAAATACAGCCAAAAGTTAGTGCATGTTCGATAACCATATCAGATTCCCTTAGAATGGCTTCAAGTCAAACAGCATACAGGGCAGGACAAAAAATATGAAATTCATTCAAGTATAATGTTACCTTAAAATATGGCAAAATTTTATTGAGAAAAGTTGTTTAGAATGAAAAGCTATGCTCATATACAAAGTCAGGGCCTCCTATTCGAATTTTTATATTTTTTGGAAAATTTTGTATTACCCCCGTATTATACATATTTTTATTATTCTGATTTTATATGTATTTAAAGTAGCTACAACCACATCACTTTTAAATAACTTTTAGCAACTTGAAGCATATTTGTAAAATTTACTTGGATATATATTTTTTTAGGTAACCGTCCACTTCATGTTTGTTGCAACGATATTTAACAGAACTTTAGAATTTTGCAAATAGTCTTTTTAACAAGGCAAAAATGCATTACTAATAATAATTTACATATAAAAAACAATTAAAGCATACAATTTTATTTCAAATTCTTATGAAAATACGGGGCTAATACAAAATTTTCCAAAAATATAATAAAAATTCGATAGGAGGCCCTGAGTTTGTATTTGAGCATACTTTTGATTCTAAACAACTTTTCTCAATAAAATTTTGCCATATTTTTTGAAATAAGGTAACTTTATTCTTGAACGAATTTCATATTTTTTCTCCTGCCCTGCATGCTGTTTGACTTGGAGCCATTCTAAATGCATCTGATATGGTTATGAAACATGCACTAACTTGTGGCGGTATTTAAATTTTGGTTGTACAACTAATAAAGAAATGTTCCTGATTCAATCTAAGATCAAAATTACTATACAAATTCGAAGGACCTTTTGCTAAATCTGTCTACTAAGTTAACAAGCCAACCTTATCTGGTGTTTTCGGTATCAACTCGGCAGCTAGACTCTTCAAAAAACTTCTTTTCTTCCTGTGACAAATTCGTGCACACAACACCCAAATTGACAAATTTGCTTCTGTCACACACAAACAAAAAACTGGACCACCAGATTATTGTTCAAATATTTATATATATTTGTTCTCAGTAAAGTGGCCGTCACATCATAAACTTAAACAGCAAAAGGTTTGACATACGTTGACGGAACATACCGCCCACCAAAAATAAGGTCTACACGAGCTTTTTTTTACAATTTTTTTTAAAAACAACTACTAACACTTATTAAGAAAAAACTAAAAGTACCATTATTGCGACGGTAGAGGGCACAATTTAGTACAAGGACGATGCATTACCCCCTGCGTAGTTTGGATTGTTGCAACTCTGCAAATTCCATCTTTTCCCGGGTGGATACTAATTATTCTGCCCAGTCTCCAAACAAGGGGAGGGGTCAGCTCGTTTTTAATAAGAACAAGTGTTCCTATGTCTAAATTTTGGAAGGTGTGAGTTTTATACCACTTAGATTTTTGATACAATTGATGCATGTATTCATTGTTCCAACGGGACCAAAAACTCTGTTGCATGCTTTGTATTAATTGCCAACGAGAAAGTCTATTAATGGGAAGATGAGACAGTTCTGGATTTGGAGGAGCAGTGAGAGGCTCTAGCGTTAGGAAATGACCAGGCGTTAACGAGCTAAGATCATTGGGGTCAGCACTTAGGCTGCATAACGGACGGGAATTCAATAAAGCTTCAATTTGGGCCACTAAAGTTAACAACTCTTCAAAAGTTAATATTTGGGCACCAATGACTCTGTACAAATGAGTTTTAACTACTTTTATACCACTCTCCCAAATTCCTCCAAAATGTGGTGCAGAAGGTGGGTTAAAATGCCACGTGATGGCTTCGCTTTCAGCGGCCATTTTCAAACAGTCTTTTAATTGGTGGCTCGCTCCAATAAAATTAGTGCCACGGTCGCTGTAGATGTCTGAGCACCTACCCCGACGAGCAATGAAACGACGTAGACAAGCTAACAAAACCATCAGTAGTTAAATCTGACACTACTTCCAAATGGACTGCTTGCACTGATAAGCATACAAATATACACAAATAAGCTTTTGAAGCTTTTGCACCCCTAGTGCGTCTTGTAACAATTGAAAATGGACCTCCAAAATCCACACCAACATGAGAAAAGGGTTTTGCTTGAGAAACCCGAAATTTAGGTAAATCGCCCATAGGGTATACAAAACTATTAAGTCTAAATCTAAAACAACGATAGCATTTTGATAAACAACTACGAATACGGCTACGCGCACCAAGAATCCAAAAATTTTGCTGTAGCAAATAGTGAGTGGTGTTTACGCCAGAATGTAAGTTTTGATAATGAATTTGTAAAATCAATAGTTTTGAGGGAACATGAGATGAAGGAAGTAAAGCTGGATGTTTAGCTTCAAATGCTAACTCTGATTGAAATAGCATACCTCCAACATTTAGAATACCTTTTTCATCTAAAAAGGGGGCTAATTTCATAAATGTCTTGGGAAGTTTCTTACCACGACGAAGAGCCGAAACTTCTTGTGCAAAAAATTGCTCTTGGATTACTTTTACCAAACATAAGAGAGCTTCATGAAGTTCCTTTTAAGATAAGGGTCCCAAAATTTTGTCAGAACATCTAGTATTTCTAACGAAACGCAAACAATAAGCAATAACACCCTGTATTTTACGAAGAGATGAAATACGCGTGAACAACGAATCAATAGCGTTTGAAACAATTTGACCTATCAAAACAATTTTCCTTTCTTCTAAGTCACTATTTTCATATACTACTCTTTTATTAGAATCCTCTAGAGGCCAATCAGTAGAAGATAAACGAAGCCACGCAGGTCCCGCCCACTATGAGGGAAACGCCATAAATTCTTCTGGGAGGAGACCCCGAGATGCTGCGTCGGCGGGGTTCTCAAAGGAACGTATGTGATGCCAACATTCCGGTGGAAGCCGTTCTTGAATGAGGCTCACTCTATTTGACACAAAAGTTTTCCACCGATGCGGAGAAGATCGAATCCAATTTAAAACAATTGTGGAGTCAGACCAAGCAAATATACTATCTATGGTAATAAGGTGTTGGAACGTATTTCTCACCCATAACACAAGAGAAGATAACAACACCGCAGCACATAACTCAAGGCGAGGGATCGACAAAGACTTCAAAGGTGCAACCTTTGATTTGGCACAAAGTAACGAAACGATAACTCTACCATCTGGGTATGCACAACGAAGATACACTACACTGGCGTAGCCTTGCTCTGAGGCATCGCAAAAAGAATGAAGCTGACACAATACAGACGTATGATCTGGCACTACAGCTCGAGGGATTTGCACCGAAGCAATACATGGTAATTGAGCCTTATATTGCCGCCACTTGTTCACAATTTGTGGAGGAAGAGCATCATCCCATCCAACACCTAAAATCCATAACATCTGTATGAGACGTTTCGCAAAGAATATAACGGGACACAAGAACCCAAGGGGGTCATAAATACTAGCTATTTCCGATAAAATCGAACGCTTAGTACAACACCACTCACGAGATTTCACAACAAAGGAAAACGAATCTATCAAGGATTGCCAATGAAGGCCAAGAACTTTAGTAAAAGTATCCTTTTCAAGGTCAAAAGATAAACTATGTTTCGAACAATATTCATCAGGGATGGTTTTTAACAGAGAAGAATGGTTGCTTGACCATTTGCGTAATTCAAAACATCCTGAACCACATAATCCTAAAACTTGTCTTTGAACTTCAACCGCATCTTCTATCGATTTAGCACCACAAACAAGATCATCGACATACAAATTCTTTTCAATAGCTTGAGAAGCCAAAGGAAAAAGCTGTCGTTCTTCGTCCGCCAATTGCAACATGGTACGAATGGCGAGAAATGGAGCCGAAGAAACCCCATACGTCACTGTGTTAAGCTGATAAATTTGCGCAGGTTCCGTACGAGAAAATCTCCAACATATTAACTGATAACGCCTTTGATCCTCGGCAATTAAAATCTGGCGATACATTTGCCGAACGTCACAAGTAAAAACGAATGAATAAACACGAAATTTAAGAAGAATGGCAGCAATGTCATTCTGAAGCTTAGGGCCTATCAACAGCGAATCATTGAGCGAAGTTCCATTCTCATCTTTGGCCGAGGCGTTAAAAACTACACGTATCTTCGAAACATTATTTTCAGTTTTAAACACACAATGATGAGGAATTACATAAGAGTTTAAACCTTCAGGAAGTACATCAAAAAGAGACATGTGACAGGAATCTAAATAATCTTTCATAAATTCTACATATTCTTTTCGAAGTACAGGATTAAAATCAAATTTACGCTCAAGAGTAAAAAGCCTGTGTTGAGCTATGTCTAAAGATTTGTGAAAAATAGGTTCATCAGATTTGAATGGGAGAGAGACCCCGAAACGACCCTCGGGAGTTCTAAAATAAGTTTTCTGAAAATGAATTTCCGCCTGGTGTTCTTCTGGAGAAATAGAAATCTTTTCAGGAACTTCCTCAAGTTTCCAGAATGATTTTAAAGTATCATCTGAACAAGGAGTATCAATTGCTGCAAAGAAAGATTGCACTGGCTGAGGCAACATTGAAGTGGAAGCCGGTCCAACTAAAATTACCCCAAAAATTGTATGAATACCAATGAGAGAACTATCACCATTTTGCTCAATACCCGGAAGCACAATTGAAGAATAAATGTCTGCACCCAACAAAATATCCACAGCACCAGGTTGGTTCCAGTTCCAGGTAGGATGTGCCAATTGAAATGGTTTCAAATGAACTATATTTAAAAAAGATAAGGTAGCGGAAGGCATATCAGAACAAATTGTAGGAAGAATAATAACATCCAAAGGTAATGGCAGTTGCGAAGAGCCAAGAGGTCTAATCAAACAACGAGATACACCTAGAGAAGGTCTAGTAGACATCTGTCCTAATCCTGCAATAGGAATTGAAGAACGAACACGAGGTAAATGAAGTCTACGAGCACAATTGTCGGTCATAAAACTTGCCATTGAACCAGGATCACACAAGCCTCACACACGGTGAGGTTGACCTTTCACATCTAAAATTTCCAAAATAACTGTAGATAATAATACAGTTTTACCTATCTGAGTATGTAGCACACTAGTACCCACATGTACCACAGGACTATCAGACGAATTCGAAGAAGTAGTCTGCGTTTCAATTGGAGAATCACCACTATTAATGATAAAATGTAACAACGTATGATGTCTTTTCGCACAACTAGAGCAAGAAACTTGAGATGGACACGAAGCCACACCATGAGAATCTTTCAAACAATTAAAACACAAACGAGCACGTTTTACAGCCGCATGACGATCCCTAGGTGTCATGGACATAAACTGAGAACAACGATATACTAAATGACCTCCCTGACAAATGTTACACCCTACACCAGATCTCGAAACTAACTTTTGTGAACCACTGGAGGAAGCAGCTTGTACAAGTAAAGAATTAGGTTTAAAGTATGAACCTTTAGATTGTTGTGGGAAATGAGGTTTACCAACCGAGTCTCCTACACGAGATGATTTGAAACCTGATGAAATATTGGTTGATACCTTCGAGGTAGCAATAGTTTCTAGAGCAACGCACTGTTTCAATAGGAAATCCTTCAAATGTGAATAGGTAGGAATTTCCATTGCATCACCATGTAGCTCGAAACGTCTACGAATTGCAGGAGGTAATTTGTCCTCTAACAAATCGACAACAATAAAATCCCAAGCTAATATGTCAAAACCCAAAGTATCTAAAATGGCTAAGTTTTGAGAAAATGTATCCACAAGACAACGTAATTCTTTCGAGTTTTCGGAGGTCAACGGACGATAATTTTTCAAAATATGCCAGTGACTGCTAGCTAACATACGCTTATTTGAATATCTCTCTATGACTGTTTTATAAGCTAACTGATAGTTTTCCGGAGTTAAAGGAATAGACTTTACTAAAGAAAGAGGTTCTCCATCTAGAGATAGCAATAAATATTGAAACTTTTCAATTTCCGAAAGCTGTCTTTGGTTGTGTACTAAACTGTCATAGAGACTTATGAATGATTGCCAAGAGAGCAGATCACCAGAATATTTTCTAAGTTCTAATTTAGGTAGATTAACATGTAAACAAGACTTTTCAAACTCAATTGATTTTGATTCAAGCACAGGTGATTCTAACACTGGGGGGAAAATTGATTCAAAATGTACACACGATTCAAAATATTGATTTTCAACTTGTTTCCTTATAATGTCTTGAGCTAGCAAACCAGAATCATCGGTCTGAGTAATAACTTTTAAATGCAAATCTTTAAACTCTTTGTACAGTGTCTCTAAAGTCCTATATTTTACTTTAAATAACAATCGCAAATTCTCGTTAACACTTGCCTCACTTGCTAATTCAAAGATTTCCTCAATTTGCGAGATTGCAATTTGTCTAGCTAAAAATGTTTCCTTCGTTGGAGCCATAATTATAGACAATTAAACTCTAGCTTACAGTGTATCTACTCAAAAATTTGACAACACAAAGTACAAGTTGTACTGTTCAATAAAATTCAAAGAATACAAAGCAGCAACAAATACACAAAAAATAGTGAGCAGGCAAAATAATAACAAACGCAGGTAATGTAAGGTTGCAACGACCTTTGTCACTAAATGCAAACTAAATATTTAAATATACCAAAACACCGTAAAACAACTCTATACAAACGTTATTTTCTCAGTGAACTGTAACTAGTTTGTTAATCCAACGGACCGTTCTATCCCGGCTCGAGGACCAAAAATGATTCAATCTAAGATCAAAATTACTATACAAATTCGAAGGACCTTTTGCTAAATCTGTCTACTAAGTTAACAAGCCAACCTTACCTGGTGTTTTCGGTATCAACTCGGCAGCTAGGCTCTTTAAAAAACTTCGTTTCTTCCTGTGACAAATTCGTGCACACAACACCCAAATTGACAAATTTGCTTCTGTCACACACAAACAAAAGACTGGACCACCAGATTATTGTTCAAATATTTATATATATTTGTTCTCAGTAAGGTGGCCGTCACATCATAAACTTAAACAGCAAAAGGTTTGACATACGTTGACGGAACAGTTCCATTTGTTGCACACTGAATGGACCACACTGTATAATGGATTATGTTCTGATTTTCTCTTTATTATTCATAGCTCTGTAATTAGTTTTTGGCTATTAGGGAGAAACCAGAGATAGGGATGTTTGCTAATCTATCTACTACGTGATTCCTGACTTATACGCATAATTGCGAGGAATGATAGTTCGTGATGTGTAGTGATGGGTAATTAAAAAAAGTGTAGTAAAAGTATTTTATTAATGAAGATAACGAATTAATTATGTAACTTAAAACTGGAGTATCACAACAATTGTGGGAAGTGATTTCCTTCATTTTCGATGAACACCTGAGCGCGTCGAATCGATGCTGCACCACACGTACGTACTGGACAACACGTAGAAAAGTTTCTCGACCCGGATAATATCTTTGAGAAAACCTTTGTGCATAAAGCCGAGCTGCAGCTATTAAATTTCCCCGTAAGTGCATACCATGTTCATGAGTTCTGCGTTGGGGAAGTTAGGCGCCCTAGTTTTTCTTTTACGAATAAAAGAAGCTCCAATTTGACAACTATTAACGGAGAGTAACAGATACAATTCAATGTAAATGCGATAATTTTATATTTTACTACTTCACCACTCTCAATATAATTAATTCCTTATCTCCGTTAATAAAAAACTTTTTTTTCTATAGCACATGTTAAAGTGTGCTTTTATCAACTCAAAACAAAAGGTCACATTTTACTTTAACAGCAAGGGTAGATAAAGTAGCACTTTAACATCAAGGATAGATAAAGTAATTTAATTTTCTAACTTTTGTTTGAATTAAATATGACAGCTTCGTATTATCGTAGCAACCCAATCTAGCTACTGACATTTTGAAATGTGATTGACTGTCCTTATTTTCTTTTGAAATTGTTAAAGTTCTTGCTATAGAAAAAAATATTGTATTATACACGACGATAAAGTTATTTTTATCCACTCTGGAATCATTAACGTCTCGACTTCGTCTCGACGTTAAACGATTCACTCGTGAATACAATTTAACTTTATCGTCTTGTATAATAAATTACTATTACTATACTTTTTTCTAATTACCCAACACTACACATCACGAACTGTCATTCCTCCCAATTATGCGTATATATTGTATTGCCTTTATTATGAAGGTTGAATATCAGGTAATTAAAATTATTAAAAATATTTAATTAAAATTGTTGAAAGTGAATTTATGTATTTCAAAAGAAATCAGACTTATTAAATATGTATTTAAAAATAATAGATTAAAATACGAATCCAATTGAACAATGTAAGAAAAGAAACATAAAGGATCTATAAAATGATGTAAAGATTATTTAAATAAAAAATGAAGGGGAGTAATACTAAATACTTATTTGAAAGAACTCATTTAATATACTGGATAGTCAAAGGAAGTAGATTAAAATAATGTGTTTAAAATTTTAAAATAAGCATTATTATATTACTATGGAAAAATGCTATTTTTAGGCGATTTTGATAGGAAAACATGTGAAACTGAATTGTAAATAGTGAAAATTGGAAATGAACCGTTTCATAATATATATGTATTTGGAGTATGTAAGGGTTTACATAAATAAAATTATCAAGAATGAACATAAAAGTGAAATTTTAAAAATAATAAAATATGGTGTATTAGTAAGAGGAATTAATCTGGTAGGAATACTATAATTTATACAGATATTAGCTACAAAAGTAATTATTGGAATTTGATATTGTACGTCGTTTATTATCAATTACATCATGTCATGTGAATAAACTGGCGGTGTATGTTCCAGAAGTGGTCCACAATTAGTTTCTTGAAAGGCATCAAACGCTTTGCGAATTGGATGAGGGGTTTTTCAATTACTGGTGTAGGAATCCATAGAACACCTTATTGAAGTGTCGTCTTGTCAATTGGGTATTGTCAAGTCTGCTTTTGCTGAATTGATTACTATTTGTTGGATGTTGGGAAGAGACATTTCAGTTGCAGCTAGTGGGACTTGTTGAGTATCCAGGTGGAAGTAGCAGGAATCCTGTCGTATTTTGGTTGGAAGGCTTAAGTAGTTGGTGTTGGCTGATTACGCTTATTCTGGGCTTGGTGTACAAGTTGAAAAACTGTTGTGAGCGGCTGGAATGCTATTAGAACTGGAAGGAAATAAATTGCATTCCGTGTACAATTGACAATTAAAACTATTTATAAAGAAGTGAAAGGAAAAGCATTAAAATAAAATATGTTGTTTATTGAATGACATATGGTAATAAGTGTGTATTTATGATTAATTCCAACATTCATAAAAACATAAATTACATTGACAGATAGAAATTTGACATTTGACTTTGAAGTAAAATTTCAAAAAACAAAAACAAATCAAATATCAGAAATAACGATAGTCATTGTAATGTTATGAGATCTCAACCTATTATTAAGAGTACTTACGTTCTACCGGAGCTAATGATATTTCGTAATACTGATGATTAATGATTTAACAAAAAGGGCAATTTATATGCCATAAATACATTTCAATACAAGTAAAGTCAAATGCAATTGCTAGTAGCATAAAAAATAAATGTTTATAAAATTAAACCATTTACATACAAGTTACTTAATTATAACATAAAAAGTACCGGAACGTGGAATCTTAACAGTATGTATATTGTATACCTATTGATATAAAATAGGGCAGAAAAATAAATATATGCCCTGGTGCTCTTGTGACATTTGATTTTATTGCTCAAGTAGACATGTATGTGCCACAAGTATAAATTAATTGGAACCAAATGTCAGATATTGTGTACAATTGGTCAATATTAGCATCGTGCAGTTTCTAAAAATAATAAACATTAGTCAATCGATGTTTATGGAAATGAAGTGCATCAGAGTGGAAAGTGGATCATAAATATCAGGAGATCGCTAACTGTTAAGTTGTTATGAGTCAAAAATCATTTATCAGTATCTACCTATGTAATTAATTGATCTATTCCTGATAACTCTAAATTTTACACACAACTTAATAAGCTATTAGTCAACTCCCATACTTCAATGTATTATGATTTCTAAATAGTTTAGGTTATTTTAGGCTTCACCTCACGCATCGAGCTACTATGGTTGTCTATCCTGATTTCAAGGTTTTTCCAAATTTTGAGCAAGGCTCCTATCTTTTTCGACCATTTGCCATTGCGTTTGTGAAGGCAAATGTGCCTTTAATTTTGGAATCTTTACGGGCACCCGCCTTAGGAAATCGTTTTTTGGTTTATGAGCTCTTCCATGGAATCCTGATCAAGTTCCTAGAAAAAACATTTTTAACGATTTCCCAAGATCAAACATGGGTTGGAAATATACTGAGCAAGCACAAGTCTCCACCTTCACAAAACAGAGCAGAACATCTTAATGATAAGCCTACCTGCCTTTTGTTTTAATCGGCTGGATTTCATTGGCCTTTTTTCCTGCTTAGAGGAAATTTAGCTCCTTGTGAACGCACTTGGTTCTTGAGTTACCGAAGCTTCTTTGCTTGGGATTCATGTGTGTAAGGATTCCTTCTTGGCAAGTGGTTCGAAGTTAGAATACTCTTGAAGCTCTATCGTCGAAACGATAATCTCCCTGTTTAGACCTGGCGTTAACACATTTGCTTACTACTCGGTGAATCAGCTACAGAAAGTCTGTCCGCTTTATTTTATTCCTGCGCCAAGACAACCTCGGTCTATCCTGCAATTCGAGATTTCTTCGTATTGTAGTGTTGGCTTTAAATTTTAATGTGTATAGCAAATATCAAATCCTCTTCATGATTACATAAACAATAGCATAACTTAGTACTTACCTATTTAGGGCAGATTTTCCAATTTACTAAATCTGTTTATTTGTAAACGGTCAAAGACTAGAATTTTCGATGACGGATGTGTCTCACGTACCATCCAAGTAAGTATTACTTGTAATTTTGGCTTTTGTAAAGCGATTCTGCATGAACCGTGTAATTTAGTTTTGCACTTTCACTTCATATTACTGGCCGAGTATCACGTTTGAACACGATTTAATTTCGGTGAAAAAGCTGATGATTTGGAGAGAGAGAGAGAGAGAGCGAACACCACCGATTTCGACTATACACAAGACTATAAGAAATGCAAAATTAGTAAGGAGGAAATAAATGATGGACATACAAGCATTCAATCAAGAAAAGGACGCTTACTTTGATGATCTAACTGACTCTGCTGCATAGAGTATTTGAACCAGGCAGCCTATACAAGCTTCATAGACTCGTTAATGGTGTTGGGTAGGGCATGAAAGTAAACTATATGGAAGAGCTCGTAGAAGAGAGACGTAACAGAATTTCAAGCTGCGATTAAGGGTATGCATGAGAAAAACTAAAATTTTATGAAAACAGAGTACGCATGGTCTGGAATATTTGAAGGCGCCAAGAGAGTGACATACAGTCACGGTAAGGTTTTAGCCCCTTGTTAAATATACTAATTAATTACAAAAAAACGTAAGCATTGTTATCCGGGTCAAGATCTATTTTTCAAAAAAGCTTGAAAATCTGGAACGAAGTGGTAGAAGCCAGTAAAATGAAAGTAATGGTAGTAATGATAAAAAAGAAGATTACTCAGGTGAGCAGCTCTAACTATCTCGGTCCGTTGATCGAACAGAGAGTTTGTCAATAAGAGCCCCGCGAGTGACTAAACATGCTTTACGCATGTGTATCGTACAATATTTTATCTACGAAAGAATCTACAAAAAAATTAAATGTAATTTTACGTGTGTTAAAATTTTTAAAACACGTTGCTACTGAGAACGTGCTTAATGAAATATTTTAAACACGTTGCTATTACGACGTAAACTAATGAAAACATGTTATTAAACAGTCGTTTTACATACTTAAAACTAACATCTAAAAGGCAATTTTACACACTGACGTAGATAAATGAAATTTCTACGAACGGTTGAATAGGTCACCAAGAGGGATTCGATCAGACATTGGTTTGGAACAGTGACAGTCAAAGAAAAAATGGCAAAGATATTTTAATGGGATATGCGATGGAAAACAGTCGAAAACGTTTGTTCGTTCAGAGCAATAGAAACAAACAAAGAGTAACCAGGCTAGGTTTTACAAAAACAGGTTACTAAACATAACAAGATTGAAGAAATGAAGAGGTCCGGTAGCTTAGCGTGAAGGGAGTCTAAAATAGAAGAAAATCTGGTTTGCGAAAGCCAAGATAATTGTGGTGCGGATAAATGTTCTTGTTATATGTAAATGCACCACCCAGTGTTTTTGCACCATTTATTTATTACAAATAAAAAATGTATGCCTGCAGAATCTTAGCTTAGTAGGTATATATCCAAAATTTGCCGTAAATAAAACATGTAAGACTAAGTAATAAATCATATTAAACTTATCTGGGTGCAACGAGACGTGTCGTCAGCTACCAAAAGGTGATGGAGATTTTAGTGCTTAAGAATGTAAGCCGGTTGCTGGGCTTTAATAAAATCACAATGAATTTCGGCGGGGATTTTTTTAAATTCTACAACGGAAACCTTTCAGGACTGCGTCGGCGTTGGCAAGACAGTGAATAATGAACAAGAAGAAGCGACAAGGGCGACGACCGTTACATGATGGTTGCTAAATGATAGACAGTGGGACAGTACAAGGGCTCCTTTAAATTTATATGATGCGGGGGTTGAGATGAAATTCTATGGCACTCGAACAAGGCGAGGTAGGATTTTCAGATTGATAAGCTCTGCTTCGGGAAGCTGGATGTATCCGAAAAAGTCAGAATTTTATAAATATGGCACTGTAAGGCGCTTTTAACACACCTATCGCATTCACGGAGCAACAACGCTCACATCAGCACATCAGCCCTTTGCTCGATTGCCTGTATCCAACTTCCCTTTGATCCAACACGCTGAACCTGTCGTAAGAGATCAATGAAATGCTACTTCTTCTTCTTCGTGTGCGCCAAGTGCAGTGGCGGCGGAAATTTTAAAACGGACCTAACAAAGGATGGGAACTACTAATAAATACGTGTTACTTATGAGATGGCATCTGAGCTCAAACAGGAAAATACATACACTAGGCAGGTGGCACAAAGAAAATAGACTGAAATATTCCAACACCGTGAAGTGGCTATAAAAACGAACCTGAGATAACCCGCTAGAGAGTAAAAGGCAGTCTGAAATATTGTTGAAGTGTAGCATGCTAGATACATTTCAGCAGCTGCATGCACCGTATATGAATGGTGTTTGGGAAGTTGCAAGATGCCCGAAGAATTCAAAAATCCACAAGGTGCGTCCCTGAAAACATCTATACGAAGGCACCAGCAGCAATCACTGATCTGCCCGAGATGGCTACAAGACAGTGGCGTAACATCAATAATATTAATAATACATAATTATAATTAATAATAATAAGATTAGGCACTACAAAACAATGTCTTAACTAAGATAGTTTAAAAATAAAAACGAGATTTTAAGCAATGTGCGTACGCCTGGCCTTAATGTTTGCAAAATCGCTAATAACCTCTTGAAATTCCATTTTGTCAGCTATCTCCCGGTTCAATGGACAATAAAAAAAGGTTTTCCAATCTTTCCTGATGAATATCTACTGTTTCTGACATAATTTTTAATTTAGAGAAGCTTCTTTTAACCGAAGCTACCGAGACAGGTAATGTTAAAAATAATAACAGTGCTGTAGCAATTTCAGAAAAAATGATGATAAATTCTGGTTATCAACTATTAAATACTTAGCAAATTGCTTCACGCTTTTAAACTCTTTTAGTTTATCTAGATTATAAGATTTTTTTGCACAGGAACGAATGTCTATAGGAAATGAAGAGGCAATATCTTTTTTATAAAATATTTGAAAAGCTGTTGTTTTGGAAAAACTATCGAACAAATAATTGATACCCAATTACGTGAATATACTGAATTAAATCATATTCTACCGGAGGTTCAATCAGGTTTTAGAACGGGTTATAGCTGCAATAGTGCTCTTCTTACAATGACTGACGATATCTTCAGGGCACTTGATCGTGGAATGGCAACTATATTAGTTTTTCTCGATTTTTCTAAGGCATTTGATACAATCAATCATTCCGTGTTACTATATCCTCTCTCATCTTGGTTTAGAACCGAATGCAAGTTCACTCTTGTCTGATTACCTAAGTAACAGATGCCAAGCGGTTTTTTACAAAAATAACATCTCCTAATTTGTAGATATTACAACAGGAGTACCTCAAGGCTCGATCTGAGGGCCCTTACTTTTTTCTTTTTATTCATCACCCTTTGTCTGTTGTTTTAAATATTCCTCCCCTCATTTATATGCAGATGATACGCAGGTATATAAACATTTCTATTCCTGCAATATACATAAAGGTTGTGAGAAAATAAACGAAGATTTTAAATATCTCTTAAATATTCCAACGTTATATGCATCAATACTAAATCCAAGCAAATCAAAATTAATGTTATTTTGTAAAAAATGGACAGAGCATTTATTTATAGAATTTCAAATTCAATTTAATGTTGACGATACTGAACTTAAATTAGTTAGAGAAACAAAAACTTGGGCTTAATTAATGATGGAGGGTTACGATTTTCGTGACATATTAATAAATGTATCAGCAGTAGTTTTAACACCCTACGATTGCTTTATCAAAATCGGTCTGTCTTAAGTCGGGAACTCCGAAAAGTTTTATGTGAATCGTTAGTTCTATCTAAACTTAATTATTGTGACTCTATGTATGGTCTTTGTTTATCTTACGCTGATTCTGAGAAAAGTCAAAGGCTACAGAATATATGTTTAAGGTTAATATTTCGAATACCTAAGTTCGACCATATACCATATCTCTTACAAACTCCTTGATATTCGCTGGTAAATATGTCGAATCGCAAGTTGCTGCATGCTGTATGTTTATATCACAAAATTATTTTAAATAGAAACCCGAATTATCTCTACAATAAAATTATTCATCCTCCAGATGTACATACTTTAAATTTGAGATTTAAGGGATTATGGACCCCACCTATTCATTCTACCGAGATGTTCAAGCGGTCGATTACATACCAAATTGTTAATAAATATAATTCGCTACCCTTAAATGTCAAATCGTCTAATATTAAACATTTTTAAAGTAAATTACTGAAAATTAAACTGAATGCGTAATGTCGTATTATCTGCAGTAACAAGAGCTAGTTTTTTTTACTTAGCTGTCGAAGGAACTGGTGTTTTTTGTTGTTGATTTTTTAAAAATCTTTTATAATTATTATTCAATTCACTTCTACTAGTAATTTTGTTTGTCACAAATATTGCGCGAAAAGGGTTTAAGTGGAAGAGCAGCGGGCGCTGACAAGGCACCTAGGCTGAACTTCGCCTCAGATATAAATAAATGTTTTTTTTGTAGTCGATACAAGAATTTATAAAGGCATTAATAATAATAGTAATTATTATTATTATATTTGCTAGCACTTTCTGTGCACTTGTTTACGTGTTTATCCGAGCCGAATTTTTGACTTAGAATACCTATCTCGGATGACTATATGAATTTATTATGTTCGCATGTCCACATACGAAAGTGGTAGTTTCCAGAGTCAAGTATCGAGAGATCCAAAAAAGCCTGTTCCTCAGCGGGCTGTGGAAATTCAACGTACGAATAATATGTTGGTGACACTGTACGTCAATGTCAAATTCGACGTTATCAGGTTAGGTTTTCCGTCAGTTATGACACAAAATGACGCAAATGTCGCAAATCCTAATCTGCTAACCTCGAATTTGACATTGACGTACAGTGTCACCAACATATTATTCGTACGTTGAATTTCCACTGCCCGCTGAGGAACAGTTTTTTTGGATCTCTCGATATATGCGTCAAAACTGCAATATCATTGACCCGATCGCTATCATTACGAACGTGTTTGTTATGAAAATAATGTATAATTTCAACCTAAAAACCACTTCCAGCGAAAACCGAAGCATCGAAAACAAATGCCAGAAGTAGCGTCGTTTCCAACAAGCAAGGGACGGTCTTGACGGCAGCATAGAACAAAAACTAGTTTAATAGCCAAGCGGGAAAAATTCAAACAACTTACCTGATGCGTTGTTCATAATTACACGAGATTAAACATTTAGATACGCCGTCTTGCACGACCGGCTCATTTGTGTTTATCTGACACTTCGGGATTTATTTGACCTAACCAAGAAAAAAAACCGCGCACTCGAACTACTTTGAATTTCGAGATAGTCAACCTCAGATTATATGTTAAAAGATAGCGAAATTCGGGACCTAACCTGTAGAGACTTCCATGTTTTATTGATGAGCTAGCACACTGAGTTTGCAGTTAAATAGAATATTACGGATAGGGGACGTATAACCATTTTATTAATAATCTGATAAATAAAGATTACATTTCAATTTAATCATTTTACCAATTAGAAAACAGCTTACAGTAGCTTTACCTTAGCCATAGTAGTATACAGAAAGTACAAAATGCTTGCATGCGATTCGTTTATGGTATTCGAAAATTTCAGAATACTTCATCTAAATTGTTTGACTCCAGCTGGTTAAATATGAGAATTAGAAAAGTTTTGCTGGAAATATGCTTATATCACAAATTAATTACCCTTAAAGAAACCGTTAATCCTTAACAATGAATCAGTTTTCGCATGGATACACATAACTTGAATTTATGTTACAGGGGACTTTTAACCACGCCAATGCACAGAACTGCACCTTACGCTCTCTCGCTGTCTTACAATATCTATATATATAAAAATGAATCCCTATTTCACTTGGTCACGCCATAACTTGTGAACGACTTAATCGATTTTATTCATCTTTTTTTAAGTTTTCTAATACTGCGTAGAAGGTTCTTACGGAATGAAAAATTAAGAAAATCCAAAGCGAAAGCCGGAAAATTGGAAAATATCGAAAGTGTGTTGTTTCTATTTGCAGTCACACCTGTGCTTAATGGTTTGAAGGGTTTTCCCCATAATGTCATAATCCGCATCAGGTAACCGAAAGCATAAGAGATAAGACACTAATAGTTTATGTAATTCCAAATGCTTTACATAAGTCGTCGCAGTCAGTCAGTCAGACATTCAAATTTGGTTTGTGCACAAGTGATTGTGAAAACAATTCCGTGTCGTTTTAGTGTCCGTTACAATGCCAAAGGCACGACGAGTTAACATAGGTCGTCGAAGGCAGTCAGCTGCGCGGGTATCTACTTTACGTGCGAACCGCAATGATGACCAGCGCGCTACGGATAATGAAAATAGTTGTAGCTATTAGCATGTTTTTAAAATGAAAGAAATCGAAAATTCGAATATCGGAAAAACGTTTGCTGAACCCGCTAATAGCAGGCAAATCAATGTTCGGGCAGGACAACGTCTGTCGGGTTCGCTACCCTTTAGAGGGTGAAATGGGGTAAATAAGCCTAAAAATTGATATGGGTGTCGTTATTGAGGTTTTTTGGGACGTTGATTGAGAAAACGGCATTTATTTTTAAGTCCAAGACGATGGACATGACATAAAATTGAAACTTTATAGTGGTTAAACAAGGTTTCAGAGAAAAATTATTTTTGGACAGAACAACGTTTGCCGGAAGGGGACGGGACGGGACGAGACGGGAATGGACGGGAAGGGACAAGAAGGGACGGGGTGGGACGGGACGGGACTGAATTTAACGGAGTCGGGACGGGAAGAGATGGGACGGGACGATACGGGAAGGGACGGGTACGGGGACGGGGATGGGATGGGATAAGATGGGATGGGATGACAGAAAATAATTAGTCATTATTTAATACACAAATAACGAACCTCGCGCGTACGAAGTCGCGGGTTACAGCTAAAAAATGGCATACATTTTTAAGTCCAAGACGATGGACATGATATAAAATTAAAACTATATAGTGGTTAAACGGGGTTTCAGAGACAAATTATTTTTGGGCAGAATAACGTTTGCCGGGCCAGCTAGTTTATGATATTTACAACAATTCCTTTAAATCTTTGAATATTTCTAACTTCAAATCAAAACTTAAATTTCAACTAATGATGCAACAATAAATTCAATCAGAGAACAGAAAAATTAGCTTGTTGATTACTTCCTAAGCTCAGGTATGTTACAGACTTAGTAGTAACGGTTTTAGGTTAGGTTTATAGTTATATACTGTTTGAGGCTTTCGTGGTTATTCGAATTATTCCTTTACACATAGAATTCCGGCTTAGACCGCGTAGTCTTTGTGGATGAACACCCAGAATTCTCTAGCTTAATGTACCATGCACCTTGTAAACCCGAGCAAGGATCCACGCGACGGCCATGCTCTTTGGTGGCTCGCGTTGTTTAAGTACCTTGAGAACGAGGATACTTAGGCACATTTGCCCTTGTTGCTGTTTGAGCACCTATATTGACTAACGTTTCGCAAGACCTTGCAGCTTGTATCATCAGAGTGAAAGTTGCACTAAGAACTAAAGATAGGTGTGGAGCTGTTTATAGTCCTCTGTGCCAGTCGCTTGGAGCGACATAACGCTGATTGGCCGTTCAAGTGCAGCGAAATCTGTGGAGCTTGGACGTACGACTCAAAGTGTTTGTAATGCTTTAGATCGTGTATCACAGGAGTCCACGTTTTACTAAGCTTAAAACCATCTTCCCTATTTATATTATTTGGATGTTTTTCTATTTCTATGGTTTCACGTATCACTCGTGGCAAGTAGTGAGGTACTCTGACAAGTATTTTGGCTTGCTCAACTCTGAAGGTGTGCCCATTTGTAAATATATGCTCAGCTACGGCTGATTTTGTGATGCGTTTGTATTTGTAATAGCCTTTATGTACTTGAAGTCTTAGAGCAATGGAACGACCAGTCTGTCCAATGCAACTCGAGCCGCAAGAACAATGGACATGATATACGCTAGCGGTTTTTAAACTTGTAATTTTGCCTTTTCCTGATCTGAAGCCGTTTCAGTGGCCGTGAATACAATACGATGTTGCATTGTTTCAGAACACATGCTATCTTATCAGTCGCGCCTTTAAGGTAAGCTCGAAATGCTAAGCCTTCCAGAGGTGGGGATTCCTCTTTAGCCTTTTGTGTCATAGTCTTGTTTGGCGCTTTTAGTATGGCGGTGGTTGTGTATCCGTTCTTTTATAAAGAATAACATAGATGTTCCTTTTCTCTGTCTAGATTTTCTGATTCTGAGATACAAACGGCTCTGGTTGCCAAAGTCTTGAGAACTGTTGCTTTTACATAGTGTGATGGTGTGACTTAGCATTTAGATAATATATGTCGGTGTGTGTTTTCTTTCTGTAGACTGCATGTCCTAAACTAACGTATGATTTACGTTTTACCAGAACGTCTAGAAACGGAATACAGCTATTGTCCTCTACTTCCATTGTGAATGTGTTGGTATGTACAGAATTCAGGTGTTTTCGAAACAAATTCAAAGCCTGGAGTCCTTGTGACCAAGAGGTATCGTCTACATATCTAAACCAGCAGGTCGGTTTTAACTGTGCTTGTTCGAGAGCCTTGGTTTAAAATGCCTCTACTTAAATATTAGCGATAGCAGGTGATAGCTGTGGACACATAGCCGCTCCTTCGACTTTTTCGTATATATTTTTGTTTCAATTGAAAGATCTTCAAAGGTATTTTGCCTACAAACCAAGTTGAACTTGTCAAAATTTGTTTGAAAACCACTTACTTCAGTAAACACCAGACAGTGAGTCCTCCATAACCCACACTTCCGCTCAGTGACCTGGTCCCGGGCTAGTACGTATAGAGGAACTCCCCAAGACCTGGATTCCGACATAATCTGCGTAATTTCTAGATGGTAGGATCACTTTGGGCATTTTCAGCGATGTTGCTTCTATACGTGATTTGGGCGTTATTTTCATCAAAGACGTTACTTTTAATAAGCATATCGAACAAATTGTTTGTAAATCTAATAAGATATTAGGATTTATATTTCGACTGACAAAGAATTTCCGCAATCCTGATATTATAGAGTCCGTCAAAATATTCCCGTATTTTTTCAAAATATACCTAGCATAGCAAAATGGCATTTATTTTTTCAAAATATGGCATATAAAATGGCACTTATTTCAAAATAAAGCATAAAAAATGGTAAGTATTTATTTCAAAATGTTGAAATTTTAGAAAAAATGTCACCAGTAATATTAAAAATCCCACAACACAAATACAAAAGACAAAGTAATCTGATAAAAACGACGGGCACAAGGCAAATAAGTGGAACGTAGATATCCGAGGTGCATTGAAGGGAAGGAGGAGAGCGCGGGGTTGTTGTTGACGAGTGGATGTAACGGGATACTTACCTGAGCGTTGAGGCGCGCGACGAGCGGTCACCCCCGCCACGGGTCATCGACCTTAGTACCTGGCACTTACCAAAACTTCTGCATGTCTATTTTGAAATTTGTAAGCCCTTTTGTTGTGAATTAGCCACATAATATTGATTTTGATTGAAATATAGCATTCAAATATGGCATTTATTCAAAATATAGCATTTATCACGAAAAAGGGCATTTTATAGCATTTATAGCACCAACAAATGTGGTTCATTCCACCCCTTACTACGTGAAACGCCTAAATACGAAATCTGGCTATAAAGGGGCCTACAGTAAGAAACATGGCAAAATGGCATTTGAAGTACTCTTACTGATATACTAAAAATATTGTACTACGCGCATGTTCGCTCATATGGAATATTGTAGCTTCATATGGAATCCTTTTTATCATACTCACATAAATAGAATTGAAATGGTTCAAAAACGTTTTCTAAAAGTAGTCTCTTTTAAATTAAACTTGAAGCTTAGTTACACAGGAAAATTGCTATATTTTAATATGCTATCACTGGAACATAGAAGGACACTATTAGATATTAAAGAACTGTTCAAATTCATTAATGGCTTTTACAATGATAACTCAATTATATCACGATTTTTTAATAAAATTCCATTGTATTCTGTGCGGAATTCTTTATTCTTCTGGCACCATCAGTGTACCACAAATTTTTCGATAAACTCTCTCTCAGTTAGGCACGTTAGAATTTATAACTTTGTTATTTTCTAAATACTTATAGTAATAATACCAACACATAACATTGCTTTAATCTTTGTATCTTCATGTATCTTTCTTTTTTGTAATTTTGTAGTTTTTGCTTCTTTGTAATTTGTATCTGTCTTTTCTGGTATTCTTTCTTGTGTAATCTGACTTACTTGACCATTTTCAATGAGTTTGTAGCCAGCAAGTGCTTGCCAATTTCATTATTTTTGTCCTTTAAGTTTTAAATAATTAATTATTTATTTATTTGAAACTTTTTTAGTTGAAAAAGTGTACACCATGAGTTGCTATCTTTTTAGTTTATAATTAGGGCAACATTTTTAATTTTGTATTTAATCTCTCCTCCTGTTTTTTTTCTTTTTGGTGATTTATAGTTAATTTTTATATGTATTATCTGTGCCGGTCTATAATTGGATGGCTGCTTTTGTATAGATCATCTGTTGACTTGGGCAAACTTATAAATAAATAAATTATCGCCACTGTATTTAAATAAAGTATTACTTACATGATAAGCCGCCCACTTGGCTAGAAGCAAAATCCTATGACGAAATTCAGTAAAATTACAGCTCGCCGAATATACTCAGAAAACGGACGTACGTAAACTCCTCATTAGCATGTAATAGCCAGGTAGCATCTCCAAAAAGTATGTAAACTGCAGCGGGTTCATGTTAATGACGGGCGCCGTGTAATTACCATGATCTAATGAGCGCCTAATGATGGAATTTCATACTGTAAAATTTATGGTATTCCATTTTGAAGATGTGTTAATAAATAGAGGAACTGTTGCAAGAAATTCTCACTATTGATTCAGCAACGAAACCGAACGTTCCTAAGCTAATGGTTGTTGAGAACGAAAGCGGCAGAAAACTGCTATTAGCAGACAGCTGCAAGTTTTATAAAAAGGAAACTTGGAAGTCTTCGGGTGAAGAAGAGTGGTGTTGCACGATGCGATGTTGCACAGCAAAGCTGTATATCCTTTACAACGGAGCCGATCCTGCTATTTCAAGAGAGGATGGTAGGCACAACCACAACATTGACGCGAGGAAGATCCAGAAACAGATCTTCACAGCATCCTGCAAGAGGAAAGCCGAAGATGACTTGTTCTGCGGTCCAGCGAAGCTCTACTGTACTGCGCTTGCAAGAATGCCCAAAGTCGACAGCAATCTGCTTCAAACAACAGACATCGCCAACAAATATCTAAAACACAAAAATACTTGCATGTTATTTGTCTAAAAAGAAGTGGAAATAAGCTTTTCCAGCATTTTTAAACACGCCGAATATATATTTAATATGTATATTTCATCAGTCCCAAGCCTGAATAAAGTGTGAGGGGAAATGATGTGATTAGTTGTCGATTAATGTTAATGTTAATTTTATGATCCCGCTGCAGTTAATATATGTCCCAAAAACCACATGAACGGTGCCCGCTGCAGTTTACGTACCCTCACTAATGATCCGCTGCAGTTTACAAACGCTGCAGAAAACTTCACCGAAATCCGCCAAGAATTTATAGGTCCGGTTGGACTAAAGCCTCACCCTCATTTTCCCACGGATAATTGCATATACACCAGATTTGGTTCCATAATTACAAATAACCACCATTTCTCCGTTTTTCGACTAACAAACAGCCACACTGGCGTCAATTAGTTACGGAATCGGCCGTGAAGCAACGGCATTACATATAGCAATCATAAAGTAAGAGACTTCCGTCAAACGTTACCATATTCCGGAAGAGTTGCCAAATACATTGCAAAATACCTGTTTTGCAAATGTATAGATTTAGGAAATAGACCAGACAATACGTCAAAACCCAAGATAACGCGTCTTATTAGCTAAGACAATACGTGATCTCAAGTGCCAACGATTGCATATGTGAGGCAATGCATTAGTGGGCATATTATCATATACGTAAACAGTTGGAACTCGATCTGGCAGATACATTTTAAACTCCCAGAGTTAATAAGTTCAATCTAACTATGTTCGAAGAAAACCTAACGTAGCCAAGGAGCGTGACATAACTCGAAGAGAAACAATATAGCCAAGCCGACAAAACCAATAAGCTACATTTTTTAAAGTCGCATGACAATTAAGTAGCTTAAGCTAAGAAACATTCAGGTGAGCTAAGTAATTAGGGAGAACGTTAATAAATTGAGCCATATGAACTTATCAATTTCGCATTTCTATTACTTCTTGTATCCTTGATCAACTCACGTTGTTTTTATGCTCTCCTTCTCCCATTTCGCCGTTGTCATAAATCAAATTTTTTTTGTTATGTCTTTATTTAGGTTATTTGGTGTTATATTTTATATTTTCATTCGGTCATGCCGCTTTCATTGTTTCGGTTGTGCCACAGCCTTCTATGGCATTCTCTTAGGTATTTTTCTGGTACTATTTGACGAATTTTCGCACCAGTCTGGAATATCAAACCCTTTCATCTCAGATGTCTCTTTTCTAAACGTTACATTCCAGAGATAATTAAATAACTAAATAAAGAACTACTGACGAGTTTAGTGAAGGAATTATCGTTCTTTAACTGTGGATTACTTATTTGTCTTTTATTAGTCCTGCTTCTTCGTGGATTGTATAAATGATACATTAGAATAGGAATTGAGCTATGCCATTTCATCAAACAAAAAGTAATTACCGGCCAGTGATTAATTCTGCTCACAAACGCGATTCCATTTTCGCTTTGAAATATTTCTACGCCACCGTAAATTAATAATTGAAAGTCATCTTCGTAATTGAGATCCTTCACGTCCGCAATTTCGAGATGTGCGGTCAATGAAGCAAAGTTTATTAATAGTAGCGATTGTTGTTTACGTATATTAATCAGTTCGGCTATTCGTCGGAATTAACTCGGAAGGAAACACCATGTTTCAACGTCTGTTTCGCGGCATTAAATGATACTTCATTGTTCACTCTCGAGCGTCTGTAAGCTCTTCAAGGAGATTGGCAAAAAGGATATTATTTCGCTAAGGGCCGGAAAAACCACTAATCTCTATCTGGAAAAAAATCTTTGGGATTATAGGCCACTTCTGGAATCACGGGAAAATCGACGTCGTGCGTTCAAAAACAAAAGGAGCGGCACCGGATAACAGGCCTAATCACCACGGATTTTTTTTATAACACTGTTAACTCCTTGGTGTATTTACTTACTAAGATGAAAAAATAGTATGTCACACTAACGACTCGAGTTTAGTCACCAGAAGTCGATCGAACTAGCGCCATATAAATTAGGAAACTCGTCATGTTTCGATTACAAGTGCTTCCGGGAAACTCTTTTAGCGCCGCGCATAAAGTGCGGGAAATTAAACCCATGCCTGCTAAGTGCACTCGAACAAAGCTAACTCAGGCTGCAGCAAAACGCTAGACATAACGAGGCTGTATATTAAAATAATAAAAATAGCCGAGGCGTTCTGGCGGATCTTGCAAAAAGGAAAAAGGCGTTTTTTACCTTTTTATTATCCAGAATCGCATTTCGCGAGTGAATGCTGCGGCACAAAAAACAGATCGAGGGAAAGTTTACGACTCTCGCCAGTAGTTTCCAACATTTCTGGGAAGGAAACTTGCCGCTTGCTTTATTTCTCGCTCCCTCTATCAGTTAATAATAAAGAAGACACTGTAAAAGGGGATCGGCGCATAAAACGCGCGCCAATGGAAACTCGGTATTAATAAACCTCCCTGAAATTTGTAGATTGGAGTGCGTTGTGCAAAACACGATTTTTTGACAGGTTCTCCGAGCGCTAGCTGAACATTTGCATTCACCATTTAAGTGTAGCTTTCGTAAATAAAAACTGTTTTATTAAATGCACAAGAAGTATTCTATATAAAGGCAATGCTGTTGATCAGAGGTGTAAAATTTTAAGGTGTCTTTAATTTCGAATGACTTTTATCTAAGCCAACTCTGGAGATGATTGATGTACTTATCATATTTTATGAATTGCTGACTTTTTTATTGTCAAGTGTAAAGTAATGGAAACACTTTACAGATATTAACGATTGTAGTTTGATTATGGGCATCTTAACGAAACGATTTTGATTGCCAGAACGAGGCGGTGAACCGAGTTTTGCGGCAATCAAATTAGTCTCGCTAAGTGCGGATCATCGACTTATAAAAGAAAATTTGGGTTTCTAAAACACTATGCAATATCATTAATGTAAATAATAAATAATAGAAGCCATAACTGTGACCCCTGAGATACACCAGATGGGGTTGCAAAAATTTCAGAGGCCAGTTTAGCCAATTTCTGTACAGAATTTGCCCTGTACCTGTTGGGCACCATTCTCGTCAAGGGTAAAGCTTGAGCTATGTGCAAATTGCTACTTTTATCTCTTTCTCAATTCATGCAAAAATAAACAAAGTTTAGGTTTGAAGGTGCTCACACTGTACACTGTACATATTTTACAATATCATATTTTGAGTCAGTACGTGTCCCTTTAAGACGAAAACTGCAATGAATGTCATTGTTTTTATCTGAAAATTTATATTTATCCACAACTCACATATTACATATTTACACTTATATCAGTTGTATATTATAGACCATAAACCCTAGAATTTTGTAACCATCAAACCCTAACGTTTTTGTTTAGTTAGAAAACTGTTAAGGTACCTATATCAAATTTGCGATTTGCAGGTTAAGTTATGCGTCAGTCTATGACAAATAACGAACAAAACCTAACCTACGAGTACTAATCTCGAATTTGACATAGACTGACAATACTATTCAGTACTGCCAAACATATAAGACGAATCTCTCGGTAGTTTCCTAATTGTCACTTTACACTTGCCACTTTTTACGGCTGTCAATACAAAATTGATGTTTTTTAGATATTTATTGAGTTGTTGGATAACATTTTCAAAAGGCACGGGTGTGTTATTACAAATAATTCACTCGAGAAATGGTACTTTTCGGCCTAGAGGCCTCCAGGGCTCAACTCTTTCCCGCAGATTGTTTTGTAATGTAATTTCCTTATACCATAAATAACTATTATCTTCATCAATGTTGTTATAGACTATTAACCAAATTAATTTTAGTTTCGCTAAGAGCTTCATTACGGTACTGAGTGTGGTAAGGGATAGATATTATCACACTCAGTGCGGTAATGAATATTACCGCACTCTTTTTATATAAAAAAATTAAACCAGAATTTATTGGTGAAGATAAAATATTGAACTATACACGTTTGTTTATGGCACTTAACGAGACTCGTTTGATTGGCGCAAAACTTGGCTCACCGCCTTGTTTTGGCAGTCAAACTCGTATCGTTAAGATGTTCCTAATCAAACTTGTGTCGTTATAGTATTTAACATTACAAGCCAGGTAAAACAGTTTTTACTGGCGATAGGATTAGGATGACTGGCGAGCCGTTAGGCGAGCCTGTCATATCCTTGAGCCAGTAAAAATGGTTACCTGGTGTGTTTTGTTGATTATTTTATTTGTTTCTCACTTGTAAATAACTAGAAATTTACCATTTATTCAAAATGTCAAACTGACAAGCAACTAAATTCATCAATATGACACATACTAAGGAAGACAACTGTGGCTTTGCACGCTATCATTTATCTATGAGCACGCTTGTAAAATATAACTGGCTAGCCAGTAAAAAATTTACTGGCTAGCCAGTTAAGAAACATTTTCAAGGTGAATACAGTGACTTGATAAATTGATGTTTACAAGTGAGGAACAAATAAATATCATTACTAAGTACGCACGGTGTTGTCGGACTATCACTTAATGTTGCCGGGCTCCATAGCTCAGTGGTTAAGCATTCTGGCTACTGATGTAAGCGTCGCGAGTTCGATCCACAATCCCGGTGAGGTTTTAAAAAAATAAAAAATGCGGATGAAAACCTCTACAGAATGCCATCATTTGAAAGTGATGTAAAGCCGTGGGGACTAAGGTACCTGGTACTCTGTATGGTTAGACCTTGTCCACGGTGTTGGCAAAAAGGTCCTATGAAGGCCTACTTGCTTGATATCAGTTTCCTCACAACAAATAGTAACTAAATACTATTACTTAATGTTGATCAATATATTAACAATTACTTTCTTAAACGTTATTAAATCAACGAAATAGTAATTTCGGTAACTGCCCCGTCTATATGTTCTAAGATAACCTCTGAAATTATAATTATTTATATTGTGACTAAGTACTTTTTTTAAGCAGAAATTAATTGTTGCTAAGTACCTAAAACTCTGTTTTTCAAATTCATCGTAACTGTTGTATTGGTACTTGAATCGTTAAAAAACGCCATCTAAGTTTCAATAAAATAGTGTACTAATTAGTTACATGCTCGGAAAGTGGCATGGTTGTGTGTTAAATGTGATTAAGCAGGTAAGTTTTACAGTATTATAGAAATTACGGTTTTTTTTTTAAATGTTCAATATTAATTATATTGAACGCATATTCTTTCAGTAAAATGGATAAAAAGTATTTAACGCTTAAAGTGCAACTGAAACAGCTTCGAGAGCTTTCCAGAAATCAAGGGAAGGTGATACAATCCAAATCTCGTAATATACTGGAAGAATTTATGGATCAAATGAGAGAACTGCAGACACAAACTGATTTTATAAAAAGTCGAAGTTAAGGAAAACACAACCGTCACCGGTGGATAATTCTTGTTCACTTATCAGTCAGAAAAAAGTTCAGGAGTACAGAAGTAAAATATGTCTCCGGGGTAGTAAAGCCTAAACTTCAAGAAGTAACTGAATGAGTTTTGATATTTAAAAAGGAAGAATAAGAATTAAAGATATAGTTGTAGTTCAGTTTACGAAAAACAATTAACAAGAGATCGAGTGAAAAGCATAGAGAAAAACTGCCTCAGGAAAAACTTGAAGAAAGAAGAAGAAAAGACAGAGAGAGATATTTACTGCTAGAAAAATTCTTGTTAACATTGGTGACGTTGGTGAATATGAGTGCACAAGCAGTAACAAGGCCAAATCTGTCTAAAATAAGCACGAATAATTTGAGTAACCGTTAAAGCCTCAAACAGTATGAAAAATAAATGACTTGTGAAAACAATGGAAAACTAGAACGGACAAGAAAAGAATCAAAGGAACCATTAGAAGCTAGGGAATCAACGTTACAGAAATAAATCGGTTTAATAAAAAAAACTATGAAATTTATTAGCGATGGTATTATACCAGATTCATATGCAAGCGTTCGATCACAATGTGTTGAATGTCTAAAAAAATTGCGGGAGCAAGAGAAGTAAAAGCAACACAACCTCTTCATGCCAAAATTTGAAAAGCCAGAAGAAGAAAATCATAAATTAAAGACGGTTGTTGGAAGATACAAGAAGCCGTTTTATCGAGTTACTTCACCTCGAAAAACATCGTATACTATTAAATGTAACGATCCGCCGAAATCTAATGTAAATAAAATGTTACGAGGTTTATTAATTCCACCAAACACTAAAAAGCAGTTACTTTTCGGAGAAATTCTTCAAAAACAATTGAAGAAAAATTGCCAGTAAGTCCGTTTCAATTTCACATGACACCGAGTAGGCGTTGAAATTAAGAACGTTTCTATAACAGTGTAGAAAAAGTGTCAGTTTAAATGTTAGGTTATAAATGTTTGACACATCAGCTTTAGCTTTAACTATTGAAAATGCAATATATATTTTTTGAGATTAATTATTAATAAGTATATACTTAAGCTTGCTAACCCATTTTTTCAACAATACTTTAATGTTGATCCAGAAGATACATTAATTACAAACATGTGAACCATTATCTAATAAACTAACACCAGAATGTTATTACAGCACACAAAGGCAAGATACAAATTAACTTATATTTGTAAAATGTTCTAAAAACTTATTGAAATACTTATCTACTCGTAGATTTAAAAGATCTTGCACAGTAAAGTACTCCTTTTTTTCATGAAAATCCCAAATTTTTAATTGTAGGTCTTCATTAAATGTGAAATTCCAAAATGTTGCGTTTTTTTAACTATTTTCCGTCGTAGTTGTAGCCAAATTGAGTTCATCTTCCACAATTTTGTACACATCTGCTCTGGATACCTATCAGTAAAATAATAAAAATTTCTGCAGAATTGTTATGAATACTTACTGAAAAAATCTTTGCTACCGCGTTTATTATTTCACTTTTTGTACGAGTACGGCCATTTTTTCTGTGAATGTATTAAAGCATTTGTAAACTGCTACTTTGGTGTTTTTATAAAGCTTTTTTGGTATTTTGAGTACAAAAGACAAATTGTCAGAATGACTTTAAGGTGTCAGTCGCTGAATACACTCTAAAAAATTTCAATTCATGGTTTACTCGATGTCATGTGAAATTGAAACAGACTTTAGCTAAACTCTCAAAAGAAAAAACAGGTTATCCGTAAAGTGTTCCGTAGAGACCTGAGAAGATACAGCAATTAATAGACACTGCTAGATATTTGATACATTACAAAATATAGTATGGTCAAAATTTATTTTTATCTAGTATGGCCATGGAATACCTCCTAATTTATGAATGCAACTATAACTCACTTACAAAGCAAATGTCAAATTTTTACATTAAGTGTAAACGTAGTTGCATTTATAAATTAGGAACTATTCCATGGCCATACTAGATGAAAATAATTTTTTATCATACTTTATACAGATAACATGAGAATGTCAGCGAATTAACAGAATATCGAAGAAATAAATGAAAGACCATACTTTCCAAATAGAACAGTTTTTGATAAGTGATGATAATTTGAAGATGTGTCTCAGCAAACGAGATTAGGTCGTGTCTTTTATTAGACTCTCTAAAAAACTGCAAAAAAATTGTTAAGGAAAAGAAAATTAATGCGTTTTACACCACATTTTTGTCGTCTCAAATCAATTTGGATTATGCAGCCACAAAAACAAGATCGGGAAACTTGTGTATATATCGCGTACACCAATATTTAGTTAACTGTTGAAATACTATTTTATAAAAGCATTATACCGTACAGAACAGCACAGGAAATTGTTAAAACTTTGGTTTCTATTATTAATCATACATATACTATATAGCAAATGCAAAAGTAACCGCTTTGAGAATTAAGGAATAAATAAGGAAGATACTATTTCGTATCAACAGAAGGTAATCCAGGGCAAAATAAAGAAAATAAGAAACACTCTGCAGGAAACGGGCTGCAGTAAGCTGGAGAGTAATTAAAGTATAGTTAACATTCAATTCATTGAATATCAAAAATATATTTTTTTAATCTGAAGCATCAGATTCGGCACCTCCGAAGTAGGAAAAACGTTATTGGAACTGATGAATTAGTTTTGCAATAGATTTCTTAGAAAATTACATCATCAACTATAGTCATAAAATACAATTAATGCTCTTTGGTGTTTCCAAACGACAACTGTCACTGCATCCTGCTGAATATTACACGCAAACAAAGATTAGTTACTTTTGTTCCGTGAGCAACAATCTGGAACAGCCCATGGTGTTTCAGCTTGTATGGAACAAATAATGTTAGTTAGGTTAAGTGAAGAGAATTCAAACTTGAAGCAAATATTTTTTCAGGCGACCCGACATCTCAGTACAAAACAGGTCAGATATTTATCTTTTTGTTAACTGTTCTTCTGCAACTTCTTTTATAATATCCCATTTTGAAAGGATGCGCTGATTTGTCTATTTACAGTGACTCCCTTGGAGTCGAAAAACCGACTAAATAGGTACAGTGATATCATCAAACGGAAAGGGAAACATTTAAAATTAAAAGGGGAGTACGCCAGGGAGATATACTGTCAACCACACTTTTTAATCTGGCATTAGAAAAAGCAATAAGAGGAACAAATGTACAAGGAAGTATAAGAAATAAAAAGGCGCAAATCATAACCTATGCAGATGATATAGTAATTATATCAAAAAGTTAAAACAAATTAAGGAAGGTTTTTATAAGTTTAGAAAAGGAAGCAAAGAAAGTAGGGCTGTAAATAAATGAAGATAAAACAAAATATATGAAATGTCAGAGAAGAGTAATAGATGATACTAAGGAAGTGAAGATAGAAAAACGCACTTTCGAAAAAGTACGATCGTATTAATATCTAGGAATACAACTAACACACAATAATGATCGCAGCGAGGAAATAAAATAGAGAATTCAAATGGGGTATAAAGCATACTATGCAAATCGAGACATGCTGAAGAGTAGAAAAATCATCATAAAGACTAAGAAAGGAATTTATAGAAGCTTAATAAGATCAGTGGTATTATACGCGGCAGAAGTACTGTGTCCAACACAAAAAAAGAATAACAGTTGCGACTATTGGAAAAAAATTTAATAAAAACAATAACGGGAACAAAAAGAACGGATGACGGGAAGCACAGACAATACACGAATCATGAATTTTATAAGTAATGGAAGGAGGGGATATCGTGAAGATAATGAATGCTCAAAGAATTAGATGGCTTGGTCATATATGTAGACCGGAAGATACAAGAATAATTAAAGGAATAACAAAATGGAACCCTGATATGAACAGGCCAGAGGAGAGACCAAGAAATATATGGTAAGAAGCAGTGGAAAGCGATTTAAAAAGTATGAGCATAAAGAAATGGAAGGAGAAAGCAAAAAGCAGAGTAGCATCTAAGAAGATAGCAACAGAAACAAAAACTGTTCAGAAAAAAAGCGAAGACGAATACTGACAATTAAGGGTCTAATCCATCCCAGAAAGTAGATTATTTACTTCGTTAAAAAGAGGCAATATTCTACCCAGAATGAAACGCATATATATATAATATCATAAATGCCTTTCTTCTTTTTAATCGTCTCTGTTTAATCCACTTCCTTTCAGCTATATATTTCGCTTGTTGCAGAAGAATTTTTACCTTTGATAGTAAATGCTTCAAAAAAATACTTATTAAGTTCGACTGCAATTTCAACTTAGAGCTGCATTCCGTAACGAAAGTTTTCTTTTCCTGTACAGGCACAGACTTTAATTACCGGATTGACAAAATCAGGCTACGCACAGGCAACACGATCGGCGACCGGTAAGTTATTTACTATTTTCATCCCACTAAACCGATATAGATGCCCTCTAGACACCGTCACACGCACATACACCTCCATAATAATGAAAGTTTGATAAGATGAGGTGGTGATCCGTTCGTCACTATGTTACCCGTTCATTCAACCCTGAACAGGAAGTAAAATGTTGCACTCCCTTGACCTAAATATTATGGAAAATAGGTCCTATATTCCAGTTATATAATAGTTATTTACCATACAAGTGGGATAAGAGCATCATTAATATACTTGTGTGCTTACACACACGTATATTAATGATTCTCTTATCCCACTTGTGTGTGTAAGCACACAAGTATATTAATGATGCATTATCACATGTATTGTACAAAATTTTATTTAGAACTATGAAATATGTCAGATCTGTCATTTTCAAAAATATTTTAGTAGGGAAATGTCATTATTTCATGCATTTGACACTATTTCCGTTAGGTAATGAAGCCATTACATAACGGAAATAGTGTGAAATGAGTGACGTAGTAAGTTACTTATCGCATTGGAGTGGATAAATTATATTACAAGTAGTACAGTATATTAGAATTACGCTAATGTTAGTTAATCTTTGAGATTAAGTGCATTGCAAACCTATTATAAAAAAGTAGGCAATTATTGTAATGAGAATAAAATTCGTTGAATTTTGAGTCAATCGTCATCTCTTAAATTTAGGACATTGGAGAATGGGAATGACTTACTAAAGCGCGTTAAAAACTCTGTAAGGTGCTTTACGGAGAACTTCTCTCGCAAGTGGACGTTGTGAAACTAAACAAATTTAAAAGTTAAGAAAATGGGGGTTCAAAATATCTTCACCTTCATAATAATACTGAAACAATAAAAGGCAACACTTAGTATTGCATATTACAGTTTTTTTAAATAAAAAAAACATTACCTGCTATGCGATTTGAACTTCAGCCCTTCTGAACGAGCCTGCGAATGCGATTTCAGTAATCGGCGCAGTAACCCGAAGTAAAGCAGGCGTTCGCAGCACGCCGAACGAGTCAATAGCAGACTAAGTTAGCATAGTAGTCTAAGAGCTGGTGACATTTTTTAGTGATCATTTAGTTAAGGTCAATTTTTTTGAGAGAATGTTGCTGGAGGCATGTATACCTAACCTGCTAACCTCGAATTTGACATGACTTACAGTGCCACCAACCTATTATTCATACGTTTCAATTTCCATAGCCGCCCTTTATGGACTTTTTAATGTAAGTTTACGTCAAATTCGAGGTTAGCAGGTTAAGTTTTCCGTCATTTTTGACACAGACTGACGCAAAACCTAACCTGCTAACGTCAAATTTGACATATACTTACAGTGAAAATTGGGGATGTTCTGCCTCCCTCCGATACCGCTATCAAGGAGAATCCTTACAGATGACACTTATACATGTCTCCAGTAACATTCTCTCAAAAAATAGACCTTAACTAAATGATCACTAAAAAATGTCACCACACCAGCTTTCCTACTATAGGTTTAATATTAAGTTAGAATTAGTTTTAGTTTTAACAGTTTTGTAGCAGTTTTTGTAGTATATATAGTTTTATATAAGGGACGCTCACTAGTGTACGAAAAGAGGAAGAACAAAATCTGTGTATTGCCTGAATTCGGGGCACACGTTGCCTGTATAACAATATTTGTGTAACAATAAATGAAATGCCTCTCCCACCGAGAACGCCTCCAATCTGTGTGATGCGTTGTATTTAAGGCAGCCTAAATACAACGCATTTATTGTTATCCCTTGCTTTATTTTTAGATCATTTACCTTGTACCACATTTTTGTCAAAGGTAAAGCCTAAGCAATGTGGAAATTATCACTTCTACCTATATCCTAGTTGATGCAAAATAAACATTTGTTTTTTTTTACGATGCTCACCCTGTATATGTTGGGTCCAAAATATGCTGTTTTTTGGCAAGTGTAAAAACGTGAGCTATGTGAAAGATATTACTTTCATTTATGTAATACCTTTTGAGTGAAAGCAAAAATAGACATAATTCAGTTTTTTAAATATACTCACCCTGTATATATTACATCGCCATTTTTTCGATTTCATAACTTATACCGGCAACAGGCAAACAGATTAACAGACAGACGGAATTGAAAAAACCTGTTTTTCGTCATCTAGGGACCCCGAAGCGTGAAGATTTCGAGAAAAATCTCGGAAGATGGTTTTTTCGCAATTACAATACTTCTCTCATCTTTTAGACGGAATATCAACACGTTATCGAGAGGTTTTTAAATTAGATTTCGTATTACGACTACATGTCAGTGATTATCTTTACCCAGAATTCAGTGTACTGAGTAAGTTACGAGAAACCTTTCAAAAATTATTGTTTGACACAAGGCCACTTAATAACATTTTTTAAGGAACTCAATTAGCGTGCTTTTGTTTCACTTGACAAACAAAATACTTTAGAAATTTTAGTTGAATTTTCTAGGTTATGTCGTGCGTTTTAAGGATAAACATCATCAAAAAGTGGGTTGGGAACAAATATTGATCATTATCATTGATACTGAAGTAATAAAATGGTATTACGCCTTTTCTGGTATATATTTTAAATCATACTCTCTTCCTAAATATAATTCGTAGTATGCCTAACCTATTCTGTATTGTGTGAAAATGTTATATTGTATTAATTATTGTATTTATTATCATTTTGCTGATTTTCAGGTTTTCTGATGTGACGACGAAGTTAGTTTTCCCGATGTAGCGACATACTATACATAGTATTTTTCCGATGTGGCGACATACTATACTAATACCTAAAGCTTAACCGTATGTTTTATTATGCCTTAACCAAGTAAGCACGTAGTATACGCAGTAACGATGCATAAGCGGCCACGCAGTATAAGTGTACTTGAGTTCGCGGAGTGCGGAAAAATTTGCAAGCTAGCGGATTTAAAATCAGAACAATGTCAGAGTGTGGAATTGAGCGCGGAGGGGCAGTCGATAAAGCGACCCGTTAGCGGCTGACAGACGGCGTCCTAAAAATTACAGGCACGCGTGACCTGAGTTAAAAGGTGCATTTTAAAGTGCCAAGAATAGTGACGTGTTGGCTCAGAATACTGGCCACCGTCACACAGGGAATCCCGAGTGCGAACCCAGCCTCTGAAAGCAGCTGCATCGTTGGGCTGCTGCCGCTGCCAGAAGGAAGCTATTGTTTCGACGCCATAGAGGCGTCCTGGTGCAATTGGAGGGACACTTGGGAGCAACCGAAAGGTTAGTTCTTACTAGAAGTCGTGCCACGAAATAAGAAGCGATTGCAACATCATTGGCGATTGCTTCAATGCATGGTGGCGTATCAAAGACAACGGTGATTTACCTGTAAGCAGTCGGCGCGAAGCTATTGCGTCATCCGCTTTCTCAGCACGTTGTTTAAATTGAACGGGCCAGGCCGCGCTACTTGCAGCGAGCGCATTTTTAAGACAAGGCAATTTCGCCGAGTTATTAGTGCGCGGAATTTAATTACCTTTCGTATTATTGACATTTTTATTAGCGACCTATTTAGGGTGTTTTCATACATATAGCGAACAACCTTTTTTATTGCGTCCTTTTTATATGTATTTTCTTGTGTTTCTGTTTTCCTTACAGATTATATATCTTTTTATGTAAACTCTTGGGGGTTATTGCTGATAGTCTTTGCATGTGTAAGTTCAGCATTCTAAGTGACAACAAGCTATCCCAAAACGATATTAGTTTGTCCTTCGCCTCACTCACGATATTAATAGAGTCCGATACCTGTCTGACTGAATAAGCTAGCTGCCCAGGGCAGTATAAAGTAACAGTACAGTAAAGTAGAGGGCTAGGTAAAGCGCCGTGTTACAGATAAGAGCTGCAGGTCGAAGACTAAGAGCAACTGGAACCATTATTCCTTCTCTTGATATGAACGTACATCGGCCAAGGAGAAGGGGGACTCAACTTAGAGGAAAACGTTTCACAAATAGTAGCAGAAACTATAATATAAAGTATTTCTAGAAATTTGGGTATTTCTAAACCTCGTGTATATTGAATTTTAGAAAGACGATGGACTGCATCCTTATCACAAACCAAAAGTTGAGAATTTATTGCAGGAAGATCATCCACATCGATTTACTTTTTACAAGTGGTTAGTAGAAGCCTATAGAAGAAATCATTTGTACATAAGCAATGTGTAAAGGACGGAGGAGGCTACATTTGCAAGAAACTACATCTTTAACTATCGCAACGAACACGTTTGGGCCCATGACAATTCTTATGCAGTTCACGAAAGAACATTTTTCAGTAAATGTATGGGCAGGAATACTTTGAGACAGGCTGATTGGTATTTTTATACGTTCTGAAAAGCTGAATGTAGAAAATTGTTTAGAATTTTTAAATGGTAACCTGCTGCGCGATATGTGGTTGTAGCTCGATAGTGCACCATCACATTATGCAGGCCTGGTTCGACAATGGTTTTTATTTATCATTACTCTCATAAATGGATCGGTGGTGGTGGTCTAAGAGTTTGGCCAGCGAGAAGTCCTGATTTAACACCTTTGGACCTTTTCCTGTGGAGGCACATGAAGAATGTGGTTTATGTTACTCTTGCCTAATTCATTAATACGTCAATAAGTTTAGTAGTTACAAGAAAACTTCAATGGTGTACGTTTTCAAACTAATTTACATCACTACACATTGAATTGCGGAAAAATATTTATTTAAATGAAAGCAAGGTTGTGGCCTATTTGTAGCACCCAGAATTCTATAAAAACAAAGTACAAAAAGCTAAAGTCGGCACCAAACACGCCAATCACAATTTAAAAACCCAAATCTAGACAACCCATTATATCCAAAGATACCAGATCCAAAAACTCGAAAAATCTAGAAACCCAAGTCTATCACTCCAAATCCATATATACAAACACCTAGAAAATCTAAAAACCCCAATGTATCAATCTAAATTAAGAATCCTCTGAAACAATAGAACTCTAGCCCACAGAAGCGAAGCGCGTTCAGAAAACTGACTACTGATGCAAATTAGCTCAACGTTTTTCCGCAATTATACGTAGCATAATTAGAAAGTCAAAACAAAGTAAACCGATGAATCAAAAATTGTCAGGCTGATACACGATTTTATCACCACAGTGTGAGATACCTACAACAATGCATTATAGAGAATGAACTGTCAAGCAGTGACATTGTGGTAGGACAAGAAACACCAACTAATGCACTGAAATGCCAACTGCCAAACTTCACAAATAGATTAAGAATCCCTAACGGTAAATGGGCATATACCACCACCTTCAAAACGTCAAAAATAAGCACGTAGTCTGACAGGTAACTATTAAGCTCCCAAGGCCAATTAATCCACGTAGCTCTTCCAGAAAGGGCTTAACAAAACCAGGAGGCACCACACGACTCGAGGAGAGATACTGGAAAAATCCAACGTTAACAGAGGCAGATCAAACCTCAGATGTTCTTTTAAATTCGCGTAGTAATTACGTATTCTAAGCTAAAGTGAGGCAGCTGATAAGGAGGAACCTTAATAAATGAAGCAAGAAATAATTATGCTTCTGCTAAAATAAACGTAACAAAGATAAATATAAATATTTGGACGAACTATAAACATATATGTATATCTAAGTCTAAAAATAAGTATGGACAATGAAAATCCATTCGACGGATTTTTTATATCTTTCAAAGTGATATTCCAATAATGCTCAGATGCATTACTGGCATAGGCAGTAATGTCCAGAGCAGCTAATAAATTCAACTTGAAACATGCTGGAGTCTGGAGTCACAGCACGAAGGAAGAAATACAAATAAAGTAGCGAACTAGGGTGGAGCATGTGGAAAATGTAGCAAGAGCGAAGAGAAGGTGTGAGGATCATGTATGAAGGAGGAGAGACAACAGTTCAAGTTGGAGGTTAATGTAACATAAGAAAAGGAGAGCAGGTAGATCTTACACAAGATAGAAAAGCAACGTTTTCAAGAGACAAAAAAATTTTACGAGAGTAGCGCAATATAGAGACAACTGGTTGAAAAACTGGAGAGAACTGTGTCAATCGATTGACTTAAAATAGTTGTAAAAGAAATCAGGGCAGACGTTACTATTTATAATTATTAGCTTCTGGTTAGATCTAGCGTTCGAATAGGATAGCGTTTGCTTTAAATATACAACATAGATTAAATACATGTTTTAGGAAATCACCAGTCACCGTTCTATGTATTACATGTGAAATGTAAATAACTGAAGTTTCTTTATGCGATTAACCTAATCAGCACAAGGAGATTATTTTTTATAATGGCATCTGGCAGCAGATTTATTAAATTTACAACAGGTCAACAATCATATACGAGCAGAGACCATAATTATCGACTAAATTCGAAAGTATACTTACAGTTTTGAAGTAGGCTGAATTCAATTGTTTATTAATCCACCACAGTAGATTTTTATGTAGCCCAAAATAGATTTTAAATTTACATCAACTGTAGTCATAAATGCAGAAGCTC
This sequence comes from Agriotes lineatus, assembly GCA_940337035.1. Taxonomy (NCBI): domain Eukaryota; kingdom Metazoa; phylum Arthropoda; class Insecta; order Coleoptera; family Elateridae; genus Agriotes; species Agriotes lineatus. The sequence goes on along the minus strand of OW679195.1, from coordinate 30,425,929 downwards.
GGCACTCGCGAATACGGGGAAGAGGTACTGTTATTAAGTACGCCTTCGCTAAAGGAATCTAAACTTAACGTAATTCAGCTGAGAAACTAGATATGATAGTTTGCCTGATTAGAGTCATTATAGAACTTCTCTCCCAAACTGGAATTCCTAGTTTCGCATGCAAGATGCTAATGATCGCGTCTAATTAAAACAAGGGCGAAATGTATAGGATACACCCTCTCGTCGTGACGATAACAGAACTGTAACACCATGTATACTTATTACGTTCTAAGCATTCTCGGCAGCCCAGGCAATCAAAATACGTTTTATAGTGTATAGCAGGCATGGGCAACCTTTGCTTAGCTGAGGGCGTAATTTTTGGGATTTAATCAGGTCGCGGGCCGTAGGTAAGAAATAAGTAGGTAGTAGTGAATGAAAAAGCGATAAAAATTCACACATTTATTTTATTAATTATAATAGCATAATCAAACATATAAAAAGCAAATTAACAAAAAAACGTGAGTTTGAAGCTGAGAAACAAGATGAGCAATATTGGTGTCAATATCACTAGTACACAGGCGCAAAGTGGTTTCTAAATTAACATCTGTATGCCGAGTACAATGCTTATTTTTATTACTGTTCATGATTGAAAAAAGCTGCTCACATTTATACGTGCTTCCGAATTAGCAAATTATTTTTCGTGCGAAAACTTTCAGCTGTGGATACTTTTCTTCGGAAAGGTATGTTCTGTAAAATTCGCTTAGTTCCACATCATCAAATTTAGACTTCAAATATGAGTCTTCTTGAAGCTCGATCAACTCCATTTGTAGGTGAAGCGGAGCATCTTCCACATTACACTTACAAGGATTTGCAAAACTATTGAAAGTGCTATCCATATTCTTAAAATCGGCAAACCGATCAGTGAATTGTTGTGACAGTAGTTTCAGTTCTTCAGCATAGCGACCGTATTCAATGTTTTCGTGACTGGATAATATTAAAAAATGGAAACAGTTTTTACTTCTCATTGGTGTTTCCCACAAGCAAATTTTGTTTTGAAAAGGTTTAAGATGACTGTACAGCTGATTTACCAATTGCCCTTGTTTTTGAAGCTTCAATTTCAGATCGTTTAAGTGTGCTGTGATGTCTACCAGGAATGCCAAGTAACAAAGTCATGTTGGATCACAAATTTGCGGCAATGTTTTCTCTTTCTTTTCCATAAAATCAGCTATTTCTTTTCTAAGGTCATAAAATCGTGTTAGCACTTTACCTTTGCTTAGACACCTTACTTCAAATAGTATGTCACATCATCGTGTTCTGAAGAGGGTTCATCCAAAAATGCTTTAAACTGGCGATGGTTAAGACCGCGGGATCTAATGAAATTGATGGTATTTACTACGACATCCATAACGTTCTTCAATCGAATGGACTTAGAGCACAAGTTTTGTTGGTCAATAATGCAATGCAGAATTATTAAATCATATTCTCGCACATTCATAGCGGTTGCTCTTTTCTTCAGAATTCCGATAAAACCTTTTCGCGAACCGACCATTGAAGGTGCACCATCTGTGCACACTCCAATTAATTTACACCACTGCAAACCATATTGCTCAAAAGTACTTTGCACCTCGGCAAAAATATCTTTTCCAGTAGTGGTCCCTTGTAGCGGCCGTAAAGCAAGTAATTCCTCTGTCACTACCAATTCGTCATCAGCACCTCGTATAAAAATAGCTAACTGGGCTGTGTCGGATAAATCTGTACTCTCATCCAAAGCAATCGAAAATGCTTGAAAACCAGCCAATCTCTCAGTCAATGTTTTTTTGATATCACTAGCCATCATTTCTATAGGTCGAACAACAGTACGTCGCGATAAGCTCACTTTCTCAAACTCTTTGTTTTTTTCTGGGCACAAAAGTTCTGCAACATCTACTAGGGACTCTTTAACAAACTGTCCCTCAGAAAATGACTTCGATGTTTTCGCTAGTCTAGAACTAACTATAAAACTAGCTTTAACAACACTGTCTAGATTTGATCTTTGTGAATGGAACATTTGTTGCTGTTTCCCTAAATCGGTAATGAGTTTTTTTAATTTTATCCTTTCTTAACTGGCCCGTAAGTAAATTTTATTGAGCGAAATGCTTGCTGGAGTAATGTCGCTTCATATTGTATTCTTTTAAAACAGAAGTTGTTTCATTGCACAACAAACACGTAGGTTTACCACTTTGCATGATAAAAAAGTATTCATCAGTCCATTTGTTTTGCAATCGACGACATTCTGTGTCCACTTTCCGCTTTTTTAAACCAGATATCTTGATAGATTTTTTTCTTATGAGCTGAATTTGCTTGAATATTTCCCGCATCTTTTCTTAGTAGTTAAGAAGTAATGAGTTGACACGCGCGCTGAGCGATTTATATATTACCCGCAATAAGCAACTAGAATACTCTCGATCGTACGCGAATATGCGATGCGAGCAGTCAGGCCGACTGTTATGACTAACGTTATGAATAATGCTTCAAGGTCATCGGACGGCTTACCGAATGTTTATCCTTATTTGTTTGTCTTTTTCTAACGACTATTTCTGACTCGATCTGTGGCGTTCCACTGCGTACGCTTAATAATATTTCTTATTTTATATTTATTTTATTATTACTGTTGTTTGGCAGCAATTACAAATTAAATAGGTGTGATAAATCTTTAATTTTTTTGCGCGTTATTTGAAATTTCTGGATCTTTCGCGGGCCAGCTTGAAACTGGCGGAGGGCCGGATCACTTTGGGCTAATACAGCTTCTTGCATTTCATGCAGGTTCGCTCTTAGATTCACAAAAACGGAAAACCATAATTGCAACAAAGTTTACCAAGGCAGTTTATTTTTACAAAGTTTAATTTTCTCTTGCAGTTTTAAAAATTAAAGTAGTCTAGACTGGTATGTTGTCAAGAAGAAAAAATCCACGCCGCTAATTTGTCCTGGGCGTTTCTGCATAACAGCTTGTCGATTGATAGACCATATTGACATTATATTCGCAATTCGTACCAGAAATATATCAGGCCGACAATGCATGAAACACTTAACACAGTGAGAACAGGAATATATTTCTCTGCACAATCGATAACCTTCGAAATGTTCATGCGACATTTTGACATTCCCAGCGCTAAGCGTAAAGATGCTCGTGTAGGTCCAGCGGTGTCGTTCGAGATTTACAACCCCCGTAGTGGGAGACTAACGTCCCCTCGTTGTCTTTACACATAATCCGCCACCCACTGAGCTCTTTGCTCACCCTCCGGTGGCGCCCTTCTAACCTAATCGCACGCCAATATCCGTTAAGACCGAGTATCGTTGACTGCGATACGCGCCCTTAGATGATCCAAGGTCATAATGCGGCTCCTGCATCCCCTAGCAGCGGTAAAACTGTCGCCCAAGGTTGATCATGCATGCCAAACACACGCTGCGAATGTTTGTTTATTCGCTAACACAGTTTTCTAGAGTCGCTTTCGGTGCGCTTTATCAGATATATAAAGAATGGGCGTTTGCCTAACAAAATGAGATTTTCAGAATCTCCGAATATTATAGGATAAGGAGGAGGAAGATGTGTGTCAGTTTAAGACTTCAGCACCACGCACATACACCGCTTCATGACATTTTTTCGATGGCAACCTCCTAATCTAAATGCAAATCTGCGCTGGAGCTTCAAATGCGAAGCCTTCTATCAATATTTCAGTAACCCATTTAGTAGTTCACATGCGATAGGTCATTCTCAATCAAAGAATATCAGCTTCAACACTGACGGAATGGAAATAACCAATATTTGCTCAGTTCCCTCCCTGAGCGTTCTACATCTATTTGGGAGGCATTTTCAGAGATAAAAATAAATCGTCCTAATGCAGGCGCTTCCATCATGCAATTAGCTTTAATTTGCTTTATTCGAATTAAATTTGTAAACAATATCTTTAAAAGTTTATTAGTTGTAAATAATATTTTCATGCTGCCGCAGATTTTCCTACATGTGTACAGTACCGATAGGGCCACAATTATATATAACAGCAATGAGATAACATGAATAAGAAAATATCACGTATTGCTTAAGTAAGAAAGAGATACACATAGTAGTAAATATTCGAGTAGGCATGACGCTTATTTTAATTATGACAATAAGTCAACTAAACATGCCTACTAAAATAATTTTATCGTATGGTCATCTCTTTCTTACACAGGCATTCTATTTTGTGGTTCATGTTATCTTATTGCTGTTATGTATAATTATGGCCCCTTCCGTATATTTACCGATATACTGCAAAATGGAAAATCCAGGAAATCGTTATAAGATAAATACACATTTCTTTGTAAAATAGTTTTATAATTTGGTAAGGACAAAGAGTGAGATAAGTTGGAGGTTTCGAATTCTATCGCTAAAACCGAAAGAAAGAACTGACCGTTTCAGTTAATGTTTCTTAGGACCAATCGTGTACAGTAATGAATGCATTTAAATATTTTATCTACGAAATATTGCTAAACAGTCCAGTCAAAGGAGGGAGAATTTGATCAGAGCTCAAAGATTTTTCTTATGCCCACTTTCTTACGACCCAACTTCCAAAATCGAACGGGAAGTAACTTCTCTCATAAAATCTTCAAATCTTCTCACTGATATTCAACGGAGGTTGATCCCTCACGCTTCAAAGCCTCCTCAGCCCTATGGTATTCCAAAAAGTTATAAACAGGACACTCCCCTCACGCCCATAGTTCCTCTACTTACTCATTAGCAAAAAATCTAACCACTATCTTCAGAAAGTTCACTGGCAAGTCTCCCTCGTGTGTTCGCAATTCAGTCCATTTCATTGAACTTATTCAATATAAACATTGAACCTATGAAGCTACTTCTGAGTTTCGATGTCACTTCCCTTTTTACTAAAGTTCCTATTTTCGATTCCATAGTCATAATTGAACACATGTTATCAGAGAATAGAGTGACGTCTTCACGTCTACCTGTTCCTATAGAAAAATGCTTTTCTTCCACCTATTTCCTATTTTAAGGCCAGTTCTTTGAACAAATTTTTGGTGCGGCCATGGGTTGTCCTCTTTCATCTGTCGTTGTTAATATCTTCATGGAAGCTTTCAAATCGTAGCTCTAGAATCTTCAAGATTGAAATCGAAAGTTTGGTCTCGGTACGTCGACGATAACTTTATTATTTGGCCACATGGTAAAGACACGTTACCGGTCTTCTTAACCATCTCAACAGTCAACATCCAGACGTTGACTTTACCATGGAGATAGAAAGCAACCCCTCCCTTTCTTAGATGTACAGGTCTCTCACCAACCCATTGGCCATCTTGGTCATTCTGTATATCGCAAACCCCGATCGCTATCTACATGCCGATTCCCACCAACCTCCTACACAAAGACTTTTCGTTATCAATTCGGTTGTACACCATATCCCAACCCAATAATATCCACGCTGAATTAAACCATATTGGAAAGTTCTTATGAATAACGGCCACGGTTATATTATCCACGGCCATCTAAACCTAGAAAAACCGATCCTCCAGCAGCAATAGCCTTTCTTCCCTATATCAACCAAGTCACCTATCGCGTCATCTAAAGGCTTTTTATAGAGTCCCTTGCTCTTGTAGTTTTGTATACATTGGTGAAAGAGGACGTTCAGTAAAACCTCCCATCCCTGAACAACAGCCCTGTCTCAATTCGGGACACGTTTCATCATCACCCATCGCCGAACACCAACGCGATACTGGCCATAAATGCTTTTGAAAAAACTTCCATTATCTGCAAATCCCCATTCTTCTTTAACAGAAAGATTCGCGAAGCCATTGAGAATTATAAACACTCTAATAATCACAACCGGAACAAAGGCTTTGCCCTTCCCTCCATGTGGAAAGAGTTCATTTCTAAGCCCCACCCAGCGTCACTCATCCGCGACGGCATCGGCACTTGCATATACATTCTAGCCTTTATCCTTCCGATAGTTAGAAAAGTTTCGCCTCTATCGTGCTTTACACGTTGCGTTACCGTGCTATTTTAATTTTCTTCCTGATGAAGCCACCTACGAAAGTGGGCGCAACGTTGAGTTTTTCGACCTCAATAATGACATGGCCCAATCCTGGAAGTAGTTTGTTAGTACTAAATTGTACGCGATCAATACTTCGAACCCAAAATACAGAAAAGAATAGTGTTTGATAGGGAGTGCCAGATAGAGTAATTGTTTTGTAATTTTTTATTATTATTTTCTTTGCTATAGTGAGTATACATAGAAGACTATCAACGCTGGAATAATGGATGCTATAGGTATGATGACCTTATTAATCGAATCTATGGATATACGTACATTTCATTTCAATCTTTTGTTTACTGCTCCTTGAAAGAGAAGGATTGCACTAATGTACTAACATTAATTATCTTTCTGTAACAGCAAAATTGTTTGCAGTTCGCCATTTTTTAATCTTCTGAGCAAAACGCGGTAAAGATGAAACGATCGTTAGATGGGTATCAATGAGGAAGCAAGCATTACATTTTAATGGACTTCATTAAAATGGGGGCCAGAACGAATATATAAAGACGGTGTCCGGCCTTTCGAAGTCACTTCTGACTTAAGCTTCATTCAGGAAGCAATCAGCCTTAACCTCAAGGGGGCTTGAAGCCCAACAAGCTCCAGCCAGAGCACCTGAACCCCTGCTGCAAATCAGGACACCCGAACCAGCTCAGCCAGGCTCATATTGATACCTGAATTTTGCCCATACATTACTTAATTCGCCCAGTAAGCTCGTCAACCACCGTGCAAAGCTTACATGCCTGGTATTTGATTCCACGATTACAAATAAACCCCAAAAATGCAGTTCTTCTCACGAACCACAACACAGGCAGCCATTAATACTTTAATTTAAAAATTGGCCGTAGAGCGACAGCGCCCGTAAAGTAGGAATCTTCGACAAGCTTCACCACTCGGATCATCGATCAGCGCCGCGTTGAGGGACGAAGAGTTGCAAGCCCATTTACATGTTTCGAAACCCCGTGGTTAACATTTAATTAATAATACATGCTTCTTATATATACTCCATTGTATCTACGTTTTATAAATAGCATAGTATCTAGGTTAGTAGTTGGTGAAATGTAATAGTGCTTAATAAACAAGTATAGTGCTATGGTATATAGAGGCTATATACTACACTAAATATGTCTATTTATTTAGATGAATACAAAAGGAAAAGTTCAATACAGTAATTATATTGAAATGATGAAATTTAGAAGATTGTATTAATGACTGCTTATTTAATTGAATGATATAATTGGAATTAAAGATTCAAAACAAATGTTAAAAGAAAGGTATTGCATTTGAGTACTATTTGATGGTGGTAACAAGAGTTAATAATAAATACAAAGTTTAATGTTGCATATGACAGAATAAAATTCTATTGTAATAATTTATAAAGTGGGTACCATTCAAATTTATATAACATGTAGCAGGCAGGAATAATTGTAGTCTAGGATAGAAATAAAATTTGGTATAATTACAATTGCAATAATATTTAACAATAATTTGTAATAAATTAAAAACTTGATACTGAATTAAATAAGCACATATAATATTATACAATAGAGACCTCACCGATAGTTAATTTGCTTGCAGTCTAACCAATCACAATTGAAAAGTAAATTTAATGACCCCGTTTCGTTGTACTTACAGTTTACTATTCACAAAAGTTATAACTCCACCGTTGCTCTACCCTTCGGTACTACACCGGCTGTAAATATGTTTTATAAAAATCTCGATAATTAACAATATTAATATTTTACTCATGGACTACCCACTCCTCTTTGTAACAGCGCCGAGAGATGTCTAACAATTCGAATTGGAGCTCCAGTAGGTTAGCCTGGCGACATCACCTTGTAGCTGCTGCTACTAGTCGGAGGCAACAAACGCGGCTTGGACCCTGCCGTCCTTCTTACGCAAGCCGTCTCTTGTACAGCCCGGAAAATAAAGCTTCCCCTCTTGCCGCGTTTTGCAACCAGACATACATACTTCTCCCAGTATGCTTGGTCTTAAGTTGTTACTAACGTCTTGACCGTATTGCCTTTATATAAGAAATATATTACAAAACACGTTGAGTGTGTGAATATCCATTTTACAATACTGAAATAAAGTACTCCTGCAAGTGATTTGTTCGTCTTATACAAAGTGGTCAAAACAGTCTTAAATTCTTAATTTTATTGGTAGTTTATGATAATGTCAAAGTTTAAATGATAATCGATTGGGGAGGAATACCTTCCATTGTAGTGGACCTAATACTGTCAATAGAGTTTGTATATACAAAATTAAGTCTAGCATGACAATGGCAGTAGAAAGGCAAGCTGAAGGTATCTGCTTCTAAGAATAATATTTTCTGTTGGCCTTTCTTCAATCATACTTGGTAGTCGAGTTTTACATTATACGATATCAGTCATCACTAAAAGTAACCGCTCCTCATCTCAGTCGGTTATTATTCCTTCTATATAGTGAAACTAAATTGGTAATTTTGCCTTTAAGGAAGCTGTTGAGCATACAAAACCATTACACCGATATGCAGTATATTTTAGAGAAATTGTGGTTTTAAAAAATCAATAATAATTAAGAATCATACATATCCAACTAAAAGAAGCTGCGTGGCGCAGATGGGTAAGCGCCAGGCTTGCATTAAGCAAGTCCTCGGTTCGAATCCCGCTGGGGTCGGAATTTTTCCGTATCCTTGGCGATTAGAATCGGGCTCAGTGAGACCATTCCACAGTTGGGCATATCCAACTGCAATGTTTTCCTCTGCAACTACGTTTCCAATACATGAAGTTATAAATTTAATTTACATTAATGTTAGGTGTAATTCAAACGCATGGGACTGTTAACAGGTACACTTTACCATTCCTACCTGCTTCAAAATTCTTTCTGTTCCTTTGTGTCCTTACACCCGTTCACTTTCCTTAAATTTGACGTTTTTGCGGTACTGGACCTTCTTGCTTTGTACAGTAAGACTACTTGTTTATCGCATAGGTTCGAAGGAAACGTAAGAACAATTCTAAATATTTTTGTGTTTGTGCAATCCAATATTTCCTGATTTGCAGTTCCCAAGTCTCTGTTTTCGTTGTGGCAATTGCCTTTTTGTACAGGGAGATTCAGTAGCGTCTTGGCAATGCAAAGTAACTTTAATTTGATGAAAACATATAAATAAGTCCAACGGTCATTTAGTCTAACAGTTATCTAATCACCAGCCGACCCCTAATATTCCGGGAGTATGGAAGTGAACTTTACACGTTGCTTATCTCTAGGACATTGGTTCAGTAGCCTCCATATCATAATAATAACCTTGTTTATTTGTAGCTTAGATATATAAGTTAATTAGGAGCCACTTTGGGCAGATTATTCTCATCACTATACGTGAAACGTCTACACTTTGTAATTCTTTAATAAAAGTTATTTTAAAAAGGAATTCTTTATGGTGTTTGACTTAATTATATGCAGATAAACATAGATCATATCGTTCTTTGTTCAGAAGTTATAGCGATGTGAAGTTTTTATATTGAAAAAAAGCGTAGTAGTCGTGATTTGGTAACGTTTTGACTCTCCGAATTTAACTTTAGTCCTGGTATTTAATTTTGGAAATTTATTACTTCCATTAATTTCGGAAAGTTTAAACAGTTTTAGTAATTTCTACTTCGAGTAGCTCAATGAAAGAAAATGTTCGTCAATCTCAAATGTATATGGCCGAGAAAACACAATTTATAAACCAACAGTGTAATGTTTTTAACTAGTTTATACAAAATAATGCTTAATCTTATGAACTGCTATGTACATAATAAACTAACATTTCTTTCTTGACTCGCATCTTCTTTGGGACCTGGGGCGAATGTATGTATTCTGTTCGGTATAACTTGCGGCCGAAACGGTGGGCGTGGCCTAGTGCTGCAGCTTTGTTTACTTTCTTACCTGTTGCAAAAACACACATGAAATACAGCAATTATAAAATACCTGTGGTTTCAGGGCGGTTTTAATGGGGTTGAAACGTGGTTGTGCATTGGGGCGAAATACGTTGTTCCCAGCGTCACGACGACGTGAGTTTGCATCGAGTCAAATTCGTTTGCTTATCGGGCGGCGAAATTGACAGTCCGGTATTTTCCTGCGGTTCATTACAGGTACGTTAGTAGATTTATGTTATTTTGTGTGTTAAACCACCTCGGTGAAGTGGTTCGGTACTCCGGTATTTGCCCTTAGGAACGGACCGACGGGATCGCTTTAAGCGGTTTACCCTGCCAGACAGTTCAGTTGCCACGCTAGTGTTTAAGCCTGAAGGATTCCATTTTGTGAGACAGTTCAGCTGCCAAGACAAAAACGAATTTTGGAGGCTACGCTTTACAGGATTAGTTAGGTACGGAAAGTTAGCCTTAGAGCTGACAGTTCAGCTGTCACTTACATAAAAGCCTGGATTGGTAAGGGTTGGAGATTTACTCCGTTAGACAGCTCAGCTGCCAGTCGAAGGGCCCGGTAAAGAGAGAGGAAAAGGAGAGTTTAGGACAATTGGCATCGAGTCGGACGGACAGGATTGGGGCTGGGCCGCTTTGAGCCTGGTGTTGCTGGTCAGGATGGGTGGACTCAAGTGAGTTAAAATCACAGCAGAAGCTGCCTTTACACTCTTAAGTGCCCTCGTTATCTGTGCTCTTATAGAGGGGACAACCCCCGAATCCAAATTCGAACTGCTCGGCGCACTGGTTTGCGCTTCGTCCGCGCATAGCGGGTGCGTGATTTGTTATCACTAGTTCGAGCGCCGGATACAAACATATAACGCTCAATTATGCCTTAATAATCAATGTACAAATTAAATACATTTTTGATGTAGCATTTATAATTTGCTGCAGAGGTTAGCGTTACAATTTAACATGATAAAAGTTAGATGACACAGGTTGTCATAACAATATTTGTTTATTTATGTCAAACCTTTCTATCACGATTTGTCGAAATAAAATTATATAAAACAGTTTTTTCGAAAACTATTGCTTTTTGTATGTCAAAAGCATAATCTTTTCCATTATCTAACCAGAATTTATTGACAAACATTTTGACTGTAATAAGTTAGAACAGCAAAAATGTCCCCACCTTTGTATAAACCACCCCTTTTAAACTTCTTTTCTGTCATCTAATTCAGAGCAAAACTGGCGTAGATATAGCAAATGACACCAAATTTGCGTTATGTGTACTATTTTAATTAAATAAAATCCGTGTTTCTTCTATTACTTTTCTCAGAGCTATAGTTCCCTTACAACGCATTTCCGGACCTATGTTTATATGAAAATTAAATCTACTCTTCATTGCAAAATTTTGAAAACGCCTAGTGAATCACCCTGTATAGTTCACAAAACTATTTATTGTGCATTTAGTTGTAGTTAACACAACTCTTGATTAACATTTAAAAGAATGTTAAAGTTTTGTTAGAAAAGGGTAAAGTGTTCAGTACCCTATAGTTCTGTTATATAAATTAATCCGAATCCGACAGAACACATGAGAGTATAGCAAATAAGGACTTTTGCTAAACTTTCTGGAATTGAAAACAAAATTCCGTTGCCTGAGTATTTTCCACAATTATAACGGATTCCTGTTATTTACATTGTGCGATTGGTAGCTCTCGGTTTGTAAAGCGTAATTCGAATTCAACAAACTGTTTTATGTTCCATCACTAGAGCTGCACAATGTGTTCTAATTACAAAGAGAAGCTCAAAAGCTGTAATCTTTCTTTTTCTACAACAAATTATTTAGATTTTGCTTTTTTATTGAGAGGGTAATTCAAAAACAGCAACTGCTACAGCTGAAATATTGAATTTTTACAACTAAACCGCTGGGCTGTTATTTCCCAAATTCAAACTTCGAACCACAGGTTTGCTTAAAATTCCGAACGGAAATTGCTTGACTAATTTAAAACAAACCATCTGTACTATTCCAATTGCTACTTGGAGAATTTTTAGGACTTTATATGAATTTCGCTAAGTTTGTTTCCTTTTTCTGCCTATCTGAAGCTTCGTAAACAGGCATTATGGGTTGCTATTTTGTGAATCTTAAAAAGAAAATTATATTTACGATGAATAAATTTTCAAGCATAGCATCACTTTTTACCGAATTGCAACATTATTATAAGTAGATTAAAATAAGATAAAATAAGCTTCTAAACATCATGCGGCCTACAAGTATAAAATATTTAATTAAACTGAAATTATCTACAAAAATGCCCGTTACAGAATAATTTTATGTGAGTTTTGTACGCCAACACAATGGTTTTATGAAACTGACGTTGCTTTTTGTGTAGTTTCAGTAATTATTAGTGTCGTGAAATTTTTATCTTAAAATTATAGGTAATAAATGTCCCGTGGTCGTAAATCAAAATCACAATCTTCAAGATACGTCGTCATCCTTTCACTACTTTTCTGTAGCATCAGCGTTAAAGCACCAACGCACATTGTAGCCATTGTAGCATAAAAAATATATAAGATTTAATTGCCAACGAGAATTATATTAGCTAATCAGCATAATCTTAGATCGCACCGGAATGTAAAGCAGTAGTGCCATAATTGTATTAGGATCCCTTCCCCAAAATAGCATAGGCTGCAATATTTCTGCAGCTCTAATTAATAAAGTTTATGTTCAGACAGCAGATAAAGGCTTGTGGTAATGGAAACCGAGAAATGAAACCTTTAAACGCTCGCTTATAAAACTTTCACGTAAATTAAGGAAGAGGCCTCTGTTTGCACATCACTTTTTAATTAACATGATTCTCTGAAAAACCGCAAGAAAATCCCGCTAAAATAAACATTACACTCGTCCGCCCTTGCTCGGGTGCAGAAATAATGCGGGTGGCTCCAACCTGGGATTACGGTGTCCCTCGGGAATATTCGTCATCCAGGGTGACAAAGGCACATTAGGTTACCCAACAAGAAATCCTTGCAAAGCCTAGAAAAGGAGGAGACGCATGACAAGGACACTTTCTTATTCGAACGAAGACCGCAGCTTAAGACGGTGGTTATGTAGGATTCCGGGCGATTTAACTGAGCAAATGTTTGAGGTTAGACAACGAAGCCTGTGTAGTGATATTTAGCAAATTATAGAGGCCCCACTTTTAACGTCTCAGCGAGCTGACCTGGGATGCGCACTTGATAAAGCATTCATATGTACAGCATAAATTTTATAAACTGCCGCTTTAATGTTTCATATTGCAGTTATATATCTCTTCCAAGAGCAGGATTTCTTGCGCAATGGCATTGTTAATGGTCGCTGTTTTTCCAATGGCCCCTATAGTGGTCTGCTTTCTAATTAAAATGTTTGCACTTCTTTTATTACACGATAGTTTTAGCCATGGATGAAACCTCTAAAATGAGACAAAACTGGTATTTTATGATAACTGCTTCCAATTGGTTATAGTTACAAAAAACGTAGTTAACGAACAGACTGGGGGTGGAACTTTAAATAATATTTTATTAGTTCACCTGAATTTTGAAATATTCTGTTATTGATAGACAACCCAAAATGCATTCTCAAGACATTCTTCAAAGGACTTGCATCTTCAGCGATATTATCACCGAAGAGGTTTTTGAAATATTCGTAATGATCAGAGGAATGAGCTGGAAAAGTGCTACCCAGTCATGCAATGCTAAAATTTCAATATTTTAAAATGTTTGGTTCTACCTACCTATTTGTTGTTTTGAAAATAAGTTGATTATTTAAGAAGGTCCTTAGTGTGTTACGGTATTAAAAGAACTTTACGACACCCACCCAAGGTGAGCATCGCACCACGGAATCAGTCCTGAAAAACTGGTACACTTGCCCTGAGATCGGCTCAAAATAGGCTAAAGGCCACGGCTGGAACGCTCAGGAGTCGGGCGTGAGTCACACGATACGTTCTGGGCAAGCGTGTTGCGGCATATATATATAGGGTAAGTCAGAATTAGGAGGGCGCCACCAAGCCTGTCTTAACCCGACTAACCGGGCCTGGACGGTTAGACGGGAGCGAAGCACGCAAAATACTTCGACGATAGGATTACTCAAGAGTTGCAAGGTCAAATAACAATTTTGAGATTGCCTTATGCAAAGATTGTAATTAGGTGCCAATCCGATCGCGACTACGCAGCTGTCTCACCCACCTGTACGCTCAAAGCTCCCTCGTCCCGTCGCACAATAATCAGTACACTGAAGGGGGCGCTTATCTGAAACAGAACATGCACAAGTCGAAACAAAACAATAGTTCCCTTAACTAACAAATCATGTATTGACTCACGGGTTACAATGGGGCAGCGGAGTGCGTCGCCCTATATCTATAAATAGATTATATCTAAGAACACCAGCTGGCGCGCGCTCTAAACCTAGCGACAGATGTTGAACAGTAATGAACAAAGTAGCACTTGTAACATAGACAGTCTGTAATTTGGAATGAATGTACAAATATGCGGGCGCGACGCCTTATGCAGCAAACAGTAATGAACAAATTAGCACTTGTAACATAGACAGCCTGTAATTTGGAATGAATGTACAAATATGCGGGCGCGACGCCTTATGCAGCAAACAGTAATGAATAAATATGACGACAGTGCCTGTAGGCACAAGAGATGTGACGGGCTCGCTCGCGGCGTCCCAATACAGCTCGTACGCGGGGCTTAAATGCTCTCCGCGGACAGGTGCACTCGCGTTCACAGCGGTAATCAGTTCAAAGACACATACCTTAATATGTAGGCGGTTGGGGAGCCTGGTACAGTTGAGTTGCGACAGGCTGCAGTCTTAGGTGGCAGGTACATTCGATGTTCGACGGCTATAGGGATGAGTGGACATCCGCCATAATGGCGACGTGAGACGCGTCAGGACGCGTACAACTGGACGACGAAAAATGGGCCACTTTCGTTCTGCGGGACAGATCCTCGAAGGTCGAGATGAAGGGGGCACGATCCCTTACTTACGGGAGCAGGAACTGGGCTCAAAAAGCACCCACGCTACGCCGAAGACAATTCGAAACTCACACACACAACCACCACACGAACGTTCTCTGCAACGGGCTGCGATCAACTGCCCAGAGGGAAGCGCTGCCACAGGTCACATCGGTCGCGTCCCCACGTGACTAAACCTCGGCAGCCAATCGCGAGGCGATAAAATGAAACAAATTAATGCCGGCGACAATGGTATCACGCCGCCACGGCGTGTTTTCTAGAAGATTCGGAATTCTTGCGAGCGATAACGTTCGGCTGCCAAAGCGCCATCAGAGGGGGGCTCCAACCGACGAGAAATACTGCGTTTGGGGCCAAATATGTGCAAAATCTTGATTCTGGAATTAGGCGATGGAGCCAAATAAAGAACTAAAAGGGTTTAGCGTACGGGCACGCTGCCCTAAAGCCTAGGTGGCTATTTAAAATACCAAAATGACCTGACAAGTGAGAATGCGCTTGCAAATATTTCTGTAGGTCCCGTTTTTTAATGCAAAAACTAAATATTTAACCAAAACATTTATTCAGTTAATTACAGTAATTATTGCTACTACTCGTAAAAAGAAGAGCCTGAGTAATTCATAAATGTTATGGTTAAATATTTAGTGTTTGCATTTTGAAAAACACGAACCTTGCAGAAACATTTACAAGCACGATCTCACTAAAGACCTTTTAATTTTTCCAGTGATGCATGTACCTAGAGGATTACTGACAATTTTGAATATGCTCGTTTAAGTGTAAGTATGAAATATTTTAAGAACTTACAGCGTAAGGGTGTTAGTGATATAAAATAAATAAGATACCGTACTTTGAGCATTGAAAATAAAGTGAAGAAAGGAATGCAAAAAACACTTGCAGAATATAGTAGACTGAGAAACATGAACAGCGAGTATTGGAAAAGGTTCACAAAAAGTCAAATTTTCATGGTTTACAAAAACAAATTTAGAGATTCGTTAGAAAGCAAATGACAATCACAAAAGAATTTGTGGAAATAGATCCACTAGAAGAATGAATGAATACGGCATTTAACAGAATCACATAGAGTAGACAGTGAATCCGTCGAACTAGAATACCAAAACAAGCTTGAAAATAAAAAATGTCGAAGGCGAAATAAATACTTAAAGGAATGGAAATTCTCCAAGAGTAGATCACATACTGGTGGAATTGCCTAAATGTTGATACGATACTATACCCGCAATATTTTTGCTGATGCCAGTTAAAACGTTAAATAACTAGTTTACACTAAACAAAAGAGGATTGATTATAATTTAATCGTTACTACTTAATACCACCTAATACAAAGGACGTGTCGAAGAAAAAACAAACATTTATATGTTATAATAATCGTAATATGGATTTTGAATTTACCATGCACAACTAATAAATGAAATAAGACGCGTTTGGGCTGCCATGCTCTAAAAACATAATACTTACAAATTAGTATTGGTTTAATTCAGAATGGTTTTGCATTCAATTAATTTCAATGTGCGAATGAATTATAATTTAAAGTAAATGCATTATGAAATGACCTTTTTTAAAGATGTGCAAGCAGTATTAAGACATGTTAAATTTAGTCTCAAACTGCAATACTTTATCATGGTAAGAAATCTTCTAACAATGGCATGTAAATATATGCAGAAGGCAGATAATAAAATGTAGGAGCAAACTGGGAAGGTATGATTAATACGGAGGTAGAACATGTGTAGGTATGTGGGCTAATATTGTGATCGGAACAGGTGCTTGGTAGTACAGTAAAATTGTCGGAAAATACCCTGTCACCTTAAAAAAATTGACCGCGGCGATTCCTCTTGCCCAGTGGTTTAGGGTCATTAGACAAGTGTAAAACCAAAAAGGCGTCACCCCACCCCTTGCCAAACAGCCGCCATCTTGATAACGATTGAATTTGTTTTTTCTCGCGATCCATTGGTCGCACAGAAAAAGTTATTGAACAAAAAATGTTAGAAATAAAATTCTACACATTTTTTATCCGTGCCCCGATACCGAGAAGTTGGTATTTCAAACGGTAGAGGGCAACAAAGTTACCAAAAATCTGTTTCCGCCATTCTAGCTCTGTGGGGGTGGTTTTTTCCGAAAATTGCGAATGTGAAAGTTGTAGTGCTTGAAAAAATATGTACGAATCTCTTTTAATAATGAGATTGATTTAAATAGTCTTCGAGTGACAGCCCTTCAAAGTCCGCGCAGCGTGGGAAATGTACGATATACTCCGGTGCAGCGAAGTAACCATTTCTCTTTTGCTAGATAAAATCGTCACGTCACTCAAGTAGTTTCAATCTGAATAGGTTTTCACAACCTACAGAAATTCTACACATTTTTGGTCATTGTCGCGATACCGAGAAGTTGGTATAGGTAAAAGAAATGAAAATGATGGGAAAGGAGTATATGAGCCAAGAATGATATCATTTGGCTCAGATCCGTAAAGCTCTTAAGTTTGCTGGTGTAATATTTATTATATAATATGACAATTGCAATTGTTTGTAAATTTTGCCACAGGAATGACCAAAATTCAACAACTTGACAATTGCTTTACCACGTGCCATTTCTGCAAAAATAATACAGACACACGACTGTCTATATGTTATTAAACAACAAACAGCTTGTTTCACTTCAACTAAAACATGCTACGGTGAACGAAACTATATTTTGATCGTTTGGACCAAATGAAATAAATCGGTAATTTATTTTATTCAATTTTACAGTTTAAGGTGTCATTATTAACTCCATAACCTTCATAAACAGTCTCTGATTCACAAGTGAAATAAAAGTGTTTTAATTCACTAGAGAATTAAAAAAGTTTAATTCACTAGAGAATTAAAAAAGTTTCAATGTAGAACAACATATTTTTGTTATCTACAAATATTTACATTCAATTATCTTTCCCTTTGTAGTGTGCAATATATAATTACTAAAATTTAGATCAAATCGACTATGAACGGGAAAATTTATATCTTAGTTTAAATATTTTTTAAATTTTGTATTCAAAATTTCGTCAAAATTGAATAAAAACATATATACGCCACGTGAATTAAACATTTATTAACTCAAAAATATGATCTCACTCGCACTACGTGCTCGTGAGCTCAACATCTTTTCGTGAATAAACATATGTTTAATTCACTTGGTGTATAATATTTATTAAAGTTAGTGTTTTCCGACTACTTTTTGTAATTTGTTATTGTTAAAGCTGTTATAATACTGCTAAAAACGTCTACAATTACGATATAAGAATATTGACCAAGAAGATTTTCTTTTGTGGGTACAAAATAAAGATACCGGAAAAATCTTAACTGTGCCAAATGATTTGATTCTGGGCTCGTATATTGAAAGTAATTTCTTTTTGCATAAACCCTAAGATATATTGTAGTCTACTCAGACACGTTTTCTTTTTTTGGAGCTGTGTCTTCGTCTTGGTTCGGAGCCTCGGACACAACCGAGTCATTATCGACCATGATAGAAATGTTGCTAAAACTTTTATTGAAAAAAGAGCTCACAACTTGTTATAAACGCAATGTGCAAAATTCTTGGAAATAATCCGGGAATACGATTGCGAGTGCTGTTTCGTGATTGTATTCTGATTAAAAATGGATAATAGTACGAGCGATAATGGTTTTCTTTATGTTAACCAAATGGCAGACATGGCACCTCGTTAGTTATAATAAGTGCGGGATATAAATCATATACATCTCTCCACTTCTCCGCGCTGCGCGGACTTTGAAGGGCTGTCACTCGGAGACTATTTAAATCAAAAACATTATTAAAAGAGATTCATGTATATTTTTTCAAGCACTACAACTTTCACATTCGCAATTTTCGGAAAAAAATCACCCCCACAGCGCTAGAATAGCGGAAACACATTTTTGGTAACTTTGTCGCCCTCTACCGTTTTAAATACCAACTTCTCGGTATTACGGAGAGGATCAAAAATGTGTAGAATTTTATTTCCAATATTTTTTGTTCAACAACTTTTTCTGTACGACCAATGGATCGCGAGAAAAAACAGATTTTATTGTTTTCAAGATGAAAGCTGTTTGGCGGGGGGGGGGGGCGCTAACGGCTTTTTGGTTTTACACTTGTCTAATGAACCTAAACCACTGGGCAAGAGGAATCGCCGCGGCCAATTTTTTTAAGGTAAAACGACAATTTTACTGTACTATGGTTGGTATTGTCATAATAAGATGTTGTTTTTGGCTGTAGTAGACCATATTTGGAGGCGATACGAGTTGGATTGGATTGGTCTATAGCTACCAGAGCAGGCTTTGTTGTTGACGTAAGAGCTTGGGGCCATTTAGAGGTTACATTCAATGGTTGGTGACTTCGAAGGAGGTCGTAAGAAGCGAACAGAAATTGGCAGTAGGCACACGGCGTGGGGGGCTAGTGTATCTTGCTTTATTGGACCAAACGGAATGCTGTCCTGAGAGCAACCAAATGATTTAGTGGGCTGAGTTAGTGACCATTGTTGCCAAAAATTTAGAAGGTTTGATACAATTACATGCTCAATAAGTAAAGAAATTGTTGTGCTTATCTGATTACAAAATATATAATTAGTATATGTATATCAATTTGATTGGGAAGGGCTTTATACTAGCAAACGCATATAAATTTCAAGTTACATTTATATCGATTTCAGGGGCATTTGACCTAAGTTACCAAAGTTGTCATAGGACCAATTTCTGTAGTGACCCAACCCCAATTTTGCATGTTTCCAGAGCTAGCCATTATAATAACGAATTTATGATCAAATTGCTAAAACGGGCATAATATCTGGCTGATTAACTTAACACTAACCGAACTAAGTAGCCGATAGAACCACCTAAGGATTTAAATACTATTATTTTGATGCTTTGGGCATATAAATTTAATTTATATTTAATTATTGCAAATTAATAAGAAGTAATAATAACAGTACATTGTTCTTTACAATATGGTCGAGCAAAGCTAGTAAAATATCTAAAAAAATGAATAGAGAAGATAATCCAATAAAGGGCGATGAAAGGGAACCCGAAAATTCAATAAATAAATCTATTCAACTGTAAGATCACGATTTCATAAACATTGGTGGCTTTTCCTAAGAATTTGGGTCACTAAAAGAACACTGTTAAAATACCGTTCTTATAGAAAACTCTATTTTCCTGGTTTACTAAATACAACTTACCTACACTTACTACAGCAGTGCTGCTGGTGGCTTCTACAGGTTTTCCCGGCATGGTTTCCACTATTTTCCCATGATGTTCTGTGTTCAATTGTAAATATGGTTTAATGAAATTACAAAAAGAATGAGAATGACCCATAATTTTTATGAGTTGCTGCACACTAATTCCTGTTTTGTATAATTCGTTCATTGCCGAGACCAATCCGTGCTGCTAATTGCGTAGTCCACTCTGTGGTTTCATTCTGTTCAATGAGACTGTCTTTGTGCCAATCGTTTGAATATAGTTTTTTCCAGAAAGCATTGGGAGTTAGAAAAAACCGTGTGCCTTTAATATTTTATTTAGTTGTCAAGTATTTCCTGTCGCTTTTTGAATCTCCTTTGAGCAGTTTTACTAAAAATAGGATTGTCTTCGATCCTCCCAGTGGTTGTGTCATCATTGTGTTTTTCTTCTTTGAAATAGAAGGTTTTACAATTTGTAGCTGTCTTTCTCCATTCTAGCTCAAGTACTGCTAGATGGTAAAACCATCTTTGAAGCCCTTCTAATTATTCTTCGCTCCATTGTCTGGCCATTGCATACACCTCCGCTAGTATAGTTAAGGTGTTCTTGTCACGTTCGCCGTTTAGTGTTTCTTTCATCTCTTGAAGCAAATATCGGTGAAGGAGTCAAATGTAATGCCAAATTTATTATAATATTTTTGGCCCTTTCGCCACACTGCAATAAGGTTGGGAATAAAATAGATTATTCTTTTACTTCTGCTATTTGTGACATTTTGCTTCCCTGCAAAATCGCATTAGAAATTGCGTTAAACACATGTTTCAATTTATACGGCGTTATCTCCACCACAAAATCTATGTAGCTCTAATAAGAAGTTACATGAAGCCATCTGGTCGTAGCAAGAGTTAGCTGATCGCACCAAGTGATCTATGTAGAGGCCAGCAACCCTCTTGTTTGCCCCACTTAGGTGTCCTTAACTAAGCGACGTAGAAGGAGGCTTCAAGCGAGCATAGAAGAGTGATGCCCGGGTTGAGGACACTTGAGGACAAAATCTCTTCTCTCTTCTTTTTAAGATTTGAGTAGTGTTCCAGCCGTAAGCAGCCTTATGTCCTGCAGAGCTTAAATCCCGATAGCTAGCTGCCACCCTCACTTAATCCTGCTAAGCCAGTAACTGCGAGTCCAAAATCCAAAGGCACCTCCAGCTTAGCTAGGGGCAATTGCCGATGCGTTTTATCCCGTCAAAGGAGCTCACGTAAGTAAAGTCCTCATCCTTACTCGAGCAGCATGACAACCTCAACCTGATTTAAACCATCTTATCAGGCTTGGAAGCGTCCCACTAATAATTAACACTTCGCTCTTTCACTCACGAAACGCCTACTAAGAAGGCTTAAAGATCTTTCTCTGAAAACTAAATGCTCCCTAAGCTGTTTTCCACGTTTGCATCGATTTAGATCGATAACAACGCCAGACTGTAAATCCAAGCGCCCTGAGCGTCATTTACTACTAGACGCCGGTGCCTGAAGTAATAATTCGGCCGCAGGTGCTATCATCACATTTGACACAGATGCTACGGTGAATCAAACAATGCCCGCTACACCCACACGTAATAATGATCAGGTACAGTACAAATAGCAGATTTCGCCGGCGTTAGGGCCGCCGCAATGTGGAAAGATTCCGCCGAAATCGCTCCCCAGGGGCTCGCCAACAAAACGCTTCGTTTGCGCTCGAAGGCTATGCTGCCAGACCCAAAAAGAAATGGTGACTTATAAGTTCCAGCATTCAACATGCACCAGCTTCGAACTGTGAAATCGTAGTAAGTAGGTGGAAAATGCCACCATCATGGTTCCAGCACCTTCCAGACGCCCCCAATTGCGAGAACTATAAGATAAAAAATCAGCCTCCATTAATTTAATTTGACCTGCTTTGGGGCTGCTCAAGAAACTTTTGAGGGATGCTCGATAAGTTGCAGCCCCAGGCAGACTTCATTTTTCAAAACTGAAATGCTGTTAGAAATTCGCCTTTAAACAAGCAGGGCTGAACCCCAAAAAATGAAAATTTAAATCGAGAATTTTTTAAGAGTCGTTTCACCTATCCGGGGACACACTGTATATACAGGGTGATTTTTAAGTTGATTCTTTCCTTTTACCAGGATATAAAGCTAAAAATAGTAGATTATGCAATGAGGGAGAGAAATGCGTTATTTTGCTGAGGTGCAATTTCTGACTCGAGGGCGCAGCCTGCCTTTGCCCAATATATGATGATTTAAAACGATTAACTTTTTTAAATGTTTCAACCCCCTGTATAATCACTACAATTTTTTTTTCTAAATAGGTACTTTAATTTATAAGCTATTTCCTCTCTTACAATATTCTAGTTGGGTGAACGGTTTAGCCACAAAATAATAATTTTTGTATTAAGTGCCCGAAATCAGTGTTTTTTTTATGGCGCGTGAGAATGTCAATTTTCGCCGAGACCGTTAGGTTGAGGCAGAAAAGTCATTCAAACGCGCCATAAAAACACGAATTTTGCCACGCACTACAAACAACGTTTTTTCTACAGCCGTCAAAAAAAGAATAAAAGATTCTCTGCAACAAAATCATACGTATATAGCAAATAAGTAGAGTAATATTATTATGTACGTAACGTTTTATATGTGGTGTAACTAAGGAGATGGTGTTCCAAAAGTCCAAAACCGTTTATTCACTGCTAGCCGTGAAGAAATATTATTTTTCGTACACTAGCATTGAAAGAGCTACTTTGCCGTACAATTTTTTAATCAGAAAGTTGCACTTTGCGGTATTCGTACGGCAAAGTAGTATTTTGCGGTATTCGTACGGCAAAGTAGCACTTTGCCGTACGTTTCCTTAGTTACAACACATATAATATTACATTACATTAATATTACTCTACTTATTTGCTATATACGAGGATAAATTTAGTATTCCGTTTTGTATGCTAGTGTACGAAAATAGTAATTTACGTAACAAGTATAGAAAGTGGAGCTTTTCAGTACGAGTGAGATGTTTCCGGAAGAGGCCGTTAGGCCGAGTCCGGAATTTCGAGACGAGTGTGGAAAAGCCACTTTCATACGAGTTTCGTACAATATTTTTTGGTACACTAGCATACAAAACGGAATACTAAATGTATCCTCGTATATAGCAAATAAGTAGAGTAATATTAATGTAATGTAATATTATATGTGTTGTAACTAAGGAAACGTACGGCAAAGTGCTACTTTGCCGTACGAATACCGCAAAATACTACTTTGCCGTACGAATACCGCAAAGTGCAACTTTCTGATTAATAAATTGTACGGCAAAGTAGCTCTTTCAATGCTAGTGTACGAAAAAATATTGTACGAAACTCGTATGAAAGTGGCTTTTCCATACTCGTCTCGAAATTCCGGACTCGGCCTAACGGCCTCTTCCGGAAACATCTCACTCGTACTGAAAAGCTCCACTTTCTATACTTGTTACGTAAATTACTATTTTTCACGTGTTAAAAAAAGTTAAACTTCGCGTATCTATAGAGATGCATAAATGTCACGTTTTTTTGACGGCTGTAGAAAAAAATATTTTCTAAATCCCTACAAGCCTAGTGTTGAGTTACAATTACCTACTGATTCAGGCTTGTAGAAAATATTTTTTGTGGCTAAACCGTTTATCCAACTAAAATTTTGTAAGAGAGGTTATAGCTTCTAAAATAAAGTAGCTATTCACAAAAAAAACATTGGTAGTGATTATACGGGGTGTTAAAAAAATATGGATGGATAATTTATTGTGACAATGTTTTAAACACCCTGTAATTTTCGAAATTAAGGTTTATTCCACAAAAGGCTATAGTTTACTGGTACAAACGCATGGGAAAAAAATGAATAAAATCTATCAAAGATTTTTCGACTTACTTGAAAAACTAATCATTTTTGAAGACCTCTAGCGGCTAAACTAAGCAACTTTGTATATAAGTAAGTTGAGTTAAATCATCATATTTTGGGCCAAGTAACTTGTGGTTTTTCGATGTACACGTATATTCCGAACACCCTGTGTCCCCGGATAGGTGAAACGACTCTTGTAAAAGGTAAAAAATTCTGGATTTAAATTTTCATTTTTTGGGGTTGAGCCCTGCTTGGTTAAAGGCGAATTTCTAACAGCATTTCAGTTTTGAAAAATTAAGTATGCCTTGGAAGTTTTAAAAAAACCTATTTTATTTGAAATCGGCAGTGAAGTACGCCGAAATCGTCATTAAAATACAAGAAATCGGCAGTGAAGTAATCCATTGTTTTACGACTTTTTTGTAGGTGGCGAGGCGATAGATAAACGTCAATGGAGCGAACATAACCTACAAAATTTGGTTAAAATGTTGTAATTTCACGATTTCTCGATTTCAAATAAAACATAGTGTACACCTCGGCACTGAAGTTCCTTTTTATCCCTCATGTGGTTTATTTGCCAAAGTTAAACTTCAGGGCCT
Organism: Agriotes lineatus; assembly: GCA_940337035.1. Lineage (NCBI taxonomy): Eukaryota > Metazoa > Arthropoda > Insecta > Coleoptera > Elateridae > Agriotes > Agriotes lineatus. Next base: position 30,401,341 of record OW679195.1, on the reverse strand, counting down.
TGGAATGCAAACTACTATTACTGTAGAGAAGCGTGCCTTTTATGTAGCAAATACGACAAAAAGTTGTATAGAATCAACATCTAGGCTCCAATACCAAATTTCAAAATCTTCGGCCAACTTTGATCTCTCACATTTTCTTATATGTTTAGATCCCATATCAAAGTTTTTTATTTCATAATAAAAAAACTTTGTAAAAAATAAAATTCTTTGATTTGGGAAATAAACATTAAAGAAATATTTGTCACATAAAAGGCACTTTATTTAGTTAGAAAATGGCGTTTTTCGAAATTGTGTAAATCCAAAAAGTGCTATTTTTGGGAAATTAAAAAAGATTTTCATGAGACTTTTAGTGTGTTAGCTGACTGAACAATCTCAAGGCCAGAAAACTTTTTTTCGTAAAATGTGTCTCTACCTTGACTATTAAATACATATTTCGTAATTATTTAAAAAAATGTAATATTTTACTGTTAACCTTTTTTTTCATTTGTTGCCAGCGTTTTGGCGACCACTTTATTTATTATTTGTTTATAATAATTTTCGTACGTATTTACTGTAGTTTGCGAATTTGAATTCGGCGCCGAGATGGTCTAGCGCCGAGTTGGCTGGCGCCGAGATGGCTCCGCGCCGAGTTGTCCCGGCGCCGAGCTGGCCCCGCGCCGAGATAGCGGCGCCGAAGTGGCGGCGCCGAGATGGGGGCGCCGAGATGTCCTAGACCCTAAAACCGCAGCTTCCGCTCAGACCCCGAAGAACCAACCTGCACTTTTGCCAGAGTTACAGCGAAGCGCCCTACTGGCGGTCGAGCTTTTGCAAGGTAAAAGTAAGCAATATCACGACGATCCCGAGGCCGTCAAAAATTACTCCAGAAACCATCCAGTACCAGTACTACTAAATTTAGTAATATTTGTTTGACACCAAACGTAATCAACGCAGACATTACATGCTATTATATTTAACCCTTTAGTTCTAGAAACTGCATTTCGGACGAAATCCAGTGTGCAGGATCAGGCGAATATTCTGCGACAATCGTACCAAAGGATACCAAGACTATTTCAATTACCGTGGGTTAATGACCTGTCCAAGTCAAGTTCTTCAGCCTCCGCCCAAATGTATTCCATGTTATTGTTTAACATTGTACATACTTTACATAAATAGCTTTAATTTAAGAAAACTTGACTATGTAGAACATGGGATATGTACTTTCTGTTTAATGTCTTGGTCTATATACTTGAACTAGTGAATCACCCGAGCTATGCTTCGGTTCGCTAATTTAAGGGAAATTCATTAATATAAATTTAAAAAAGGATGCATCGACCGGGAATCAAACCCGGGCCGCCCGCAGACGAACATTCTACCACTGGACCAACTATGGTTGGTTGAATAAGGCGCAGCTATAATGGTATATAAATATAGTGAATCACCCGAGCTAACAGCTGCCGCCCAGCAGCGATTTAATTAAATGAAAACTTTTCGTACTGTTTTTGAAAATAAAAATTGGTCTACGATCAAAGTTTAAAAATTAGCAAAATTTGAAGCCATCATACAATTTAATCGGTCCAGTATCTTTGAAGAAGATAGCGGACAAACATACAAAGAAAGAAAGAAACAGACTACCGATTTTATGGTATAAGATATGAAATTATACTTAGAGCGAATAGGCGAGCAACGCAAATTTAGTTAAAGCAAAAACGATCCAGTCTAAAGTGTTCATTGCAACATTGCAACCAAATAGAGTTTGTAGTCTCTTTACTGTTTCGTGATCTTCTAAACTTCTGTTGTTCTCCTTGTGTGATGTTTCTTCTTCTATCAATTATTGCTGACTTTTTTGTTAGTGTTATTTAATTATTGTGCTAGTTGTTGTTTGTTTTTATTAGTGTGTGCTAAATTTAGGTATTGTTTCCTATGTTGCATCCTGTTCATGTTTCTTATATTTTTTATGCCGGTTTATATGCCTGTAGCTCATGAAGTTTGCGTGCATTATCAAAGCAGAAATTTTCCAAAAGCGCGGCTGAAGATGAAATGTAATCTGATTTTAATCACTCTCAGGAAATTGAACTACATACTGCTACTGCTGCTTGTTGAAGTACAAAATAAAAAACATATTCGGCATTACATTTATAAGTTTTTACTGTTTGCATCTTATTTTTTCAAAGGTGTGGGCTTGAAATTATTGAAGTTTGAATAATGCTAAATTTCAGTTGTGCAGAATGCTGATGGACGAAAAGAAGTCAGCTAAGCCTCCGCTTATCTCTGTAAGATCTACTTCAAAGCAAGCGCCTTCATCGCAGTGGCTTACACGCATCAAAATTTTGAGTCAAAGCGCATCGGACAGGAAAATCCAATAAGAATCGAAAATTAGAGCCCGTTCAGCATCGGGGTAATACAATCAGAGCGCAAATTCAATCAAATCCGCTCATATTTGCATATCGGTATGGCGGGGCACACACCGACACGCACATATACATTGTTTACGAATTAATTCCGGCAATTAGATTGGGGAAGCGTGTGTTGTTGCTATAAATACACGCTATCGATTGCTATTGATGGCCTTTGCAGCAACAATCTGATTGCGCTCGTTCGACGCTTAGTGGACCCTCTCTGTCGACGTTGGCAATATGAATTCGCCCCTGGGCACTATTCCGTTACGACATTTTCATATTTCTTTGCTTACACACGCAGGCGGAGCTGTACTACGGCATTAAGACGTTTTAAAAATGTTGAGTTTTGCCATTTGCAAGCTATGGACAGAAACAGCTTTCTTCTTCATGTTGTCACGTAGGTATAGCTCTCCGATTGACACATCCGTAAATGTTCCGAAAGTTTTGTTCGCTGCTTGAACTAAAGAATGATCAAAAATTATTTTCATCTGGTATGGTTATGGAATAGTTACTAATTTATGAATGCAACTACGTTTATACTTAAATGTCAAACTGACTGTCTAAACGACGTATAGTTGCATTCATAAATTAGGAACTATTTCATACCCATACTAGACGACAAAAATTGTTGGTCATACTAATATGCAACCCAGGTTACGTACTTGTTCTCTGAATCATAGCAGCCACTGCTTATGCTCAGCCAGATTATGTCCCATTTTGTACTATACAGGGTGTCCCAAAAAGAATGGGACACTGATTAGTCATAGATTCCTTACGTCATAGTAAATCGATTAAACCCAATATACCTTAGCACAAAGTTCCTCCAGTAAGAAGTTACAGGACCTTGAAGTTAAATTTTTTAATTTTTATTTTTTTGTTAATTTTCACAAAGGTAGAAATATCGATTTGAATTTTGGTATACATGCTTACTTTTATGTACTGCACTAATGCGAAAAATTTCATAAACTAGACTTGACTGTAAGGAGCACTTTTTACCTTTCAAAACGTTTTTTAGCTCTAATTTCGTTATCTTTAAGTTTTAAAAATTTTAGGTTATTATATGAAAGAGAATTAAAATTCAGAAAAATAATGTACTCTTAATTCATGAGTGTAAAAGCAACCGTTTGCCTTAAAATGCCCACCAAAGGTTTTTGGTTGTCATTAAGACGTGCAATTATCAAGTAGCCATGATCACAAATGGGTAATGATTGTAATCTAGTAAAAAATAATAAGGAATCAAATAATGACGTTGGTGATATCAGGTTTTTGTCTTTTGTGCTTACGAAAATGCTGCAACATAACCAAACTTTCAGCATCGGAGAATTCGTTATGTAGCGGCATTTTCTTAAACATAAGAGAACAAATTCTTATGTCACTAATATCGTTAATTGATTTATTATTGTTTTTTACTAGATGGCAGTTGTTTTTGTGATCATGGCTACTTGATAATTGCACGTTTTAATGACAACCAAAAACCTTTGATGGGCATTTTAAGGTAAACAGTTGCTTTTAAGCTTGAGCACTAATAGTACATTACGTTTGTGCTTTTTAATTATCGTTCGGATAATAACCTAAAATTTCAGAAAAAGTTACAAATAACGAAATTAGAGCTAAAAAAGTTTTGAAAGTTAGGTAAAGTGCCCCTTACAGGCAAGTCTAGTTTATGAAATTTTTCGTATTAGTGCAGTACATAAAAGTAAGCTTTTATCGATATCTTGACATTTGTGGAAACTAACAAAAAAATAAAAAATAAAAACTTGAACTTCTAGGCACTATAACTTCTTACTGAAAGGACTTTGTACTAAGGTATATTAGGTTTAATCGATTTATTATAACGTAAGGAATCTATGACTAATCGGTATCCCATACTTTTTGTGACCCTGTATGAGTGGGTTTTAAATAGCCAATAAAAAAATATGGTATATTGGGGCAACTTACACTGGTAAATAACAATTAAGTATATCAAATCGGTATTCTAGCAGCTACAGCACTACATCACAGCTAATTTAGATTACCGACAGTAGTCCAGTCCTAAAGTGACTACAGCAGTCTTTATGGAGCTGCAAAAAGAACTTTCTGTTAAAATGCATACCAAAAACGTTATTCTGGTGACTGTATACATTTTTGCAACGGTTGAAATAGCATCAACTAGTTTACAATGCAGCGCATAAAAAGCCAACAGGTGGTGCACTTGTTTTGCTGAAACAACATGCATGTGGGTACTAAAGCGATCAATGAGCTTGGCGTTATTGTTGTGACGGGGTGTTTGCAAATAAAAAAGGAATCAATTTCATTTCAAATATATTGCGTTGGGCGTACATTTCAATTCGCTACAACAATGAATAACTGTTAATACAGAAGTGCGCGAAACTAACGTAAATTGGCATACTTCCTGGTAACGATGTAATTATTCTCGGACATTTGCCACAGAATCCAATAACCAATTCCAATGCGTAAATATTTGATGGTATTCAACGCATAGTTATACTATGATTAATGGGCACGTGATACTCCAACAAAATAATTTCCGAAAATATAGTAATTTTAGTATATATAAACCGTTCAATAGTTATTTGCCAAGTAGGTAGACATGGAATTTTGTTTTTATGTTTAATAAAACTAAAACTCCCTAGAAACTCTTTCTGACACTTTGTCAGAAGCAGCTGTTATGTACAGGAGGTTCACGAAAGTGTCTAATTTGACATTTTGAGGTTAAACATGCAATGTTGCCAGTCCTTTCATACTTTGTCTGCCACTAGGCATAATATGTATGAACATCGCCGTCATGGATATCTATCTGTCAAACAAATTGTAGTACTAAAGTAAATATGCCAAAAGTCATTAAAGGTGACACAAAACTACAAATTACAAAGGCTTACAGGCATTATAAAGCTGACAGGCCCGACCTCAGTGAAACTGAAATCTTTGCTCGGCTTAGTGACTTTTGGGATGCAAGTATTTATGCATAAAACTTAATTGTTGCTTTAATTTTCGGCTTTGTACTGTTTTAGATATCTGAAAGAACTATTAGAAATATTATGGGGCGGAACAATTTTGAAATTAAACCTTTTGGCCCACGACCTAAAAATGATACATACTACTTGCAACATACGCACTGAAGAAGTAGTTAACAATGCGAGACAAATTGTGCAAGAACAACCACACGTATCTGTTCGCCATTTAGGACAGCAATTAAATGTTTCATATTCAACATCTCATAGGATATTAAGAAGCAATTTGCATTATTTTTCTTACCGGTTGCAAGTGTATCAGGAACTGCTGCCAAACGATCCTCCGGTTAGATTGGAATTTTGTAACTGGTTTATCAATAATTTAGTAAATAACGGTAATGCGTTTGAGAAAACTTTCTTTACTGATGAGGCATACTTCTATTAATCTGGCTATATTAATTCCCAAAGTATGAGGATGTGAAGCGCTGAGAATCCCAATTTTTATGTTGAAGAACCGCTTCACCCACAAAAAATCGGGGTTTGGGCTGCAATTAGTAAAAGAAGAGTTATAGGTCCTATATTTTTTTAAGGTAATTGAGTGCAGTAAAACGATTAAATTTTATTTTAATAGTTCAAATTTTAGGTTTTCTAAATGCACAACCATATCATACTGAAATTTTGTCGCCGTTTTTTGAAGAGTTACGTGACAATGAATTACAAACGGGTTACGTACTTTCAATAAGATGGGGCATAAATTTACTTAAAGAGTTTTACAAAAACAGAGTTATTAGTCAAAACATGTCTACAGTGTGGCCCCCGAGGTCTTGTAACTTAACTTCCTGTGATTTTCTTCTGTGGCCATATTTAAAAAAAATCCATTCTTCAACTTCCACTGGACAATATTCAGCAGCTTTAACAAAGAAGTACCTAATGGAAAAAATAAAGAAATCAATAATAATGGCGTAATATTAAGATTTGAGAATAGAACGAGTTAAGGAGTTTACTTTCTTAGGAACATTAATCTCTGAAAACTTAAATTACACACAAGGAATAAAATCAAGGTTAATAAAAGCTACGAGATGTCCGGGCGCGTTAAATAGTATAATGTCCTTAAGACAAATGTCGCGAAATGCAAAACTACGACTTATAAGACTGTAATTCGACCCAAAGCTACGTACGCATGTGAAACATGGACGATGAATGTGGCAGACCAAGATACGATAAGTAGGTGGGAGAGAAAAATGCGGAGAAAAATATTTGGAGGGACTCGGACGGATGATGGTTGGAGAAGACTTACAAACGAAGAGGTACAAAAGAAGTATGGAGAGCCAAATATAGTAGACTTCATTAAAGCTCGAAGGTTAAGATGGTTTGGGCATATATGGAGAATGCCAGATGGAAGAGCTACTAAGATAGTATTGGAAGGCAGAGCGCAAGAAACTAGAAGAAGAAGCGACCAACGAATAGGTGGAAGGAGGCAGTAATGGAAGACATAGCAAGGAAAGGAATAGAAGACTGGGGAAATAAAATCATCAATAAGGGACAATGGAGACACATTGTTATGCAATTGGCCTAAAGTGGCTTGTAAAAGCTTTATTTATACTGAAAAAATACATAAATTGTAATATTTAAATATTTTTGTATACAATTTATAATTACAATAAAAAAACGACTTTCATTATACCATTATGCCTACTCAACAAAGTATGAAACGTATTCAGAATCAGCAATTTGTCTTTCATGAAATTTATCTTAACCAATACTAAAAGTGGCACAAAATCCAAAACCAAATCTGGCAACCACATTTTGTACATTAACATAAAATTATCATTTTATATAAAAAGAGCATAACCCAACTTTTGTTAATGACTGACAGCATATTTACAGGGTGAAATTCATTACCCTAACATGGCCTCCTATCTGGCAAATAACTATTGAACGGTTTATATAGTTATATTTAACAGTTCTCTTTTTATCACATTTTTGAACTTTTACTAAACTTACGGCTCTGTCCGCGATCGGCGTAGTAGAATTAAACAAATAATTTGTGGAGGAATAGTGAACTTAACTTCGACGAATTGCATTGTTATAAAACAAAGTGGCAAACAACAGGTTTTGTGCGTAATAACAGTGTTTGAAGTGAGGCACGTGCTACAAGGCTGTTCTGTCAACGCATTCGCGATAACGGAGGAAGCGACAGCGCGAAATTTAAATGAATGGACGCGCAAATGGCATGTAGAAACATCGCAGTGCAAGACAACGATCCTGAAAACAAAAAAATTAAATATTGTGTTTGTCGGATAAAAGATAATAAAAATGGAGGAAAAATTGGAAAAAGTTTTGTCTATTGTCCAAAGGCTAGAAAATAAAATCGATAATTGTATGCAGGATTTAACTCAACTTAACCTTAAGGTTAATAAACTTGAAACAGAAAATAAAAATCTGGGAAATTATGTGCAGAAGCTGGAAGATAAATTAGATCAATTAGAAAAGCAATCTCGTAGAAACAATCTAATAATTTATGGATTAGAAGAAGTCGACAATGAAAACTGGGCGATAACAGAAGAAATCGCAAAAGCGTTGATAGAAAGGTATTATGGTATGAAAATTGGTAGCATGGAAATCGAACGTGCACATAGACTAGGAACTTCAAATTCACGCATGCGACCAGTTATTGTAAAACTCTATAACTATAACGCGTTCGAAAAAATTTATCTACGCCGACGACATGGCTTTAGGATTTAGCCACCAAAACCTCTCGGTGACAGAAGACGTACTGAGCGAAGATTTAATAACCATGAAGGACTACTTTATGAAATGGCCACTTAAACCCAGCGTATCCAAAACCGAAGCAACATGTTTCCACCTAAATAACAAAATGGCCAATATCGAAACAAACGTCCAGTTTAATGGTACTCGCCTACGGCACAGTAAGTCCCCCAAATATCTCGGCGTCACTCTGGACAGAACATTATCGTTCAAAAAACACCTTACTAAAGTAGCTGCAAAACTTAAAACAAGGAATAATATTATCTCCAAGTTAAGCGGTACCTCCTGGGGAGCTTCAGCTGACACACTACGATGTTCAGTCATGGGCCTGGTATATTCGACAGCAGAATATTGCTCTCCAGTATGGCTGAACAGCCCATACACGAAGATTGTGGATGCCCAATTAAATAGCTCTATGCGAATCATTAGTGGAACCATTAAACCCACTCCTACATACTGGCTGCCCACTTTAAGTAACGTCCCTCCTCCCCACCTCCGTCTATCAAACGCCCTGTGCAGAGAATACAGAAAAATCCAGAGAAATTCGCAACTCCACGCAGATCCACGAAGACATCATGCACCTGGGCCACAGACTACGTTCTAGAAGACCGCCCATCCAAACCGCTGAACGCTTAACTGCCAACAATTTCAACCTGGAACAAGAATGGGAACGTGAGTGGCAAGCAAGTGCACATCCCGACACTCACGGTACTCTCCACACCAAGCAAACACCACCTGGTTTTACCTTGCCACGAAAAACATGGAGCAGATTAAACCGTATTCGCACAAACTGCGGAGCATGCACCGCCTCCCTATTTAGATTTAGGCAAATCTGAAAGTAGCACATGCGACTGTGGCGAAGAAAGGCAAACAATTCACCATCTTGTCTACGACTGCGTAAATAGACCCAGCCGCTGTACAACCGAAGACTTCTTGAGAGCCACCCCATCGGCTGTTATTTGGATAGAAAACTTAAATGTTAATATTTAAGATATTTGATATAAATAAATACTTGTACTCATGTGTAGCCATACGATAAATAAAATCTATAACTTTAAGGTCATGAATCAGATAATCAAAAATGCTAAACAATTAAGAGGAAGTGATAAAGCGGTTTCCGAAGATATCTCGCAAAAAGTTAAAAGTCAGCGAAACAAACTAAAACCATTTTTAGCAACGGCCAAAGCCAGCGGACAAAAAGCATATCTATCATTTGATAAACTTGGCATCGATGGCAAAAAAATGCCTTATGAAGATGTTACCAAGCATATTAACCCAAAACCCAAGACCGAAGAAGACATTGCAGAAATCCCAGTGGCAGTCGATGAAGGAGACACTATACCGAAACCTTCTCTAACTACTGAACAGGCAGTACAGCAAGGAATTAACTAAGAAAATGCGAGTAGAATCCTGCGATCACGACTTGGATCCAAGACCTACAAACCATAGGAACCAAGGAGTAGGAAGATAACCTCACTCATGCAGTATAATATTCAATCTATTCGTAATAAAGTAACGTTGTTAGAGGCTACACTTGAAGATTTGAAAAATAATGAGGGGCTGGATGTGGATGTCATGTGCATAGCAAGGTCGGGTGAGTCAAAATTCTTAAATATTAACGGGTATTATTTGTGTGCATGCTACGAAAGAACTAACAAAGAACACGGTGGCGTTTTGATCCTGGTACGTAATGGTATCGTTTTTTCAGGGATAAAATTTAATATTCCCACAGTAGAACAGCACTTTGAATATGTAGCGATCAAGAATAAAAGTATGTTAATTATTACTATCTATAGATCTCCAAATCTTGATACCAAGGTGTTTTTTCAATAATTATTTGATTTACTACAACATGCTGTTAAATTAACAAAGAAACTGGTGGTTTGCGGAGATCTAAATATAAATATTAGTGTGGAGTCCGGGAACCGGACAGAATTATTATCAATTATGTCTGTTTTTGGTCTCGCGCCGGTAATTAAAACTGCTACGCGTATAACAAAAAACTCCAAAACAATAATTGACAACATATTTCTAAATACGCATATAATTTTGTATTGTGCAAAATCTCTAGAACTGGGTTTATCTGATCACAATTGTCAAATTTTAACAATAGAAAATATAAATAAGAAACAATCTCATAAAAAATAATTAAAGTTGGCAGACTTTATTCAAGAAATAATTTCTCTAAGTTTAATAACTCGTTAACTCTGAAAAGAATGTTAATAAAAAAATTCTGCTTTTTATGAGGAGTTCAATAAACATTTTGAAAACGCATTTCCACGAATACCCTTTAAACAAAAAATACTCAACCTGGCAACGACTGGATAACCAAAGGCTTACAAATATGTAGAAAAGGTGAACTGTTACAATTTAAAAAATCTGGTGTGATACACTCACACAACTTCCTTTTACAGTGATCTTATAATTAGTAAAAAAATTTATTTTTTATTTTTAAGCATTTGTCAAACATTTTCAAAAATTAGAAATTCTTAAAAAACGGTACAAAATAGAGCGTTAGTTGAAGAGATAAATTTTCTCTAAAATTTTAAACTGAATTCAAAAATGTAATAATATACTGGGTGTTCTATTTAAAATAGGAGTTAATAAAAAAATAGAAAAACAAAACAAAAGAAACCCACTTTAGAAGTATTCAACTGGAACATTACCTCTCTCACATCAATACACATTAAAAATGTAATAAAAATGTGAAGTTTGATCAAAGTCGTTAGAGCCGTTTTTGAAAATATCTAAAAAAACTGAAAAATCACAAGAGTAAACACCTACTTCTGGTTATGCGATTTTCTTCAAAAGCTTGCTGTCTCATCTGCATAGTACACAAAACTTATATATAAAGTTTCAACGCCATACCTCTTTTCGTTTTTGAGATATTCTCTTCACAGACACACAGACAGACAGACAGACCAATGAAAACAAATATGTTTTTTGGGATCAGGGGACTCTAAAACGTGAAGATCTGTTAAAAACTCAATTTCGAATTATTTGGGTGAATCCAATACTTCCTTTATTGTAAAAGGAAGTAAAAATACAGTAACGATAGGAACTTTATAAATTATGTCAATAAATATATCAATATTTTGAAACATTCAGTAAAGCTTGCAAAACAAATGTACTTCAAAAATATAAAATTTTAAATGCAAACAATATTACAAAAGAAAATCATAAAAACCGAAACTGGTCAACAATAATCGAAAACTTTAAGATTACTAATAGCGACAACAAAGAAATTACACATCCCTTATCAATAGCGGAACTTTTTAATACCTATTATGTAGAAGTAGCCCAGAAACTACATAACACACTTCAAACGAACACCAGTCCTTCTGAATATTTAAATAATTTAAAATTAACATACAGCTCCTTCTTTATTCAGCCTTGCACAGTAATAGAAATAAAACAAGTGGTCAACTCTTTTGATGATAAAAGATCTTGAGGTTTTGATGATATTCCCAATAACTGTAATAAAACAAAATATTGACAGCATTAAATTCATATTAGCGGACATCTGGAACGTCCCCAGAAAAATTAAAAACTGCCCAGGTGATTCCAGTATTCAAAAAGGGTGATAAAAAATTAACTGAAAACTACAGACCAATTTCGCTATTAGTAATCTCCAAAATTTTAGAAAAATTAATGGTAAATCGTTTAAATTCATTTATAATAAGAAATAAGATTTTAAACAATTGTCAATTTGGCTTTAGGCAGTACTCAAATGGCAATATTCAATTTTATTAATAATATAGTAGATTCTCTTGAAAATAACTACGAAATAATGGGCATTTTTGCGATCTATCAAAAGCTTTAGACTGCGTGGACCACAAAATATTACTTAATGAGTTGAAAATTTATGGTATTCGTGGAATTGCTTTGCAGTGGTTCCAGTCCTATTTGGAAATGCGCAATCAAGCAGTAAAAATTCGACATCAAAATTCTAACGGGTGTATTACAAAATATACATCAACCCCTAAATTAATTACGTGTGGTGTACCGCAAGGCAGTATATTGGGACCTGTCCTTTTTACTTTATATGTCAATGATCTTCCGTTAACCATCAGTAACTGTAATTTTACTTTATTTGCGGATGACACCAATATCATCATTAAAGGTAAAAGTGTTGAGGAACTTGAAAACGTAGCGATACACATTATTAATAAAGTTCACGACTGGTTTTCCGCAAATAAATTAAAATTTAACTATGAAAAATCATGCACTCCTAGAGCTGCAACTAACCTATTAAAAAGAAAAACTAACATGGGAGAATTACAAAGTATTGATGTAATAAAATTTCTTGGGTTACATATTGATGATATGCTATCTTGGAGTCAGCACATTGTTAATCTAAATAAATCTTCATCCTTAGCTGGTATGCATTAACTCAATTAAAACACAAAGTTAATAAAAATATTTGTAAAATAGTGTACCATGCTTACTTTGAAAGTTTAATGAAATACGGTATTGAGTTTTGGGGTAATTCAACCACAGCGAATGTAATCTTTAAAACACCAAAAAAAAGCTCTCAGAGTTATCTACAATATGATGATATATTCTGAAAATAACGCAACATATACTCAAAAATTTAACATCAATAAGCAAACACGAAGATATTCACCATTACAATACTAGAAACAAAACTGAAATCGTGTCACCCAAATATAAAAATACATTCAGTCAAAAGGGTCCTTTATATAGTGGCATGAAAATATTTCAAAGACTGCCTGCGGCTATTAAGGAGGCAGACACACTAAAATTATTTAAAAATAAATTAAAACATTGGCTATTATGTAAAGCATTTTACAACCTAAATGAATTTTTCGATACCTAAAACAGTTAATTTATAATAGCAATGCATCAAAAAATATAAACAAAATAAACAATAACAAATTTAATGCTACGGTCGATTTTCCCTACGCTCGGTTTTGAGCTTCGATATGCACATGGCATTATCTATTAGTAAGTTACTTATAATATAATTTGTATTTTTTGTATTTTGTGTGTATTCGTGGGAAATAAATTACTTTACTTTACTTTTACTTTAAACGGGAATAGTTAAGATACGAATCGGGATGTTTCTAAAATATTGTAATAAAAAAACATATTAAGAAAACAATACATATGTCTGGCAACTATTCCTCTAAAAAAAAGAGAAACCTTTCGACTGAGTGTCCAGTGTCAGTTTTGAACCAATTTCCTGACTTAGTCACCATATAATAATATGAAGAAGTGGTTACGTTTTTGGGAATAAATTCAGAGTGCGGATGTGCTTCTCAGCTATAATTTACCAAGGGCAGTGATAATCACCCGCAATAATTTTGACAAATAATAACCCGAAAGTGCGTTACCTAGAAATAACTCGAGCCGAAGCCGAGGATTATTTCTTAAAGGTAACGCACTTGAAGGATATTATTTGTCAAAATTATAAGGATTTATCACTGGCCGCGGTGAATTCGGGAAGTTAAGTTCTTAAATAAATTAATAATTTTTACCGAAGCGAGAAACCATTTTTTCTGACAAATTAATTTGACACTTCATTACAATAATATGTTGGTGGCACTGTAAATCTATGTCAAATTCGAGGTTATCGGGTTAGGTTTTGCATCAGTTTTGACACAGACTGACGCAAAACCTAACCTGCTAACCTCGAATTTGACTAAGATTTACAGTGCCTCCAACTTGTCATAGGACAGTACTGAACTTTAATTAGGTAGTTTCCATGGTGATTGAAAATCACCCTAGGGTCGTTTTCAGCTATAAATTACCAAGGGCAGTGATCACCCGCAATAATTTTGACAAATAACAACCCGAAAGTGCTTGCCTAGAAATAACCCTCGGCTTCGCCTCGGGTTATTTCTTAAAGGCAACGCACTTGAGGGATGTTATTTGTCAAAATTATAAGGATTTATCACTGGCCGCGGTGAATTCGGAAAGATAAGTTCTTAAATAAATTAGCCATTTTCTGACAAATTAATTTGACACTTCATTATAATAATATTATGTTGGTGGCACTGTATGTCTACGTCAAATATGAGGTTATCAGGTTAGCTTTTGCGTCAGTTTTGACACAGACTGACGGAAAAGCTAACCTGCTAACCTCGAATTTGATTTAGATTTACAGTGCCACCAACTTGCCATATGATACTACTGAAATTTAATTAGGTAGTTTCCATAGTGATTGAAAATCACCCTAGGGTCGTTTTCACTTCAAGCGTGATCTGATTTGTCAAACTGACTCACGTGATTAAAAATAATCAAATTGGATTGGTCTGCAATATACGTAAGAACTTATCACTTAAAGTGTGATCTGATTTGTCAAACTGGCTCACGTGATAAAAAATAATCAAATTACATTGATCTGTAATATATGTAAGAACTTATCAGTACAATTACCTGGTAAAAATTACTTTCAAACAAGAGGTGCTACAATGTTAGAAAAGCGCAGAGAAAGAGCAGGAAAAATATGACTTTGCAAAACTTCAAAATCCTTGACAAACAGAAAAATGATAGACAAAAAATAAACTCCAAAACCACAGCTATGAAGGAAACGTAAAAGTAATGTGAAAAAAATAGAAAAAACACTACAGAAAACGACAAGAGAAGCGCTACGTAAAAAAGAAAGGGAACTAAAGAAGAGTTCAATCAAGAATTTGAGAATCAAGTAAAATGAAGAAAAATAACGAGCGAGACGATGTTAAAAACACAAATAGACGAGTGCAGGAGAAAGCTCCAAGCTCGGAAAAGGAAGGTTACGAGAATTATCAGAAGAGCTAAGCGAAAACACAAAATTAAAAAATCGGGAGTGTGCTCCCCTAGACTTTCTCGCAAATACCTTGAAGCAAACTAGTACTTTACTTGAATGGATACCGCTACCTGTTTAGGTAAAATGCCACTTCCGGTTAACCGATCATGCTGAAATGTAATATCTGGTAGTTTTTCTACATAAGAAATGTATGTACAAAATTTTGTTCAAATATCTCGAAGCAAACTGGTACTTTACTTGAATAGGTACCGCTACCTGTTTAGGTAAAGTGCCACTTCCGGTTAACCGATTTCGCTCAAAATTTGATAGGAATCTACAAATTTTGAATAATGACTATGTACATAATTTCAAGGGTCTAGCTTATTTCGTTTTTAAGTTATCGTGTTCACACACACACACACACACACACACACACACACACACACACGCGCACACACACACACACACACACACACACACACACACACAGACATAATTCGAAAAATGGTTTTTTCGGACTCTAGGAGGTCTAAAACGTCAAGATTCGTCAAAATCTCGAAGTCGATTTTTTTGACGATTACAATACTTTCTCTATACTACCGTATGCGAGAAAGTAAAAATGAAGCTTATTGACTGTTGTTATGGTAATAAACAAACCTCTGTCAGGCTACTACAGAGACGGTTTGTTTGTCTTAAAATTTTAAACTGTGTCTGTATCTAGTTACCGTGTGTACCTAGTACCTGCAGACAATCTGTATAATTATGTTTGTTTACTAGTGAGTCACCCGCATTACGCTTCGGTTCGCTAATTTAAGAGAGGTTTATTATTATAAATTTTAAAAAGTATGCTTTCGTCGGGAATCGAACCCGGGTCGGCCGCTTGGCAGGCGAGTATCCTACCCCTAGACCAACGTGGCTTGTTTGAATAATGTGCCGCTATGATGTTATATGAACATAGTGAATCACCCAAGCTAACAGCACACGGGCACAGCAGCTGTCACACAAATACTAATACAAAATGCGAAAAAATAGTGTAGACACTTCGTAAGAAAAGTACAAAAGTACAAGTACAAAATCACAACAACATATGCACATTATTTGTAATTCTTAATTAATTTATTTTGTTTTTTTGCTTTTTATTGCAGTAGGTTAGATTAGGTTATAC
>OW679195.1:30325541-30385230 GCA_940337035.1 Agriotes lineatus | reverse complement strand
ATACACGTACTGCGTAGACTGTGACATCCCCATCTACACCATGGAAAGTGGCCACAACGGTTTTATCGGTAGTAAAAGACACACAATTAAGTGATATAATTGTGGTTTTAATACACACTCTGATACACAGCAAATTAAGTCGATTGTGAAAATGACATCCGAGGTCACTAATACGGTGCAGCCAGGAATGTGTAAGTTGATGTCACAATTATAGGACACTTAAATTGTGTAAAAGCGATGTCTCAGTCTTAGTAAACCGAGAAGCTGTGTAACGGAGGTCATAATCATAAGAAATAGGCAAGATTTGTGCAAAATATGACACAAGTATACCGGGTATGCTAAGCTGAAAGGTCATCATTAGAATGTTTGAAATGACAAAAACCTCAGTTGTACATTTATGCAGACAGTTACAGACGATTTTCTTTTCATCGAGAAACTGATGACCTCATAAATGCATCTATATAACCGAAATTATTCAGTTTCTTTGTTCTTTTAACAGTAGAAATAGGGTTAAATTCTATAAGATAATTATTTTAAATGACCTCGTTAAGATAAATTACGTATGTTTGAGACCTTATACAAAAATTGAATTTTTAAAAGTGAACATAGGGAAATAGCAATCGTATACCGGGTGACAATGAGACTAGGGCCATGCTTATATCTTCTTTATTTATGAATAGACTTGGATAAAATTTTATACCAAGATACTAGACAGAATTTCTGATTGGCCGATAGATATAGTCAAAATGGCTGACTTCCGGTTTTACCGGAAATGAGAATACCTTTAATTTTTTAAATGAAACACCCTGTATATTTTAAGTTTTTTTTAATCTACGAGTCAAATTACATAAGATAGTCTTGTCAAATTTCAATTTTTTTAAACAAAAAAATGATTTTTTGATTTTTATTTTTTACCATAGAAGGCCTTGACTTGGAAAAATTTATTCTAATTGACTCTAGCAACTCTTAATAATAGCTATTTTATCAATAAGGTCAATAACAAACCTATAATAAATGAATATAGTTTGCTAAACTCGTTTTTTAAGAAAAAGACACTTTTTTTAAATCACACCTACTAAGGGCCATCTTGCTATTAGATAGAAATAGTTATTTTCATGACAAGCGTCGAAAGTAGCAAATATCGTGCGAGTGTTGATTAGACAAACGAGGGCGTAGCGAAGCGAAGCCCGAGTGGATCTAAAACACGAGCACAGATATTTGCACTTTCGGGCGAGTTATGAACACTATTTTTTAGACGACCACTCAAAGTAAATTCTATTTTTAAGAATTGTTTATATTTCGTTTGCAAAATTGATCGTTATATTATTATTGGTACAATTATAAAAAATTAGAGCTTGTTGGAAGCAGAGCAACGAATAAAGCGAAAGCGTCTGTATTATTTAAATCACGGTCTGCTTAATTGTGTGACATACGTCAAAGTGACGTTTGTCACACAATTAAGCAGGCCGTGATGTGAATAACTTTGTGCCGTTACGATATGACTAGCACGATATAATATCGTGCTAGTGTATGAAATTGTCAACTTTCTGTAGTAGGCTGCTGTCGCGATAATGTTACTTTCATACGTGGTCGTCTAAAAATGCAATTGCCAATCTAACGATATGCATTATGCACTACTATCTGAAACTAAAAATTAATTAATCAATTATTCTTTAAAATATTTTTATGTAATAACTAATAATACCTAAGCAAATTTGGCAACACTGTTGTATGTAATTTGAGTCGTAGATTCAGAAAAACACAAAATATACAGGGTATTCCATTTAAAAAATCAAAGTTGGTATCATTTCCGGTAAAACCGAAAGTTAGCCATTTTGACTATATCTATGGGCCAATCAGAAATTATGTATAGTATCTTGGTATAAAATTGTATCCAAATCCATTCATTAATAGAGAAGATATAAGCATGGCCCTAGTCTCATTGTCACCCGGTATATTATGCAGATTCCTGCTTGCCGCTTGAATTGATAGGATTGATAGTGGTATCAATCGAAAGAGAAAAAATGCGCTTAATTTTATACTACTTTACTTGAATTTGTTGCTTCTGTAAGATAGAAACAGCTTAAAACTGTAATAAATATTGTGCATTTTATTCACAAAAAAAAGCAGAACAGCCATGATCAAATTTGTTTCTGCCAAAATTAATGTTATTTTCTGTTAGTTATTAATTCACATATTTAACTAATTACTATGAATAATGTTGAGTATTCTAATGAATATTTGGGAATATCTAAATTTTAAAATTAACATTTTTATGCACAATTTACATTATTCAATAAATTTTTAATACTAAACGATGCGGAAATGTATTCTCTTTAATTTAGTACCACTACCATTTTTTTCCACAAAAATGGTGACCAGGTATATGCATAACCGTGAACCGGTATACGATTTCCCATGCTAGGTCCCTATGTTCGCACCTTAAGTGAAACACTCGGTAGATTGTTTGTCACCAAAGATTTTTTTCGCTTTTTCAACAATATGTCACTTTAAGAACGAGGTAACTAATATGCAACTACTATGCATTTATGATGTCTCCGAGACTAGAAAATTCTCGATCTCGTCTCATCTCTCGAAATTCAAGATCGAGACATATATTTTTCGATCTCTGAATTTTCGAGACGAGATTAATCAAATTCTCGAATATTCAAGACGAGATTAAAAACATTCTCATCTCGACAGATTTTCAATAATATTTTTAAAACCAATATAAAAATGTAATAGAATCGGCCTGTTAGTGGTAGTGCCACCGAAATTCGAGATCGAGATTGGCATCTATCGATCTGAAATATTCTAGAAAAGCGAGATTAATCGAATTCTCGAATATTTGAGACCAGATTAACTAAATTCTAGGTATCGACAGTTTTTCAGTAGTACGAGTATTTTTTAAACCCCCATAACCAAATCGAACAGTTATAGGACTTTCTTTTAGTTTTTACTTCCCTCCTCTAAGAGACAAAGGAGTAGCTATTGTAATCGCAAAAAAATCACCCTTCGATGTTTTTCCAAATCTTCACGTTTCAGGGCTTAGAGATGACGAAAAACAGGTTTTCTCAATTCCGACTGTCGGCCTGCCTGTCTGTTGCCCGTATACCTCAAAAACAAAATGTATACAAGGTGAGCACTTTAAAAAATTAAATTCTGTCTATTTTTGCTGTAACATCAAGAACCACTACTTAAATGAAAGTAATATTTTTACATAGCTCAGGTTTTTACCCTTGCCGAAAAAGGGCAAATTTTGAACCCAACATATATAGGGTGAACACCTTAACCAAATAAAATTTGGTTTATTTGTTTTAACTCAGAAACAGATAAGAGTAATTTGCACATAGCTCAGGCTTCGCCCTTGACAAAAATGAGACCCAACAGATTCTTTGCTCAAAGAAGAGTGCTACCTGAAGCTTACAACTTTGTTATAGAAACTCTGCATAAAACTTCTGCAGATATAAATTTTACAAATATAAAGGTTTGGCTAAAAAAGTTTGATGTTTTAATTTTGCTGGAGAGCTATGAATTATACCAATTAATTTCTGCCTATCAGTTAGCAAATAAAATGAAATTTTTATTCTTATGTGGTTTTATTAGAAAGTAGAAAAAATACCTATATTTAAACAAATAAAACATTTCTGTAGTACAAAATAACGACCCTACATATAAAAATAGGTATCTCATACATATTAGAAAGTGGTATACAGTGGGTCCTAAGCAACACAAAGTATGGGTGATTTTCTAATAGATATTAATTAATTGATTGAAAGAAAATTTTTAAAAAGAATTCGGTACATCTGGACTTTACTCATGTCAACATAGTAAGGCAATTGTTTTAATAAGGTTGCCGGAAAAAAATAATTTAATAATTTATTAAACTTGAGTTACGTTTGAAAAGATTATTTCAACCTGTTTACTGGTTTTTGGCAAGGGAAAACACCATTATTACTTGACTAATCATCGGTAACAAGCGAAAAAGTAATTAGTAATTATATGTGGTTAATAATCACAGCATATTTATAATATAATAATAATAATAATATATACAGTCAGACCTCGCCGTTCGCGACTTTGCGGTTCGCTGATTTGATTTTAAGCGGGGCACCCTTGTGCTCCCTTTTCTTTGCCGTTCGCGGATATTTGCTTTGCCGTTCGCGGATGGAATTGCCAACGTTAACTGTTTCAACTTTCACACACTAACGGCCGGTCTTGTGAAGGCCGCTAATCTAAAGTTAACTTTAATTCGCTGTTAAAATAAACAAAAGCTCATAGAAGTTTGTTTACTAATGAATAATATGTCATAAGCGCCAACGTTTTGATGAGCTTTTGTTTATTTTAACAGCGATTTAAAGTTAACGTCAGGTTAGTGACCTTCATAAGAACGGCCGTAAGTAAATAAAGCAGACGTATGCGCTTTATATCAAGAACACCTAAATAACATTATTTATCACGAACTTGTAAACACACTTATCGAGCCTATTTCTTTGAATCTCTTATTACCAAATCGAACCTGAAATAAATTGTACAATTATAACTTGAATAAACAAATGGACATTCAAGCTCTAGATTCAAGTGGCAGACTTATGTTACGTATGGAATTTTAATTCAAACTTGACTGTCTTCTCGAGCGTTTATGCCGAAAATTCAATTGAGTTTAATTTTTAAAACACCGAAAACCATGTCGTCAAAGCGTAAAGTTTCTGCTTCAGATTTGCCAGACAAAAAACGCAGCAAAGTTTTGGGTTTTTGAGATTGCATAGTATAAATAAATCTAGTTAATGGAACCTAACCCCGTATTTATCATTTATGCGTTTACTTGCGCATCGCGGTTTTGCGCATCGCGGCATTCTTCTGGAACGTAACCCCCGCGAACGGCGAGGTCGGACTGTATTTATTTTCTCAACAGGCATAGTCGCATAGTTCCCAATTACAAAACAAAATTATAAATATTATACACCAAGTAGAAAGATGATGAGCTCACGAGCACGTAGTGCGAGTGAGATCATATCTTTGAGTTAATAAATGTTTAATACACGTAGCGTATATATGTTTTCATTCAAATTTGACGAAATTTTGAATAAAAAATTTAAACATATTCAAATTAATATATAAATTTGCCCATTCATCGTCGATTTGATCTAAATTGTAGTAATTATATATTACACACTAAAAATAGAAAGAATAATTGAATGTAAATATTTGTAGAAATCATAAAAATATGTTGTTCTGCATTGAAACGTTTTTAATTCTCTAGTGAATTAAACTTTTTTCATTCTCTAGTGAATGTAAACACTTTTATTTCTCTTGTGAATCATATATTGTTTATGAAGGTTGTTATGGAGTTAATAATGTCACTTTAAACTGTCAAAATTGAATAATAGTTATTTACTATACAAGTGGGATAACAGCATGATGCATTATCACACATGTATTGTACAAAATTTTATCTACGACTGCCTAAAATTGAAAAAAGTGCATTAAGAGAAATGTCAGATCTGTCATTTTCAAAAATATTTTAGTAGGCAAATGTCATTATGTCATTCATTTGACACTATTATAAGTCATTACACAACTCAGTTGCGTAATGAAACCATTACGCAACTGAGTTGTGTAATGACTTTATTACGTAACTGAAATAGTGTCAAATGAGTGACGTAATGAGTAACTTATCCCATTGAAGTAGATAAAATAAATTATCTTACTAATATTTGTACCGATCTCAGAAAGGGCAAAAAAAAGAAAATCTAAACAATATTGATTTAATTAAAAATAGATTAAGTTAAAACCTACATATTAGAAAGCAAAGAACAGCAAATACACGACTTGACATTTGAGTAGGGTGACCACTGACCACCTCTCAGGGTTTCACCCATAGTCTTATTACGGTTTCAACGCCAGATCTCCGGGCTCCGGGTTTTGTTATAATTTCTCGGGGTTATGCTAATTTTGTAATAATGTCTTCTAACATTAACTTCACCGTAAGTCGGCTATAATAATAAAAATAAAATCGCCACCATAAATCTCGATCAAGGCGCTAGCGTATAATCTTTAATTTTATTGTAATCAAAGGTATGATACCTATATCTCTTTCTATTTATCTTAATGGTCTGTTTGCGATTTCACAAGCTGCATGTTAGCCTACTTCAGCCGGTAGTTGAGTCAATGCAACTATAGCGAAGGCCCCGTGACCGTCTGTGTTTATGTTTTATTTTGAATACATGCAGATCAAGCAGAAACAAAACAATCCGTGTTCAGTACGGCGCGGCGTACGATGTGGACAAGTATTTCAGTTACACATTTGCCGACCATTAATAGAAATTAATAAAAACATGGTTGTTATTTGCTTGCTTTTTGTTTCTTATAAACATTCTGCATTTGTCATTGAAAAAACCCTTTTTTTAACTTACGAAGGATCTCAGGGTTTGTATACATTGAAAACTGGTCACCCTAGATTTGCCGTATATATGTTACTGCAAAAAGTAAGCATGTCAATAACGATATAATTTACATGCGTAGGTACCTACTTGAATAACAATAAAATCCAACAGACACTTATAAAACTTACCACTTTTTTAATTTTTGGGTTGAAAACAATTTCAGCTTTAAAAAACTGAACATATAGTGTTACTGTTGATAAGTGTACATTGTTTCAAGGCAATCGCGATTGTAATTAAATAAAGAAAAATACTAGTAAGTGAAATAACTCGTTAAAGAGCAATTTTAGGTATACATACAGAATGATTAAAAAAGAGATATAAATAGTTGCCTCTGTCGCATTACTTTTTTTGTAAATATAGTTTGATGAATAAACGTACAGACGAGTTCAATTTTGCGAACAATGGAATGTTTCATAGAAGATATAAGTAACTACTTATCAACCTAAAAACCACAGAAATTATCAAAATAAATGGCTTATTTATATTTGGTAAGGTATTTTAAATAATACAATTATTGGTTTATTACATTTTCTAAGAAATCATATTGAAGACACTTCAATGGATAACCTTCAATTAGATTTAAAAGTAAAATGTTATTTTCAACAAGATAATGCACTTGGCCATAATGGTGTTTTAGTGAGGCAATATTTGAACAACACATTTGGTAAGTAGTGGGTAGGAACTCATCTCCCTATACCATATCACCTATATCACCGGACATGGGTCCGCACGACGTTTTACTTTTGGGATACCTGAAGGATATTATTTATACAGAAAGGTATGATAACCTCCAGATGATCCAAGACAAAAATAAGCAAGTTTTAAGTGACATTGATTGAAGAAACCTGAGTCGTCTTTCATGCAACACATATATTGTTTTAATAAAATTGTTCAGATTTTAAATTTTTAAATAAATTGTTCAAATTTTTAATTATCATGACTACGTTATCTTGCACGCAAAAAATGGTTTTCTTTCAATATTTAAATTTTGCTGACAGCCTACACTTAACTACTATTTTAATAACTTTTAACTTTAAATTTTACTTTTCAATGACATTTGTAACAGTGTCAACTAATAAAAATTCCATTTTCAAATATCATTTAGATTTAAAAATTTGGAAATTATTTTTAGTACGTAGTTTCAATAACCTTCAATTCAAAAATAAGATTTAAAAATAACTCTTGCTGTTTAATTTTTTAAAATTATTTAAACTTACAAGTAATTTCTAATAAGTGTCAATATTTTAAATTTCCAAATCTAGATTACAATTTATAAAAATTTTATTTTAAAAACACATTTTTATTTATTTTGGGTTTAAAAATAATTTTTAAAATGTATTTAATAGTAATTGCTAGTTGATTCACTTTACGAGTAATTGAAATATAATTTCTAAACTTAACTTCAATATTTTTATTTAAATTTAAGACCTTCTTGAGTTATCTTTAATTTAAAAAGATCTTTTAATTATTAAATACGCGCTAGGGCAGAGAGAAATGGAACAAGTGCTGTAGGAACTACGAACCAAACATCCAGAGAACCCGCCGTACTATATTGGTATTTGATATACGTGATATACGTGATCCTAATAATAACATAACAGCTTCTACTACAAGCGGTTTTTTAGTTCCATCTTAATTCGGTAGTTATAGGTGGCGCCACAAGTCAAATTGTGTAAAGAGGTCACAATAGTTGCTGGATACCATGTGAACTATTGTGGATTATGACTTCACAGATGGCCAAATTCAGAGTTTTGCCTATACGTTATAATTTGACGTAAAGAACAATAAAAACGAAGAAAAAATTACAACATCCAGTGTATGAGGTCACTATACGTGAAGCCGTTACAGTACACGATGATGTACACACAAGAGGTCACTCTCAATACAATACAAACACACACACACACACACACACACACACACACACACACACAGACATAATTCGAAAAATGGTTTTTTCTGACTCTAGGTCTAAAACGTCAAGATTCGTCAAAATCTCGACGTCGATTTTTTTGACGATTACAATACTTTCTCTATACTACCGTATGCGAGAAAGTAAAAATGAAAGGAATGAGAGAAAAGTATAGAAATAAAGGAATTAGAAACATGTACCAACAGGTCAAACAAATCAAAAGTGACGGTCAAACCTAAGTGGTATATTTAATTCACGCAGAATGTAACATGATAGGATCAGACAAGCAAGTAATGGAAACTTGGAGAAATTATTTTTGAAATATTAGTGTGGAGATAGCCCTGTCGGCTTTATGTAATTTTGTGTAAAATAAATAACTCTATCTCATATGGGCAGAGTCTACATCCTAGCAACTATTATCTTGATGGAGTATAAATAATTGGAAGTACATTTGCTATAAAACAAAATATCGTGGTACCTTTTTAATAATTTACTTGTAAACGCTTTGAATTAAAGCGTTGCCTAGTTGATAACAATAGCAGTAAGTAAATACACGTCACAAACAAAAAACACTCAGATGACGCCACTTGTAAATCACTAAATTCAATCTCTTAGCATAAACTTTCCTGACGTTTTTGTTGTTTTTGCTTTGGAAACTAGGGCTTAACTCGAGCCCCCAGCAAGTCCCACAATGCATGGACACCTCTTTTTTGGCGTACAGATACAAGCCGCTGATGACCTGCAGAACGAATCCTGTTGCTCGCCGCTCCGAAAAGACGCCTTCAATTCAGCCTTTGTCTCACACCTAGGGCTCCAATTGCTTCCCACGAAAGTCACTGCCTACCTCTAGCTCATAGGACTCCAATTACACTGCTCGAACTTCATACACAATCCCAAAAAAACAGCTAACACTTGATTCACAACTCAAACTTTTTATAAACCTCTGCAGAGGTTCTACAAATTAACGCAACATACTACAACGTGCCCAAAAGATATAGAATTGATTTCAAACAAATTGAATTGGCAAAAGGGTATTTATTCACGTATTAGTAATTATTTATTGGGGAGGCCAAAACTAACCCCACTTCATAGCTTGGCTTCCTCTCCCCTATTGTTTGTGTTCTATCTTACACTGTTTTACATTATTTCCAAGCCTGCTTTGATTACATTTTGTTGTTTAAATCAAAGCTAACACTATTTTTAATATCCTTTTACAAAGTATTATCTAGGCCAATGCTATTTTATACAATTTGCAAAAATTCATCTAGCACATTTCTGGAACATTTTATAAAATAACATTTGATATGCTTGAAATGTTATTAATTGTATTATAATCATAAAGGCTTAAAATGTGTTCTTGACAACACACAGTCATACTGAAGAAAGAGAAGAAGTACCAATTCCGACCCTAAAAGAAATCAAAGAAATAAATAATGAATAATATCTAGGGAAAATCGCAATGGCAATAGAGCAAATCAAATATGGTGTAGAAGAGCTGCACATTAAAATATTTGAATTAATAAACGAACTCTGCGAAAAGCAAAGAATGCCAGAAGCATGGTCAAAGGATATATTGTAATGGTATGGTGCTTGCAGCAATTCTGGTAGCATTGCAAATGTACGAAAACTAAGGAATAATTCAAATAGGCCCAGAATTGGTATTCTATTTATTGCAACAATAAGTCAATAGTAAACATTGGTAATTACATAAGACGTGATTAGCAATAACTAATTTAACAAACAAAGGCTAGTACTCGAATGAAACAGTATCGGCACAGAGTTGCGTTCAGCTTATTTTCAATATTTGTGAACGGTGAGGCAAATGCATCTAATTTACGGTGACTGGCAGGTTAATTTCGTAACGTCAAGACACAATAGTGATATTACTTAAGTACAGAGGTGTTTCGAAGCGTTACAAAAGTTTTATGCAGCGGATCTGTGTTCATACCAGTATGCCAACAATCGATAACGCAGCCAAATTGTAACCGCTGAACTCTTTAGTACGCAATAACACTAGAATAACTAATCATAATTTTTGCCTCAATTTAGTCAGAATAGCAAGCTGTGTTGTCCAAAACAGTCCGGTAACCAATAGCGTTTAACGGGCCAGTTGCTCTATTCCCAAGGGTGAGAGTGGGTTAACACAAAAATGATCAAAACCGAACACGGGCGCCACCAACTTGATTCTTTACAACTAACAAATTTAAGTTGGAAGATTCCCCGGTGATATGGTAATCGCAACTTACATTGAAGGAAGATATTTCAAAATTATATTTATCAGTCGGATCTTTGATAAGCTATCTCTTCTATGGAACAGAGAAAGTTATAAATACGGTGCAATTAAAGTGATATTTATATTCAGTGTCTACAGGCAGACAAATAATATAAGAGGCTGCGTTCACAGCGTAGCGTATGTATGTTAATTTCAAATGTAAACTTAACGCACAAGTACTTACATAAAGCGCAAGCTACATAAGAAACACGCATATAAATTACTATAATATTTACCTTAGAACTGATATATTATTTATGCTTCCCAGTATTGCCATGCCACATATTTTTGTTCAGATTCTGTATGTGATTTGTGTACATACAAGGTGTGTATAAATTAGTATTAAAGATTTACGAAGCATTATTCTTAGAGTGCTTTTAAATGAAAACATTTATACAAAAGTATTATATTAGCCCTTATGAGCCTTCAGGAGCGGTATACATATAGAAAAAATTTCTATTCGGGTAAAATTATTATCACTGTTTAAATACAATAATCAATAAAAATAACATAAGAATAATAGAAAACATACATAAATAACGAACTACCTAGGTATCATGACGCAAATCCAAGTTGTTGGTTATGGTATCCAGAACTGAGGCAGCATTGCCACGTTGAATAGCAATGCTAATTCTTTGAATTAGAAATGAAGTTGACCTTTTGTCTTTATTGACATTTGTAATTTTTTTGCCAATTTCTCTAATAAATTTCAATGCATTTATGCCCTAAACTCCAAAAGTTTCAATAGACAAAGGATAGAAGAGATAATTATTTAGTAAGTATAGATATTTTTTTGATTTGTTTTTCTCGACAAGGAGTGCTGCTGAACCAACGCTTTTGGAAGAATTTAGAACATGGGATGCTGCCAAAGTGTCTATACAAGTGAAATCCCACACTACTGCCCTACCAAACTTCCATGGAATGAGTGTCATTCCATCAGGACGCTTTCCATCATCGCGGCTTGTACCAAGACGCTCAAGAATGGCAGGCATTTCTTAATTAAGTCGTTAACTTCATGGTGACGAGAAAAACGACTAAAACTATATCTACAACTCAAACCATGTAAAACAAACTCATCTACAAGAGAATTGCATTTACAAAAATTTTTAACACATATGGGAGAACCTAGACGAAGGCCAACAGTAATTCTGAAAGATGCATTGTCCAGTAGAGTACCGAGAGAAGCAACTGGCAGAGCATTTAACCGAGCCCCTGATTCAGCAGAAGAAACTGCCATGAGTCGAGCCTTAATTTGAGTATAGAAAGCCGACTCAAACAAATCACTTGCACCTAAATTCAAAAGTGGTCTGTCCCATGCCTTCTGCATTCTCTGTTGACTTTCAGACAAAGCTAAACCTGTAGAAGAATGCCAAATCTCCAAACCCTCACTAAAATTTATATTAAAAGTTCCAAAAAAAAATGGAAGAATTTGCTTCATTAAAGGTTGAGCGCACACAAAAGAAGACAAGAAACAAGGAATAGCCAAAGAGGAAATTGATCTAATACCTAAACCACCAAGGTCAACAGGTAAAGACGCTTGTTTCCAAGTAATTTCATCAATAATATTGTTGGAGATTTTTTCTAGGGATTGTCTAAAGAGATTGTCAATTTCATCCAGGATAGACGAAAAATTCCATGTAGGATGACACCCTAAAAAATAAATAAATTTTGGTACTGCAAGACAATGTTTAAGAATACAGAAAGAAATGTGTGCAGGTAAGTCATCCAATTTTGCTAATATTCGTAATAAAATGATTTATGATTCCAAAAAAAGAACTCGGAGTGGTTTTGTTAAAGGGCTACCTAATAAAAATAAATCTGATATTTTCAAAATTTTAATTCCAGGACAAATAGAATCAAATTTTGAGAAAATAGAGGAACTAAAATCTTTCACAAAAGATAATTCACATTTGTCAAAATTTAACTCAAGCCCAAGAGATTTAGATTGTTTGACAATAGATTCAAAGTCATTTAAAATAACATCGGGACTATCACCTAAAGAGCCATCATCTAGGTACCAAGCATTAAACTGGCTAGACAGAGATTTAACTAAATTATGAATTGTAAGACAAAATAACATAGAACCGAGTGGATCACCTTGTTGAACACCAGATTGAGAAAAGAATTTACCATCACCAAACATTAAAAACGAAGGGTTACGAAAACATTGAAAACTAAAATGAGAAATATTTGGTGAAATTTTGACAACTTTCGTTAACATGACACTCCTATCACTCGTATTAAAAACATTACGAAAATCCAACTTTTAAAAATACCTCATTGTCTGCTTCGGGATTAAAGCAGAGATATTGTCTGGCAGAATGTACAGTCGTGTTCAAAAATCTGTTGTACAGCGACAGTTGTAAGTTTATTGTTGGTTGTGTTATTACTGAACAAAGACTCACACTTTGTATAATTAATTTATATTCACAAAGCACAAATACTGTACAACACTTTAATGAACACGACTGTACAACAGCTTTACAACCTCGTCTAGTTCCGAAACCAAATTGTAAAGGTCGAAAAAATTATCCAAGATGGTCTTTTAAATAAAAACAACAAATTTTGACAAAAAGTCTTCTGAAGAAGTTACCTACGGCGATCGGTCTGATTCCCCCACCTTTCTTTGCCAGAGCGCAAAGTGAAGCACCATATAAAGTTGCGCACACTTCAGGGATCACTCTGCCAGAAAGTATAAAATTACATAGTGACGAAAGGGAGGTGAGAAGAATATCACTGGATGCTTCCGCTCTGTAACTCAACATATCTAGAATATGAGAAGGTCTCAGTGAATACAGGCCACCAGCAAAACCAGAATTGAAATAATTGACTGCCATTATTACCTCTTGTTTAGAGATCGTCAACGGAACTTGAGTTCTTGAGTTCCCGGAGAATGTTTGGCTTGCAATGAAGTCATTGTAGCTTCTGAAAATTCGGAGACGACAGTGTCATTGAAACCGAGGATTCTGATTGAACCAGAAAGATCTCCATCTGAAACCTTGCCAATGACCTTCTTAAGATTATTTCCCGAAAGAACTTCTCTTCTCTTTTCTCTAGGATATGAAGTTGTTTTCGACAATGCGTTATTGAAATGTTTCAATATAGTAGATGTAATCGAAGTATTTCTTCTACGTTCATGTGGAACTTGAAGATATTTGTACGAAAAAGTTAGCAAATTTTCCCAAGAATCTAAATCGTCAGTTTTAACACAATTATCAATCATTTTTGCAAGAGTAGAAGCAGCCAGAAGCCTAGTAGCTTTCGGAAGTCTTTTTACTACAATAGACAAACTCTTAAAAGACGCTAGAGTGTATGAAGGCTTTATCCATAATTACTAGGAGATGATATTCTAAATTGTTCAATTTTAGATTTTTTATGAGCCTTGCTCTTGTGTATTTTGAGATTAATAAAAAGGTTTCCACAAATATCACAAGATAATTTTTTGGACTCCTTTTCAAAATCTCATGGTAACCTCAAATTGCCGGCACGAGATAAGAACCAAACAGCTGTAACAAACTGACGCTAGCGCGAGGGAAGATAGGCAACAAATCGTACAGATCATAGTACTACTGGTGGCATACGTGGCGAATTTAAACACATAAGAAAACAAGGCATTTTGGATTTAGATAAACACATGGCGAGAAGAGCACGACCCTCGCGGATTTGATCCGGGTCAACCTCCTATCGCACCGCAAAACCAATTATACAACCGACACAAGCCCAACCAAGGGAACAACCCATATACTTACGTTACTTTATAAGTAAATAAATACGCTGCCAGATAACTAATTATAGGTACTGTAACCTCAGTTACCCTATATTTTCACACCAGCAGTCTTACCAACGTAAACATCAAAGAACGACAATAATATCAATAAGCTCGAACAAAGTCAGAAGATAGGTAATCAAAATTATGGAACTGTTGGAAGAAGTAAAAGCCAAGCTAGAGAAAATGGAAGAGAGGGGCGAACGAATGGAAAGGAAAATAGATAACTTCCGAAGCGAACTAATGGGAATTAAAGAAGAAAATGAGCACTTGACAAAGGAAAACCTGGCACTCAAACAAATAATTCTACAGCAAGAAACAAGAATGGAGGGAATAGAAAGGGAGATACGGAGGAGAAGCCTAATAATACATGGAGTCGAAGAAGTGAAGGAAGCGAGGTACCTATAACTATGAGAAAGAGTGAGAATAACCCTAAGCGAGGTAGGAATATTGATAGGAATGGGAGAAGACGTGACGGATATCAGGAGAATTGGAAAGCAACAGGAAGGAAGATGCCAATTATACTGAAACTAAGAAATGGGCCAAAGAAAAGAGAAATGCTACAAGCGTCAAATAAACTAAGAGGGACAAAAATATTTATGGAAAGGGATTATACAAGAAACATACAAGAGCAGAGAAGTGAACTGGTACAACAAATGAAATTAGTTAGAGTCCCTATATTAATCGAGTACCGCAATTGATTGCGCCAGTGTTTTGTATTTTGGGAGCAAATATGGCGGATACACTGTAAAATCATGAGACGCTAATCGCAGCAAACATTCCAAATGTAAAACCGTGTAATGTTCCTAGAGGTAGTAAAATCCACCTGGATTAAAAAAGTTTATAACCATATATTTGTACAAAGGTACTAATTTAAGTTATTTGCAGATTTAAGATTTGTGTGTACTTAGTACAAACATTCCTGTGTAATGTAAAAAATGTGTGTAGGCCCTAACAAAAGCATTAATTTTTCTCTCCTTCCATATTACTGGCTCTAGAAATGGGAATATTTGCTGCTACTATCGCCTCGTAACAGCTGTGCGTATGTCAAATAATTCAGTTCGAATTCGAAGTTGTGGTTATACTTCAGTGTTTCTTCGTTTTTTGTGCAAGTTCAGTGCACATTTCATACTTTAAAAATTAACAAGTATTAATTATAGATAGAAAATGCCGAGCTGCTGTGTGCCCTGTTGCAAAAATCGTTCCGAAAACGGGGTTAGATTGTTCTACATACTCCAAGGAACTAATCTGGTTAAAATGTATAAAGGAAAATTGCCCCTTAGAGCAAGTATTTGTGAAGTAAGTTCAGTTTTACTTTTACATTTTTCATTAACGCAAGTGACTTTTATCAATGTGTATCATAATTTTGTTTCAGGCACATTTTAAAGAAAATTAATTTGAATCTGAAAGAATTGACAATAAGAAATTAATTAAAATGGAACTCCATTCCCACCTTTACAGCAACACATATTTACAGCCATCCTCCAAGAAAAGCGAGAATACGTAATGTTTTTTAGCTGAATCTTAACCTTCTGTAAACCCTACTATACAATCACGTGCCAGACATTTAAGTGACTGTGGTAGCTAAGTACGAAATACGAATTATGTAAAGGGTATATTATAATGAAAATTATTTTATAGGTTTCGAAACTGAGGAAGTCTGAGATTTGAGTAGTGCAATTTGCAGTTTCATGGCAGCAGTAAAAGCATTACAATGCGTGTCCTTGCAAAAATGACTGTACAGATGTATTATATTAAAGTGTTATGTTCAAGAGTAAAACGATTACAAACAATTTGCATGTTTCTGTTTAATATAAATAATAGTCATTTACTTAAATTCATTTCTTAACCCTTCAGTACCCCTTTACGGTCTGTGAGACCGAGCAAACACATGATGCAGTATATTACTTAATGTGCTAGCGTTAGTTTACCGCCCATTTCACTACCTTCCTATACAGGGTGTAAAAAAAGTCTGGAATATAGCAAATATTTCAGAAACTACCGGAGATGAATTTTTCAAAATTGCCAGACTTATATAGGTAAAAACGGCGCATCTAGGAAGGACAAAACCGTTTCTGTAACTGTACAGGGTGAGTCAGAAAAAATACCAACTTTTGTATTTTAAATTGGACACCCTGTATATTAACGAGAAATCAAATAGTCCTTCAAAAGACAAATTCAACGATATAGGGTTTGATGGATTTATCTCTCAAAATGACAAATGTGGGGTGACCTAAATAATAAGGTTTACAACAATATACCGGTGAATATTGAAGCTTTAAAGGATCATATTAGAAAGAAATACGTCAAATTCGATGGGATACTGTCTTTAAATTCTCGTAAGACGTTGTCAAAAGTATCCCATCAAATTTGACGCATCTCATTTTTAATATGATCCTTTAAAGCTTCAATATTAACCGATCTATTGTTGTAAACCTTATTCTTTAAGTCACCGCACATTTGTCATTTTGAGAGATAAATCCATCAAACCCTATATCGTTGAATTTTTCTTTTGAAGGACTATTTGATTCTTCGTTAATATACAGGGTGTCCAATTTAAAATACAAAAGTTGGTATTTTTTCTGACTCACCCTGTACAGTTACAGAAACGGTTTTGTCCTTCCTAGATGCGCCGCTTTTACCTATATAAGTCTGGCAATTTTGAAAAATTCATCTCCGGTAGTTTCTGAAATATTTGCTATATTCCAGACTTTTTTTACACACTGTATATTGCCATTGAAGATCCGTATGCAGTTTTGAGTTCTTGCGTGCAGTGGTTTAAAAGTTATTTATAATTTCGGTTTCAGAGACCGAAGCGGGTACCCGAGTTGTTTTTTATTTTTACCTTTGATATACGACCAATGTGAGGAGAAGGAAATATTTTCTGCATTTTTAGTAACACTGTTATACTAAAACATTATTATAGTCATGGCAGATTTTATGAGAAAGAACAGGCGCGACTTGAAAAAGACGATGCGAGATATAATAGCGGAGGAGGATGTCAACAACGTGTTTTATGATGATGTGCCATCGTCTGACGAAGATAATTTATTGGAAACTAGGGAAATGAACAGTGACATTGAACAGGAAATATCTGATTATGAAGACGCTGGTGAACAAGAAACTAACGCCATAAGATATTTTTATGAAGGTGGCAGAGGGGCAGGGGTGTCGGACTGCCAGACCGGTGCGGGTACTGATGTCTTAGAATTTTGAACGGGTACTGGAGGGTTAAGATCTATTATCTCAAAAGGTTTTTATTTTAAAGGACCGCCACTAATATCAAATAATTGTGACATATAAATCCTTGAAAGTTGAATTAGGTAGGTACTACTTATACATATATATATCATCGTTTAAATATATTGTACTTGCTTGTATACAACTTAAAATCAGTAAACACAGATCTAAACTTCAAACGTAAAAGAATTACTACCTAAAGCTGTAGGTTATGAAATGCTAATTGTTAAAGAAACTAAGTAGTATTAGGTATACTCCAGCTTCTTTTTCCCTTGTGTAGTGTAACTCTTTTTCTAATATTATCGTTAATTTGCATATTTGCTTTAAAACATGAAAAATACACTGTAATTGAAAACGTCGCGTCACCTTGTCATTTTAA
Organism: Agriotes lineatus; assembly: GCA_940337035.1. NCBI lineage: Eukaryota > Metazoa > Arthropoda > Insecta > Coleoptera > Elateridae > Agriotes > Agriotes lineatus. The sequence goes on along the minus strand of OW679195.1, from coordinate 30,367,215 downwards.
GTTTCCCGCCTTTTTCTCGGAGCAAATATGGCGGGTTTGCGGTACTCTATTAATATAGGGACTCTAAAATTAGTCAGAGCAAGAGGACACCTAGCGTTTAGAAGGTACAATAAACTAATAATAAACGGGGATGCAAACTCCTTAGAACAATTAGAGGAGATAGAGAAACAAAAATGGAAAGAGAAAAAGAGGGAGAGCCAGGGGGAATGGAAGAAGCAACAAGTGTGACGACAGAAGATAAAGAAAAACTATTTAAGGCGAAAACGACGCAAGAAGAGAAGGAGGAACAGTGGAAGTTAAAGAAGGGGAGAACATCGAATCAAAGATTTCCAAATGATAAAAAAATTGAAAGGACCCGAAAAAACTAGTATTATTCTAAAATAGACGGATAAAGGAGACGAAACAGGATAAGGATAAGGAAAACGAGCAAAATGGAAAACAAACAAAAACAAGCAATTTTAACACGTTGAGCGCCACGAGAAATTTTTGAAATTTTCTTATTGGGCCAAAAACTATTTTAAGCATTTTTAGGTATGTTATGATGGGTATACTAGCAAAAAGTTATAAATATCATGATACAATTGTTTATTTACAATAACAGCAATTTTTCCTTTTTTAATCAATAAAAAATGAACGAAATAAAAAATTTAAAAACTCGCACTGCAGAACGTTCTCCACAGGCCAGAGCGGTCCATACAGTACATTTAACTAATGTAAGCAGCGGTCCACTGGCCTATACGGAATTAAAACTGCTTCAACTACGAGCGGTCCCTAAGGACCGCCGCGGTCCCTAGGGACCGCCGTGGCCCTACGAGAAATATTGGTAGCGGTCCCTACGGGCCGCTGCGGCGCTTAACGTGTTAAGACTGGCAGAGGAATGAGGTAGAGGGGAAGGAGGAGGAAAACCAGAGAAAACGAGACAAAGGAATGAGAATCAGGACTTGGCATGTGCGTAGTACATATGCGCAAGGAACACTAAAACACCTGGTGGGAGAAGCAAATAGATATAAAATAGATGTATTGGCGATACAAGAAACAAAACAAAAGGAAGAATTTATAACAGTTGTAGGAAACTAGCTGCAGCTCAACAGCGAAGTATCAAGGATGTTAGGAGTGGGCTTCCTGGTACCAAAACAAAATGCTCGCACAATAGAAAAAAATCAAAGCTATATCGGAGCGCATGTGCGTAATACAAATAAAACTGAAAGATAGAAACCTCAGTATAATAAATATACATGCACCATCAGAACTAGATGAAGAAGAGACAAATGATAGATTCTACGAGGAACTGAATGACGCATACAATGTTATACCAGCGCAAGATAAGTAAAATAATAATAGGGGACTGCAATGCGAAAATAGGGAGAGAAAATATGTTCATGCCAGTGATAGGACAGCATAGCAAGCACGCATTAAGCAATAATAATGGCAGAAGAGTAATAAGCTTTGCAGCACAGACCAGTACGTATATCGCCAGCACTAAATTTAAATATAAAGAAATCCACAAAGGTACGTGGCTGGCGCCCAATGGAAAATACACCAATCAAATAGACCACGTCCTAATCCAGAAAGGAAACACCATAAAGGTAAACGACGAAGAAGCTACAGAGGAGGGGATGCAAATAGCGGTCACTTTCTGGTAATCGCTTGAATAAGGCAACAATGCGGAAAGGAAAACAGAAAACACATTGGAAAAAATAAAAGAATAAGCGTAGAAGTATTAGAGGAAGAGAGTATAGTAATGAAGTACAAGGAAGAAATAAAGAAAAAACTGACCAACACTCACGAGCAAGAAATAGATCAGAGATGGGGTCAAATAGAAGAGACTGCAAGGAATGCAGCATTAAAAATAATACCATAAAGGAAGAAATGTAATGTGACGACCTGGTTCGATAAAGAATGCAGAGAAGAAATGAATAAGAGAAGGCAGGCTAAAGAAGGGATGCTACAATCAGATATGTCCGAAGACAAACAAAAATACGAAGAACAAAGAAGGAAAGCAAAGAATACATGTACAACAAGAAAGAGCGCACATAGAAGAAAAAATCTGGTGTGAATCACGCACACAGCTTCCTTTTACAGTTATCCTATAATTAGCGAAACATTTGATTTTTAATTTTTAAGCAATTATCAAAGATTGCAATTCTACAGAATCCGTACAAAATAGAGCGTTAGTTGAAGAAATAAATTTTCTCTAAAATTTTAAGTTGAATTTAAAAATTTAATAATATACCGGGTGTTCTATTTAAAATAGGAGTTAATAGAAGAAATAGAAAAAACAAAAGAAACCCATTTTAGAGGTATTCAACTGGAAAATCACCTATCTGCCATCAATGCACATTCAAATTGTAATAAAAATGTAAAGTTTGAAAAAATCGTGAGAGCCGTTATTAAAAAAATCTAAAGAAAACTTAAAAATTACGGAGGTAAACACCATACCTACTTCCGGTTATGCGATTTTTTTCAAAAGCTTGATGTCGCATCTACATAGTACACGAAACTTATATATAAAGTTTCAACGCCATACCTTTTTTCGTTTTCGAGTTATTCTGTTCGCACACACAGACCAATACAAACGCATTCAGGGAACTCTAAAACGTGAGATCTGTTGAAAACTCAATTTCGAACTTTTGGGGTGAATCCAATACTTCCTTCATTCGAAAAGAAAGTAAAAATAAAGAAAATATAGGAGAAATTTGTAGACAAGGGGCTGACGAACTTCTACCAAGAAACTAAAAACAATAAAACCGAATATCGACAAAAAACACAATTTATAAAAGACAAACACGGGAAACAAATAATAAATGAAGAAAACAAGCTAGAAAGATGCAGACAATATTTCAGAGGACTCTTGAACGACCAAAATGAAGAAAGGGAGAGCGATATAGAGGAAATCCAAGAAATACGAAACCAAGAGGAGGAAGACATACCATCACCAACAATAGAAGCCATAAGAAATAGCACAAAAACTAAAGAACGGTAAAAGCCCTGGGAAAAATGGTATAAGTGCTGAGCTAATAAAATATGGAGGAAAGCGTTAATTCAGAAAATACACCGAATGATATAGCGAAAGAGACAAAATGCCAAAACTTCACTATATTCATATATCATTATAGCGGCACATTATTCAAACAAGCCAAGGGTAGAATGCTCGACTGCCACGGGGGCGGCCCGCGTTCAATTACCGGCCGGTGCATCCTTTTTTTTAAACTTTACATTAATGAATTTCTCTTTCTCTAAGCGAACCGAAGCGTAGTTCGGGTGACTCACTAGTCAAGTCATATCTACGAGTAAAGTCCCAAAACAAGGTTTTAGAAGCGCATTTACCTATGTGCTTTTGAATGTCGGTCAAAAATCTATTTCATATTGGCATATTATTTCTAATCACGACCGTAATTTTAGTGTATATGAATAAATGCGTTTTAAAAATTATGGTACAACGTCGTTTTACTTAATTATATACGTATTTCATACGAACAAAGAGAGATTATGGTCTATCTTAATTTAATGCATATTAGATCTGTCGTAAGAAAACTATGTAATGTAACGTAATGAGCTAATGCGGCTTCATATCGCTTCCATTAAATGGAAATTCTACTTAAATCAGATAAGCACGTTTTTTATTAAACAATGTTATTCTACTTATAGTAATTACTATGAATTCGAAAAAAATCCCTTGGTTGCTTGAAATTGCTAACCGTTTATGGCCCATCCGCACGGGTGTTTTGAAGATAAATATTAGTGCGATTATTTCGATCAATTATATCGTTCAAAGAAGACATACTACAATTATTGTCAAATGATTACAAAATGTGCAATAAGTTGATAAAAAATTCGCCCAGTGATTAGTTGGCTTCAGAAAAATCAGACACAAAACGTGGGCAATACATTAACTTGCCAAGTATTTCCTGTTTATATCTGACCTTCAATTAGGTTTATAATTCAGTAAATAATCAGCTGCGCAAAATTTTAATGTCGGACATTTTTTTGTAATCTTACTCAAACATTCATCGTGGTCAAGATATCAATTATTATCAAATAAAAGGAAACGATTTTTTCGTTGCTTATGTAAAATTTTGCGGTTGGAATATCAAATATACGATTATAAATGCTAAATAAGCATGTAGCTGTGTAATTCAACGTAACGTACGTAACGTTGATGAGAGGTTAACCGGGGTGTTGGAAATTTACACCCGAGTCTTTAAATTTATTATCGGTGGAAATCCTGACAGAACAGGATATTATCATGCATAAGGAAACACGTACAGTTTCGTGTTTACCTACTTAGATTGACTGCAACCTTGATGTCGCGGTTAGTTTCGGGATTGACGATTGCGTTAACTGGCAGTCACGCAACAGAGCTGTTGACTTCTGGGTTAACGAAGAGAGAATAGATGTCATTAGCTTATAACCTGCTAAACTGCGAAATCTTTTATCCGCTTCGTCTCGGGAAGCACCTGGAATCGATACGCGTACGTTGCCGCAAAAACAGTCAACGCGGCGGGGAACAAGCTCATACGAAGTGCTGACAAGTGCGCCATGGTAGTAAATCGGGGTGTATTGTGTGCACCGAGCCATACACAACGCTTATCTTAGTGGATAATGCAGTTATGCGACTCTAAATATGAATTCATGGTCGTACGTGATTATGGTTCCACACTCGATGCAATTTGTCAAGAGGTTATTGTTCCGAATAACGCTAATTTGTTGCGGTTGTTACGTCGGCTCATTAGCAGTTCAGCAAGTAATTCTCGGTGTGCTGTTTTGTAGCTTTATTAGCCTATTTGCAACTATATATTTTTCCGAAAATAGCAGGGCTATTGACGTATGTGCAACACGAGCGTAGATATTTAAGACAAAAGTTAAACACTCAATACATCCTCATATACGTACATCGCAGCATCTTCAGCAGAAAAATTATTAGAAAAATATTCCTTGTAGCAAAAATAAATCAAACCAAATAAATGTTATGTAGCAGAGCGGCTTGCTGGTTCGGAAGGATTATTATAAACTTGTAGAATAAATTCGTCCATAAATTTGTAATATAAACTTGTAGAACTTTGAATAACTTTTATTACACAAATAACAACACTAAACACAAGCTGAGGTACAATTTGTAAGAACTTAAGGTTGAATATACATTTAATAAATTGTTGTGCTGAAAGCAGCAACAGAATAATATCGATTGAATTAACAATCTAAACTAGACTTAGTTTAATGATGAACTGCCACTTCAGACGTAGCGAAGTGGTTTTAATGAATTCCTTATCTGTTTTGACTACACAAGAAACGGTCATGCGGTTCTGCAGTTTCCTAGCAATCTATGTTGATAACAACTTACAAGGAATTTTAAAAGAGGTATTTCTTCCTTCTGCGTCACAGATAAATAACTCATTTCAAAGTTAAAATTAATATTAGTACAAAATTAATATAATATTTGGAAATATAGGTTAGTGCAATAAGTATTAGTGATTAATTCAATAATAAAATAATCGATGAATGCATTTACACTTGGTCCCAAAAGGTAAAAGTAAGCCAAAAGAATATGAATGACTAAATAGATTCTGATAATAGTTTTCAGAAATGCTTTGTGCGATTTAGCATCACGCGTTCTGTGTTCTAGGAAAAACATGAATGCAACCAAGTATGATAGCAACTAACGGCTCACAATGAAATGTGTTAGAATTGATAATTAATTTTAGGAAATGTTTCCAAGCGCTGCATTAAGCAAATGTTTTACATTATCTGTAAATATGAGTGTTGTACTTATTATTGTACAAATTGAAATATAAAAATATGGATAATATGCAGGTACAAACGCACACAATAATGTTATATAACACTTACGTTTAGGCATAGAGGCACCAATTATGATTGAGGCACTAATTATGATTTAGGCACATATATGCACATAACACCTCCCCGATGAAGACTCAAGCAAGGAGTAAAAAGCTTGAATGAGGATGGTGCAGCAGCAGCAGCAGCAGCAGGTCCATTGTTGATGAACATAAAAATGTTCAACCGAATTCATTTGGAGTGCGAAGTCTATTGCATCAATTATGGCATTGTATTACGTACCAAAATATTTCGGAATAGAAATAGCGTTAAGAGACTGCGAAGTCCATTGCATCAACTAAAGGACGACAGAATTGACATGTACGCTATGCCGGCCGTTGACTTGAGCGACAATGGTGTGATGTCTTGTAGAAAGAACATCAGGCTGCTGGCCAGGAAGAGGTATCCTTGGATAGTCGTTTAGAGCGACGTGGAGCAATGTCAGTTGACAAGGAGGTCATCATGAATTGCTCAGGTTCCTGGTCGGTGCTCGAATGGATAGATTGCAGAGAACGAGAGACAGAAGGTGGTCGATAGAAATCGGTGTCTCGTCCAGAGCAATTATTGAAGATTCGAATGCAGGGCAAATGGCTGTCCGGCTTCGAGTTGCAGAAACGTTTGTAACAAAATAAAATAGGATTACATTTACAGCAATAATGGCATAAACAAACAGAAATAAGTATTAAAACAATAACTGATAGCAATGAATACCAAGGTAAATTTCGGTATACATGCTTTTGTAAACGAAGAATGTCCAGTTCTTCAGATACATGCTGAAGTTGTGTTGTGCAAGTTGAATGTCACTTATGTGCATTGGTACTGGATCCAGATGTTGAAAATGTAGAACAGGAATGTCTTCTTTTTCATGTGATGATTGGTCACAGCAATCCAAGAAGATAGGTGTTTCAGGTAGATAGATGGTAACATTGGATTCAGATGTTGACTCACTGTGTAGAAACAGGGAACCAATATAAGCGTAGTATGTTGGCTGTAAGTATAACAGAAAAGTAGTAGGCACAAGTATATTTTTCGTCTTCTCGTCACAAGTGATGTCCATATGTGCTTCAGAAGTGGTGGTGATCAGCCATTGGTTAGGTTTGATATAATTCCATAGAAATAATGGACCTTGTAGAGAGATCTTGTGGCAACTTGAAGGTAGCTTGGTATAAGTATGTTTAAATAAAGTTACTTCACAGACGTCATCAGAAGATTTTGTACGTAATTCTTGTGTTTTACATACAAAATGTGTAGAAGTTAATGGGTAATGAATAAATTGAATAGAAATTGTAAATAAATGAGTCTATAAGGGGAGTATGCAATATAAAAATTAAATTTGGTGCATGGTATAGAACATTAAGGGTTGAAAGATCTAATAATAAATGTGCGTAACGCGTTGTTAACGTCACTGGGAACTTTCGAGAGACTGGAAGAAAACTTGAAACTTTAGTTAATTCAATCAGAAGTTGTTTAGGATCGATAACTATAGGTGATAGAATATTTTGTTTAGCAAATAAAATACTATTTAATACCATATCAATTTGGTTATCAAGGGATTCCATTATAAAGGAAAGTTGATTTACGAGGTCAATTAATTGAACAGCATTGAGTAAATCTCTTTGAGTAGATTTTTGTTGTTTAGCAAGAATTTGGAATTGATCAATATTTTTATTAAATTTGTCAGTTAAATTTTTCAAAGAAAACATAGATTCATTATATAAAGTTAAAGTATTTTTAACGACATGAGTTTGTTCTTTTAATAATAATTCAATTTTATCTTGGTCATCTTGCAAACCTTTAATAGCATCATTATAATAAGTTGCATAAGAAGCATCAGGCGTACCAGAAATCCATTTCCAGGCAGTACCAAGGAAATCTAAGGATCGTTTGTATGTTTTTTGTCGTGTTGAACTAAATCGGCAAGAGTAGAATAACGACGTTGAATAAGAGGTTGTTTATGTAAATATTGATTTAAAGCGTATTCACATGGTTTTTTAATAGGATTATCTGAAGAAAATGTACATAGGGTACGTAGCTGAGATTCTAAGCGAAGAAAATTATGAAATTCGCTATGTAAAGCGGATAAATCGAGGTTAATAAGTAAATCCCAGGTTGTATCTGAAATACTAGAAGTACCTTGAGGGATGTAGGCTAATCCGGAACCATTGGTAATTGGATCGATGTTGTAACCATGGCAAGGGGATAGAATGATTAATCTGTAAGAAGATATCAAGTATGTATCAAGGACAATAAAATTATTAGAATGATTAAAAGCTTATATATGTAAATAAATTCATAATGTCATACATTAGAAACAAACTTGTAGGAAAGGCACAAGAAGTAAAATCGTTATGTGAACGACAGAAAAATGTAATGATATCGTAAATATTTAACCGAAAATCGATGTTACATTGAATGTTTGCCATCAATGTGTATTAATCTCTAAAGGATTTTAATCGATTGATATGAACTTGAAAAATTTTGTTACCCAATCTTATAACAGCATTAGAATCAGTTATAGATTCGATTTCATAAGGACCTTGATAAGTTGGTTGTAACTTTTTACTTTCGTTTAATCGAGAAGCTTCGTTACGAAGAAGTACTAGATCTCCAGGTAAGAAACAAGGGTTTTGGAGTTTAGTATCGTAATATTCTTTAGATTTGGCCTTACTAGAAAGTAAACGTTCTTTCGCTAAATGATGAGAATTCTTGAGATGCAATTTTAAATTGTCAAGATATTAGAAGAAAGTAAGTCATAAGGTAACATCATTTTGTAACCAAATAAGAGTTCATAAGGTGTGAATAAAGTAGAAGAATGTTGATTAGAATTATAAGATAGAATAGCGGTTGGAAGATAAATATCCCAGGTAGAATGATCCGATTGGACATAATGTCTTAGATATTCTTTAAGAATGGCATGACTTCTTTCAAGGGATCCATTAGTTTGTGGATGATAAGCAGAAGTATGCTTTTTATTAATCTTAAGAAGTTTGTTTAATTTTGTAAATAATTGAGACATAAATTCAGAACCTTGATCAGCTAAAATAGAAGAGGGTGTTCCATAAAAACTAATAAATTTGATAAATTCAACAGCGATGGTTTCAGCATCATGTCCTGGTAATGGAACAGCGTAAAGAAATTTAGTTAAGTCATCCTGCATAGTAAGAATAAATTTGTTTCCATCTTCAGTAGAAGGAAGAGGACCTACAATATCTAGTGAAATTCGTTCAAAAGGCTTGTCACTAGTTGTTGTGATGATAAGAGGTAATTTAGTAGGTTTCCTATTAATTTTAGATTTTTGGCAAGATTCGCATTTTGATACATAATTTCAAATATCGGAATACATATTGGACCATCGGTATTTTGATTTAATTCGAGAATAAGTTCTATGAAAACCAGCTAAAGGTGAATTATGATTATTTTTCAGAATTTCAGGAACTTGTTCAGAAGTGATATCTGTAATTATATTTGTATATACAGACACTTTACAAAAAATTGGCATAAGAAATCTTAAAAGATCAAGTAAATAAGGGGTTTTGATGATCTGATAATCGTCAGAAGGGTGTAGAATATCAAGCTTAAAAATTCTATTTTGTTTGCAATATCTACTCACGGTATATATGCATTGAAAGAGATCTTGATAAGAGAAATTGTCAAAGAAATTATTCTTATGATAAATTAGTAAATAAGAATCAGAAATTCTTTCACATTCATAAAGATTAGCAAGAGAAGAAGGTTTTAAATTTTGTTCATTCAAGAGGGTAGTAGTTAATAATGATTCTTCATTATCTAAAGAATGAAATAATAATTTTAGATTAGACGAAGTAGATATGCATAATGATTGCATGTCTATATGAGTTTGGGGTAGTTCGTCTAAATTGCGAGCTTTAAGAAAATCAGAAAAGTGATAGGATCAGTAGAAATTGGTAAAATCTGATCAATACGTGATAAAGCATCGGCATTAGAATTAATTTTTCCAGGTTTGTAAATAATTTCGTATTCATATTCTTCTAGAAGCAATCGCCAGCGTACTAGCTTTGAACTAGGATCTCTACAATTTTAAAGATAAGTTAGAGGTCTATGGTCTGTTACAATTTTGAATTTGCGACCATATAAATACGGACGAAAATGTTTAATACTCCATACGATAGCTAACAATTCTTTCTTCGTTGTACTTAAATTTTGTTCGGATTTGTTGAGAGTACGAGAAGCAAAAGCAATAGGTCTTTCTTGATTTATAGGACCTTGTGATAACACAGAACCGATTGCGTAATTACTAGCATCTGTTGTTAAAATAAATTCCTTAGAAAAGTCGGGAAAATGGAGAAGTAAATTATTTGATAAAATTTGCTTTAATTGATCGAAGGCAGATTGTTGTTCTGTAGTCCAAATAAATTTATTATCTTTTTGTAGAAGAATAGTTAGAGGTTTGATAATACGAGAAAAACCGGATACAAATTTTCTATAATAACCACGCAAACCAAGAAATGATTTAACCTGTTTAGGGGTTTTAGGTTGAGGGAATTTTACAATAGCCTTAATCTTTTCGGGATTAGGTTTTATTGTTCCCTCATGGAAAAGTATATGACCTAAATAAGCAATCTCTTTATGTAGAAATTCGCATTTATCAGGTTGTAATTTTAAATTATTTTCACGTAATCGAGGAAATATTTCAGAAAGTTTTGTTTCATGATCTTGTAAAGAAGTAGCATAAATAACAATATCATCTAAGTAAACAAAGCATTTGTTACCTTGTAAACCTGTTAATACCTGATTCATTAACCTTTAAAACGTGCTAGGGCTGTTTTTTAAACCGAAGGGCATCCGTAAATACTCCCAGAAACCAGTAGGGGTAGAAAAAGCAGTTTAAGGGGTATCCTTAGGATCCATAAGAATTTGATGAAATTCGTTAGCTAAGTCCAAAGTTGTAAAATATTGAGAATGACCTAGTTGGTTAAGAATGTCCTCGATATTAGGTAAAGGATAGGCATCGCCAATGCTAATTTCATTTAATTTACGATAATCAATGACAATTCGCCATTTCTTTTTATGACTTGCATCTTCTTTCTTAGGAACAATCCATAAAGGGGAATTCCAGGGAGAGAAAGATGGTTTAATAATTTTCTGTTGTAACATCTGCGAAATTTGAGAATCGATTTCCTGTTTATGAATTTCAGGGTATCTATAGATTTTTGCAGAAACAGGATTGTCAGAGGTTGTATTAATTTTATGATAAATTGCACCCAAGATCAAATACATTTTGTATCTACTCTATCTGTTAAAAAAACTAAGTGCAGTGTTCGCAGACAGGTTTTTAACTGCGTTCAAGTTCATATTGATTTCAAACATTGCATTTTTTTTTTCCACTTCCTTAGAGTGTCAAATTTTCTATCCATTTTTTCCGGTATCTTGCCAATGTTTTGAGTTGCGCTATGGAACTTCCTTCTTTCAGCTAGGTTTCGTATATTCTTCTCCATCTTTTATTTTGGTCTTCTTGGTTGTGTCTTATAGATGTCATTTTTCATTCTACATACGCGACATACCATTTTAATTGCTGCTTTTCTCTTTTTGTTATTGCTCGCTGTTTGACTTTATCTCTAATTATTTAATTTGTTGGTTTCTTGTATCTCGAGTTACATTACGAGGTAGTTAATTTTTTCGCAAGTATCATTTCCAGCTCTTAAAATAATAGATTTGTATAAGTATGTTATTTTTGCTTTACTACTTTTATCTATTGTCCTATCGTTTGATACTAGATCCTAGATATGCAAAATTGTCTACTACGCTTGCTCAAAATTATAGAGGTAGCTGTGCTACCAGGAATTCAGCAAACCACTATATTTAGGTGTTATTAACTATCGTATTGCCGTCGATAGCACAATATAGAATAAACTCTGGAAATCACTAAAGGAAATGGACGTTCTATATTACCTGACGCTGCTTACGCAGTTAGCAACGCATTCATCAGAGTGGACAACTACTGATTAAATACTTGCAGGATCAAATAGAAAGTCCGATAAAGGTACATACTCTTGCTCATCCTACGCTTACGGTAAACACGTGATGAGAAAAGTAGTTGATGCATGGGAAATAGGAAGGAAGAGTGAAAATTAGCAATCTGCGATTTGCTGATAAGAACGCTGTATTTGCCGACTTCCAAAACGGATTTTTCAGAAATTTTGCGTAAATTAGAAAATGAGAGTAAAGAATGTCTCCTGAACATCAATTACTTAAAAACCAAAATGATATTTACAGATAGATCCTATAATGATAATTAGGACATTAGGCTTATAGAATGGTGCTCAGTCGTAGATTCATATCGAACTGAAGTTTGTGTTCACAAGAAATTGTTAGAAAATTTTAATTTCTGAAGCATATGTTCCGATCAGCCACGTGTTGAAGCAATCGCTCTCTCATAAATTACTCAAACAAGACAGCCGCACAGGTGTGCATTACATTCCCAAACCATCAGACGTTGCCCCATACATCAGTCAAAAAGGCAGAAAAAGTCAGTTCAACATTAAGATATGGGCCCTAGGACACACACGTTGAGGATATAATTTCGAGATGTCAATCAAAACGCTCGTTAGACCATTAAAAAGGTCGTAAAGTCATTTTAAGATTGGTATATGAACATAAAACTAACACGTGTTCAGCAGAAACTCCTTATCGTAAATTTCGATCACGCTATCTCTCATCTCGCAGCGCTGCAGCCAAACATATTGCCAAATTAATGGCCTGCTCCATTTTCAACTAATATTTGCAAACATCTGATTGTGATCCATCCGCACTCTGCTTTCAGATCTTTTAAAAGGGTCTTGCATATTTTTCTGCGATAGAGTTCCTTCAGTTGCCGCATCGAAACCAGCCGCGTAGCTTGTGCCGAGTTCTTGACGTATTTTGACCACCACGGTTTTAATTTTCGGAGATATCTTCTCAATCCGCTTTGCGGGATTTAATTTACGGAACCTATTTGAGTCATTTAACCAAGGGTGCTTACCGAATTTTCGCATCGCTTATCGGCACTTCCCGGATTCTTCTGCACAAGGGACCACACACGAGGATTCTCGCACTGCAGAATCGTTTGCATTCCGTGTTATCGATTTTTCTCCTGCACTCTTCAAGCAGTTACGGCGGTCCCGCTTGCCGCAGTCCATTCCATCGAGCTCTCCGGATTCTTCTGCAGCACTGCAGCGGTACGTCCAAAGCGCGATTCAGGAAGGACATCAAACAACTCAAGCCACAGCAAGGATTTTAGAAGGTACTGAGTAAAATTTATATTAATGTAGACGTCCATTATTTTCGGTAAGAGAAATAGTGTCGCGGAAGGAAATTAGGTGACGCACGTTTGAAAAATCATTTATAGTTCTCAGATAACGACAAAATAGTATTTCGCGAGTTTATAATCATGTAAATAGTTAAATTAAGATTACGGAAAGAGAATATTTAGCAGTTTGTAAAACACCATGACGTAATGTGGGACTTAGGATGCAAGTTCCGGATTTTGGTATAGTTTATCGGCACTCCCCGGATTTTCCAACACAAGGGACCAGATAAGAAGACCACGTTCTCGCACTGCAGAATTGTTTGCATTTCGTGTTATCGATTCTTCTGCCGGACTGTTCAATCAGTTACGGCGGCCCCGCTTGCCGCAGTCCAATCCATCGAGCTCTGCGGATTCTTCTGCAGCACTGCAGCGGCACGTCCAAAACGCGATTCCGGAAGGCCCTCAAATAACTCAAGCCACAGCAAGGATCTTAGAAGGTGCTATGTCAAATTTACATTAATGTAGACCCCCATTATTTTCGCTAAGTGAATTAGTGACGCGGAAGCAAGTTAAGTGATGCATACAAAATAGCCATTATTATTTTACGAATTCATAATCCTGTAAATAGTTAAATTAAAATCACCGAATGAGAATAATTACCATTTTGTAAAACACCATGACGTCATGTAGGATTTAGGATTCAAGTAATAAAATCAGATGTGATCATTGTACATAATAATTTTGGTGTTTGACGTACTATATTGAATATTAATTATTCGATGTTTTCTTTGGATATGAGGGTTGTTGCATGAGTTTTTCCTATATTTAAGTATAAAAGATTCTAGCTGTAGGAAATCACTTAAGGTAAGTTCCATCTGGAACAGCGCCAGGAAGGACGTTGCTACAGCAGGATCAACAACACACATACGGCTGATTTTCTCTTTCCACTTTTAAGAAATCGCTCAGTATTATTATTCTAAAAGTGGTGGCGCTCAGACATTTCATCCTCTTAAGTTATCGATTCCTACCCAGTGTAAAGGACAATCCCGAAATAACCTACGCCATCTCGACTAGCTGCCCGCAAACGTTTGTCTTATACGACTTCTCTATCATGGTCACAGGTTTTAATTGTCTATCTCCGACCTTCGTTTATATAATTCATTGGTTAAATTGTGCCAGTTTTCTGTCCATGGCCAGTATAAATAGTAGAAGACGCAGACAATCACCTTCCTTTACTCTCTTCTCCTTACTGAAGCCTTCTGACAATTCTCCGTTTATTCCGACACGTTTACATTTTGATATAAACATTTAATCGCTTTAGACGGCTCTGGGTAACATTTTTGCTGTTCCAAAAAGTTCTTTTCATGTTGTCTGAAGTCTTGCAGTAATATACTTTAAGAAACCATTCAATGAATGTAGTTTGTGTTGACTGAAATTACCAGGCGAGTATGTTTGGCAGATAATGAATGAATACATGGGGTTGGAATAATAAGTGTGAAGAGGAAGGCCAGGCCGAATCTTCCTTTTCAAATAATTCTAAGATGTACTAACTTACAAGTAAATTACCACAATCTACACACTGCCTAAGCTCAATATCTACGCGTGAAGGTGCCATTATGCATTTTGTTAATTCAGAGCTGTCCACTGGTCCGGCTTTATTAAAATTGCAGTATTGTACATTAAACTATGTTTACGATTGTGAACAAAATTGCCGTTTCGACACTGCTTTATGTTTACAAATAATGATCACACACATTCGCAAGTTCTTGATTGCTGACAGATTTTTTATGTTGAGCTTCTGTCTTGGGTGTGAGCTAGGTCTGGATTGTCCATATCTGTTGATAATAGAATGTTGTCGTGTTTATTTATCCATTTGAGGTAGTACCTCATTGATTGCACTCCCGCTTTCCTTAATCCTCGAAAATAAAAACTAGCGCGGGTTATAGTTTTCGCTTTTAAAGCAATCTTAATATTAGTACTCAACATTGCGTTTGTTCCTACGAAATTGGTGCCCTTATCTCGGCACATGTGGGAAAATTTGTTCGTTCTTGCAGTGACGTATCAAAAGCTTGCTGTTCGTGTCGTCATTTCTGGAATCCTTCCACCACTGGTGCTAGTTCTTGCCAGCGTTTTTATTAACGTTCCTTGCTGCACTCTTTGGAGTTGATCCACAGCTAGAAGCTTCTTTAGAATGATTTCGGTGACTCTCAAATATTGGTTCGTGAAGTGCGATTTATTTTTGTTTTTGCCTGGCGATTTTATGAATGGGAACTTTAGATATTGCATTGACTTGGTAAGCTTCTTGTAGTTGAGAAGGTGCTTTTTCTATTTTCGATAATAGCTGGAGGTTGAACTTCCATATTCCTTATGTTGTCGGCTGCTATCGCACGTTATTCTTCTGTAGAATAGGTTGATTGAGGTTTCCATAGCTGCTGCATATGGTGGATTGTCTGTTTTTCCTTGTGGGTTTGTGCAGTTGGAAATACCGTCGGGTGTAGATTCTACTGCCGGCGACTTTTTACATGTAGGTTGATTAAATTTTTCTTCCGCAGCAGTATATGGTTTTGAAGTTTAGTGGTGAGCAGGTTGTGAATATGCTAGACCGTTATATTTGGCTCCAGAAACTGCATAACCAGAAGCTGGGGCACTGCGTCAATGTTTAATTAGGTTGCTTGCCTCACCTCTTATACATGTTTCCTGTTACTCATAAATGGGGAGGTAATTCTAGGTACTATTACACTATTGAGAGTCCTCAGTTAAAAACATATTGGTTTTAAGCTGATTTAGTGATAACGTATAATACACTTAGTTTAAATTTTGTAATTGCTGCGGCCTTCTTTTATATTACGCAACGTTTCTTAATCAATATTTGATGGTAGTGCTGAAATCCAACAGCTTTGTTTGCAATCGTAAATATAGTTTAATGTATACACTGCACTTTTAATAAAGGCAGACCAGTAGGTCGCGCTGAACTAACAAAATACAAATTTAACTTAATGTAGTGTATATTACAGAAGTTGTATGTTACTAGTTCAATACAGTTTTAACAATCACTGTGGTCATTTCTGTGTGAGTTAGCATAGGTTACAATTGTTTTAAAAGAAAGGCCTGGATTTCCTGCTCACACATATTAGTCCAAACCTAACAGTATTTTATTATCTTCCATACACACGAATCTGGTCTTTTCAGACAACATCAACTACATTTTCAAAGTGCATTACTGGAAGACTTTAGACAACATGA
This sequence comes from Agriotes lineatus, assembly GCA_940337035.1. Classification (NCBI taxonomy): domain Eukaryota; kingdom Metazoa; phylum Arthropoda; class Insecta; order Coleoptera; family Elateridae; genus Agriotes; species Agriotes lineatus. The sequence continues at coordinate 30,350,873 of OW679195.1, read as the reverse complement.
AAACAGCCTGCGAGAACATCATTGGAGGACAAATGTGGCAAACATTAAGAACATTAAAAATCACTTCAAATGGATTTAAAAGTGATATAAAAATTTTACATTTTCAGAATGGACGTATAATTATAAGAATGCTTCAATACAAAGAAGAGAGTGAAAGAAGTTAATTCTCCGATTCTTCTACTGTTCATACCGGCCATGAAAGGAAAACGGAAAGATGTCGACAAATGCAATGTGTCTGTATCAATCATTCGACTTTTTCCGACGATATAGCGGTAGTAGCCAAAAATTTCAGAGAATTAGCTCCTAGGTAGTATATATTATTTTTTATTTATAGATATGGTACGAGGTGTAATCTAGAATATTTATTTGATTGTATCTTTTGAAAGAATATTTTTGTGTGTACGAATTGTTTCATTCCAGGTAGTTCTGTAGTTTTATCATCCTCTTAGTGCAAATACCATTGCTGTAGTTTCCCACTTTATTATTTATAGTATAGAGGAATTTCTTATATTACTCTTTCATTTGACGTAGAGGCGACCGCTATGTTTGTTTAATTTTTTTATTTATTATTATTATTATTAACCCCACCAAAGCCTGTCCCAAGTCAGGTTGAAAAAGGGCGAGGGGGAGGAGTAAATACCTCGTTAAAAAACCAGGGTTCAACTGGCCCGGTTGATAGCACCCTGTAAGGGCCCCTACCAGGGTAACGGTACTGTTGCCTTGCAGTTTAGCATTGGTTTGTGAAAGGCTAGAGGAAGAAAACCTTGACCACAAATTACCTGGTCCTCCAAGTTGGGGGTTGATGATTGGACCTGCCCTTCAGTTGTCATAAAAATTTTGTATAAACGGCAAAACTTCTAAACGCAATGCCTCGGAAAATAGATAGTCATAACAGTAGACGAACAAAGCAAAGAAAACGGACGTTGATTGTGGGTACATGGAATGTCCAAGGTATAACGAATAAAATACCGGAGATCTTAAACGCATGTAGAGAACAAAATATAGATATAGTATGTTTAACGGAATCAAAAAAGAAGGGTCAAGGACATGAGAATATAGATGAGTACGTACTATTTTGGTCAGGTGTTCATAAATCTACAAGAGCCAAAGCAGGAGTGGCGATAATGATAAAGAAAAAATATCGACAGTATATCAAGGAAGTACAATATATATCAGAACGATGCTTAAGTATAAGATTGAAGATACACAATACAGATACAATAATAGTGTCAACATATGCTCCAACAGATGACTCTCCAGCAATAACTAAAGACGAGTATTACTTAACAGTTAGTGAACAATTGGATAAAATTACTAACCAACAGGAAATTATCCTTGCGGGTGACTTAAATGCAAGGGTAGGAATTAGACGAAAGGATGAAGTAGTTGGTCAGTACGGAGAACAAGTTAGTAATGACAATGGTGACCGGTTAATAGAGCTATGTAAACAATACAATTTGAAAATATGGAATACATTTTTTTACCATAAACCAATACATAAGTATACCTGGGAAAGGCCAACTCTTAACCAAAAATCTATTATTGACTACATTGTTTTAAAACAAAGAGCTAAATGTATAGTACAGGACGCAAGGGTTAAGCGTGGAGCAAACTGTGGTTCGGATCATTATTTGGTGGCCGCAAAAATATTATTTCCTGGTTACTGTATACATAATAGTCAAAAAAACCGAACAACAGAAACAAGTATGGTAAAGGACGATAGAGATATACAATATAATTTACATTTATTAAGAGAAGGAAGTATAAGCGATCTATATCGAAGAAGGTTGGATCAAAAACTGGAGGATATGGCTCAAAACATGAATATAGAGAAAGAATTTGAAAACTTGAAACGGGTTATACATCAGGCGGCAAAGGAAGCATTTGGAGAAAAACAAAAACAAACTAATAAAAAAAAATCAGATATGGTGGTCGAATGAAATAGAAAAAGCAGTAGAGGAAAAGAAAGTGGCTTACAATAAATGGTTAACACAACAAAACGAAGAAAATTGGCAAGAATACAAAAGACAAAATGCAGAAACAAAAAGAAGGGTAAATAAAGCAAAGAATGACACATGGGAACAAACATGTAGAAAGATCGATTCCTGTATAGGAGGAGCTCAATCCACGGAAGTGTGGAGGATACTAAAAAACATGAATACAAATAACTGTTCTGCCACTACAAACAGTGATAATATAAAAATAAAAGATTGGACAGAACATTATGAAAAGCTTTTGACAGAAAATAGAAAGGAATTCCGAGAAAAGAACAGATCAATACGACCAGGTAGCAATGCTGAAAATCATAACAATAATAGTGTGAGCTTTACAATAGAAGAAATAAATAAAGCCATTAAAACAATGAAAAATAATAGAGCCGCAAAATGCAAGTATGAAAATGAAAATAAGGATAACTGAGTTAATAAACAGATGTGGGGAGCAGGAAAAAATACCTCAAGAATGGAAAACCTCCCATATCGTTTCGATATACAAAAAAGGGAAGAAGACAGATCCGAACAATTATAGAGGTATAAGTATCACTAGTACATTCAGTAGATTGTACGGGAAATTAATAAATGAGAAAATAAAAGAAGCGACGAAACACGTAATAAGTGAAGAACAAAGCGGATTTATGGCAGAGCGATCATGCGTAGATAATCTGTTTATTATTCAACAACTTGCAGAGAAAAGGACAGCTAAAGGGGAGGAAACGCATCTTGCATTTATTGATATAGCGAAAGCATATGATTCAGTGCCGCGAAGTAAGTTATGGGAGGCACTCGTATTCTTTGAGATAGACTCTAAACTAATTAACAGTATTAAAGAGCTATATACAGACAACAAAGCTTACGTTAAGTATCAAAATCAACTCTCGAAAGTAATATACCTTTCGAAGGGACTAAGACAGGGATGTTCGGTGTCTCCTTTGTTGTTCAACATTTATCTCGAATATGTATTAAGAAAATGGAAAAGGGGAGTAGCAGGCATGGGTATTCCGGTAGGAGAAAATACTATATTCACATTAAACTTTGCGGATGACCAAATCATCATTGCACAAGATGCATATGATCTGGAATTCATGTTGAAGAGATTACACCAGGCGTATAGAGAAAGTGGACTAGACGTCAATATAAATAAAACCGAATATTTGGTAATAAATTCAGAAGTATTATTTCCTATATGGATAACAGATAATGAACAAATTAAGCAAGTAAAACGATATAAATACCTTGGCTCAATTATAACAACAGATGGATTGGGATCGACAGAAATTAAACACAGAATTGAACAGAGCCGCAAAGTAATAGGATGCCTAAACTCCATATGGTGGAATAAACATATTTCGCAAAAAGTGAAAAAACATATAGGAAAATCGTTAGTCGAGTCAGTCTTAATGTATGGAAGCGAAGTATGGACAATGAATGTTGAACTGAAAAGAAGAATAAATGCAGTAGAAATGGACTACCTGAGAAGAAGCGCAGGAGTATCGAGGGTGGACAAAATAACAAATGATGAAATTCGTCGACGAATGGAAGCCAAGGACACGGTGGTAGATAGGATTGAAAGGAGAAGCTTGAAATGGTACGGACACCTCATACGAATGCAGGAAAATAGATGGCCCCAAAGAATCTATAGATGGAACCCGCCCGGAAAACGAAAAAAAGGTAGACCCAGAAGCAATGGAAAAACGAAACCTACAGGAAGAGCATGCTTTAGACAAAATGAGATGGCGTTTAGAAACGGGAAGACAGCAAGCTGCTGTATAAACCCATATATATATATATATATATATATATATATATATATATTATTCTTACAACATTTTACATGCTGACGATAAACCTATAAGCACAGTAAAAAACGAAGTGGTACTATGGTTATGCATTCAAATGTAAGAAAAAAATAGAAAAAGAATAGAATTAATTCCAAAGAAGCAGTACTTAAAAATCACAACTACCAAATAATAAAAATTGAAACAAGCTATAAATTACCATGCAATAAACCTATTACGAACTATAACTAAATTAAACCGTTTTCCTAAATTAAAACAATTTTCCAAGAGACATGAAAATAAATATATTTAGTGTGTACATCGATGGACAGAAATTAACAAAACCCCGAAAGGCACTTCACTCCGGTTTCAAGTAGAAATCGACTTTATTTTTGAACACACTTAACGACGATGCAGTCACAATATCATCATTAGGATCATGCCATTGTTCAAAAATTCTATTTGAGATGAAATGTTGGCAGTGGGATGTCTTAAAAGGTTCCTTTTTGTGATTGAAACTGTGGCCACGTAAGCGGGGAACTGAAGATAGTTGTGCCGTATTTTCAGCAGAAGGAAACAGGTTGTAGGTAAATTTACGTAACTGAATTAAGTCACCTCGTTCTCTTCTGGTCTCAAGCGTTGTCAGATTTAGTGACTTAAGCCTAGCCTCGTAGGATAAGTGTCTGAGCTGTATGGGCCAACTACTTGCTGCTCTTTGTATTCTCTCTATGACTTGCACTTTTCGAAGGATCTACGAGGGTCATACAGGGGATGCAAACTCGATCAACTGTCGATTGTAAGTTGTATAAATTTTAAGGGCTAAATCTGGTGATGGGTTTGGAAATACTTTTTGAATTAGTTGCATTGTGGGTCTAGAGTTTTTGCAATGGTTAGTATGTGGTTAGACCAAGGCAAGTCCTTCACAATGGTAATTCCCAAATCCACTTGAGAGTCTACAGAGCTAAGTAGTGTGTTGCCATAAAAAATATTGTATTTGGATTTCTCTTCCCTAGGTTCATCACAACACATTTCGTAACATTTAACGGGAGAAGCCATGTTGAACACTAATAACTAACCGTTTCGAGGTCCATTTGTAATGATGGGGTAGATGTTGGAAATAAGACTGGACCAACAATTGAGCCGGTACGCCGTTCGTCAGGGGTATAGTATCAGAATTGTTATTTCCGACTCTTACAGCTAAGGTCCAGTCTAACAAAACATTTTTCTTATTAAAACAAGTATAAAATATGCCAGGCTAGACAATGGCTTTTAACTGTTGTCTCATAGTGAAGCATGCGCTTGCATGCCTACTCTTTTATTACCGCTCTATTATTTACCTCTCTTGCTGCATTTTTATTATTAATGCTGGCTGTATGTGTTAACTTCTGTTCCGTTTGGTAGCTTATTGGAAGCTTTGCCTCTTAATGAGCATATTGCTGCACATTTGTGCAAATGCTCAGAAGTACTTGTGCATATTTACCGCTATCTTAATTTTTTGAACAGTGTGCATTGCAATGTAGATACATATAATTTATGTGCAAGCATTCATGGGATACCAGCTGCAGTGAATTAGGGGAACATAACGCTTAGCGATCTCCTCCAAGTGTGTAAAGTATAGTGCAGATGCCAAAGATTTTCTGGGTCCAGTTGGACGAGCTTGTGAACGAAGCATTAGGCTAAATTTTACCCGGACGCGCACGTACATTTTTACAGGTCGCGGGGAAATGCGATTTTCGTTTGGCAGAGCTGCAGGACCATACCCATGGTCAAGAAGGTTTGGTTCCATTAAGTTGTGCCTCAATTACTTGCAGTGTAGTGTGGCTTAGATTGCGCTTATCAGGCAGTAATCAGCGTATTTGTAGAGGCCCCTTTGAAGGCTTTGAACTGATCTCTGGTAGCTGGTGGTCGGAGGGGATGAAGACCTTTGCTACCGAGATCGTCACGGCGAAGAACACCTTAGGGAAACAAAGGTTAATGTAACAGTGCTTTCTTCTGGTACCAAGATCGGCGCTAAAGAGCAGGTCACGTGAGATGCTAGGGCTTTAGAAGGGTTCTTTTGGTAAGTTCGTGGACTCAAGTGCAGTCAACAACTGGCCCGGAATCTTCACTTCATACACTTCTTGTCCTTCCACTATCTAATCCATCTTCTAGTGGAGTCTAAGTGGGGCTGCATTGTAGTTAGTTACAAATGAACCCCCGCAGTGCTGAACTTTTGTCATTATCACGCATCACGGGGGATTTAAACGTCGATTGAGACTTAATGATGGCATTCAAATTCGAACACATTATTTAAGTGTAAATTACTAATTGATACACACGTTAACGTCACAGTAGGAGGGAGTTACACTATTTGATAGGACACTATTTATCTAAAAGAACATATTTGGAGCAACTTAAATGAATTGACAGATTACTAGCCATGATATACAAGAGGATTTCTACGAAACAGAGGACTGAAAGAAGATATAGGATCCAGTCATCACCATAAATCGTAGTATTCGAACAAATAATTCAAGGTGCGCATCTTTAATGAGCAAATTGGGCTGCCGTGACTGCATCTAGGATCTCCACATCAAACCATTGAGCACATTATTGTTCAATGTCTAAAAATATATATTAGAGATCTGCTTCCCACCACATCTTTTATAGTATTTGGCAGTACAAGTAATACATATAGGTATAGGTTTGATTATGTCTCCTGATTTTTTCATATGTTTTGTCAAGACGAGTTGGTCTTAAACGTTATTTGTTGAATATATGTTGCAATTTATATGCCGGACTGATAGATGATGGAGCAGTGGTGTTTCCAACACCGAACCACAATAAAGAATTAATTAATTACTAAGCGGCAAAGTTGGCGGATAAAAATTATACTGTATTATATAAGAATGTTATTACTTTAATACAATTAAAGGAATTTGAACATGTTGCGTTCGGCAATAAAGTTTTATAACTGACTAGACTTATACATAATATGGATCCGCTACATATTTCAATTAACTAGTTAGCAGTCTGTACAAGTACAAAATTCTGAAATAACGTATGAGGCATCTGAGTTGGGTATTATTCGTCCCTGTTGGTCATCTGAATTCTTTATGCCCGGCTTTTGCAGCAAAAAATTTTTGAACGCAGTCAAATTTATACACATAAATTATGCAGCAATAAGTAAAATCAATACTAACCATAAATCTGGTCGGCATTAATGATTAATGCAAGGTTGTTGTAGAAACCCTCCCTTGCGCTGAGGATTGTTAAATTCCGAAATCCCTCCGATTCGTCAGGTTTTGTTCAGTTTAGTGTTCTTAATCCCTTTAGTTTGGGTGAGCCTCACGCACGGAATGAAAATTTAATTCTAAATGGGCAGGCCCTGATTGCTTCGAAGGAAGTTGCCTGATTACGGCGACTTTAAAAATAGCCGTATCGAGTGTTTAATTAATAATTCAGCGAGTTATTGAAGAACCAGAATTTTACCAGCTTGTTGATGTTCAGTTCAAGTAATTTCCGAATTGTTTATTTTCCGCACACTGGACCAAACTGGATGTTTTAGCCTGCGGAACGTGCAAATTTAAAGTTGCAAATGTTGACTGCAATATCTTTGGTTGATTTTTTCCTATTGACATACTCATTTCAAACAATAATCTTTAGAACACCAATATATTTCTTCTTCTTCATAATACAAAATTTTCAATTTGTAATTGATAACGTCAGGAAATACATAACAATTTTTTTCGTTGACCGCTTGTTAATTTCGATATTAATGAATTATTTTTCCTAAAAAAGGATGGATTATTAGACGTCATTAATACACTGTTTTTGATTAATACACTCTTTTTCATTAATTAACTGTTTTTGTGATTTTGACGTTTTGATGATATTTTGCATGGAGGTTAGTTGTATTAATCAATTTTTTCGCCACAAAAAAGATTTTGCGGTCAACGAAAAAATGTTGTAATCAACTCGTTTGTTAATGGGCGATTAATAATCTCAACTATTAAAGGCACTCACTCGCTATCGCTCGTTCGTGCTTTAAACAGTTTCGATTATTAATCGCCTTCATTAACACACTTGTTGGTTAAATAACTAATAATAGTCGGATAACAAGTAAACAAATACGAAATATTATTGTGTGTGTTTGTAGATAAGTTATTATTATTAAACTCCTAGCCTCATTGGACCTCCTCAAATAAAATACAATCTGGCGAGGTTACCGGGACCATAAATTTGTAAATAGGGTGCGCACTCGAAAATATAATTAAAACAAAAACGTACACTGTGTGGAATGACCTTGCGGGTTTAAACGTGGAGGGCTCCCTGCTGTTTGCGATTGCAAAAAAGCAGAAAAAGATCTTCTCAGATTTTTTTATTACTGATAATTAATGAATTGATGAACATCTTCTTTCTACAGTGCCTATCCTAGCGGATGTTGGCGACCAATAAGGCTATTTGTACCTTGGAGACGGCAGCACGGAATAGTGATGTGGATGTTTTATACCAATTTCGGATATTGTTTAGCCACGATGTTCGTCTGCTGCCAGGATTTCTTTTACCTTCTATATGGCCTTGTAGTATTAATTGTAATAATTTGTATTTTTCACCTCTCATCACGTGACCGAGATATTCCAACTTTCGTCTTTTAATATTGTAGTCATAATTTCTAGGGAGCATTTCATTCTATTTAGAATCTCGTCGTTAGTCACTTTGTCAACCCAAGATACTTTCAACATGCGTCTGTAAACCCACATTTCGAAGGCATTAAGTTTCTTGCATAAGTCTGCTGTTAATGTCCAAGTCTCCGTTCCATACAGAACGTAACATGTAACATGTCAAGAATCTTTTTCTGAGCTGTAATTTAATATTGCGGTTGATTAAAATCGTTTTTAATTTGTTAAATGCACATCTTGCTTGTGCGATGTGACTACGTATTTCTTTTTGTTGTCTTCCCTCATTGCTGATAATAGTGCCTAAATATTTGTAGGTGGTCGTTTTTTCTATTATCTTATTGTCAATTGTTATTCCTATTAGCCTTGGATTTGTAATTTCCATGTACTTTGTTTTTTTGAGATTCATATCTAAGCCATAGGATTTGCTAATTTCAAATACTCGGTTAAAGAGTCTTTGTAAATATTCTTCTGTTTCTGCTATGAGGATGGAGTCGTCTACATATCTCAAGTTTTTTATTAAGATGCCATTAACTTTAACGCTCTCAGTGCTTTCCTCTAGTGCTTTTTTAAATATATTCTTTGAGTAAACGTTAAACAATAGAGGGGACAGAACACATCCTTGTATCACTCCACGCTTGATGGTTATTTCTTCATTTCTACATTTATTTGCTGTAGCATTTCTAACAGTTTAGTGTGACGAATTCTGTCAAAGGCTCTTGCATAATCTATAAATCCTACAAACACATGTTTGTTGATATCTAGGCATCGTTCAGTTATTATATTGAGAGCAAATAGGGCTTCGCGTGTTCCATACCCATTTATAAAGCCTAATTGTGTTTCAGACATTGTGAGCAGGCCCGGCATCAGTTGTGTACTTGCGAGCTCGAGCAACACACGAAACATTATGAGCAACACACCGGACGTCGGGTCGGGCCAAATAATTGGCAAGGTTGCATCACAGTCTATATACAAAACAGTCAGGTCACTCCTTTGTCGGCACTTTGATGTTGGTGTCCCCGAAAAATTACTGCGCATATGCCAGGAGTCGCTCACGGAGGCAGGAGTTACCAATTTAATAAAGCGCGTGCAAGCTGTGCCGGTGGCGCGAGTTACCAATTCGAAAAGTTTACGGTTGTTGGGACGTAACCGTCAACCACCAATATCAAGAACACGCCTACTGTAGCTACTGCGCATATACTGGGAGTCGAAATGTTGGAATATGCGTCCTGGAATTCGGGGACATAATTTTGGCCGAGTGAAACGACTGTTTTGTATATAGACTGTGGTTGCATGCTGTTGCTGTAATCTTCTATAGTTGGTCGCAATTCACGCAGTGTATCATTCCAAGCATTATTATTACACTAATACGTACATTTGTTTGTGTACCTGATTTTACATACTTATCTGTGCTGCTGTTCCAATTCCATCTGTATTGTGCATTTCTTATTCATCTCAGTCCTGCCACTCTTCTTATTTCGTCGTATACCTTGTGTTTTACCTCTCTCCTCTTCTTCCGTCCCATGGTCTCCATCGCAAAATCTTGGCATTCCATCGGACATCTTTTATATGCTTGGTGTTCTGTCTCTTAATGATATTCCCATCATAGGTCTCTCTATCGTTCTTGGGTCTCTGGGTCATTTTCAACTTATTTATTATTTGTTTGAGTCTATGTCTGAGCTTTATACGTCAGCAAAGGCAGCACGCGCTGATCAAAAACTTTTGTTCTAATGCATTAAGGAATTTTGCTATTTTTGAGTATACGTGCTAGTTCACCAAACGCAGTTCATCCTAATCTTCTACTTCGTTCTATTTCAACGTCTTTGTTTGCCTTTCCTATTCTATTTTTCGTTCAAGATATACACATTCATTGACATTTTCTATTTCCATTCCATTGATTGTTATTTGTGTATCTCGGGGCTCATTACTTTCGTCTTGTTAATATTAATTCTTAGTCCTATGTTTTCTTATTCTTCTAGTTCTATAATCATTTTTGTGAGATCTTTGTTGTATGAAACCAGAACTATATCGTCGGAAAACCTAAGGTGGTTGACTGTTTCACCATTGATGTTAATTCCTACATTTCTTTATTCCATTTTTTTCAAAACTCTTTCAGGTCCAGGATAAAAAGTTTAGGTCCCCTTGTCTAATTCCTCTTTTAATCCATATCTGTTTTATGTCTTCCTATACAGGGTATTAAAAAAAGGTCGGATATTTTACCCACTTATAGATCTCATCAATACAAACAAAAAAGTTCTCTTAAACATGTGTCCGGAAATGCTTTGTTTCTGAGATACAGAGTGTTAAAGTTAAAAAAAACAGCAGCCCCTGGAATAAATAATTTAAATCTAAGTGGGCCAAAACATGAGCATTAATACCACCAGTCAACCTTCAAAGCTTCACTAAAATTGGCTAAGGGGTTTTTAGATATTGAGGCGTTTTAGTTCTTGTCTTAACAGGTTCAGAGACGTGCAAAAATATGGGCTTTAATTTTTTTCTTGAAAACGAAGCGAGATCTGAAAAAATCTCAGGAGACAAAAAAGTTGCATTATTAAAAAAATATAAAAATTGCAAAAAATCTCGCAGGCGTTATTTTTTTATGAAAAAAATATGCCCCCTGGGCACGCCCTTGGAATTACTACATCAGTTGTAATAGGTCCAAAAGATACCTCATACAGTTATAAACAAACTGTAAAAATTTTATTAAAATCGCTCAAAGCGTTTTTAGATAACATAAAAAAACGAATTTTGAAAAAACTTAGAACACCCTGTATCTCAGAATCGAATCTTTTCCGGACCCATGTTTATTAGGATTTTTTGTTTGTATTGATGAGATCTATAAGTGGGTAAAACATCCGATCTTTTTTTCAACACCCTGTAATATGATTCTTGATTTTGCTTTTTTGTATATCCGGTGACAATGAAACTACTACCCATGGCGGCATTTCGAAAAGGCTTGAGATAGAGATATGCAATTTGGTACGTCGATAGTGTTGAAAATTGTGAACAATTTTAACATAAAAACAATTGAATGTCGTTTTCGGTTTCACCGGAAATGACCTTGACTTTGTTATTTTAAATGGGACACCCTATATATTTTCTCTTTTTATGACTCTCTGAACAATTCTAAATAACTTTTGTCTAACATACCCCATGTCATTTGTTTGTATTTTACGAAAACAATTGAATTTTGACAAGTATTTTCAACCCTATCGACCTACCGAATTGCATATTTCTATCTCAAGCCGTTTCGAAATGCCGCCATGGGTAGTAGTTTCATTGGTATATGTTCCAATAGAGTTTTGTATCGATGCTCTAATAATGCATTATTGCCCAGTGTTCTATTGCATCAGAGGTCTTTTCATAGAAGTTATATTTTACTGATGTTTCTATAATTTTTTTTTCGACGACTGACATCGAAAGTAGATTTTTCTCACTGTCATTTGACAACAGAAAGTTGACATTTGCCGCTGAGCGTGCGTTTTCATCACTTTGCCGCTCGCCGAGCGTTTTGGGTTTCCGCGTGAACAAAATAGGTAGCCACGTCCGAATGTTTCCTTGACAACGTCCGTCATTTGTCGAAATAATCGCGTCACATGTCTAATAGACTGCGCGAGTAATGTTAACATGATTGTCAATTAATATTTGCAATAAAATGAAATATGATATTTTCCATTAATAATGTGCTCAGTCGTCGAAAAAATAGTATGTACATTTCGAGCTAAAAGTGCGCTTGCCGCTTTTGCATGATTGCTGGTTTCGGCTTTGCCTCAAGCAGCAATATTCATGCGCAAGCGGCAAGAATGCACTTTCAGATCTTAACATACAATATACTATTACGGTTAGAAGTCGGTCGCATGTACATGGTGTTTCTTCAAATTTTGACAGCTTCTAGCGACTTTGTTATTCCAGATAGAAAAAAAATTGTTCAGATCCAAGCCGTTCTAATTTGCTACTTAAAGAACCAATTGAGCATCACCGGTGAACTTTTTGACTTATTGTATACTTTTTTTAATTGAATACCCTATATATTATGTGTTTATTGGATATCGCTTAAAATTCTCTTTTCAAAAATATATAAGTTGCCTATAATTACTTCCATCCATTATTGAAATATCCGCTATTAAAGGTTGATTATTTCAATGGTTACTGTGATTTATTTCATATAGTAAATTAGTAATATTTTGATACTTTAATAGCGGATATTTCAAGAATGGATGAAGTAATTATAGGCAACTTACATATTTTTGAAAAGAGAATTTTAAGTGCTATCCAATAAACACATAATATATAGGGTGTTCAATTTAAAAAAAGTATACAATAAGTCAAAAAGTTCACCCGAGATTCTCAATTGTTTCTTTAAATAGCAAATTCGGACGGTTTGGATGATACCCTATACCTATATCTTTTACATTTACGGTACTATTCCAAAGTTTTCTCAATTTTGTTTGTGAGTATTCGCATCTACACTTTGCACATCTGTGTCATAAGGCTTATTCGCCGATAGTTTTTTGCGTGCTGGGTCGCCCTTGTGCATAATCACTATTGTTACATTATTCTAGTTTTCAGATATGGTTTATTGTTTCTTTTGGAGGAAATGTTTCTTTACCTTTAATTATTTTGGCCAACAGATAATCTTCTCACGGAGCTTGATTGTATCAAATCTTTAGAACTATTTGGCATATATTTTTCGAAACATTTTATGTTTCTGATATTTATTCTCTTTAGATGGAAGAGCAACACGGTAAAACACAAAGATGCCGTCCCTGATTGTGAGTTCGCATTTGGTATATATCCGAGCGTGTAAAATTTTTAAAAATATTTTCAATACATGACTCATTAGACTAACGTTCATATATTCTTCGCATTTTCTTGGTTGATGTATCTTGGGGAGAGTGACAAATGTAGATTTCAGCCAGTCTTGTGGTATGTTTCCCGTTTTAGATATTGCATTAAATAGTTCTAGCAGCAGGTTTACATTTCCATCATCTATGAGTTTTAGTAATTCGGTTGGAATTTCATTTGGCCCCATTGCTTTATTGTTTTTGGCCTTCCTTGTCGTATTTAAGATTTCTTATTTTGTAATTTGAGGAGCTGTTTCTGTGTATTTTATGATTACTGGTTCCGTCCGATCATCATGATAAAATTATTCCACGTATTCTTTCCATCTAGCAAGTTTTTCTTCTACTGTTATGATTATTTTTCCCTGTTTATCAGTAATTAACCCATAATGTTGTCTTTTGCGTAGATTGCATACCTCTTTTACAGTTTTATGTATGTTTCTTGCATCATAAACTCTTTCCAGTCTTTAAATTTCTTCGCATTTCTTTGTTGCCCAATTTTCTTTAGCTTCTCGTATCTTTTTATTTATAGTTTTGTTAACTTATTTGTATTCCTTGCTGTTTTTATTTTTCATTTCTCGCCTTTTAACCATAAACTCTAATATCTCTGTTGTTATCCATTCCTTCTTTTTGCGTTGTAGTAAATTAGTTTTTGAGATATCCTTAGCTGCATTTACAATTTTCTCTTTAATAGATAAACATGCATTGTCTATATTTTTTTCTTCAATCGGGCGATGAACATATATTGTTTAAAGAAAGAGTACCAGGAAAGCGAGGTATAAATTTCAGTTTCGAGGTAGTTCGAAAACTATTGCACATAAATGCATACTTCAAGATCATTAAATGTGTAGAAAGGAATGTACAAAGTTTGTATTGAAAGAAATATCTGTATTGCTTTATTTTGTAAAATACTATTTATTTTCCGCTGCATGGTTTGAGTTCTGCGCTTGTGTGACGCCTAGCCGATCACTGATGACGTCGGGTATAGTTAGGAAAATAATGAACCTTGGCTACTCCTCCCCCATGTGGTTCCCTCACCGTACCCCTTAGAACTTCACACTTACAGACTTTAAAAAACTGCTTTATATTTCGGTGACCAATGGTCATAACGCTTGGATTTATTCTAAAAGATTGTTCTAGAAACTATACTTTTGTTTAAGTTTGCGTTAATGTATACATATTTTTGTTAATTTTAATGGAATAGAAAATGGTGTTTTCATTTTAAAATTCACTGTTTGGTTGTATTTTAATAGCTTGTTTAAAAATGATAACTAATTTACAATATCATACAGTTTTCATTACTGCTCACACATTATGAAGCCACTCAAGCCCGGTGTTTTTGCATCCACATCATAACTTACGGCTGCAGAATACTGTGTGTATTCTTCTTTTGTACTGTAGCGATTGTCACCTGTTTATGTTGTGAAGGTGGCGATCAAAACATATTTATAAACAGGTTATTATATTGGTTTCATGAAACAATACGCGTTTTAAACTCACCTTTGTAAATAAGCATATTTTTAAGGTATTCCCGCAAGGCCTTTAAATATTATATTTGGTGACCCCTGTGAACTCCAACGACTTCAATTCTAGCTGCCCGCTAACTTGTCGCCCCTGAAGAACACCCTTCCTGTGAGTAACTTGAATCCAGCCTCAGAACCCCCCTGTATACCCCAACCTGCACACTACGCTGGAGCTCTTTGGAGAATATCTAACTAAAGCTAAGTGTTATCATTTTATACATTTAACTTTTGACACTTTGCAATACCTTCACCCAGTATAATTGCCATCACCTGGAGAAGACCAACCTACCCGCTGAGCCGCAGCCCCCTGGAGCAAACATTTCAGTGCTACCAACGCAACTTGTCACTAGTAAATTATTAAAATTCCTACAAAGAAGGTATGAATGGCAGATTCATTCACTTTACTTATTGAAGGAACAGTAACATTTAAACACGACACATTGAGTGGACTTTATGTGCTAGATGTTGATTTGCCCCTTTTAGGACCGGATTTTCTTCGATTTTTCGAAGTAGTTATTAATTTCAAATTTGAAAGTTACACTTTTGCTTGCACGGATGCCACAACACTCAAAAGAGCACTGCAATCCACCCGTTCAGCAACATAGTATTCGCAACAAACTCGATTCAATTTCTCACAACAGTACAACAAAATTCGCTGTTCACCCACACCACGTAGAGCCCTACCTGGCCAGGCCTATTCATCAAATAAGGTTTCCTTCATCTAAATTCACCGTACACCCACGTGACGTAAATCGACGATATTTATCTCCACCGGCTGTCCCTGTACCTGGTGCGGTACGCCTTACAAGTGAATCAACACAGCATGCTTTTAATCAGCCTGCGTGCATATGGACACCCGTGCACATACGCCCGCAGCTATACGGTCCGACTCGAATTTAACGACAACAATTCTGTCATCCAGCGATTCCCTCGTTGCAATTTGCATGTCAACAGCCTCCTTGTTCGTTTACTCAGTACACACTGTTACCAATTGTGCAGCAGCAGCAGCTGCACCCAACCGCAGCACATGCATCGTCTTCAGTGTGCATGAACGGTCTCGATTCGGTCCAGTTTGCGCTTCCACAACCGTTGTGGGTACACGTGCATACACAGTGGACGACACACATGCATGTCCAGTTTCCGAACATGCTACCTCCACTTCCAGTCATGCGTTCTACACATCCGCCTCCTACCTCGTGTACCAGAGTCCCTTCCTTACAGTGAACACCGCACGATCATCGGCTGGTTTTGGACATACCTGCACCATCAACCTACATGAGTGGACCAACTTCGAACCACCCCACTCACCCGCACCTTATTCGAGTATGCCTCCTGTATGTGTGCAGGTACCGATCGCTGCACGGCAACAAGCATGCATACAGCGAAGAACACCGGTCGCATACACGCTTGTATCACCCCCCAACCACACATCCATCAATTGCTGCGATGCAATCTGCACACATGCAGACTCTGCTGTACACGTCGATCGCTTGTCTGCAAAAGGGGGGAGGGATGCGCAACAGCCGCATTTGCACGGGGGACGTATTTTATCTTCCATCTTCATTCACTTGCTAGAGGTTTATTTCCTGGCGACAACGGCGTTTGTACAATGTGTGCGCACTGCAATGAATAGTCATGTCACGTCACCACTCACTTGTCTTACTAGAAAACGTATTTTACAATTTTTAAACAAACTGCAAGGATAATTGAAACTTTCGATTGTAAACGTAAAAAATATTTTTTTCGATTTCACTGGAACGAAACATCTGTGAACATTAGCTTAAATTTAAACAAAAATGTTTATAGCCTATTTCTTTTTCTATGAGAAGTCAAGTAGCGCAGTTTGTAAAACCGTTAGGCTTGTAAATCCTCGGTTCGAATTCTTGGGTGGCGGCATTTTTTCGCAGCCTGGGCGGTTGAAGTCGGGTTCGGTGTAACTATTCACAGTTGGGCACTAAATTATCTGTGCTCTACTCAGAACCACAGACGTATAAGATAGAGTAATAAGATCAACACCTCATACAATGGTTGCTACTCACAAAAAGCACGCTCCAACTTTGTAACCCGAATCTGGGGCAAGCTGAGCATTGCACTCCAGACGTAAGCTTACAAAGCACCAACCTCTACACCGTTAGGTAAAAAGTGGTTACAGATAATACATATTTAATGTAATGTTATTACGACTTAGCTCTGACTGCGGTGCAGGATAATCGACTGATTCAAATAAGCCCAGAGTTGAGGTATTTTCAATAACTGCAATGTTAACAAGAGTAAAATCGTAAATGCATTGATAATGAGCTGCGAGAACCGATAATTAGTAGAGATAGGTACGCTAAGACAAGGCATGTTCAGGGGGTTTTGAATTGGCTCGTGAATTAATAATTTAAAATGAAAGGTTTGTGCACATGCAAAGCCAAACCGCATAAAATTTATTTAACATAAATGGTTTGTTGGCTGCAATTTGAACAGAGAGTAAGTTTATTAAGTCAAAGCGTAAGATGGTAAAAATTGTGAGCATAGCAGAAAGGTAAACCAATATGAAGCAGAATAGAAAGAATTTGCAAGGGAGCAATTGATAAATATGGGCAACAGATTGTGGCGAGAGACATGAAAGTGCGGAACTCAATAATTAGTGATTAGTGAAATTAGAAATTTTAATTTTGCAAGCGTTTCTAATGAATGATTTAGACTGTTCGTTTAAAGTGGCAATTCAACTTTCGATACCGGCAACGATCTTCTAAAGGTGGTTTAGTATGACCTAAGTTGAATTTTAAAACCCCATTTAGAAAAGCCAATTCGTCCTTATTAAAGGATTTGACGACTAGTTTTTAACAATTAAATCCTTATCTACTTCTTGGAGAATTTTCAAATATGTGGCATTTTTATCCAAATCAACGCCTCACTTTACAAGTAGGACTTTAGAGAGATCTAGAATTTACGATATTAAATATTCCCATTCTGATTCTAAATATATTGGGCAAATACGTCGTAATTTTGGTACTAAGTTTGAAGAGCATATAGCTTCTTTTATATTCAACAGATTCGAAAAATCGAGTATTGCCCAACATATTTACGGAACGGGTCATAGTATAAAGGAATATGACCTAAAATAGTAAAGGCATTAACTTCAACAAGCAACTAAGTTCTTTGAAAGCTTGGCCATTTTTAAGAACTGAAATAGTAAACTTTGACGAAGGACGGTGGAACTATACCTTCCTCCATCTGGTTATAATTTGTTGAAGTTAATTGACCGTCAGCCATGTTAATTGGGCCTGTCAAAATACGTATTTAGCAGTTGTTAAATATTTGTGTGGTGAGTGGTTTTAACAATTTGTGATATTTTCAAACCACAGGCTCCAGCAGTATTTTATTGTTGCACCTGTTTTATCAGAATCCACTCAACTAACAAGCATCGCGGTTCAGATTAGAGATTAGCTTTTGTACGTTCCTACAAGCTACTTATCAATTGGTATACATTTTTTGCTGTTATGTTTCTGTTACTGGGCTTCACCCTATTACATGTATTTTGAGCTTTGCGCCCTATTTCAAACGAGCAGTTTACTTTTGAGCAATATTTTAACCATTTTATCACTATTAGCTTTGTTTACTTTTAGTCCTTTGCATAATGTAGCCTTTGTATATAACAACATGCAATCTCCTGTGTCGTTATGAATTTAGCTACCCAGTTTAACATTTATCTGTTTATTTTAAACGGACTAAAACATTGGACCCCAGTTTTTTTGCATTTATTTCATTTTGTTTAGGTATATTCAAACAGATTAATAATTAAATCCTCGTTGTTGTTTCCTACTACAGGTATATGTTTTAATTGCTAGAGACCGCACACGGTAAGTGAGTTTTACATAGACTGTGAGTTAAACTAGTTGCTATCGTGGTTGATGGCTGGCGCGCTTTTGTAATTTTATGTTCTTTCAATTATTAACCTTAAGAACCATCATCCGCTCGTTACTCATGACAATTCGCCGAGAGTTGGAGCTATTCCGTGTTACGATGGGATTTTGTTGAAAGGCGGCACATAGGTGATTAATCTAATTATAAATTTAATACTCAGAGACATCATTAGACACAGCCCTCCGCCTTAGTCATATTTTGACTACAGCCAGGTTTCCAATCATACCACAACGTTAAACTTAAGCTACGAGTTCCATCTATTCGTATAAAATTGCCTTAAGTGGAAAAACTACTTACTTAGTTAGGTCATTCAACGTTGCCTTTTTTAATTCAATTTTGAGTAGTTTATTTGATCGATTGAATTATATACATCTATAATCTATAATTGTAAGATACGATGTGTCAACTATATCAGAACTTCCCTTTCCACACGATTGTTCGTAACAGATATCACTATAAATAAGTAACAGGAATATTACAAAAGTTATCTTGTGCGTCCAGATGCTGTAGAAATTGATATTGGGATTAAAAGCAGAAAAATAGAAGTTCCTAAAGGACAAACATTAGGTAAAAAAATCAAAAATAACATTTTTCAGATTAAATGCTTGTTGATTTATTGAGGTAACAAGATCTTCCTTCTTGGTATTTGATTGTATCGTAATTCAGAAGGTATCTGCTACAAAATGCAATTATATTCAACATCATTTGCTAATCTTAACGCTTGGAGTTAGTTTTATTTATTCGCAGTAATTCAATTAACGCAAGCTCCAATAAACCAAGGATTTGAAGGTTAATATTTAATCGCCGGCTCGGGAGCGAAAAGCTGTCAGCGCTAGCCAGCTACAGTGGGTGGCTTTTCCAATTTTCAGCCAGCTCCTACATGTTTTGTTTAAATCCACGCCGTGTGCTTTATTCGATTATTCGATGCGAAAAGGTATGCGAAATGGACATCGCGAAATTGCAGAATGTTAACTAATTTTCTGCCGACGTTTTGCTCCAGGGCTTCGTGGTCATTTGGTCGTGTGATTAATACAATCTTTTGTCTATCAAATGGATACAAATGTATGAGGAACAAATTTCCCAACATCAAACATCAACAATGCTCCTCGCGTTCCAAAAAATTCGAAAGTTTAATTAGAGTTCCATTGCCAGTTTGGCATTTTCTAAATCCCCAACAATTTCGTTCGCAGGCAATTGCCCGTATCAATAAATTAAAATTAGCGTTCTGTGAACTGTGGCCAGTCTTTAGGCTACTGACATTTACAAAACCCCTTGTGCTTTTTAGAAGTTTTGATAATCTATTTACCACATACGTTGTTCTATATGTGATCAACATAAAACTGATACATTTTTAACGAAGTATTGGATTAGATAGGGTTAATAGAATATTCCTCTTTTCATGCATCGAATAGTTGTTTTCCATTGCAAGAAGAAACAGTTGCAGCAGTAGCAATGTAATGTACAACAAATAATGTAAACTCTAGCTCTGCAGAACATCACAATTAGTAATAATAATAATAATAATAATTAGCTGCCAGTAGCCGATAATAGACGTGAAAGGCCTATCGTTGTAATTATCGTGAGCATGCCAGTACATTTAATTTAACCATTGCTAATAACTATTACTATAACCCGTGTGGAAAACCTGAAACCTCCTAGCGGAAAGCTCGTTGGATGTATCGGGTAGAAAGAAAAATAATTTCCTCCTACGGAAGAAACAGGCCTGGTGGAGCGCAGTAGTAGCTACCAGTATTGCAGTGAAGAATATCAAAACGGCTCTCTAGCAGACTTCTACAAACAATATAACGCCAGATTGGATTGAATGCGCTAAAGAAGTAGGTAAAAGGAAATTATAGCTGAGCAATATTATAGAGTGATTGTCGAGAAAATATTTTACTTCCGAAACAAAAGAGCAGTATATGCAGGCGATTGCCATCCCTTAAACTGGAGAAGGATCCCTTTGAAAAAATAACTGGAACTGAGTTAGTACATATAATCAAGATTGCGTTCAATGCAAATTGTGATTGATAAGTGTAAAGGCATTGTTGTTATAAGGAAACGTGTTACACTATTAACGATATCGATTGCACCCGACTTCCAGGCATCTTGGAAAATGTGGAACGGTGCAAATAAAACACGCTAACAACTAACTTCTGACAAATACAGCAAATTCCTTCGATTGTGTAGGAATCTGGAAAGGACATGTTAAACTCCGCTTGTATCTCGGCGCTGGACTTCGTCGATTGAGATATTTTGAGGTGGAATGAGCTTGTCACACGTTCGCAAACTTTTCCTGCCGGAGTTTAGAGAAAATTGAATTTGTAGAACCGCCGACCCTAGATCGCCTCTTATTGCGCGGAGATAACGGTTACTTTTCTAAACAAACACAAACTCACCTCGTAATCTACCTGCGATTTTGATTTGCTGGGCCAACGCGGAACTATTCGAGACGTGATAAATCGGAACGTGGAGGAATGGCATCCGCTGATCAAGTATCATCCACGGCAAGGTCGCAAACACATCGTTTAGCAAACGTTTCGCTGCTCATAGGTATGCGAGACGGGGTTTTGTTGAACAATCACAGATAATCAGATTTCCAATATTATGTTCCCACAGTTCTGGAATAACATTAGTGAGCACGCAATATCGTCGCGAATTAACCGTGACACTTCTAAATTCCCTGCATCCTTGTAACCAACAAAAATAGTGATACAGAATTTATAACTACCCATTAGATTTCTAGGTATAGCATTTATAACCAATCGTAAAATTTTCCAAGTTTGATACTACAGTCACTCAACACCAATCATACAGAAGACTTTCAACTTGTATGGAAGTTATTTAAAAGCCGTCACTTTAAAAGACAAATTTACAAATAGTCAATTAGTCTAAGGGATAACTTTGTCGCTCACTGCCCCTATTAAAACCAAAAGATGTTCTCATAGCTATTACTCGTATTATAAAATGTTCAACAAATGATCCTCAATCTTGGTTTGAGTGAACTTTTATTTAAATCTTCCAAAAATTAGAAAAGCCGTATTTATACTTGAAAACATTTAACGCTATTAGTACAGAAGTAGCATGAAAATTGTTCAAGATGCCGTACCCCTACTTGGACACTTAAAAGAGGTATAAATCTTTGACAAATATATTGTAATGCCGCTTCGCATTTGTGCGCTTCTATGAGTTTGCCACAGGTTTTCCATGGGTGGCGGATGCAGATGCAGGTCTTCAGGCGTGATCATTAATAGTGTAGTCCTGGATAATAACGCCGATTTTTTGGCATATCGACTTTCGTCGGCTATCACAACGAGGACTTAAAACACTCGATTTTGAGATTCTTGAAGCTTCGTTCTGTTAAATAGATAGAGTTTTGTCCTTTAATTGATCGTTGGATAATTGGTTGCCACTCTGCCTTGACCATTTTAGCGGACTAAAGCATTGTGTCTATTCTGCTGTTTTTATTTAAGGGTTTTGATGCGCACCTTTGAATATGTTTTAAAAAGATCGAAAGTTGCCGTCGCCACGGCCGTAGGTAGTTTCTAAGTTGCGTGTAATTGACGCCGGGAGCGGCCGATCCTTGATGACGTAACTGCATTCTGGCAATATAAAACTTCTTCACTTTAATGCGTTGTACTTCGATTTTAAAGCGGAATGTAGATTTGCGAATTTTAGATTGAAAGTAGACTACATCACAAAAATAGATCTTCCTTTGAAGTTGCTCAACTTTCCTGCAGGCCGATGGAAAAACCTTTTTCTGTTGAAAGTTTTTCCACAACATAATAGACTTAGACAACAAGTGTCGCCTAATAATTTGTCCCGAATTTTGCAATACCTCAATGGTGCACCATATTTTCACCCTGTTCGCTTACCTGCAGGTGTCTGGCACTTAGTCCAAATCTTGGAAATTGAAATATAATCATGAAATACGTGGAAACCTTTTTATCGAGGACTATTGCGAAATGCTACTACAAGTACGTCTGCATTGCTACTTAAGCAGTCGGCAAATATTTAAACCTCTAGATGAATTTTAGTTAATTCTTTATTATCCATTTTCCCTTTCGGCATAGGAGCCTTCTACTAGCATATTTTTACTATTTTCAAATTTTTACCACTACCTAATATGCCAAATTTTGTACTCTAATATTCTATACTCTATTATGATTGATAGATCTACTTAACGAATTTTGGGTATACTATATACAGGGTGTCTCAAAAAGAATGGGACACCGATTAGCCATAGATTTCCTACGTCATAATAACCGATTAAACCTAATATACCTTAGTACAAAGTCTCTTCAGTAAGAAGTTATAGGGCCTCGAAGTTCAATTTTTTATTTTTTATTTTTTTTGTTAATTTCCATAGATGTAGAGATATCAATTTGAATTTTGGTATACTTACTTAGTATTATATACTGCACTAATAAAAAAAAAATCATAAACTAGACGTGACTGTAAAGGGCACTTTACCTAACTTTCAAAACTTTTTTTAGCTCTAACTTCGTTATCTGTAACATCAAATTTTAGGTTATTATCTGAAAGAAAATTAAAATACACAAAATAATGTACTCTTACTTCATAGGCGTAGGAGCAACCGTTTACCTTAAAATACCTATCAAAAGTTTTTGGTTGTCACTTACACATGTAATTATCAAGTAGGCATGATCACAAAAACAATTGTCATCTAGTAAAAAACAATGATAAATCAATTAATGATATTAGTGACATAAGAATTTGTTCTCTTATGTTTAAGAAAATGCCGCTACATAACGAATTATCCAATGCTGAAAGGTTCGTAATGTCGCAGCATTTTCGTAAGCACAAAAGACAAAAACCTGATGTCATCAACGTCATTAATTGATTTCTTGTTGTTGTTTACTAGATTACATTCATTACCCATTGTTTGTGTGATCATGGCTACTTGATAATTGCTCATCTTAATGACAACCAAAAACCTTTGATGGGCATTTTACGGTAAATGGTTGCTCCTACGTCTATGAAGTAAGAGCACATTATTTTTGTGTATTTTAATTTTCTTTCAGATAATAACTTAAAATTTAAAAAAATGTTACAGATAACGAAGTTAGAGCTAAAAAAAGTTTTGAAAGTTAGGTAAAGTTTCCTTTACAGTCAAGTCTAGTTTATGAATTTTTTTCTATTAGTGCAGTATATAATAGTAAGTATGTATACCAAAATTAAAATTGATATCTCTACATTTATGGAAATTAACAAAACAATAAAAAATTCAAAATTGAACTTAAAGGCCCTATAACTTCTTACTGAAGAGACTTTGTACTAAGGTATATGATATAGATGTTGGTTTATCCATCCTTAAGATGTTTACAAAAACAGATATTGTTATTTAACAAACAGATTTAACATATCTTGAACAAAGCTTTTTAAACTGATATAAATTAGCAGCCTGTTTTGTTTCGTTCGGAATTTCATTATATAATTTGAGTCCATTATAGAATAAGTTTTTTTGAGAACATGATTTTGCTGTTAAGGGCAATCTAAAGTCATTTACAAATCTAGTCTTATAATTATGAATATCCTTATTGTATACTATAAATCCAGTCATATAACTAGGCAGTTTATTATTAATGATTTTAAAAATTAAAACTAGCGTATTAAAATAAATCCTTTGCTTAATGCTAACCCACTGTAAGGTTTCCAACATTAAAGAAACAGATGTTCGTTTATTGCAAGATAAAACAATGCGCATACATTTGTTTTGTAACTTTTGGAGTCTTTGTAAGTCTCCTTCAGTGACATTAAATAATATACTGGAGCAATATTCAAAATGTGGAGCTATAATTGTCTTGTAGACTAATCTTTTTGACCAAATGTTTAATTTGGAACTTATTCGACCAAAGAAACCTATCTTTTTTCAGCTTTAGTTACAATATAGTCAATATGTTGTTTAAATTTCAATTTATTGTCAATTATAACTCCTAGATATTTAATATTAGTAACAATTCTATATCTACATTATCTACCCTTACATTCGCTACCACATTATGCACTGGTGGTCCACTACTGATTATCATTGCTTTTGTTTTTGTTGTATCTAATTTTAGTTTATTTAATTTCAGCCAAGTCGACACATTTTGTATATTCTTATTCAGTTTAATTATAGCACACTCTACATTGCTATCAGCTACAGATATCAATGTATCGTCCGCAATAAATTAATTTAACAATTATTCACAAATAAATTTACATCATTAATGTACAGTATAAATAATAAAGGCCCCAAAATTGTTCCCTGGGGGACACCTAAAGCTACTTCTTTTGGCCCTGATTCTTCATTTTCAATTTAGTAATTTGCTGCCGCTTAGACAAATAACTCTTGAACTACTGTCATTGGCGTAGCTAGGATTTTTGGCTGGGGAGGGCCAGGCCCCCCAATCAACCATCGTCTATACCTACGAAGACATGAATTTACGTACATATATAACTTTTTCGGATAAATTTATTTTGCTTGTTTTTTGACGCTGTTATACGAAGATAACCCCATAAATTTCGGCAATCTAATAAAACAAAGATGTGTAGTCAACATTTGTTTTTATTATTGTTTTACAAAATGATTGCCCTTAAACTAGAACATTTACGCATTCGGTAAC
>OW679195.1:29932862-30325441 GCA_940337035.1 Agriotes lineatus | reverse complement strand
GTTTGCCTGGGCCAAGGAAACACCTGCGATTACATGTGGTCGGTGAACTCGTGTTTAAGAATATTTCTAATTCCGTGCATTTTAACCCATTACGTCCCAACTTTTAAATTTGTTCAAATTCAGTTTTTTGTTTCTATAACAACAGTGATGTATTCAATCCTATAGAACTTAAATGAAATTTTTAGTTTCGAAGTTATAGGCAATCCTAAAAGTAGGACGCTGGCTCCAAATGGTATCACGCCTAATGGCGGGCAGAGTTATATAGATGAATGTATTGTATTTGTAGAAAACTTCACAATGGTTAAGTTAATATAAAAAAACTTTTATTATATAAAAGGTATTACAAACCAATTACATTATTTTGAATGATAAGGTATTAAACATTATTTGCAAAGGAATACTCTGAAAAGTGGTGACAGTGTTGAACGTCTCATAGTACCATTCACTCCTAATTTCTTACACATAACAGCAATAGCATGCCGAAAATCCAATAAATTGCTGTCTGAGGGTTTTATCGAGGGAGTCCATGCATTTACGATGGCTAAATCTATAATTCGGGTAAATAGTACCCAACATCATTTTTAGCTCGTATTTACATTGTATATTTTGTGAGGGTCGGGTATGCACGAACACTTTATTTAGGTTATTTTCAGGAAAGACAATGAAAAATTCGTATTTTTATAAATGGATTTAAGAAATCATTGTAAACGAAAGCCTTCGTTTGATTTGAATAGGATGTAAGCCGAAATCTTTTGCAGCTGTTAGGAATGCAGCGGGACGTAATAAAATATCCTGGCGCATGACATAACAAGAGCCGAACACTATGCAGATAGCAATGGTGCGCACTTAATTTGAATCACCCTGTATATTACAGTGTACTGCAACGGCATTCGACTTAGAGAAGGTACTCGGCTGGCTCAGGAAAACTACCTAAAAACATGAATCAGACTGCTAAGCAGACGTGGTAACCACTAGTTGACGGTGCTCGGTGATGCTGGAAAATGCCAGCGTCATATAAATAGGACAGACCAGATTGAGCATTACAAGAAGGTGTACTTATTGAAAACCTAGATAAAACTACGTTTATAGTAAATCTAAGATATTATTAAAGCTACATGCAAGGTCAAACCGTACTGGAAAGAATTATAGTGAAACAATAGTTATTTGTAAAACTAGTTTTGAAAGTCATATTTGTTTTCATGAATTTGCAGTTTGGTTAAGCAAATGAATGGAAAAAGGGATTTTCAGAACGTGTTGTACAAGTACCTTTTTTGAATTGTGATTACTTCTAACTCGCAATTTAGTCGAACAAGACTTCGGAATTTACAACTGTCAAATTGACAATTCACAATTTCAACAATATAGTTAAAAGAAGTGTAATTTTTTAACGATTTTTTGTTTAAAAAAGACGACTTTCGTGATCACTATGTCACTAATAAAAATGTTTTCTGGTGGAATGATTACCTTAAGCGTTAAGGAGACAAGTAAGGAAATTTTATAATAAAGCGAAAGTATCGAGAAATTGGGAGAAAAATAAAATGTTACGATTTATTTGTGCCGCCATTTAATTTAGCGATCTGTAGTATTTATTTCGTACTGTTACGCATCTTTTCACTTTGATGTCTTTGACTGCTCAGTTTGAATTTCGCGCGCTAACGCCACGTCTACTTTTCCTGGTCTTGCATTAGAAAAGTTCTAAGAACTGGCAATTGCTTCGAAGAGCTTTCTTTCCAACCTCGCTCGGCGAAACGACAAGATGTCGGTTTAGCGGCTAGAAACTTCGGAGGATTTTTGGGCTGCCGTTGGTTTCGGTGAGGCTACACTCTTGAAGTGGTTTCTAGTCTCCGAATTTCATTATTAGGGAAGTTTAATTCCCACGCCTCTACACCAAAACGAATTTGCCACAGAGCAGATTTATCAACAGCGCTTCACCATCTTATGAGAAGTGTGAAGGGGATGCTGGAAGATGATCCACTTAGGACCCTTTCGCAACATAGAAGAAGCATCTTACATGCATTCTTACAACAATCCTGCAAGGTGGAGGGCTAGAGGAGAACTGCTGCAAATGTACAGACTGCATGCTAAGAGAAAGATCACTGCTGAATGAGACCGTAGCAGTTTGGGTGGCAGAACGGTATCCCCAGGAGGACTTTTCTCTGCTCTAAAACTTTGTCACGGATGAGAAGGGAAGGGTTTTCCCGCTGCGCTGGCTATCTTGTCATATTAATAGAAAGGGGATTTGCCAACATAGTCAGAGGGTGTATGCAACAGCCCCTGAATGTTGTATCTAGGTGGACTGAAAGGTAAGGCCTTAGGGTCAGTGAAAAATCCATCATAATACGATTTAAGTGAAGGGAATATCTAGATGATCCGAGACCTTTACTTAAAAACTGTTTTGTCACGAGAGCTAAAGTATTTTGTTGTCATGTTAGGCTCTAAATTAATCTGGAACCAACGTATTGGCAAAATTATCAGAAAATAAAAAACTGCATTAGCGATAGTTAGACGAACGTATAATAAATCTTGGGGTGTCAAACCAGGAATGGTGTATTAGCTTTAAACCAGAGTAGTCAGGCTAGCTATTATGTTTGCGGCCTCGGTGTGGTAATCCATGCAAGAATCCACCAAACTAAGACTAAGCAACATAAAACAGATTGGCTGTCTTGGCAAAACAGGGAAAATACTGCTTTAATGCCAGAAAAAGTCAGTGCATATTCGCTATTCGGGCAGTCTACGAGCCCGGAATCATATCGTTTGGCCCAGATACGTAAAGCTTTTTTATTTGCTGGTGTAGTACTTGGCGTTGGTCCCAAGTTTGGCTCTTCTGCTATGGATTGTGTTGTTTTATAGTTTCACAATATTTCATACACTATAATACGATAATTGCAATTTTTCCGAAATTTTGCCAGATGAATTACCATAATTACTAGAATTAAGCAAATTGACAATAGCTTTACCACGTACCATTTTTTCAAAAATAGTACAGACACCAGAGTGTCAATATGTTATTAACCAAGAAACACCTTGTTTCACTTCACCAAAACATGCTATGGTGAACGAAATAAGATTTTGATCATATTGGCCAAATGAAATGAATCGGTAATTTATTTTTAATTTCTGGTCTATTTTGTAATTTCTTATTGCTAAAGCTGCTTAAAATATTGCTAAAAACTCATACAATTATGATGTATGAATATTGTCCAAAAATATTTTCAGTTGTGGTTACAATATAAAGATACCTGAAAAATTTTAACTGGGCCAAATGATGTAATTCTGGGCTCGTACTATGTAACTGAAGGACTTTGCCACACACCCAGTGAAGGACTTCCACGTTTTGATACAGGGAACAAAACTCACTGAATAAGTGTGTTTTACTAACTAGGGAATGCACAATAAGTCTTTTAGGCTGCAGTGTCCCCGGAATCATTAGATAGACGAGCCTTGAAGAAAAAGAAGAAGTGCGAGGAGAATTAGAATTTCGCTTTTTGAATATTGTTAGTACTTTTATCTCCCAATCAAATAGGGAACCACACCTGGTTCAGTGAGATGTTGTATCGGACTTTTTCCACTGTCTCGGGTGTGGTATCGGACTTTTTCCATTGTCCATCTCATAATAGACCACTGTCAGAAATGACATCATTCAGAGAACAACCTGGTTCAGTATTTAAAATAAGTAGTCACTTTTTACTTTGTTCCGGCAATAGTTCAAACTCAAGTTATATCTCCTTAACCTACAGTTAAAACTGTCTCTTCTTCTGTTATTTCCTTTCCAATTATACTTGAAGAATGAGGGAGTTCTCCCTTTCTTGTCATGGCAGTTGGAGAAATGAAAACAACTATTTTATAAAAATATTTATTATCAAAATATTAAGAATCCCTTAAGGCATCATTTAGAATCTAGTAAATACCATGTCGGAAATTCTCGTCTTTCAATTGATGTATAAAGACACATTATAATAGGAAACATTAATCTATCTTTGGTATGTTTCTTGCATTGCCTTCAATAAATAATATAAATCAAGAACTATTTTACGCTGGCGTCAGGCGGTGGTAGTAACTACTATAAATATTTAATAGCAGCAACTTCCATACCGTTACACTAGTTAGTTGTTGACAATGGAGAGTCTAAGGCAATTATTGCTACTTATTATTACTCTTTCTTACTAGCAGGTCTGCCTGTCAGTAGCTGACATTACAATTAAACTGTTACATAAGAGCTAACGGGTATTATTCATAGAACATGTGAATAGCAATTATTGCTACTTATTATTACTCTTTCTTACTAGCAGGTCTGCCTGTCAGTAGCTGACATTACAATTAAACTGTTACATAAGAGCTAACGGGTATTATTCATAGAACATGTGAATAACTATCAAGAAAGTTACTCTTGTGACTCTTATAGCTGTTACTGTTACCGCCTGATACCAAAATTACAAATATTGTTTATAAACAGCCGGTGTTTGTAGTCACAAAATAGGCAAGTACCTACATAAAATATTTTTTCTTATCACTATTTATGTACAGACGAGCCAGCAGTGCTCGACTCTGTTTGGGAAAGCTGCAATTGTGGTTTTCCCCTCCAAGTGTAATATCTGAAAATAAAAATATTTACGTTATCATTCAACCGATCAAATATCTATGCTGAAGCAAACTACAATGAACAAATAGCCCATGCTTACCGCTTCTTCAGCAGCTTCCATATCTTCTTTTTGAATACGAAGATGAAGAAAATGAAGACTCCGAACGCTGCGTTGCAGAACTCCGTAACATACCAAACCGCCGGTGGCACGTGCTCGACCTGCCAGTCGATTGCCCACGAAATCACCTCCATGGACCAGTTCACTCCCATTGCCAAGAACAGTTTCAGATAGACACTGAACCTAAAACGTACTGGGATATTATTTGGTCTTTTTAGACATGCAAACATCAATACAATATCGTGAAATTTCTCATGTAGCCAACCTTCACATTTCGCCTGCTCTCCAGATTGCTTTGCAATACATTTGCGGCAGGTAACAAAGTTAAAAATGCACACAGAAAGCGAAGGTGTTTCTACCTAAGTCAAGTTGGTAGGGACGTAAAAAGTATTTATTTATGATTTATCAGTCGAATATTCTTATTTAAAGATGTAGCCAGCGTCAATCAATCAAGAAGAAGATGGCCAAAGCTTTGGATGAACTTGAAGTCTGGAGGATTGCACGAACTCACCTTACCTGCCCTGCTTGAAGTTTAATTCGTTCATAAATTCAATGACACAATTGAAACGTTATCTCGAGCATGCAATAGTACAGCTTAAATAATAATCATCAAACAGCCACAGCTGACCCGTTGTCAATTTATTATTACTTCAGAGAGGAAACTTGTCCTAACGGTGACGTGACGAGTTACATGCTGTGATTAGTCGATGTATTAAAATGTGCTTAGCCTTCCCCCATGGGGAAGCTGAAAACTTATGTCCGTTAGGCAAATACTTGTGTAAACACACTCGTAAACATAGTATTAGTTACGGGCCAAATGCAAAAACCTATGCATATTATAGCTACGAGGGGAGGTAAATAACGTGCAGAAAACAATTGACATGCAGAAGTCATACATTAAGGAGGTCATTAGAACGTAGTGCAGTTGTTTAACAATGCCGTCATGAAGACAAAACCAGGTAGTGAGGTTGTGTGAGTCCAGCTCTCATCGTTCACTTGATGCGGTAGAAACGGGATATCACCAAACCTGAGAGCAAAACTGAACCACGAGAAGGTCACCTGGATGGCAGAAAAGCTAGACTCCGACATGGGGCAAGGTTGGCCCACAAAGAAGGTTGTTTGGAGAGAGGGGGCAGAAACAATAGAATGAGCATGAAAGCTGACCCATGAAGACGGTGCAACGCCGAATCAACATATTCAATTGCAAAGAACGGCTCAGACCCAAGTCGATAGTTGGGTCCAGCGACACACAATTATGACAATGGAACCTCCAACAGGTTTAAGCATTGTCTTAAACTTAATACTAATTGGGACTGGCCACGAAAACATGTCTGGGCTCCTTGTAGCGTCTTGTCAGCCATCTCTTATCTCCTCAAACTTTCTCCAATTCGCACCAACGGCGAGAGCCGGACGTTTACAAATTTAAAATAACATAAAAGGTAATCCTCGCTTTTGAAACCACTTTATCTCAATATGAGTCTCAGTATTTATATAAAATAAACGTACAAAAAGCAATTTCTTCAGAATTGAAGTCAGCATAAATCTGCGATATGGTACTTATTAATCATGTAACATGGACAAAACACCAAAGCATCGCTTTCTTGCGGAACTTTTTCTTGCCGAACTTTTTCCTGCGGATTTATTTCCCCACGGCACTTTTTCCGGCGGAACATTTTCCGCGGAACTTTTTCCTGCTGACCTTTTTCCGGCATCGCACTGGAATATGTGTCAAAAGCCGGTTGACAGGCCAGTAGAGTCAATCGACAGTCTTGGACTGTGCTTCGCTTTCGAAAATGTCCGTAATTTGAAGAAAATTCAGAAAATCGGTTGTGCAAAAATGTTAATAACTATTTTAATGTATATACGTTCAAACATTTTTGTTTTATATTGTCACAAAATGCAATTTCATAAAAATCAATTTTAAGTAGGTACTAAATAAAATAATCAAGTCGCCTTTTTCCAAATTGTTTTCCATCTGTCCAGTAAACATTTCCAATACTCATTTTTCTGTCTGTATTTCTCAATGGATTGTGAAAATTGTGCTCAGACCATTAGGGAGTTCCTCCATGTGTCTATAAACAAGAGGCAGTATATATTATTCCTGATTAAACATGGAATAGTGGCAGAAGCAATACCTTGTGATCAGTGTGGCAGCCCAGCAGAGCTGAATGTGGTTTCCTTCAGCTGCGTCTGCAGACGGGTCCGGCAGCAGGATAGAGCAGCTTCCAAGAAAAAGAAACTTCGAATTCAATGCACGTTCAAGAAGTCGGCCAGACGTGGCAGCTTCTTCGAAAGTTCCAAGCTAACGATCGAAGACATTGGCTATTTCGGCGTCCTATGGTGCACCCTTCGGTTTCCAAGCCAGGAGATAATTATGGCCGAGTTGAATTGCTCATCAAAAACGGTGGTAGACTGGTCATCCTTCTGCCGGGAAGTAGCACTTGACTGGTGCCAGAAAAATTCTCAGTCAATAGGAGGGCCCGGCGTGATTGTCGAAATCGATGAAGCAAAATTTGGGAAAAGGAAGTTCAACAGGGGAAGGCGCATCGAGGGTCAATGGGTTTTTGGCGGGTTCGAGAGGGGCAGTAAGAAAATTTTCTTGGTCCCCGTGCCAAAACGGGACAGGGAAGAGTTGCTGGGAGTTATTCGAAGTAACATCCTTCCTGGTACATTGATTATGTCAGACTGCTGGAAGGCGTACGACACATTGCACGATGAGGGTTTCGAGCACCTCAGAATTAACCACAGCCTGCAGTATGTTGACCCCAACGACCCTCGCGTCCATACGCAAAACATCGAGCGGACATGGAGGGATGTCCGAGGCGGCATACCGAAATATGGGCGCAAAGAGGCCCATTTTGTAGGTTATCTGGCTGAGTTTCTCTTCAAACGGGCCTTTCCTAAAAATGAAAGGATACATCAATTTTTCACCCAAATCGGAACACTCTATCCTGTCCCACATACCACTTAAGCATATTACCTACCCGAATTATTATTTCATGTTCCTGTTCACCCATGTTGTATTAACCACCTACTACCATGGATCCTTCAATTCCGAAGTTGTTTTCCTTCCGTATTTCGTCGAATTGACGCCACGCCGCGTCGGCTTACAGAAAAGCATCAATAAGAGTAATGTGAATGTGCACTGTGCAGATAGAAGCCATAAAAGATGAGTAATGACGTAAGTAACAGCATAGCCGTACGCAAGGGACTGATTTTGGACGTTCAAACCCTCCCCCGACATGCAAAAATACGGAGAAATTCTGTGGTTTCCAGCAATTTTTCCATTTTTTCATCTCGCGGTGCTATTATGCTTGTTTTGCTCGCGTTTTACTTTAATTTTTGAAAGTTTTCTGGCCATTGACCCCCCGGAACTAAAACCTGCGTACGGACATGAGTACAAAGTACAACGGTAAAGCACGCCACGGCGCCACGCACAACACAAGGCATTGCGCAAGTTCTATTCCCCTCCAAACCAAATTTTTAAATTGAAGTATTGAAGATAATACTTAGATACAATTGAAAGAATAAACGCATAGTCTGTGGAAATAAAATATTTAATAATTTCTCGATGGCCGTGGATCACAATTCAAAGTTAAATAGCATCGAGCAATCATGCTATAACTAAAATATCTGTGTCTAATTCGATGGCCTTCTTCGCCGTCTTTTGACCAATAGTCAATTAAGTTTTTAATTGTGCTCAAATAATTGCTCATTATATTGCCCTTAATACGCCACAAAAACGAAAGAATTTGGGTAGGTTGCCTGACCCCATTCAAAAAGAAAAAAGAACATATCTTGACACGTTCGCTGTAACAAAAAGTTGATGATGCAACCGCTTCTTGTATATATTGCGGCCAGTCACAGAAAGGGCCAGCAATATCCTGTACTGACCACAATACATCTGAAAAATATAAGTCGTTGAAACAAAATAGAGGTTTATTTTATAGAGAAGTGGGTAAACCTAGTATGTTAAACATTGGCTCATAAGCCAATGCTAGTCTCTGTCCCAAAGCATCCATATAGGTTAGGAAGAGGTAAACGACAAGGATATAGGCAGGTACTAGCAGGATAAGTCGTGTTGGCACTGTTGGCAGGTTGTAGTTTACTGTTGTAGGTATATATATATATATTATATAGGCAGGTTCTGAAACAAAGGATATGAGTAAAAATTAAGGAAAGTATAGGTTTAGGTATCCTTTTGGTATGATTGTTACGCTCGATCATCAAATATTATTTTCATTTTTTGAATAAATTTTGATCTGGATCGATGGTCTAAAAAGAAGGAACATAACTTGGGGACTCCTAACAGTTGAATCAAAGCAATTATTAACTTATAGGTATTCGCATCCACGTTGGTCTGAATAAAAGAAGGAACACCTATTAGGTATATTGAATCAAAGCAATTCCAACTCCCTACCCGCTGGCGCTGGTCTAAAAAGAAGGAACATAACTTGGGGACTCCTAACAGTTGAATCAAAGCAATTATTAACTTATAGGTATTCGCATCCACGTTGGTCTGAATAAAAGAAGGAACACCTATTAGGTATATTGAATCAAAGCAATTCCAACTCCCTACCCGCTGGCGCTGGTCTAAAAAGAAGGAGCATACTTGAGACGACGGGTAGAATTGAACAAAAGTAATAAATTCTTGTTTAATAACAATAAGAGACCACTTATCTATAGTCTATTTTTTTGCTTTATGATTCAGAGCAGGCTTTGCATTTATATTATTTTAGCAGTGTACAACAGTTTAGTTACAAAATATAACTAATGTCAAAATCCAGGTCGCCGGGATTGTCAAGTTGACACTTCAGCAAATCTTAATAAAATGCCACGAAAAAGCAATATTAGGTAATAGTAAAACCAAAGAGGCTATAAAACGCCGTTCTACTAATATAAAAGATATCAATGGTAACTTAATTAAAACAGCCATCATTGGAAGAATTGGTCAAATATTCGATGTAAGTATTAAGAATTAAACAGATATAACATTTCTAACAATTTCTTATAATGCTAGATTTCGAATGCAACACA
Source organism: Agriotes lineatus (assembly GCA_940337035.1). Lineage (NCBI taxonomy): Eukaryota > Metazoa > Arthropoda > Insecta > Coleoptera > Elateridae > Agriotes > Agriotes lineatus. Next base: position 30,315,707 of record OW679195.1, on the reverse strand, counting down.
GAAATCGAAACGAAGCAAAATCACAACTCCAGCAATAACTGAATGATAATATGAATAATGAAAAGTAATTTCTAACTTAGGAGGAACAGAGTTTCAGGGAAGATATTAAGAAGAAAATTTGGAATTTTTTACTTTCGATAATTTATTGCTGTGCTCAAGAAAGGAACTGAATTATACTGGGAGTCGTTTAAAATTATACTACACATTAACAAATATGGGATGCAAATACAAAATTGTGAATGGAAAAAAATTGTGTGAGAAGAGTCATATCATTTCGGCGGATTGCCTTTTAAAGGAAATATTTACAATTTCGAATTATAGTGAAAAATGTATATTCATGTTTTTGGATGAAACTTTACCAAGATGTGACTTACTGTTGGACTCGGACAATCATGACAGGGGCTATCATAATGGTGACATTTTTAGGCAATGTTGAAAAACAGTTAATCCCTGCTTTGGCCAAATTGAATAGAAAATGTGTGTTAATTATGGATAATGCACCATATAATTCGGTTCTTATCGATAAACTACCCAATTTCTCTTCCAATAAACTACAAATACAGGAATGGTGAATTAAAAGTGACGTACAATTTGATGACAAAATAATAAAGTGACGATTATGGGAGTTTAATTTTACTTTACATATTGACCAAAAGCAATACTTAATTGACAAAAAACGACATGGACATGAAGTTCTTAGATTAGCTCCATACCTCCAATCCAATTGAATTGGCATGTAGTTTATGTAAGAACCACTAAGACATAAATTCTCAGCCTCCCTCAAAAGACATAATTGCTAATTTATGGCTTAAATCTCTATCACTGTGTACAGCAAACATATGGAAAAAAACGTTGAACACTGTGAATTACTAATATAAAGTGACTGGGCAAAGCACATTGTTAAATTGGTGTGGATGATATACCTCCTGTTATTATTAGGTTGGAAGAATCTGATACAGAATCGGAAGACGAGTTGTATTCCTCTTCTGAATCAGATTCTGGATGATTATCCTGAAGTGTATCCATCTAAATTCTGGTAAATTATATCTCTGAAAATGGTTCTACCAGAGTATTTTGTATTATCTCTTTATTTTGAAATACCTGTTATATGTGTAGCATAAATAATAACTTATACAACATAGTTCTACAAACAAAAATCATCAGCAAATTATTAATAATATATTTATTTTTACATTAGTACATAAAAGATAGATGTCTAGAAATTTTATGACGCTTAAATAAACGTACTTAAAATAAAGCAATACCTTATTTAATGTCAATGGTTCAGTAATTTTAGCTCTTATTAAGTATAATAGTGCTTATAAGTTAACACATTGACAGTTCTAATGGTTTTTGACATAACTAGTGTTTTTTCCTTTGTCACTAACTACCTACACTGTTACCAAAATGCAAATGCAAAGCCTGCTCTGAATCATAAAGCAAAAAAACAGACTATACTTACTTGCACTAATTTATGAACTTTTTCCAATTTCAGCGCTTCGGTCAACTGTCACCTGTCAGTTTTTGACGTATGACGTCGCGTAAAACAGTGGCGTGCTTAGGCCGGATCAAACAGATTCTATAATTTTAATTTATAAAAATAGAATTCGATGTAAAGAGAATGAGGCGTGCCGCTCCAACAGCAGAACTGTGGTTTTTAAAGTGAAATCTATGGATGAGTGTCGTTTCCCACCAAAATTGATGCATTTTTGGCGTTTCACCGTATACGGAATTATATCCCCGCGGTAATTGTTCCGTATACGGTGAAACTTTTGAGGTTAGAAAATCAGAAGAAATAGTTGAAAAAATCACGCTCCGACAGCGGAATCGTGTTCTTTGGAGTGAAATCTATCGATTAGAGTTTTTTTCCCCGAAAAAAATCGATTTTTTGGCGTTTCACCGCATACGGAATAATTACCGAATTAATGGTCGAGTGAATGCTGAAAATTATCGTAACATTTTGCAAAATGTGATGCTGCCATCTGTAAGAGAGGTCTTTCCTAATCAATTTACTTTTCAACAGGCAATATATTACCTAATTAATTAATTTTGTTTATGTTAACGTAATTGATAACATTATTTTCACAGGATAACTGTCCTGTGCATACAGCAGGGGTTGTTCATTGATGGTTTGGAGAAAGTAATATCAATTTATTACCATGGCCTGCAAGAAATCCGAACTTGAATCCCATCGCAAATGTTTGGGGCTATTTAACTGCAAAAATTTATACCAGGGAATTTTGCACCAAACAAAACCGATTAATTATGGGAAAGAATAAGAAATGCTTGGAAGGAACTGAGAGAAGGATACAATGTGGAAACATTGGTCAACTCTATGCGAAACAAACTGCAAAGCGTAGTAGCAATTGAATACTGATACATATTTATTAAATACATATTATTATATAGTTTGTTTACTTGTGAAACTTTGCTAAAATACAAACATTAAAAAAGTAATACCTATTCTTATAACCACGAGCAACGCCACTGGAGAAACCCCCATTTAATAAGCCGAAAAATCGCAAAAAATAACCATAGTAACAAAAAACCGTGCACTTTGAGGTGTCCGTAACTGTACGTCTGCATTGCTACTTAAGCAGTCGGCAAATATTTTAAACTTCTAGATGAATTTTAGTTAATTCTTTATTATCCATTTTCCCTTTCGGCATAGGAGCCTTCTACTAGCATATTTTTACTATTTTGAAATTTTTACCACTACCTAATATGCCAAATTTTGTACTCTAATATTCTATACTCTATTATGATTGATAGATCTACTTAACGAATTTTGGGTATACTATATACAGGGTGTCTCAAAAAGAATGGGACACCGATTAGCCATAGATTTCCTACGTCATAATAAACCGATTAAACCTAATATACCTTAGTACAAAGTCTCTTCAGTAAGAAGTTATAGGGCCTCGAAGTTCAATTTTTTATTTTTTATTTTTTTGTTAATTTCCATAGATGTAGAGATATCAATTTGAATTTTGGTATACTTACTTAGTATTATATACTGCACTAATAGAAAAAAAATCATAAACTAGACGTGACTGTAAAGGGCACTTTACCTAACTTTCAAAACTTTTTTTAGCTCTAACTTCGTTATCTGTAACATCAAATTTTAGGTTATTATCTGAAAGAAAATTAAAATACACAAAAATAATGTACTCTTACTTCATAGGCGTAGGAGCAACCGTTTACCTTAAAATACCTATCAAAAGTTTTTGGTTGTCACTAACACATGTAATTATCAAGTACGTATGATCACAAAAACAATTGTCATCTAGTAAAAAACAATGATAAATCAATTAATGATATTAGTAACATAAGAATTTGTTCTCTTATGTTTAAGAAAATGCCGCTACATAACGAATTATCCAATGCTGAAAGGTTCGTAATGTCGCAGCATTTTCGTAAGCACAAAAGACAAAAACCTGATGTCATCAACGTCATTAATTGATTTCTTGTTGTTGTTTACTAGATTACATTCATTACCCATTGTTTGTGTGATCATGGGTACTTGATAATTGCTCATCTTAATGACAACCAAAAACCTTTGATGGGCATTTTACGGTAAACGGTTGCTCCTACGTCTATGAAGTAAGAGTACATGATTTTTGTGTATTTAATTTTCTTTCAGATAATAACCTAAAATTTTAAAAGATGTTGCAGATAACGAAGTTAGAGCTAAAAAAAATTAAAATTTAGGTAAAGTGCCCTTTACAGTCAAGTCTAGTTTATGAAATTAACATTAAAGAAACAGATGTTCGTTTATTGCAAGATAAAACAATGCGCATACATTTGTTTTGTAACTTTTGGAGTCTTTGTAAGTCTCCTTCAGTGGCATTAAATAATATACTGGAGCAATATTCTAAATGTGGAGCTATAATTGTCTTGTAGACTAATCTTTTTGACCAAATGTTTAATTTGGAACTTATTCGGCCAAAGAAACCTATCTTTTTCGCAGCTTTAGTTACAATATAGTCAATATGTTGTTTAAATTTCAATTTATTGTCAATTATAACTCCTAGATATTTAATATTAGTAACAAATTCTATATCTACATTATCTACCCTTACATTCGCTGCCACATTATGCACTGGTGGTCCACTACTGATTATCATTGCTTTTGTTTTTGTTGTATTTAATTTTAGTTTATTTAATTTCAACCAAGTCGACACATTTTGTATATTCTTATTCAGTTTAATTATAGCACACTCTACATTCCTATCAGCTACAGATATCAATGTATCGTCCGCAAATAAATTAATTTAACAATTATTCACAGATAAATTTACATCATTAATGTACAGTATAAATAATAAAGGCCCCAAAATTGTTGCCTGGGGGACACCTAAAGCTACTTCTTTGGCCCTGATTCTTCATTTTCAAATTTAGTAATTTGCTGCCGCTTAGACAAATAACTCTTGAACCACTGTAACGCTGTACCCTGAATTCCGTATTTTCTCATTTTTTCCAGTAATAAATGTCTATCGATAGTTTCGAAAGCTCGTTTCAATTCGAGAAAAAGTGCAACGACTTTTTTGCCTTGCTCAATATCCTCTTTCCAGTTCGCAAACACTAAATTTAGGGCCGTTTCACATGAATGATTTTTGCGAAAACCAGACTGAGCGTTAATTAGTATTTTATTTCGTTCTAGAAAACTTTCTGGCTGTTCTTTGGCTATTTGCTCTAATATATTTTCAAAAGCAGGCAACATATTAATCGGTCTAAACTCTGAACACTTTTTTGTTCCAACTACTTTTGAAATTGGTCTTACTGTTGCTGTCTTCCAAATTCCAGGAAAAGTTCCGCTTTCAAAGGATTCATTGATGATTTTCAACATTAGGTTTCCTATTACTGGTAGAGCATCCAAAATTACTTTAGAATTAATACCATCCGTACTGGATGTATTATTCATTATTAAAATAACTTTTTCCAATTTATCCATCGTAATCGGTTCAAAATAAAAAGTATTTTCGCCACGGGTTCCAATTCTGTCCATTATTGTACTATTAACATGTTCGATGCTTTGATGAATCCCCTTTAAAATATCCAGGAAGTAATTATTAAAATGCTCTGCAATGCTTTTAGGTTCTATTAGCCTAGTATTTTCAAATTCCACAAATTCCGCCGTGTATGCAGTGTCTTTATTTACAATTTGTTTTAATTTTTTCCACATTTGTTTGGAATTTCCTCTTACAGAGTCCAGTTGCTTTTGAAAATAATGATTTTTACTGAATTTTAATAAACGATTATATTTGTTTTTAATCGAGCGATAAGAATTCCAATCTTTTAACGTATTATTTAATTTCGCCGTTGCGTATAAAACGTAGTGTTGAATTTGTAATTGTTTTAATTCCGTAGTGAACCAAGCATTCCTTTGACACATTGTAACCCATTTATTCGAAACGAAATTGTGTATTGTGCTATGCAGCATTTTATTTGTGAAAATAAGTTGCAGTGTTTCGTGATCCGAAATTTTGCAATCCAATGTATTTGCTGATAAATTCAAAGCAATTGTTAAAATGAGATAGATTTTTGTTCTGGAAGTTTCGGTTACTCTAGTATACGTGTCGATATTGAAATCCCCTACGATTATGTTTGTACATTTTTCGTTAGTTACTTCGTCACACCACAATTCGAAAAAATTTAGAAATGTAGCATGACTTGCATTAGGGCTATGATATAAAACTGTATAAACACCTTTGTAGACTCCTTTACACATTTTTATACTTAACATCCACACATTCTTGTCTAACACTGTATTCCCCATATTCACATACTTAACACCATGTTTAATGTAAATGATGGTTCCTCCGGTGTACCTGCTGTGACTGTCGCATCGATGCATATTAGGTTTAATGGATTTATTATGACGTAAGGAATCTATGGCTAATCGGTGTCCCATTCTTTTTGAGACACCCTGTATAGTTCACGTTAAATATCTTTATTGGCAACTGTTGTACGTGTACATGTGGTGCTGATTTTGTAATATGGAGGATGTTAATTATTGAATGGTAAAATATTCTTCGCCACCTATGGTCAAAATATATAAATAAATTGATCTGTATTTCGGACGGGATGCGGAAAGTTCGTTCCCCACATTTCGTTCCCCACATTTCGTACCTTATATTTCGTTCCCAGGATATTTCGTCTCCCCACATCTCGTACCCGAAAACTTCGTTTCCAACCGAGCTCAATTTGTCTCCTAGATTACGGGGTGTTGAAAAACGAGTGCAGCGATCGGAATACAGTTAAAAAATGAAGGATATTTGAATAAATTTATTTATTATAATAAACTTATAAGAACAAAATAAATTATATTTATTAAAAATGGCGGTTTAATCTAAGTATCTTCCTGATATTTTGTATAATGCCATAATTTCTCATTCTGGACAACGTTTCTTAGTAATATTTTGCCGTATCATGAACAAAAAGGATAGTTTACCTGAAAAGAAAATTGTTTTTGCTTAACTGTCAAGGCCGACTTGTTTTTGAAAAACTGAAAAAAATTTTCTTAAACTTCCCTACAAACTAAACAGGAATTATAATTCCTATAATATTTGTATGTTTAACTAAAAATAAAATGTAATTCCCTCTTGTAAACTCAATCTATTAATTAAAATATCTTTCATTTTTCTAAGTGCATTCCAATGCTGCACTCGTTTTCCAACACCCTGTAATCTAGGAGACAAATTGAGCTCGCTCGGGAACGAAGTTTCCGGGTATGAGATGTGGGGAAACGACATATCCCGGGAACGAAATGTGGGTTACGAAATGTGGGGAACGAAATGTGGGGAACAAACTTTCCGAAAACCATTTCGGACATACAAAATTAGCTATACAGGCCAGATAACTCCCAAAAGGGTTTTATTGGCCCATCTGTGGTTTAACCGTAGTACCATAGTGCGCCTGGTTGTAATTACTGTACCTATAGTTATGTTGATGTAGAGTCTATAAAATCAAATAATCAATTAATTTATTTATTACTGCTATATTACTTATACTTATTACAATATATTTATTACTCATATATTTAAGAGTCAGCTACCATACCAATCAATATGGAAATATAAGTAATGATAGGCTACCACTAACTACATAATAGTAGAAGATTAAGAAAGTGTTAAGTGAAGGGTGAGACCAAAAATAAGCTGAATGCAGCTCATTGCAGTAGATCCTAAATGCAATTAAATAGATAGAACTACCAAGAAACAGCGTGGAATGGAAAATATTATCAAAAAAGTCATAATTCTACAAAAAAATTAGGAAATGTACAAGGGCAACACAGTACCAACAGTGAAAAACTCCTTAATGACGACATCGGATTAAATTGTGCTAACAGTATATTAGAAAATTTTATTTAAAACTAGCTGACCCGGCAAACGTTGTTTTGGATTATGACATGATGGGGAAACCCTTCAAAGCTTCAAACCATTAAGCACAGAATCATAAAAGTATGACTGCAAATAGAAAGTCGTACAGTGTATAGAAAAACACACTTTCCAATTTTCCGGCTTTGGATTTTTCCGAATTTTCTTTTTTGCTAAACCACCTCGGGAGTAAGACGAACACAACAAAAAAAATTATCCAAATCGGTCAAGTCGTTCTCGAGTTTTTGCGTTACTAGGTAACACACCAATACACGGCGATTGATCCTTTATCTAATAGACTTGTCTGTCCGGGACGCTGTTTTGTCTGTCCGGGACGCTGTTTCAGCAGCCAAAACGTAAGAGATAGAGAAAAAAGTTATGAAAGTTATATGTTTGGAATGGTCATGTCAGGTCAGGAACCGAATTTCAGTCACGTGACACTTCCGGTTTTCGAGAAATCACGTTTTTATTTAATACGCGTTCTATTTGAAAAACGGTCTTTTTTGTTTTATTAAATGAGACATTTGTCTCACTGGTTGCTAGTTTTTATATACTATACAGATATGGGCTAGAAATGTTAATCTATCAACAAATGACAAGCAATTATGCAATTTTGTTGCTTGCAGGGTCTGGTCAAAGTTGGATTTCCTGTATATAATACTATATAGATTGACATCGAAAATTAGGTTATGTTTTCATTTTTGTAAGATATTAGGAAATATACTGAATTAGGTACAAAGTAGCCTTAGAAGGGGCAACCCAAAAATATGTTGGAAGTTGCTCTTGCCATAATTTGAAGAGTGATATCATTCGTGGCAAGATCAAACTCCAAGAATATTGGAACACTCTTTAATTTGTCGCATGCTCAGCGTAAATACCGTAAAAATATAATATATTTTAGTATTACAAGATATCATTTGTTCTAAGGTTTCTCCTTTACTTGCTCCGCCTCCAGTTAAGGATAGCAGGAATTTGCCAGTACTATATTAGCCTCGTTGGTTATATTTGACCTTTTTACATTTTCTTAAATTTGCTCATGGCAGATCTTCCTATTACTAAACGTCTCTTTATTTCTTCTTTACACCCGCTTGAGTTTATGACCATAACTGCAAGATAAGAACAGATCTTTGCAACATCTTTACCATTATCTGTTATTTTTTCGATGTCGTATCTTGCTTCTTCATTTTGATTACCCAATACTTGAGAACAGAGAGACAGATAAACAAAACTAACCGCATTAATATAATAAACGTCAGAGCAATGGGGGGTGCGGATTGTAACAGTAATTAATTCCTGGTCCAAGCAAAGCTAAGCCAAAAGATATCGAATTTAAAGCGGCAAAGTTTGAATAAAAATTAGAGAGATATAACTTAGCAAAGCTAAAATACCCCGAAACTGTAGAAAGATATCAGCAGCTACTATCCAGAAGACTAGAACATTTAGAAAGTTAAAAAGGAGAGAAAGAAAAGAATTACAACGAGCAGTGATGTGAAATAAAAAAAATGATAAATAAAACGGCGCAAAAAATTGTAGGCACTACAAAGCCTCGCAAAAAGCAATGGTTTGATGATGAATGCAGGCAAGCCATAGACAATAGGAAAAATAGTATTTAACGTAGTACTAGACGCAATTACACAATAAAATCCTATACGATACAACGACGTTTTCAGACACCAAAATCAGATTTTGGGCTATGCTGATGATACAGCCATGATTAGCACCAACGCAAGAGACATACCCGAAGCATATCAAACACTAAAAGGCGAGTCGGGAAAGGCAGGACTTGACGTAAACACCGAAAAAACGATATATTTACGAATATCAAAAACACCCTAACCAGGTAAAGGCTAAGCAACTAGAAACTTAGGAATAAATAAGTACCGGATGGCCATAAATATCTGATATCACACTACCTTTGGAATCAACGCCGCTTTATTAAAGTGATGAATCCAACTAAACCAAATGTCATTAATGTCATCACAACTAAAATTCCTATCTGTCAAAAATTATTACAGATAGCAATAAGTAATGGAGTTGGAACAGAAGATTTTTATAATCGAGTTGTATTTAAGAAATGGTCACAATAACCTTGCATTTTATTAAATTACATACTGTTACGTGTAATTTTACATTTAGATGCAGATGTAGGTCCGAGATTTAGATTGACCTGTAGTTCCTAGGTGTAGATTTGGTTGCATACTCACTTTTGCATTTTTGGATGATTTTGGAAAACCTTGAAAATTCTAGGGGATTATAATACAATTTTCAAAATACATTGATAGTACCATTTCCGGCGGTCATTTTATGAGACTGATTTCGTGAGATTAATTTCCTTTTGGGGCTGCATGTGATTTGGATACTTCACTTATGTGGATCAAGTAATTTCCAAAAATTATCGGTAAATTTTCTGATCAGCCCTAGGAAATATGGTGTTATATTGCTGAAATGAAGCCAGTTATACTGGAATGATTATGTATTTCTGCAATTCACTCACTTGAGGCCATCCAACAGCTCTGGCTTCTTTCGTAGCCCCCTAATTGGTACGTAAGTACTCCTGTTTCGCTTACGACCTTTTGGGGTTCAATTATCGCTTGCCACGCATCTGGAGGACCCCCACGCGGTCTGTGCACCCTCAATCCATGTGGTAGCCTTTGAACGCATGGCTTCTTTCCAGTGTGACAACCACGAGGTTTTTTTCCCCCGGTGCAAGAACCTGTTGCACTTGAGGTTATTTCGAAGTAGAGGACATCTCCGTGGAGCAAACCCGTGCATGGCTGTTCTGTAGATGCTGCTGTTCCCAGTTGTGCAACCACAGGTACCTACTAGCGTTTATGCGTCCCATGGTTTAGACTGAAATACGGATCGTACTAGTGTCATGAGGTTTTATGCGTCGTGTCATTCCTTTTGCTGACGATATCCCTTACAGTATTATGTGCGAAATTCTATGTAACTGCGAGATGCACCACGTGCAATTATTTAGGATTATTTAAGTGGATTAAGTTATGTACACTTTATAAGTACTTTGATATCTTCTCCGATTGGAAATACTGCAGTTTAGTTGCGTTCAAGTAACGCAACTTATTAAAAATGTATTAACATAACTTTGGCGAGCGTTTTCGGGAGCCTGAATTTGCAGATACCTCCTTGTGAGCGCCAAAAATACACAATTTTGCGTGTAATAACCCCCTAGGCGAAATGGTACCACTTAGAAAGGATCGCGAGTAGGTAGATTATTTGAGTGTTGAAACGATTAATTTAAATCTCCCGTATTCCGTTTTCGCTGTTTAATGTTTAGTCACTACCGTACAGTTGAGTTACATGTACTCGAACGAAATTGCGAGCTAAGATCTTAGAGTTCTGTTTTGGATTTCAAATTTATTAACATAAAATCTTGTACATTTTTTTTATACGTAAAACTAAGATAACATCTAGGTACTATTCCATTTACAAACAATTTATCACAGATTTATGTCGCCTTTTTCAAGCATGGTGCAGATTTGTATGTGTAAATAAATAATTAGGTAATTTCAAGTTATGGTATTTTCTGTCTTTTATTATTTTTATGTAACAGCTGAGTGGTTTAGGAACTTACACGGCCACCTGTAGGTTTTCTGGTTTGGACCGTCTCGAACCAGTGGCGCTTCTGGACAACTCCCCCCCCCCCTTTCCTGCTCAGGAACTAGCTTGGAAAACATTTGTTACACAACTAGACAATTCCTGCACCACCATGCTGTGAAGTATATATGATTTTCTTTTTCTTTTGCGTGCAAATAAATTCCCTTGTGTAGCAAATATAACAAATTTGGCGCTGCTGACGTGGAGCCTTTGGTTAAGTAGTTTGGCATTTAATGCAGTATAGAGTATTTGATTAGTATCGATTGGTTCCTTGTCGTATCGGTAATTATCGGATTATAGCCATTTTGTTGCATATCTTCAGGAATTTTGTTAGAATTTAGGAATGTGTGTTTAGATTAGGTACATATTTGGGCATATTAGTAGGTATTAGTATTATTAGTACTAAAGGGCAATTTTTTTTCTTTGGTGCTTTTATTAGTAAGGTTTAGTATTTTTAGAATAGGTATAGGATTGTTTAGTTACGACAATTACAATGGATGTTGGAAGATTATTGGCGGACGAGCTAACGTATGAATTGCTAATTCGTGGATGTCCAGTGGGTTCGAACGTAACCGAGAAGAGATCAATTTTGCGAGACGCTATGCATAGACAGCAGTTAGGAACGCTAGACATGACAACAAGAATTTATTTCGAGCCCAAAGAAGAACTGAAGATTTCTGCTACAAAACTTCACGAACTGCAAGAGGCATTAGAACATTTTGATGTCAATAACAAAGATAATGAAGTACAACGCATTAGGGCAAGAATGTACCATGTTTTAGGTCGGTTACGTCGAATTAAGCCCGAAAACAACATGCAACAACAGCATCAGCAAACACTTTCTACCCGATTAGGTCAGTTATCTATAGCTATCGATCAAGCTTATTCAGGTTACCACGAACAAACTATACATGAGCAAGCAACAGTTCAGTCTCAACAACAATCTATTCTAGATGAACCTAATTTACTAACTCCAGTTACCACATCCTTGGCGATTACAGGTGCAGAAGAAAATGCAACTGCCATCGGGCAACTCATTGATCATGAGATGTAAATATTCCCAACACAATTTGAACCATCTAAACGTCGAGTGAGCTTCCAGGAGTCAACGCCAGAGCATAATGCTGAAGTTTCCCATCACGAAAGCAACTTACAGCAAAAACTGAAGTGCATGGAACTGAACGAGATTGTAAGACCTACAACAAGCTTAGATAGACAAGCTGGACATTTATACATACCTACCACTAAAAGTCGGAGACATTCATAGTGTTCTCGACCTGTGTACAGCAACTTTATTCCAATCAGCAAGTGGAACATTCATTATGATGGTGAATCGTGCAGTTTAACAAGCTTCTTAGTGCTTGTAGGAGAGCTAAGAGAAGCACGTGGAATTCCAAAAGCTCAATTGCTTCAGTCAGCAATAGAAATTTTCACTGAAGACGCACTGATATGGTACCGAGCAGTGAAGCGTACTATCATCGATTGGGACGACTTGATTAGCAAGTTGAAAGCAAACTTTCTCCCTCACGATTACGAAATGCGCCTTTGGGACGAAATTCGAAGCCGCACACAACACCCATCCGAAAAAGTGGTCGTTTATATAGCAACCATGGACAACTTATTCAGCAGGCTGCCTCAACTTCCATCTAAAACTACAAGATTGGCAATAATTAAGAAGAACTTACAGCCGTATTATGCTATGCAATTAGCATTACACCCGGTTTATACTATCACTGAACTTACTCAAACTTGTATGGCTTTAGAAGATGCCAAAATAGCTTCGACTAATTTTAAAGCACCTCCTACGCCTAACTCATACTGACTTGAACCAGAGTTAGCTTACTTCAAGCGTGCTGGAAAGCCACCGATTTGTGCAGTCGAAGAAAAGCCTCTGATTGACTTCGGCGAAATGGAGCTTTCAACAAACACTTCCCAGAACCACCTAGCCAGAGAGAAGACTGGTAATAAAATTACGGAAGCCCCAACTGCTATTGCATCACTTACTTGTTGGAATTGTTCCAAGTCAGGACATCGAGCCATGCAGTGTACTGCTCCTAAATGGATGTACTGTTATGGATGCGGGTAAGTAGGAGTAACCAGCCGCACTTGTAAGAGATGCTCGGGAAACGAGCGAGGAGCACGGTAGGCGACCGGACCCGGTGCTCTAAAACAAGGAAGAAGCCGGTCAATAATTTCAAGCAATTTTTGCCGTCAATGCCTGTTTCCAGATCGGATTAGGTGGTGTTAACCATCGAAGAACTAGCACCTATTCGAGATCATTGGTATCGGAATCTGAGAACAAAAATTATGTCAAAACCATTGCAATTTCCACAGTGGCGAGTCGAAGATAACTTAATCTACAAATACATCAAATGTACCTACCCGCAACTGAGAGACGATAACGAAACATGGAAAGAAGTTGTGCCGTAAGAAAAACGCCAGGAACTCATTCATGAACATCATGACGCATTGACAGCATGCCATGCAGGCATTCTCAAAACCTACGAACGCCTGAAGAATCGCTTCTATTGGCCGAAAATGAGATCCGATGTAGCCAACTACATTCGAAGGTGTAAGATCTGCGCTGCCATGAAACCTGAACAGAATCGTTCAGATGGTCTTATGGGACAGCGTCCGAATGTCACAAAACCTTGGCAGATGATTGCAGTGGATATCTGTGGTCCCTTACCTAGATCATCCAGAGGCTACAGTTACATTTTAGTTATTTCAGACCAACTTACCAAGTTTGTGCTACTGTTTCCACTCCGTCAAGCTACAGCTGCCGCTGTAACCAGATTAGTTGAAGAAAATGTTTTTCTATTCTTTGGATGTCCTCAGTACTTAGTATACGATAATGGTGTGCAGTTCCGTTCACGAGAATTTATGCAGTTATGTGACAGCTACCATGTGAAAATTATTTTCACTCCTGCGTATCATCCTCAAGCTAACTTCGTAGAAAGAGTTAACCGTGTCATCAAAACTATGTTGGCTTCATATGTTGCAGATAACCACAAGAAATGGGAACAACTTTTGCCTAAAGTGGGCTGCTCTATCAGGAGCTCGGTTCATGAAGGAACTAAAGTGACTCCGTTCTTTGCCAACTTTGCGCGTGAACATGTTCCTAGAGGTGATTATTTTAAATTAGGTGTAAAGGCTGAAACAGATAAATGTGAGACATCTGATAAACTTAAAGAGTTAGACAAATTACATCAAGATATACATAAGAGACTTATGAATGCTCATGCCAGACCTAAACAACGATATGACCTACGACACAGAGAAGTGACATATAATGTGAGCGACAGAGTTTACCGATGCAATTTTGTGTTGTCCGACGCCACCAAACACTTCACCGCAAAGCTCGCTCCAAAATTTATTGGGCCTTTGATTGTACGAAGGAAATTATCACCTGTTACGTACGAGCTTCAAGATGAAGATGGGACATTTCTCGGTGCATGGCATGTCAAAGACATAAAGCAACACCCGCCAGATAAAGAAAATTAGATTCTGTTGGATTGTCGTAACGAAGACAAACTTAGCATTAGGACTTTGCATTCGAGTTTGGCATTAGGATTTTGAATGTTAGGTTAAGCTTTGGGAGCAAGGGTTTTTTGTTGAGCCCTTGGGTGGCTGGTTGGGCTTGAAGGGAGGACTCTCTGTTGGCGAACTTTATCATCTCGTTATTTCCCCCCTTTTTGTTGTAAAGTCTTGGGTGGTTGGTTGGGCTTGAAGGGAGGCCTCTCTCTCTCTGTTGGGGAACTTTATTATCTCGTTCTTTCCCCCTCCTTGTTGGACAGTGACGTTCCATCATACAGGAGTGAGACATTTTTGCAGTCTCATCTCCGGTGTTCCGCCATCTGGTCACTGTGGATGGTGTTTCAGTGTGTAGTCGATCCTTGGCTGCACACTTTCCTCGACTAGTAGGGTGTAGGGTTTTTATTTTTGTCTCCATGGAGTGTAATTGCCTATGCTCGCGGTGTATTCTACGGGGTCCCGCGCCTGGTACCTATATTCTGTGATGACTTCAAACTTTTTCGGATTTTTCCCACTTAGAAATTTTCAGTTAGCTTTTCTTTATACCACCCTACGTTGACTGACTGACGTGACATCGGACTTATCCTTTCTCGTCCTTCTTCTGTGTTGTCCCCTATTTTCTTTCCTGGAGCTTTTGGTCCCATTCCCCTTTCCTGCTATTATTTTTGGTTTTTCTTCTTCTTGTTAGACAGTCTTTCCCAGTGGACTTTGTCTCGAATTGGGCTTGGATCAGTTCATCCAACGGCGCGCCTTTTCCACCCAGCATCGACGGACGTTCTGATGTCCTTTTCGGAGCGGCATTCATTGTGAGAGCTGTTTATCCTTTCCTTCTGTTCTGTGGTTTTCTTTTGTTCTTTTTATTTGTGTGGGTTCGAGCTTAGATTGCTGAAATTTATTTTGGATACCCCTTTGTGGTTTGGAATGTATAGCTGATGTTGTCGTGTTGCCGTCAGCTGTACGTTTTGTGTTGGTTTTGTTGCGGTATCCTTTCGCGTATGCGGATTTTTTGGTTCACAAGCGAATCTTGTTCCTAGCTTACCTTTTGTTTTGTTTTTTTTTTTGGCGTGTTTGGTGATTGAGGACGGTTTCTTTTGCGCATCTGTTTGTCGACTTTTGTTGGATTCATGGAGCCCAAATCTTTCGCTAAGCCACGGTCCTTTTCTGAACTCAATCTTTTGCATCCCTTTGTAATTTTCCTTTCGCCTTCTATTTTACTATTCTTTTAGGCTGCTCATCCTTTTCTAAATTATGTGTACTGCCTTAGTTGTACGTGGTGACCACATTTCTTTTGTGTTTCGGGTTTGTTGAAGATCATCGTGATAGCTGTAAAGTTCGAAGCTTCATTATGGTGCAGGCATAAGTTCTACGTCGGTAAATTTGATAAATTCACCTATCTTTGGTTGGGGAGGAAAATCTGTTACGTATAATTTTACATTTAGATGCAATCAAGAATTGTTACGTATGATTTTCGCTTAAATACATCCAGATTTAAGTCCGAGATTTAGATTGACCTGTAGTTCCTAGGTGTAGATTTGGTTGCATACTCACTTTTGCATTTTTGGATGATTTTGGAAAACCTTGAAAATTCTAGGGGATTATAATACAATTTTCAAAATACATTGATAGTACGATTTCCGGCGGCCATTTTATGAGACTGATTTCGTGAGATTAATTTCCTTTCGGGGCTGCATGTAATTTGGAGACTTCACTTATGTGGATGAAGTAATTTTCAAAAATTATCGGTAAATTTTGTGATCAGCCCTAGGAAATATGGTGTCATATTGCTGAAATGAAGCCAGTGATACTGGAATGATTATGTATTTCTGTAATTCACTCACTTGAGGCCATCCAACAGCTCTGGCTTCTTTCGTAGCCCCCTAAGCTCTGGCTTCTTTCGTAGCCCCTTAATTGGTACGTTAGTACTCCTGTTTCGCTTACGACCTTTTGGGGTTCAATTATCGCTTGCCACGCACCTGCAGGACCCCCACGCGGTCTGTGCACCCTCAATCCATGTGGTAGTCTTTGAACGCACGGCTTTTCCCTAGTGTGACAACCACGAGGTTTTTTCCCCCCGGTGCAAGAACCTGTTGCACTTGAGGTTATTTCCAACTAGAGGACATCTCCGTTGAGCAAACCCCTGCATGGATGTTCTGTAGATGCCGCTGTGCCCAGTTGTGCAACCACAGGTACCTACTAGCGTTTGTGCGTCCCATCGTTTAGACTGAAATACGGATCGTGCTAGTGTTATGAGGTTTTATGCGTCATGTCATACCTTTTGCTGGCGATATCGCATACAGTTTTATGTGCGAAATTCTATGTAACTGCGAGACGCACCACGTGCAATTATTTAATATTATTTAAGTGGATTAAGTTATGTACACTTTATAAGTACTTTGATATCTTCTCCGATTGGCAATACTGCAGTTTAGTTGCGTTCAAGTAACTCAACTTATTAAAAATTTATTAACATAACTTTGGCGAGCGTTTTCGGGAGCTTGAATTTGCAGATACCACCTTGTGAGCGTCGAAAATACACAATTTTGCGTGTAATGACCCCCTAGGCGAAATGGTACCACTTCGAAAGGATCGCGAGTAGGTAGATTATTTGAGTGTTGAAACGATTAATTAAGATCTCCCGTATTCCGTTTTCGCTGTTTAATGTTTAGTCACTACCGTACAGTTGAGGTACATGTACTCGAACGAAATTGCGAGGTAAGATCTTAGATTCTGTTTTGGATTTCAAATTTATTAACATAAAATCTTGTAATTTTTTTTTATACGTAAAACTAAGATAACATCTAGGTACTATTCCATTTACAAACAATTTATCACAGATTTATGTCGCCTTTTTCAAGCATGGTGCAGATTTGTATGTGTAAATAAATAATTAGGTAATTTCAAGTTATGGTATTTTCTGTCTTTTATTATTTTTATGTAACAGCTGAGTGGTTTAGGAACTTACACGGCCACCTGTAGGTTTTCTGGTTTGGACCGTCTCGAACCAGTGGCGCTTCCGGACAACCCCCCCCCCCTTTCCTGCTCAGGAACTAGCTTGGCAAAAATTTGCTATACGACTAGAAAATTCCTGGATCACCGTGCTGTGGAGTATATATGATTTTCTTTTTCTTTTGCGTGCAAATAAATTCCCTTGTGTAGCAAATATAACAATACCAATACTTATTCTAATTGAAATATAATTCTAACCAACATTTATAGGTACCTAATTCCATGGCTACCGGGATCTCAGATATTTATGGCCACCCGGTACCTAGGCGCGATAATTAATTATCAGACCGATGTGACGGAATACATTAAAGCTAAAATAATCGTAGTCAATAAAGCTTATTTCGACAGGAATGGCATCTTTAAAAGAAAATTAATAACAAAGAAAGTAAAAGTAGGTCTTTGCAGCACAATAATAAAACACCTATATTAAACTACGTACATATCTGAAGCATCGCTACCAGTCAAAAGTATAGAACAAAAGGTTAAGGGTATTTGAGAGCAAAGTAGTGCGGTGAATTTTTGGATTGGTGCAGCATAGGGGAGAATAGAGGCAGAGATGTAACAAAGGAATAAGGAGATTGTATAATGAATGAGATGTAGTTAATGTGATCAAGCGCATGAGAATACAGTGGATAGGAAATGCCATACGATTGCTACCTAGCAGCCTACCCTACATACATATACAACAACACGATCAAAATGAAGATCAAGCACAGGATAGAGTGAGCACGTATTTAAGGATTTCCAAAAGCTTAACCTACAACATTGGAGAAGAGATGCAAAAGATAGAAAAAAAGTTGAAAAACATTGCTGAGTCGCTGAGAACCCTAGAAGAGTGGTAAAAACTGAGATGATGATAATCAATATTTGAGTCTAAATATTCTTGTTAATTGTTTAACTTTCCTATATAAACGTTTGGTCTCAAACGTGTCTATATTTTCTTTTACTTCTTGGCATATTTGCTGCACAGTCTATTTCAGTCGCTTCTGAACATTCGCTTCATACTTGCAGTCAACTTTTTATGATAATTTCTGTCTTCTTGGGTTTTTATGCTTTTGTCTTTTAGTTGTTTATGTCCTTATGTAGTTAATATTGTGCAATCTGTTGTCCATGGTTTTTCAGGTATGCTTGGTTTTTTTGTTTTATTATTTAAAATCATGTGTTTGATATTACTGCTTTCGCCTTTATTCAAATGTAGTCACTATTCATGTGTAACTTGGATTATATAATACAGTGAAGTTATCGTCTGTGAAAAGTCTAATTCTTGTAATGTGACGTTTGCCCATATACAAATTAAATTTACAGATAAATAATTTGATATTTTGAACACCGCCAACTGAAGTCACAATTATTGATGACTGACTTCCAGCTCGCGGAAATTTTTTGATAATAGCAATGGTCCAGAAGGCAGCTAACCATAACACATCTCCACCTGGATTCCACTAGGAGATGGCCCAGATAGTAGAACGACCCGCTGGTATAAGATGCTTGGTATGTTGAAGACATCTGAATCCAGTGACTTGTGAGTGCATCTCCACTGAAGGAGCCGCCAGCCCTAAGCCTTTTTGGCGCGGAGACCCAGTAAGAGTACGCTTTTCTGTAAAACCCTTCGAGCCCGAAGCCGACGCCAAATCCGTCTGATCCTGCAAAGGAAGCTTTTGCCAGAGCCGAAGCCTACGCATCGTTTCCGTCCAGCGAAACGGGCCCGCCGAACCGACCCGGACCTCGACTCATTCTATGAGGTGAGCGGCCACCGGTCCCAGGCACTTGAGTTCGGAGTCCGGCAAGAAGAAGCCTTTCAGAGCTCTATACGCCCTCCTGAACTTCAATCACGAAGCTACTTTCCAGGCCGCCGCTTTAGATACTGGTGAATATATCCAGATTCCGACCAAACTCGTTTTCCAAGCCGCCGCTTTTAGTAGCTAAGACCGTCACCTAAGGTAACCGCTTTCGGTACCGGACGATAGCTCACTTCTGGATCTAATTCATCGAAGAAATCGTTTGCCTAACAGAAGTCGTTGATCGAAACCTCACTCTGCTCCTGAATACGATTTACAGTTTCGAATTGTAGTTTGCTATCTTTTTTTAAAATTAGAATAAAGTCGATCTGATTACGGTATTTACGTTCTGGAGAGATTCAAGTGTTCCATCTTATTTTATGTCGTTGGAATTTGGTGTTAGCGATTGTGAAGTTATGTTCTAGGCAGAACTGTATATGCCTTTCTCCCCTTTAGTTCCTCCATCCCAACCTAAATCTTCCTTCCCCTTATTGAAGATCCTGTTCTTCGGGTTCGCTAGTTTTTCCTAATTTCGCGTAGTTAGTTTTCTGGTATAGTGAGTATCTCTTCTTCTGGTAGTTTGCTTATTGCATTTTGCAATTCTCTGTATACTTCTTCAATGTTTTCTTTGTTTGCCTCAAATGTCTAGGCGTATTAGTGTATTGCATGAGTCCTATAAGATTTTGTGTGTAATTCTACTATTAGAACTCGGCCGATTATTGATGTGCAGCTAACTACTGCGGTGACTATTCAATTCACCTGTCATCTGTCAAAAAGCGACCAATGAAAATCCAGAATTTGATGTTTCTTGACCATTCAAAAAAATATCAGCGGATATATCTTCCTAGAAGGTATTCAGGTGACTATTTTAAACAAATGTAGTTTTTATTAGGAAAAACAATTTTAGCTTTATGTTACTATAGAAATTGCGAAGTTTGTCGCTAGATTTACTGAAAACTAATTTGAATAAATAGTTTGGTTCATTGAATAGTCCTTCGAATGCCATTTTTGGTCAAAGTTAAGTAGATTATTTTTGTAGTAGTACCGGCCGGGTGACCATAAATGGTTGTAATTTTTTTTCTTAGATTGCCTCGAATTTGACATACACTTACAGTGCCATTAACATAAACAGTGCCAACCACAACCATTTATGGTCAGTAGTCGTTATTTTCGTCGCTACAAAAACTCTGAATCGCAAAAATGATTGTCGCCAATATTTTGACCTCTCGTCCTATTATTACTGATTATTTCTCTACACTTTGTATATGTTCCTATTCGTAATTAGCCTATCCGGAGTAGTTTATAGCGTCGCGTCTGTAATAGTGGACTGACCAGGAATAGAGCCAACGTGTTTCATATAGTCTTAAGATTAAGATATGGTGTTTTTCGTTTCTTTTACAATACTGTGCAGTTTCCATATTTGCAGTACACTTTTTATATAGCACGTGGCAATTCGCCTCTTTTTTATAAAGGAAATTGTATTTCTAGTTTATCTCGAGATAGTTCTTCCTGGAGATCTGATTGGAGGACTATTCAACACTACAGATTATTGTATATCCAGAGAAACCATAGAGATTTTCTTGGGATTGTAGTGACGCGCATTTCCGTTTCCTTGTTCAGCCAGAGATGGAGAAATAAAAACCATAGTCCTCAAGTAAATTAATAGCGTCGATTGTGTCAACAACAAGAACAAATAAAAGACAGAAGGGATATGACTCAAAATTAGTTGAAGAAGAATATTCATTGCCAGTTCCCGTAGGCACCAGTTGTGAGTTTCCAAGGAATCTACGGCATGTTAATTATGCTTTAAGTGGCTATGAAGAAATCTCAACTGGAAAGGAATGCAGGCTGTTAGCTAGTCATTGATACCTTTTGAGTTCGTAATCAAATCAAATCGTACCTAGAGTATATTCTTTTAATTTTAGAAACGGCTAGTGATCGTTTACGGATGAGTATGCTGAGTAATTGCTCAGCTATTGCCAAATCGATATATTGTAAGGTAGTTACAGAAACAATGATATAATAAAAAAGTGAATTATCCTGACTATTCACTTCACATGTCATCTGTCAAAAGTTTACCGACACCAACATCAGATTTTGCATTTCATAGCCTACCAAAATAAATTGTAGTAGCTATTGTACTAGTGCTCAAGTAATGGCAGGTTCTTCCGGGTTATGCCGTGGTCGTCGATTTGAAATTGACGTTTTGTTGCTTATGCTGTCAGCTCCTTCAGAGGCTTTCTAAAGACTGATGTTGGTGCCTTTTGCTCCTCGTTATATACCGACGAGCCGTTATGATTGGCTGCTCATATAGATCTTGTATATTATTGGGACTTGTCGTTTTTCCGCTTGGTTGCTCACGTGAAACTTATTTATGGATGAATTGGTTTTGCAGAGCTGTTTAGATTTTTAATAATTTTGAGTGATTCCCGAATAACAAGAGGGAAGTATTGTTTAGTTCTGGATAGTATGTTTACGAAGTCGCAATTTATTCTATGATCACCTGCTCTTAATATATGTTCTCTGATGGCCGATTTTTGTGCGTTTCCAAGTCGTGTGTGGCTCCGGTGTTCGTTTATTCGACAGTGGATGCTTCTTCCCGTTTGTCCAACGTAAGATCCACAAATACACTTGAGCCTTCTGTCTGCAGTATGGCCAAAGAATCTTTGTTGGAGGGGATCAATTGTTCGACCTTTCCTTTCGCCGTAAACCTCACAGACCTCATAAAACATCTTTTCTATTGAATTTGTCCGCCCGTGAACTATAAATAACAAACGCCGCCATCTTTGCCGTCGCAAATATAGTCTGTTTCAGATAAGTCGGTTTCAATACATGAGAGCTACGGATCACCCGCGCCTACCGTTTTCGAATTTTCTTTGAGAAGAGCCAGAGACAGCAACCGCGCCAAGCTAGCGTGCAGTGTGGGTTGCCAAACGTTCCAAAAATAACTCATCGCCGAACTAATACGCTGAATGAGTTTTACTTTATAATATTTATGTACATAGCATTTTCATTAACTAAGAAATATACTGTATTACTATGAACTAAAGCCCCCAACTACTAGCTTTACTTTAATACAAGAAAAATGATTAGAAACGGGTGCTCCTAAATTTACGTATTGAATAATAAGACTAGTGCTGCCTGTGCATGGTCTTAGGCTTATTAAAAATGCCAGGAGTTTATTACAAAATTAAACGATTTTGGTGCCCTTATTTTATTTTAATTATCTGCAATAATCGGCTGCTTCGGTGAACAAAAAACTCTGGCTCAGGGTTAGGTCGCTAAAATTATAAATTAAAGTAGAGCAAACTAATTTTTAGTAGCTCCTATTTAACTAGGATTCTTTTACTTGTGAACGCACCACAAGTCAATCTGCAGTAGCTAACCTCAAAAACTGACATGAACACAAAACAGTGTGTCCTCGTACAAATCGCAATATTTGATGTAATCAATGCCAAAATCTGCAAAATACCACAGGTAAGCAATAATTAATTCTCGCATAGCAACAGTATTAAGCCTTTTGTTCTATCGTACGTATAAGTAACGCCAACTATAATTTGTTTCATATCCGGCCAAAGGTAAAAAAATGCCGCGCCATTCTGCATTTTTGAGGGACGCTACCTAAATTTCTGGATTCTGCAATGCACTGGACAATCGGGAACTACGGCAATGCGTAGTGGAAACTCCAATCTTGCAAACCCCAGCAATATAAAAAGGCTCCTGGACGATCGAATTTGCGCAAATATCTGGTTTTGCAAAAGCCTCCGGTGCTGCTCACACATCTTCCGGCGCGCCAACTCGTTTTCTTAGCTGCAAAAAGCCTGGTGACTCGGATCTCTGCCTGACGTTCTGCGTATAGGGATACCTCTAGGTGTTGAAGGCACCAAACTTGGCTCCAACTAGCTCCTGTAAGCGGTATCGGCTCCCAAACGTTGCTCTTACTTGGATTTCAACTGCCTGGTTTTTGTCGAAAACGAATAATCACCAAATACAGCACTTTAAGACTGGCGAACTGGTTCTAATTGTGATCAACACTTTAATGGTTAAACAAAACCAACATTGTACTAAAATGGATGTGTTTTCTTAACAAAATTCAAACTTTTTATGGGAGCTGATGTGAAACAATGTTAACAGCTTGGGTAATTTCAAAGGTCCCTGGTGTGGTTGTTAAACAAAAGAAAATCTCATATATTAGCAACATATCATTACAATTGTTTAAAAGGAAATAAGGTCTGATACATAAAATTAACTTAAAGAATAAGGTTTTGATAACATTTTTAATTCTTAAATGCTAAATAAATGTTTTTCTTAGGCTATAAATGCACTACACCCAATGCTCTGCTATTTCACTGTATTTTTAACCGCACTTATATGTTCTGAGGTTTATTATGCACTTACTGTCCTCCGTTCTATTTATTTGCTATTCATAGGTTGCTTTTTTACAACATTTCTGGTCGGTTGCTTCTTGCAACGTTTCTAATCCTCGTACTGCATTGCTATACCCTTCAGTTACTTTGCCATTCTGGTCCTAGCTTTCTGACCACTATAATGCTCATACTTTGTACTTGTACAACCATTTCGTACAATAACAAACATTAACAAGCGTTAATGCTACATTCGTCAGATACAATACAACTGGATTCGCACTTCCAAAACCCCGTCAACTCTGAGCCCAAGAACGTAAACCTTTTGAACTAGCTTTTCATGTTACCTTTGCCTCAATTTGTGAAACTCAGCTGCACCCATCAGTGCCTTTATCTCAATAAAAGTAAGCTAAGCTTTCAATAACTAAAATAATTAATTATGTGCATCGGTTTGACTTTTAATGCATTCTAGCTCAATTGGCAAGCAGAATGGTTGAGAACACAAAACTATCGCAGTATATACCTAAACACACTATACTATTTATTTCTGCACGGTATTATTCCTGTATATTATACATTTGAGTAGAACGGGTCCTGGGCATCTTAGCTTTACCCGAGGCAACCAGTTCAAAGCTAAATTTAGCAAATTTTGGTCAACCCTGCACCTTTCGCAGAAATTTTAAATGAATTTAAAAATTCCGGAACAATCCAGGTTCATTACATATTTAAATTGACAAATATTTATCTAGGTTTATTGCAGCCATTATCTTGACTATACTTTCTTAATCATGGTTACCGCAGTAAAATAATAAGCACCTTGGCACTGAAAAGCTTTACAAAAATTAAGAGAATACGAAATGATAACTATTCTGAAAACAACAGCCGAGACTATAAACGTAAAGGCAACGATTAACCTTAATACCAACGTAATTCACTCAAACTGTAAGAATAAATGTCGCAGAAATGTTGACCCCTTTTTACTTCCTTTTACAATAAAGGAAGTATTGGATCCACCCCATAAATTCGAAATTGAGTTTTAGAGTCCCCTGAACCCAAAACATATATTTTTGTTCATTGGTCTGTGTGTCTGTCTGTCTGTCTGTCTGTGTGTCTGTGAAGAGAATATCCCAAAAACGAAAAGAGGTATGACTTTGAAACTTCAAATATACGTTTTGTGTACTATCTAGATGCGACAGCAAGCTTCTGAAAAAATCGCATAACCGGAAGTATGGTGTTTACTCTTGTGCTTTTTAGTATTTTTCGATTTTTTTTAAACGGTTCTAATGATTTTTTCAAACGTTACATTTTTATTACATTTTTAATGTGTATTGATGTGAGATTTTTCAGTTAAATATAATCCATTTAGGAAACTGGCGTGGCATTTACAATGTCAAAACAAAATTTTGAGCGTACTTGATAAGTATTAAGTACCTCCTATTTCAGCTGATTGTACTTAATGCTCCATAGCGTCAAACTTATAAGTAAGGCTATGACACATTCTTTTTACTTTGCTAAACTTAAATATGGATCGTAGAATTCCTAGTTTTATGGCCAGTATTATAAACAATCAATAAATCATTAGACAACTATTTGTGGAGTAAATTTACTTCCCCAGTAAATTAATAGGCAACTAAACAAAAGGGCATCAAAATTTGTTTGCTAATGAATAAAATGTCATAAGCATTAAAGTTTTGATGAGCTTTTGTTTACTTTAACAACAAATTAAAGTTAGCCTGTACGGATTTATTAGCCGAATAAAGTTATTTTGGGTTTATAATATGTAAATCTACGGAATAAATAAATTTATTCTGAAAGTATTTTTTATTTAGGTAATAAAAAGTTTTATAATACCGAGCATTAGTGAAACAAAGAAAACAAATAATTTATAAATAGCTTTAGTAAGTAATCTTGTATTATATATGCAACCAAGACAAATCCTATCTTGTATGCAACCGTATATATGTTACAGTAAAAGCTGGAACTTCAGTTAATGCTAACATTTACTCGCAGAAGCTAGCAGTTACTAGTTGCAGTAGTGATTGTTGTTTTCGTTGCAATCCTTGTTGACTTTTACTAGTTAATGCTAGCAATTACTAGAAAAATCAACATTCACTGGTATGTGGCAGTAAAAGTAATAAATTAGGCTCAAAATAAAAGTATATTTCTCATAAAAGTATAAAAACTGCTTATAAAGAAAAATGAACTCTTAGAACTAATATATAATGTGTAATAATAAACTAATCTCTGAGTAGCAACAAGTAAATGGAATCTTACTTGTTACACACGGTAGTGACGCGTGGTATTTCGATGTGCATAAAATGTTCTTTTTTTACAAAAACATTTATTTGACTGCAAATTAGCAACTGTTCGTAGGCTTATTTTCTTTTCTGGAACATCTTCTTTTGTAATAATAGCTTCGGGACAGCAACTAAACTGTATAGTTAGACATTTCCTGGGTAGGACTAGTAAATGCTAACAATTACTAGTGAATGTCAATCATGAATTTTATTTGCCAGCTTTTACTAACATATTAGTAAATGTCAACTTTCACTAGAAATTGCTAACATTTACTAATTTCCTGCACTTACTGTAACATATACGTACAAGCAAACATCCAAGAACTAAATTTGAGCAGAAACAAGAATTGAATATTTATAAACGGCTTCTTTTTCTCTAGCTAAAAGTAGAGTTAGTTTTTGCTTCACTCCATCCATTATATTTAAACATTTTTGAATTATAAGAAAATAATTAATCAAGGTGTACTTCAATAATTCAAATGTCAAAGTGAATGTAAAAATCAAAATTTTAAAATTTAAATTGAAAATTTCGCCAGTATAAAATGCAAAAATTACGAACACCCTACTAGCGACTTTCATATTAACCAACTGACAATGAATTTTATGTCACGGGAGTTTCCTGAATGGATTATACCTTTAAATTGTTTTTTTTTATTCACTTTTACTAACTCTCTATTTTGTACGGTTTCTGCAGAATTTGTAATTTTTGAACATTTTTGACAAATGATTAAAAATCAAATGTTTGGCTAATTCTAAAATCACTGTAAAAGAAAGTCACACCAGATTTTTATATATTATATCTATGGATGTGGGATCAGTGCTACAAACTTAAAGACAAGGCAAAAAGGTTAACATAGATAAATATGCCAGAATTAAAAGGGCATGGAACAAAAATATCCCCAATGGTCTTAAACAATTTTAGTTATTTCAATTGATTTGACATGGGGTAATGATGTTGCCTCATATTTAGTGGACGACGTTTACAACGGTCACAACAACGATAACATACTCAACAATGCGATTGAATACATGTCAATGGCTATTTGGTGCATTTGCTAATACTATCAGGACAGAATAGGCAAGTACAACCCACTGGGAGGATTGCTCTGCAACAAGAACTGCTTATAAATTAGCATCTGATAAAGAATTAAATAATATCTAATTACCTTATCACCACGTATTAATACTCACTCCTTCAGCAACTGGCACCACAGAGGTGAGATACTTACGATCACCTGTTAAAACGGCCAGTCTCTGTAGTAGTTGAACGATAAAGTAGCAAACCTGATGTATCTATGGTCTGAAGTAATGTGCATGTCAATAAACCACCGCAGCTAGTGAAGACATCATTCTGGATCCCAGGGAAGCCTGAGCAATCGATCCATAAACAACAGCTCAATATAAACTAATGGTTTACTCCAGATAAAGTCATAAGCAAGGCTACTCGTTTTTGGCGTTGATACCAAAGATGCGGTCATCGTGGAACCCAAATGCTGTAAGTTAAACTACCGTTTCTCCGCGCTAAACGTCAAACTCTAAAAAAAACCAGAGACACAGCGCCAGAGCAGACAAAATTTTCAACCGATGCGCCTTGTGGCCGATAAGAAGTGAGACAGACTCTTATTTCCGAACCTGAACCCATACTGATGCTCCATATGGTAAAAGCTAGGCATGTATTGTTGCTTTAGGTCAATTAAAAAGCAAACTTTTGCAGCACGTTTGCTTACCAGACCTCGCAACGGCTATGCTCAGCCGTGATCTAGGGAATTGCAACGGAGATGTCATTCTGGCATCATCTCATGTCTTCTGACTCTCCACAGCCAGTTCCCAGCAATAAATTGGTAAATTTGGTGGAATTATGTGAAGAGAATAAAAAGAGAATAAAAAAGAACCATTATTGGATTCGATGCCAACGCTCATCATGTTGCATGATAAAGTAAGAACACCAACACGAAATGTAAACATGATTTGAATTTATATCGATTACTAACCGCGATATACGAAACCAAGGGGGAATCCCATTTTTGTTAGTTCACAGTATCAAACAGTAGTTGACATCACCCTAGCATTACAGAGCGCAGGTATTAATCAAACACCATGGTGATAAATGACACTAGAAAAGCATAAAACAGCTTATCTATAAGAAGAAAATTCGCAAAAAATAAAGATATTCGAGGAACTGTTGTAATCGAGTTGAAACAACTAATATAGCTTCCGCCCCGACAGAATTCTATCTAAAGGCTCTTTCCAGCAACTGGGCTACCTCAAAAGGGAGGATGGTATTCTAACTAAGCTTGTTGAGTTGTTAATGAGAACTCAGTTCCCAGGAAACTCTTTTACTCCTTTATAGTGACCCGTTTTCGCTTCGCCAACTTCTTTTGAAGCGAATAAGGGCGTAGCATCTGGGGTGGAAAATGAGGTAAAAGTTACCTGGGCTATTAAGAATTTTAAACCTAGAACTAAATGATATTCCACCAGCCCTATTGATTTAGGGGCTGAATCAAATTTTCCCCAACTGGTTAAGCTTTTTAGAGTATGCATCATTTTTAAGTATAAACTAAAAACATGGAGAGAAGTCAACACCACGATTGTATCTAAACCGGACAGGTTGGATTATACGTTTCCAAAAGCTTACCTGCCAGTAAGTATCGCTTATTTCTTATTAAAGACTGTAAAGATGTTATGTAACAGGTATATTAGAGATACGGTTCTAATTTTGTAGCTACTTAGCCCTAAACAATACGCGTTAACTTCAGGGAGATCTGAAACCTACCGAAGCTGCTATGTGCTGTAGCTGAACAGATCAAAGTTTCGCTGGACAATCGTATGTCAACTCTGTGGGCTTTGATTAATATCGAAGGAGGACAGAACAACCTTTGACCTAATTTCAAACTTTCTCCAACAGCATGGTCTTGAACTCACGATTGGACTTCTTCACAATGAGGTGGGTAGCAGGCATCCGGTTACTCTAAGTGAGGCCATCCAAGGAATATTTCCTCTTAGGATGCGCATAGATCGCATGTGTCTAAAATTTGTCTTTGACAAACTCTATCGTGTGCTAATGGATGCCCAAATAGCCTTCAAACCTAAGATATCAATCTGTACCGATGGATCAAAATGCCCGGAGACTAAAGAGAATCTTTCCTAAAGATTTAAACTTCAACACCTTTTCGTGCTCGCACCACCATCTGCTAGGTTGATGTAGTCGGCGTGATGAAGGAGCTGTGATCGATAAGAACCATATTAGGTAAAATCAATTAGAACATCTACCTATCTTCTAATATAATTGAGACTTCTTGAAATCAGTTTCTTATAGTACCTAATATATAAGTACTGTTTCAGAAAACAGTTTATTCCCACGAATGTAAGTTACTTTAAAGACAATTAATTGAAAACCAGTGGCAAGAAAAAGAAAATGTATATGCTGACTGATTTAAAACAGTCGGCAAAATTGGCTTTTAAGAAATGGCATGATCATTCTGAAACACCTTCTATAAATAGCAAATAATAAAGTAGCCAAATAAGCTTCGCACCACCCTTTTACAGCATAATTTTATCAATGTTTGGTAAGTAGGTGCTCCTTATACACAGGAAACACACTTGCCAATCTCATGACTTACCCCAAGTACCCAAAGTATAGCATGGTGTGAAATAGTCTAGTTGTGGCTATTTTACTTAGATATTAAAAACAGAAGAATGTATCACATAGAAAATTAGGACAGCAATTCTACCAACGTGCGAAGGTAGTTTATTATTACCACTTTATGTGATGATGTTCAAATATACTCGTATTTGAGTATCCAAACATCGAATAGCGTTGTATTTGCAGTTGTTTCAATAGGAATCCACTGAACTGGATTATGAAAAGTGAATTTATGTTTATTTACCAAACTCGTGCTTGGCTGTAACTCACCTGAGTCATGTGCCTGCAATAAACCCTTGAAGAAATCAGTTAGCTACAGAGATAAGTTTTATGCTTATGTCGATGGAAGCTCTATTGATTGATAGCTAATCTGCCGTATAAAAGATGTACGAGTCCATAAAACTGCTTAGTGGCGGATAGCAAACCCGGAGACGGTCCGCGAGTATAAATTATTCGGAATCTAATTCACAATCATCTTAAGGACATAAAATGATGATCGTAAAAGCCCAGATAAATAAAAGGCGAACAAAGAGTGGAGGGTGTGTACAAGCCAGAACTTGATAACATCAAATGGCCTGGGGTGACTTCTAAAACACTTGATAATGGTGTCGTTCGACAGGGCCTTGATTTAGGGCGCTATTTGAGTTTGACGCGATGGGATCACGAGTTGAAACAGTATTTTAAGCCTTAGGTGCAACCCCGACGTAATTTAGTAAAACTCTAAGTGGTCTGCGGTTCGGATGGACTACTGAGTTAGTATCAGCGCAGTTAAGTAAACTGCGAACGTTTTTTTCACTTCAGTTATAAAAAGAATAAAAAGAATTATAACGACCGAGTTCTTTAGTTAATGTTGTTTGCTTCTACTTTAAATGCAGGTTGATATTATCCTGTTTTAGCAACTTGCGTATTTAAATTAAAACTACGGCTGCATGCAGTTTATGGCTTTCAAGAGCCCATACTCTTTTAAATGATTCTAAAACTTCAGCTGTAAACTTTGCTTTGTTAATTAAGCCACCTGCGGAAATGGTGTCGACACACTAACTCCGTAACTGATGTCGTAAATCCTCTAAAATTACCCACTCCTGGTATACACCATGTATATAGCTTTGATTGCAAATGAGATAATAAAAGCTGAAAGTTAATTACTTAGGATAAAATGCACGTAACTATATGTACACACATATCAGCAACAAACATTTTCCACAATAAAACACATGTTTTGCTTCAGAGTTACAGATACTAAATCTTATCGATTTTTTCAATACTACTTTAGCTTTGATTACCAATTAATTTTGTTTAAGGTAAATGGACAACTATGGGTACCACATAGGTAACACAAGCTGTGAAGCAGTGCGGACACTACGCGTGTGCTCTGATATCACGGTGCAACGTTCAACCTGAATAGATAGCTGATAGTCACATTTCGCTGTGAGTAGAATTTATCAATTAATCTACTTTTAAACGTTAAAACCGCGAGCCAAATTCAAAATTCACCCAATAATGAAACCAACCTGTAAATTCAAGCGCCTAAGCGCAAATCTGATAATTTAACACCACC
Source organism: Agriotes lineatus (assembly GCA_940337035.1). Lineage (NCBI taxonomy): Eukaryota > Metazoa > Arthropoda > Insecta > Coleoptera > Elateridae > Agriotes > Agriotes lineatus. Next base: position 30,284,533 of record OW679195.1, on the reverse strand, counting down.
CAGTTCAAAGTTCAAAAAATATATCTCTGGTCAACTGACCAGTTATTAAAGCAAAATAAAGTCTTCAACTTATCGTACAATACCGACGATGGAAGTAATAATCAACAAACCGAAAGTGAAACACCCCAGCAATCAACAACAGCAAACCAAATTAAAATCCCACCAATTTACCTACCAAATCAAACAAACCACACCTCGCTGGTTTCAGATATCAAAACCCTGATTAAAGACACATTCACAACTACGTATAATCAAAACACAATTCGAATCAACCTAACCCGAGACGACGACTACCGCACCCTCACGGAATTTTATAAAAATGACGAAATCCCTTATTACACCTTCAGTAACCGCAACAGCAAACCCTTGTCAGTGGTTATCAAAAACGTACTGCTGTCCTTAACCAAAGGCGAAATTAGCAAAACCCTAAAAACCTTACCTACTATTAACATAACGTGTTTATTAACCAAGGAAAAAGGACCACTACCGATATGTGCAGTAGAATTAACGAAGAATGACGAAGGCAAACGAATATTTACTCAGAAACAATTATATTACTTCATTGTTACAGTGGAACTCAAAAAAAGTGCCACAAACATACCGAAATGCCGTAGGTGCCAGAAATATGGCCATACCAAAAATTATTGCACAAATGTGTAAAGCGCGCTGGAACTCATAATCACACTGTATGCAAAACAAAACTAACAAGAAAACAACATGTGCAAACTGGGGGACCACGCAGCCAGTTACCGAGGACGTAGCCTCCACAAGGCATTTCAGCTAAAACGTTTAAATACCAAGAGCACTAATTGAACCAACTTCAACAATGCCTATGTAAATGAAAATCAAACATACGCTAACCGTCTGCAAAACCTTTTAAACAACGTCACCAACACTACAACAAGCGCATCACACCAAGCATCCGAACCTGTCTTCCCCAGCAACCTCATCAAAATCTTAATTGACTTGATAACCGCATATATTCCCCAAATCAGAACCTTCCTAGTCAACACCATTCTTCCCCTAATACTAAATGGACCATAACCCGCAACGAACAGTCGAAATCGCAATAATCCTTAACTAGAACGCTAATGGTATAGCCACCCAAGGATCTACGTTTATAGCCTTTTTAGATACCAAGTTGATATTGCCTGCATTATAGGAACCCATTTAACCGTAGGCGAAATATTCAAAAATCCAGGATATCGAGTATACCGCAAAGACAGAAACGCCCTAATAGCGTTTGGCGAAGTGGCTATCATCATTAAACAAAAACTATCATAATCCAATCGTAAACCGTCTTATTGTCACATTAGAAACTAGAGGAATGGAAGTCAAAATAAATGACACAAGTAATCCCACTACTATAAGTGCCTACAGGCAACCTAACAAAAACTAAGCGAAGCTGACTTGAAAACGAGCTCACCACCGACCTTCAGTTCTTAGTGCGACTTTCACTCTGATGATGCAAGCTGCAAGGTCTTGAAAAACGTTTGTGAATATAAATGCATAAACAGCAACAAGACCAAATCTGCTTAAGTGTCATCGTTCTCAAGGTACCCAAACCACGAGCCACCAAAGAGCATGACGATCGCGCGGTTTCTTGCTCGAGTTCACAAGGTGCAAGGCACATTAACTCTGAGAATGCTGGATGTTCATCCACAAATACTACGTCTAAGTTGAAAACGCTATTTATTTGCTCATCACTTGTAAACATCAGTTTATCAAATCACTGTAAAATTTTACTTTCTAGCCAGTAAATTTTTAGACTTGCGCTCATATGTTTTCCAAAGCAATACGTCTAAAGCTCGTACGATTTTTTTCAAAAATCGGAATTTCTAAAATTATTTACAGGTGAGAAACAAGTAAAATATTCAACAATACACGCAAAGCAACGGGTTTCACTGGCTTTGGCCTTTGGCTCGCCAGTCATATCCTTCTGTCCGCCAGCAAAAACTCTTTTACCATGCTAGTAATCTTATAGTTTTTAACATTACTAGCTTGGTAAGAGGGTTTTTACTGGCGGACAGAAGGATATGACTGGCGAGCCAGTCACCTTCTGGAGCCAGTAAAACACGCTACCTTGCGTGTATTGTTGAATATTTTATTTGTTGGACCAATAAGCTGAGACGCCTTCCAAGAAACACTGAATCGTAACCTTACAAAAATGAGAATCATCAACAGTCCTGACGACATCGATGTAGCTGTCTCAATTATCACCACATCGATAGTTAATGCTGCTAAAACGGCATGCATAAATAAATCCAGACACCATAAAGGTGACTACAATCTTCCCCCTCGCTATATAATAGCTCTGATAAATTATCAAAGCCAAACCGGAAGACTCTGGCAACGTACGAGAAGCTACGAAACCAAAAAGACACATCGCTGATATTAGCCCCGGTGGCCCAGGGATAAGGAAAATCACAAAAAAAACTCCTCAAGAGATACCTACACTTAAATCAGACAATGATACCTTCTACACAGATGAAGAAAAAGTCACAGCACTTGCCAACCACCTTGCACTGACCTTCACACCGGCAATCTCCAGCACCCCTACACAAGTGTTGCATATTTTGAACCACTTCGAAACAAACCACCCTGTCATCACTGACAATATCCAGCCCACATCTCAAAACTAACTCGGCGAACTTATAAAGGCACTACCCAAACGTAATTCACCTGGCCATGACCTGATACCCCACCTTGTCCTCCAACACCTAACTAGTAAATGCCTGAGAGATCAACCTTGATAAATGAATGTCTGAGAATAGATTATTTTCCCCAATAATGGAAGCACGCGCATGTGCTTATGTTCACCAAACCTGGGAAGAACAAAGAATATATGACTAGTTCCTGACCAATTAACTACCCTCTCCAAGCTTTTTGAAAAGTCATACACATACGCCTAATCAAAGTAGCCAATGCACTACACATTCTACCATCCTTTCAATTTGGATTTAAAGAAGGACACTTCACCTACCATCAATTACAAAGGATCAGCGAATTTGTCACGACAGGTTATGAAAACAAATACTACGCCACCGCAGTCTTCTTAGATGTTGATGCATCCTTTGACAGGGTTTGGATCGAAGGCCTCAAGGATAAACTCCAAGATTATGACGTACCTTGTTACCTCCAAGCTGTCATTTTCTCTATTAGATTTGACAACACAACGAGCATTGAGAGACGAGTGAACGATAAGATGGCGTCCATAAGGAAAATTTGGAACATATTTTGCTGGAAAGTGCAAAAGTTCGTCGATGTCCAGTGAAACAGTTAAAATAGAGAAGCAGTTGGTGGGATTTCGAGGAATATATCCATTCCGACAATACATCAAACCTAATCCACATCGCTATGGCATAAAGATATAGGCTTCAGCTGATGTAACCACTTAATATTTACATAACCTACAAGTATGTATACAAAACTATATGTGACGTAGGGCCGATTCTACAATGCAAGTATATACTTAGAATAAGCTATCCGAGGTATAATTGTCATAGTTTTCTTTGTTACAACAATCGTTTCTAGGGTATTTATTCCCGGGATAACTTTATCCTTGGATTGTAGAATCGGCCCGTAGTAGCAGTGTTTAATGGCATATTCTTCTCAAGTATATAAGTGAAACAACCCTAAAGTCAACCTAAGAGAAACCATGAAAGTCGAGTGGTGAAGCACATTACGGGTTCTTTATCTGACAGTGGAAGAAACGATTTTTCACATCGGCACCGCTAGTCCAAATCAATCGGGCAATCCCGAAGCATTAATGTATATGGCGGATCGAGAAGCATACTCTTAGAAGTTTTCATTTTGAGGAAAAATTTGTATGGTTTCTTATTGCGCCAAAGAAGAAAGTTTGTCCACTTATGATCAATGCAACATCCGATTCTGTAGTTTCTCAGGATGAAATTAAAAAGCTATTGTTATTGAAGCTTACAATAAAACAAATCAGGGGTGGACAATGCCGACAAATTGATAGCAGAATATCCTTGTCAACCACGAACAGCGAGATTGCCCTTGCGTTTATTTTTGTATGCTGCATGCAGCAGCTTTGAACGGATGCATTATTTATGCACGTCCCGGGTGGTGTAGCTTGAACAAGCTTCCACGTTCAATCAGCAGAGTTAAGCAACGCTCTCTCTGGTCAGAACTTGGATGGGAGTTCCACGGCTGCATCTCTCGGCGCCTCGTGATACGGCTGTCACGGAAATAGTTGGTTCAGGCGGTCATAACAACATCATGACAGTCGTTAGTGGGGTTGGAAGTCCCCATAAATGCACAGCGACGCCTATAATTAGCCTAACGGCTGTTGGCTGAGTGCGATATATATATATATATATATATATATATATATATATATATATATATATATATATATATATGACGAAATTTCCCGATTGTAGTACACCAAAGCCTCATAAACGCAAATTGTTTTTATTGGAACTTGACAAAACACATATCAAGGAAAATATGAGGAACCGCATTGCCACCCCACGTGGTCACGAGGTTCACATAATGGAAGCTATCAAAAAATCATGCTAACAAGAACCATCAGCTCAAAGAGATCGTATAGCTACAGCTAGCCAGGGAGATGTAATTTTTACCCCGCAAAATAGACAGAAAAGTCAACATATTCTAATAAAACACTGCTGGAGCCTGGGGTTTGAAAATATCACAATTCGTTAAAACCCATCACCACACGACTATTTAACAACTGCAAAATACGTATTTCGACAGCCAAGCTGTCATCATTAGTAGCTACGAAACTTACACAGCAAAATGGCAACAATATGCTCGTAAGCAAATCACAAATGGAAATGGGCGATTCTCGCGCATTTTACAGCTATTTATACTGTATGGCTCGGAGGGCGTGATCGAGGGCCAATTAATATGGCCGACGGTCAATTTAACTTCAACAAATCATACAAGATTGGGGAAGGTATAGGTCCACCGTATTTGTTCAAAAGTTTATTATCTTGGTTCTTAAAAATTTAGTTGCTGCTGTTGAAGTTAACGCTTGTACAATTTTTAGGTCATCCGCCTTTATGCTATGACCCGTTTCGTAAATATGTTGGGCAATACTCCATTTTTCGAATCTGTTGAATCTAAAATGAGCTATATGCTCTTTAAACCTAGTACCAAAATTATGACGTGTTTGCCCAATATATTTAGAGTCACAATGGGAACATTTAATTTCGTAAATTCCGGATTTCTCTATAGTCCTAAGTTTGTCATTTGGGTTTCCCAACAAATTTCTAATATTGTTGTTTGAATCATACATAGCTTTATGGCCCGATTCTTTAAAAATGTATGCTAGGCCCTTTGTAGCCGGATGAAATACATAAGCCAGGCAAAACGGTGAGACCTATTGTTTCTGATATTGACTCCCCGACTTACCTCCTATCTAAATGGTTAAAAAATTAATTTAGAAACTTGCCAAAACTTCAAAATAATTTTTCGTTCCAAAACTCGTTGGAGTTTATAAATAAAATTAAAGATTTGGAAGTTGGTGAAAGCGAGACTCTAGTTTCATTTAATTTGTGTTCTTTGTTTCCAAGCGTACCAGTCCCACAAACTATGACATATCTGCGGGAATTATTAATATAATATATAATAATTTGGATTCAAACAATAGTGACGAGTTAGTTAGATTAACTACACATTGCATGTTCCAGAATAATTTTCAAATAGATGCAAAATGCTATGAACAGCACGAAGGAACAGCAATGGGCCTTTCCCCTTTCGTTGCCAACCTTTTTATGTCAAAATTCGAAACTGAATTTAAGAATAACACAGAGTATTTTCCAAGGTTTAGGTATGTGGACGACATATTTGCTGTTTTTGATTTATCTAAATGTAGTATTGATAATTTTTTGAATCAGTTAAATTCAAATTTCCTAGCATAAAATTCACATATGAAATGGAAAATGAAGGACAACTGCCATTTCTAGCCACCTTAGTAATAAGAAATAAAAATAAGTTGGAATTCGATGTCTATAAAAAAGAAACCAATGTAAACAGATTCATTTTAGAGGATTCAAATCATTATTTTCAACACAAAATGGCTGCTATAAACCTGTTAACCTTTTCTTTAAACAAAGATCCATATGCCACTGAACTTCAGACCAGAAAAAGCATCGCTGTGTATAATGGTTCGCCCCACGTTGGTTCCTCTAGGTTCTAGGTGAACGAAACGGAAGAAGGCCGTAAACGAATATGAGAGCGAAACCCTGGCAGACTTACGCTCTGGAGGGCGTAAAGCCCCACAATCTGCCAGTGTTGCTTAGTTCCACTAAGCGGGTCGCCGACAGTCCAAAAGAAGAGCGAGTGTATCAGCCTCCAACGTAAGTAGCACCCGCGACGATAACCTGAGTCTTTTCATTCTGCGAAAGGAGAACGCATAAGAGGAGTTCTAAATACAGCTTCTCTCCGAGAAGTAGAATTGTCCAGAGCCTAGTTTGGCCAGACTTGAACCTTTCGTATATACCTGGCAACCCTAACGTCTAAACTCTAAGAAGCTCTCCTAAAACGTTTTCTTCTTCTTTTTCTTCTTAATGTAGGACTATGTTCTGTTAATACAAAATTTTGCCTATCATTTTAATTGTCTTGGCTTTTGTGCCACCTCTTTGGTGGACGTCCAGGTGGTCCACGAGAGGTGGGTCTTTGTGTGGCTGCTATTTTAGCCAGTCTGGTATTATCTATCCTCTCGACGTGGTCTCTCCATTCGCGGAATCGTGTTCTAACCCACCGCACTGCGTCCTCGATTTCGCACATTTCCCTAATGTGGGCGCTTCGTTGTCTGTGCCTCAAATTAACTCCAGCAATGGTACGTAGAGTTTTCATCTCTGTGCTTCGGAGTATTTGCTTCGTCTTAGAGGTTTCCACCCGTGTTTCCGCAGCGTAAGTTAGTATGGGCCTGACGCAGGTTTTATAGACGCGGGTCTTACTCTCGGTCGTCATATGTCTCTCAAGCAGCCTGATATTGTGGATGCCTTTGTCGCTTGAGTTCGTACTTTCTGTTGAACATTTCTGTTTCTTGAGGTATTGACTCCTAGGTAATTAAAGTTCATAACTTGAGTGATTACTTCGTTGTCGATAGAAAGTCTGCAACGTAACGGCTCTCTGGATAACGTCATTGATTGGGTTTTTTGTGTTAGTGAAACTGCTTGTCGCTTATATGCTAACCCCAAAGATTCCACTTGACACAGCTAACGCCAAGACTGAAAGCGCCGGCGTCTAACCTATGATAATTCAGACGTTTTCCTGAAGCTTAGGTTAGCAAAACTATCTATCGGTTATATCGTAGTACAAATATCGCACTCGATAACGCTAACATCAGGATTGAGAGCACTGGAGCCCCACAAACGATAAACCCTTTTCAAGCCAGCAGCCAAGTTTCTATCGATCTACATCGATAGCAGCGGCAGATCAACAGCCCGAACGTATTTAAAGCGGCCCGACGGCGACGATAACAAACCGCCGTGCGAAAGCAATATCATAGTCCTCTAGCAGCGGGCTCAACGCTCGCTACAGGAGCCGCTGTTTTAAAATTAAAGAGTGGCCCTCCCAACGCGGGCACACCAATAATAATCTGTCACAAACACTATTTTCACCGGTGGAACACTTGCAGCCCAGCCCATTTTAAGTTAAAAGACGTTCACCCCACCTTCCCGCTTTTTGCACCTTCAGAAGAGCCAAAAATCGAGCACTTTTAGTAAGCATGTGGTTTGGAAAAGAGAAATAGAAAGGAGAAAGTTGGATATGCGCTTGAAAACCCACAAAACCATCGAATGGGTACGTACAAAATAATACAGTAGTGTTTCTACTGAAATGGAACTGAGCCGGTCAGGTGGTAAGAAAGGAAAATAAGATCATGTGATGGAGATTTTGGGGAAATACGACAAGCAGAGAATATCCAAATGTTTGCAATATATTGCTGAACATAATCACTAACATTGGAACATTGCATTCGATTTGGATATCAAAATGTATGAGAAAATATCATTTATGTATCTAACCGGTCGAAATAATTTGTAAAACAACATAAATTAAGGTGCGGTTATGTTATTCCAAGCATTTAATAAAAAAACCTTATTTATGAGAAGCCGGGTAGCACAGTTGACAAAGCAAGTCCTCGGTTCGAATCCCTTGGGGGTCGCAATTTTTCCGCAGACTTGGCGATTGGAATCGAACTCGGTGAGACCATTCACAGTTGGGCACCAAATTAACTGTGCTTTACTCAGAAACACAGACCCAAGAGATAGAGTAACAGGGCCAACACATCACCAAGACACACACCTCACACAATGGTTGCTGTGTACAAAAGGCGCACTCTAACTTTGTAACCCGAATCCGGGGCAAGTTGAACATTGTACTGCCAGACGCAAGCCTATAAGGCACCAGCCTCTACACCGCTAGGTAGAATGAGGTTACTTACAATACATACAATACCTTATTTATTAATAATGTTGATAATTGTGCATTGTTAATATCAGTTAATTATAATGTGCTAGTTCTGGTTATATTTTAGAATTAAACTACCTAAAAATATGAAAATTTAGGTTGACATGTCATGTCGTTCATAAGAAAGTCTATGATTGAAGATGTTACATATGGTTCTTTGCTAATATCTGATATATCATATAGCTCACCTCTAGGTTTATATGTCCTTCTATATGTCATATTTGAGTTTGAACAACACCGCAGCACATACAATCGAAAATCTTTTAAATGTGCCTTGAAAGTAAGAAAATGGTGCATACGTAAGTGGTTTGTGGCATACAAACCGAATTTAATGTTACTGTAAGCATATAAAGCGATTCTAGGGCAACAATTGCAAAATAAATATATTTCCACCTGTCGAATCATTTAGGTCGGTATATTTCCTATAATTTTAGCTGAAATGTCGTGTAAATTCCGTTGGAGCTAGGAAATACACTGTATTGAATACTTTTATGGTTTAAATTGTATTAATTTAAGTGTGTTTTAAATATATGCAAAAAAACCTGCTGCATTTTCGAATTTATGTCAAGTAAGATAACAAAAAATTTTTTTTATTTGAGCAAGCTCATGCAGTACTTATTTTAAATAATTTTTAAATACAGGTTTTAATCCATTTTCAATTTTGATAGTCAGCTCTCATTGGTTAAGAAATAATCAGGCCACTTTGCTCGACTAATTAGTTCTCTTATTAACGATTGTTGTAAATAAAACATAGTTTCCTATATAAAATTTGGAAACTAAAGCCGAATTGATATTGTTATTTTGCTTGTGATGCGATAAGCTGTACAATTTTGTGCTCCCAAAAAAACAAAATAAATGCATCATAATTGCCTCATAAAAAAAATGTTTCTACCTAACGTATGTCCCAAAAGTTTTCGGAAAAAAATAAGATTTTTCATATTTTTTAAAAAATAAATTTTATTCCTAATTTAGTAACAGAAACTTATTCCTATTTTTACATCGTAAAAGTTAACATTTAAACGACAGACAGGGGTCCACGTTCTTCTATGGCCCGTAGTTTTAGTCTTATATGCGCCATAAGCCTTTGGACCGTTGCTAAATCGACCACACGAGTTTTTTGGAATAATCGTCGCCTTAGTTGCTCCTCATTTTGGGCTTCCCACCCACTATCGTATACATTCCTACTCAAAAGAGCCCAAAACTCTTCTATAGGCCTCGCCTGAGGCACATTTGGAGGGTTGTCACGCTTGGGAACAAAATTGATATTTTGAGCGGTTAACCAGTCTGTCGTTCTTCTGGCGTAATGGCACGATGAGAGGTCAGGCTAGAAAATTATTTCGTCATTGGGATGATGAGTAATTATAAAGCGACGACGTTTCGTGAGGCATCTCTCTATATAAATGTCTGCATTGATAGCTTCACCGCGAACACGTCCAACATAGGCCTGTGAAAGACCAGCTTCTGAGATGGCGCACCACACCAGAATTTTATCAGCAAATTTCACTTTGCCTTTAAATTTAACTTCGTTCGGAGCGTCTTGTACATTGTTAGTATAGAAACCATTATTGCCTTTGATTTCAGAGTTGGCCAACGTAAAATATTTTTCATCATCCATCATGATAACTTTATTGGGAAAATGAATGCGTCTCAATGCACGGCAGCATCTGGAAATTTTTTCCAGCTGAGCTGCCGTGTATTTTGGAGCCTTTGCTCTTTTTCTGTATTTTAAATTATTTCTTGAGAGTGTCCTACTTACAGTCATTCGGGCAGCGTGGAATTTGCGAGATAATTTACGCAATGACGTTTCCACCTTGTTTTTTGCATTCTCAACCAATCTTCTTTCATTAGCACCACTAAAAACTCTCGGTTTTCCACTTTTTGGAAAATTTATGCACGGTATTCATTCTTCGCAATCTTGAATTGTCTTGTAAATTGTCGAAACCTAAATATTTTGGTCTCTATAAATTCTAACAATATCACGCTTAGGCAACTATCCAACTAACTGATATATACTTCTACGAATTTTAAGTTTATACGACATCTTAATAGCCTGTACTTGTCAAAACAGACACTTAATAATCAACTTTAATGTATTTGCTACATTTTGTTACCAAAGGCACCTTGATCGAAGATGCTGTTTGCTATAACTAAATTAACTGAAATTTTTCCGAAAACTTTTCTGACATACGTTACAAGTGACGGTTTCTGAATCAATCGATAGGATTGTATACACTTTGAAGATATCCAGCGTTTTGATTCCTCTTGTGGTTATACGAATATATGTATAGCAGCATAACATCTGATAATACCACGTATATGCCAGTCTACGTCACTGTCTTCTTGCAAGTAGGTGGGTAAGTACTATAAGATTTCTGTGAGTTATATCTTATATAAATATGATCATTTATAGCTGTTGGAATAAAACGCTTGTTGTTTCATGAAATCCATATACTAAACTGTTTATAACTTTGTTTACGATCGTCGCCTACACAACATAAACCAGATGGCTAGATCGTAACATTTCCCCCCCCCCCTCAAAATGAGAGAGGGAGGCCAGGTGGGAAAACTAATATGTATAACCTCGTATGAAAGTAACAGGATTATATTTAGCTACAAAACCTCTTGGATCTTTTCAACAATCCTAAAAAACTAATAACAGTAACTCATAATAATAAATAATAATAACAATAAACAACACAACACTATAAACGCACTGCCACTGGTCACACGAATCTGGTCGTTGATCGAGCGTCTACTTCTACTTCCGGTATGAAAGCTGGAAAAGAGAAAAAACGACAGGCGTATGCATGAAAAAGTAAAAAAATAATAGGCAACCAACAAATAAACACATGGAAGCGTGGAAGCTTTGTCGATCTAAAAAGTAGGCGGGGTCAGCCGAATGAAACTGTCTTGGCAATGCCTTCCAGTGACATGTAGCTATTTGTGTGTTAACAAAATTAAAAAACTTAACTAAGTTCACAACTGCAGAAGTGTGGGAGATCTATAGTATGCGTCTTCTCGGACAAGCGACAGATGTTTACGATTGAGATTGCGTATCTGCAGGTTGTATCGCAGTGATCGCTCGAGACGTGCCCGGGGACGATTCAAGATCGGACACGAGTTGCTGCTGCATGCACGGATCAGAGTAGGTCATGTGTGCATGCGGGCAGCGGCAGCAGGCTGCGAACGCTACTGTGAATGTGTGAAGGTCAATACTTGAACCGAGCACACGGGTTTGTTGCACGCACTGGACCATCGCAGGTCGCGGGTGCGGTTGCAACTGCAGAAGTGGCCGATAAATGAAGGCGCAAAACATGCAAGGAAAAATTGATTTTCTAAAACAAAGAAATGTATATTTGCATGTGAATGCACATTGAAAGAAAAACAAATGACGCAGTAGCAGAAGTGAGCGTACGCGTCTGGATTGCATGCGACTCTCCGGACAAGCTACCGATGTTTACGATTCAGGTTGCGTATATGCAAGTTGTATCGCAGTGATCACAGGAGGCGCATCCGGAAATGGCAGTACATAATCGCAAAGGAACGTGAGTGCCAGACGTGCAGTTGCACAACGGACTCACCAGAGCACAGTGACAGGAGAACCGCACAGAAGCTCTCGCGGGCGTGACAGAAATGACCGATTGAAGTTTATTTTACGGTAATAGTGGTGAATGTAAATGTAAGTGAAATTTAAAGCTTAACACATTTAAACATTTAGCTTTTGGTTAGGCTGCTTTCACTGCGGCGGAAGACATCCGGGTTGGATCCGGAAAAGGCGGGTTGTCGGCGTTGAGATAAATAGGGCAGGACCAGGGCTGCAGTTCAGCAGGCAGACCGGACTCGCAGCTCGCACGAAGGTTGAAGTTTTCTCCAGTGATGAAACTGTACTGCGTGAAGGTATTACAAAATGTCAAATGTCTAATGTGTAAAATGATAACACTTAGCTTTAGTTAGATCTTCTCCAGGAAGCTGCAGGTTGGAGTAAACAGGAGGGTTCTGAGGCTAGATTGAAGCTGCAGAAGTTCACTGGACTCGGTTGCTTCAGGTAGAAGGAGGTATGATGTGTATCACACGTCGGGGTCACCAAATATAAGATTTGTAGCCTTTCGGGCGTTATATATTATATAAATATGATTATTTATAGAGGTTGGAATAAACCGCTTGTTGTTTCATGAAACCCATATAATAAACTGTTTATAACTTTGTTTACGACATGAACCAGATGGCTAGATCGTAACAGTACAACCAGTTCTTCGCGAGCATCGTTTTCATCGTTGAATAAAGCGAGAAGATTCAGGTTATAACGTGCAATTACTAAGCAAATAAGCACATATTGAACATCCCTAATTCAAAATTACCTGCGAAGCTGGTTTAAGTTATTGCCTTCACAGCAACGTTCCTATACAGCGATCCAGTTATCCTGAATCCAAGTGTCTGCAGTCCTGGGTTCGCTAAGAGGACCTGCAGCAAAGCGTATTTGCAGATAAGGCATCTGCAGGTGACGTCACGAAATTGGAGTACAAACACAACAAGAACATAACCTATATCGCGTCCTAAATACCGGCACAGAATAACCACCTAACGGACTCAGAAGCGACACTCGCGGCGGCACCTTTGATGTTCGAGTAGCCGATTTCAGTTATGGCGGGCATATTGAAAGAGATTAGATCAAGAATAATATGTTCGTGGCACTGTAAGTCTATGTCAAATTCGAGGTTAGAAGGGAAGGTTTTGCGTCAGTTTGTGTCAAAACCGACACAAAACCTAACCTGCTAACCTGGAATTTAAAGTTTGTACAAATACTTTTCATGATATTTTGAGTGTGCAAGTACATCTACGTCTGCAGATAAAGAAGCTAACAACACTCCCAAAGCGAAAACTAGGAAATATTGTGACGAATATTTAAATTTTGGTTTTGTAAATACAGTCGTTAATGGTGGAGAGCGATCACGGTGTGTAATATGTTTAAATATTTTGGCTGTTGACAGTATGAAACCAACTAAACTAAAGAGCCATTTGCAAACAAAGAGTAAAGGTTATGAAAATAAACCTTTCGATTTCTTTGGGTAGAACTTGAAAGAGTTTAGTAATCAGAAATTAGCCTACAATACAGTTTTGTCGTTGCCTCAAGAAGCTTTGCCGGCAACTTATAAAGTCGCATAGGTGTGCTAAAGAGGTTCAGAGAATATCAGTATCAAATAATACTATTAATAGGCGCATTGATGATATGATGATATGTCAGAGGATCTACAGGGGAAGCATCTATCGAAACTTAGAAAAAGATATTTGCTACTCAGCTAGACGAGGCAACGGATATTAAGAAAGATGCATATTTGATAGCTTACGTTCGCTATTGCATAGAAATTCAGAAAGAACTACAGGTATCTTGTTTAAAATCAAAGTACAGTAACCGTCCTCTGAATATCGAATGTGAACTAAAAGTAGCGATTACTCATTTAGAACCAAACTTGGACAAGTTGCGCATTTAAGCCACTAGTTTGTTAAAATAAACTGCTAGTTGTTAGTAAGTTTCATGTAATTTTAGATTGTAATAATATGCTAAAACTAGACGTTAAGTTAATGTGTTTTGTATTAGTTTATTAGTTTCAATATACTGCTTTAAATTTTTTTATTTATCCTGCTGCGCCCCCCTTTGAGAACTTGTGCAATAGTACAATCCTACCAGTAGGTGACGAGAACTTCATTTGTCTTCAATATATTTATTGATGCAGCCAATCAGGCTCCAGCTATGCATCATAACCATTCCAATCTTGCCGTACTGACCGATGTCCCTGGTGAAACTCGAAAATTTACTATTATTAACTGGACTGATACATTAGCAGATTTTTGTGTCCTCAAGAACACCTGCATTACTGGCATCTGTAAAAACATGACCAGTGTTGACTATCACGTTCTCCACCGATGAACCAGTGCGGTGTGTGCGTATTCGATTAAAATTTTTCAGTTAAGCCAAACAAATACAAAATAACTTCTGACTTCTGACAGTGGCTCGTCCCATTTTTCCACCTTCTTATTTGGGTTCTTTGACGACTTTTCTAGGCGGCTGGATATGGATTTATTTAAATATATCTATTTATATACCTCGACGATTTTATGATAACAAGGGATCTTACATTTGATATTTACCTCAAATAATATGATATCAATAGCTGATCATTTATCTAACAAACACATTAACAAGTGTTGCAGTATGGTTACTACAAGCTAACGTTGAAAAACTCAAACCAAATAAAAAAGGCCGCTAAATGCCATCGTTCCTTTGGTGCGTAAATTCTAGCTGATAAATTTTGCATTCGGCCGATTATTCTAACTAGCAACTGTTGAAAGTTGTGCAGTTTGGAGTTCCTGATGTGTTCACCGTTTTATGGGGCAATGTCGTTGCCTCCTCCTAACGCCGTTCTTGTGTTCACTCGCGCAGAAAATGGCCATTGCAGCCTCCGGTCATTCAGCCACCCTTCGATCTGCGAATTTCCGAATCTCCCTGCATTTCTCCAATTATATTCACAATTACAAAATTTGTTGCCCATTTCCTATCTTGTAAAATTCTGAAAAAACTTTAGTCGTCTGTAATTATAAATGGACTGCAAAACTTTCACATGATGGTTTGGGAGCCAATGGAAATTTTATGGCTTTTTGTTTCGCATTCAGGTGCAAGCCTACCCACACCTAGCAGAAGGTGTTTGTCGAAACCTGCTATTTAGATAATATCGGTATTGTACGCGGGCTAATTCTTGCCTGAAACAGACCTAAATAAAGGAGGTGTAGCGTAAACGCCCCCGATTATTCATATCCAGCCAAACGAGTCCAAAGCAGTTCAGCCAAAAACTTCCACGGAGTCAATACGTGCACCCTAAACAATGGCACCGTAATTAAATAGAGATAGAGTCGTGGAGCTGAAAAGTAAAACGGCAGATTAGAGATATTCTTGCGAAGATATTTTAGGCTCCTCGCGCTTTCTGAATCGATGCCTGATAACAAAGCTTCTAACGATCAAGGGTGCATAATTCTTCAGCAAATTTATCCGATGTACATTGTTAAGAGAAACGGTTAGAGGAAGCCTCTTATAGTCCTTATGTTTTATTAATTTACTGAACGACGGGGCTTGTTTCCGAGTCGTGAACGTTTTATAAAAGCGTGTCCTCGAATGCGTAATTTAGGGATTGATTGGTTACTTATTGTTAAATTCTTGCGCTTTGCTGATGTAGTTAACCCAAGGAAGTTTTTTCAAGAGTACGCAATTAAATATTAACGTGAAGGTTGGCACATTGCTTTAGTGAGGAGGCGAGTATGTATTTCTAATTTGCGACATGTAGCCAAGTTGTGGAAATAATGAGGTCACGAGGCCCGAGAAACATAACACCAAGTGAGAAAATTCGGTACAAGGAAGCGTGAGGCAAATTACTTGCCTTAAAACTAATGGGATCTAAGGTTGGCACGGGAACATCAATGTCAGCTATGGTTAACAATGCTAACTTCTTATAATTATGTTACTTGTTCTTGGCAATAAAGTTACCAACAGTAATTAACTACACCCTTACCTATTTCAGACAATGCTTTCGTGACCAGGAAATTTCGTTGTGAGGCGTCCAGGCCTAGAATAAATTTAGGAATTTTTTGCTTTGTAGAGCTTCAGAAGTTCAGTTAGTAACTTGCATCTTAGCCTGTTAAATGTGAGGATATACATTTTATCGGTAAGTGTGAACGTTGCTTTGCTTTAGTTCTGACTGATAACCGAAACCTTGTACAGGGTTACTCTAAAAACTAAAACCTTGTGGCCGTAATAAACTGCACCGTGAATGTATCAATAAATCTTAATTCAGCACCTAATTCGCGAAAGCACTACTTAGCAATGAATAGCTCTATGATTACTAACACCACAGCGTTATTGAGCTAAGTGCTATCGCCTTCCTCTAACAAGGTAGTGCTTCTCTAAATACATATAATTGCCTTCAAATAATTGTATTTGCCGTGTCTGTTTCCTTGCTGAATGCCTGACTATTTCACAATATTAATCTATCTCCTTGCAGTTAGAGCTCCTTCCCCTAGTTAAATTCTATACATGAGCTTATGCAATATTATGAACATTTTAATGAATTTTTTCTACTCCTTTATTAGTAAATTGCTCATTAAGCACTGTTTACTTGATTAGTAAATTCGTTGTTACAAACAGTGTTACGTAATGATAATGACTAACACGTAATTTTTTTTATTACGTTACAGTTAGCTTCTGTTGTTTGTACGAAGCGGTGTCTGCAGCCGCCTAATTTTTAAGATGGTGTGACAGATAGTTTGACAGTTAATAAAATATTTCTTTTTCGTTTAACGAAATGAGTGTGATCGTAGAAAAAGTATAGTACGCAACTCGAGCTATAGAGCAATTACACGCTCGTGGAATTACACACGCGCCGCTACGCGGCTTGTGCGTAACTTTTCCAACTCGCGTGTAATATGCTTCCTACAGCTCTCGTTGTGTAATATACTATTAATATACTCAGATGGTTTAAAGCTCACAATTTAGCTCTGTATGCAGTGAGAAATATTGAACAAAGTCAATTAAAGCACAGAGTTGAAATTTTTTATTTAATTGCAATCTGAACAGTAGTTGAGGTTATTAAATGCATTGGAAATGAGATGCAAGAAGCATAATTAGAGGGATAAAAGCAAGAATAAGCAAAGCAGATTTCAGAGGGATTGAATTTGAGTTTGAGTAAAAAAATTATTTAAGATGGCTAATATAAACTAAGTAATATAATAGGTATGGGCATAATTAAAGCTGGACCAAATGAAATTAAATAATACAAAAGGTTGGTTATGTGCATAATGAATGATCGTACAGTTAGTAATAAACGGATAGGCCAGTGAAAAGCAAGCAATCTGAAAGGTAGATGGAAATCAAAGCAAGATAAGATAAGATTTGCAATGAGCAATAGAGAACAACAGCAACTGAATTGAAGAAAATCCAATGACGAGCAGTGTTGATAAAAACGTTTATGTGACGAGAAAGAACAATTTTTAGGTATAAGAAATAAAGACAATTTTAGATTTAAGAAACATGTTATAAAATGTTATTCCTTGATGTAAAATTCTAACTAAAACTAATTTTCTTTCAACAAATTCAGATCGCGGTTACTAAGCAACGCGATGCTGTTTTGTCAAAAAATAAGAAATAATTGCTGTAAATTG
This sequence comes from Agriotes lineatus, assembly GCA_940337035.1. Taxonomy (NCBI): domain Eukaryota; kingdom Metazoa; phylum Arthropoda; class Insecta; order Coleoptera; family Elateridae; genus Agriotes; species Agriotes lineatus. The sequence goes on along the minus strand of OW679195.1, from coordinate 30,266,863 downwards.
ACAAGTTTGGGCAAAATTGTGCACCAGCAAATTTAATGTTTTTATATAATAAAAAGTCCAAATCCAAAAAGTTTACCATTATATTATACAAGTTGCCAGGGATCTGTGGTAGTGTTTGCATAACGTTCTACAACATAAAATTATAAATTTACCAAACCAACTTCGGCTGAACAACGGAAGCGGACACCTGAGAATTGCGACCTTAGATATCGTGCCATTTGAGCTGCAGAAAACAGGAATTTCCATTCCAACAGGCCAGGGAGTTGTGTACGAGTATCCTGAAATAACATTTTCTGCTAGGGAAGCGACTTCAATCGAGTTAGGACCTCAGCGTCACCTTGCACCAGCTCTGAAGCGAAAATTGGCCAGATTTGAAAGGTAGGACCTGACATGTTTTAAGTGTTTGGGAGCTGGGACAGCTAGTATCTCCAAGAATACACTTTGTGGAGGAGAGTCATTGTGTCTCCAAGCATCCAGATTCGTCTCAGTTTGAATAAATTGCGTGGTATCAGTAGAAATTGCGGTTTTGTCAGAATTTGAAGCCATTGTAGGAAGCCAAGAACAAAAGACAACGAGCGTCGTTTGACGTCATACCTGAAAGAAAATCGAATTAGTTGTTGCTAGGCGAGAGTTTTGCTTCAATTTGCCTGACGTCTCCTAGCATAATTTCACTTTTGAATCTTAAAATACACGCTATACGCACTAACGACTTTCTGTAGTAAATGTCAAGTTTGTGAGGTTATGAGTAACCGAATGTAGTAGAGCAGTGGTACTAAAATAAATTGCGTATATGAGCTACGCCGAGTCAAATATTCTAAACAAAATTTTAAATAAAATTCAGATTTGAACCCAACCTGAGAGAGTAGTTTTGTGTTCTTGTCGGAGCTAGCCCAGAATATTATTGCAATTCGATAAAATATAGAAAGGGGCAATTAACCATTTTATTAAAGTACAATGTACAATGTTAACTCGTCTGAAAAAATACACGGAAGTAAATAACTTACTACCGCAGCTTCAGTGCGGATTTAAACCATTCCACTCAATAACTCATCAAATCTTGAAATTAACTGAAAGACTAGAAGAGAGGTTTGAAAGCAAAAAACATACACTCATAGCTTTTATCGATGTAGAGCAAATTTTTGATAGAATCTGGACTAAAGGCCTTATTTACAAAATGAACAAGATAAATATACCTACTTACTTTTCAAAAGCAATTGAGTCATTTGTTAACTAACAGGACTTTCCAAGTACGAGTAAACTCATATACGTCTTCAATTTACCATGTACAAGCGGCGTGCCTCAAGGCTCAATATTGGGACCTACCCTATTCAACGTGTTTATGAGCGATATCCCTGAAACTCCCGAAGCTGATCTAGCTATGTACGCAGACGACACGGCAATTCTCTCACAAGATCACGACATCCAAAGGGCAGCCAGGAAACTTCAACATAGTGTCGACAAAGTAAATCAATGGTTCACCAAATGGCGCATAAATATTTTTACCCTCCGCCGACCTCAAGACCCGCCTAGCATAGTCATTAACGGCACTCCGATACAGTGGAATCCTAAGCACAACGCCATCAGGTACCTCGGTATATACTTGGATAGACGGTTAACCTGGGACTTGCACATAAACAGCAAGCTATCAGAATCATACACAAGACTTGGCATGTTATATCCAATTATAAACAGGAAATCCTCTCTTAAGATAACATGTGGCTCTCTAATTTACATCTCCATAATAAGGCCAATCTTAACATATGGTTGTAGTGTGTGGATCTCAACCTCCAAGCCTAACATAAACAAGCTCCAGGTACTACAAAATAAAATACTCCGCATCATAACTAATGCTGAATGGTATACTAGAAACAATCAACTGTATAGGGAAACTGGTATTCCCGAAAGTCAAGAAGATGTTATTAAACTGACTAAATCCTTTTATAATAATATTACCCTCTGTGAAGGTGAGGTACATTACAGTCTAGGAAAACGCTCGATTCACACTAGACTGAAAAGGAAGTTACCAATAGGTATAATAGACAGTGATACTCAATGATCAATCAACAAACTCAACCTGACACACTAACAAACGCTCTTGTGACCAAAATAAGTATAATCCGGCATATTTTATATTATTGAAAAACCTATGTAAATTAGCGAATAGTGATGTAACGTACAAAAATGTTAATATTATCCTTACCATGTATAGCACTCTGTGCTGGTCAGGTAATAAAGTGAGAAAAAAACGCTTTATCTCTGGTGATGTCATTACTGATGTACATAGTTCTGATTATTAGAGGAAGAAATCTCTTGCCCGATTGCATTAATGCATAAATACATAGTTCCGCCCTCTTCTACCTTCCAATATAGAGTTTTTGTCAAACGGCGAACTTAAGGGTTGGGGCCAATATTGCGACGAGGGGTCGATTGTCGTTTTTATAATTCGCTCCGATTTCAGACTGCCATCACCACTCACCAATCTGGACATCACGGGTCGTTATGGAACTAGAATCGGATGATCGGGTTTATCCTCACGAAGTTTGTTGACATCGCATTGAACATGCTAATAGACTAATTAGATCTGTCTTAGTGCCTTGGGTTAAGCGCCGAGCTATGGCTATTATACGCGCCGTAAGGGCCTGGTTGTTAGGAGAATAGCTTTGGTCTTTTCAGGAGCCTAATATCGTGCTTTCATACTCTATCGGAGGGCCTTCGGTGTGGTTTATCTTCCAGGATAGTCTTTAAGAACAATTGGCATCTGTTGAAATTTGCGTGGCCTAAGGTCAAGGTACCAAATGTGACTGGAGTTAGCTTCCTGCAAATTTGAACGTACTAAATACGTTTTTAAATTAATGTGGGAGCTGGTAACGTCTGACACAACAAAGAAGCTGACCTGCGGTTAAATAATTAACGGTGGTAGCAAAAGACCGCAGATCAACCTGCTTGCTGCGCTTACTACACGGCACATACCAGAATTTCCCGACACTTACCGCGTAGGCCGAACTAGCTCAATTTCGGCGGCCTTAGATCGTAGATTCTTATCAACTGTACAACCCTGAAAATGCTTAAAAAAAAATGGGCGACAGGAATCATAAGATGATTCCAAAAATAATCAACCAACTATTGTTTAATAATAATAATAATCATCATCATCAGCCTTGGTCTATCCACTGTTGGATAAAGGCCTCTTCAAGTTTTCTCCATGTGTCTCTATTTTGGGCAGTTTGAATCCAGTTTTTTCCTGCTATTTGTTTAATGTCGTCTTTCCATCTTTTTTGTAGTCTTCCTCTACTCCGCTTTGTAAGTCTTGGTCTAGATCCAATGATTTTGGTGTCCTATCGAGCTACTTGACCAGCCAACCGCCATTTCATTTTAAATATTCGTTGGTTTATGTCCGTCACCTTTGTTCTTCGTTTAATTTGTTCATGATTTATTTTTAAATAAAGAAAATAAAAAATAAATAAATCTGTTTAACAAGGTTTATTAAATATTTAAAAAAAATTAAAACGATGGTGGTCAAAAGTAATGCAGTATAAATATTGAAATCAATGTCGTAGTCAACAAAGGTAAGTTATGTAATTTGTAGTGTATTCAAAAATTTGCTAAAATACACGCCAGCTAAATGAAGGTGGCCACACGCATTAATACAAATAACCCCTTTGGTGAATCGTTAAATTAACTGTAATTGCAATAGAAATCGAGTGATATGCATATCGCTGTCATTTAAAAGAACCTTTCTGTCTTGGCTGTTGAAGACAAAAAACGTGGGTGCTCCTTTCACAAGAGGTATAGGATACATATAAAAATCAGTAGCTTTAAATGCTAAATTTAATTAACTGTACAGATTTAATGAGCTATTAGATTTGCAATACATTGAATTCATGGTATAACCAGCCCGTGTCACTGTCCACAATTAAACGAAATCACTAACCTTCGGAGCCCAATAATTCCTAGGGACCGCGCTGTCAAAGGGCCGCTACTGCAGATTATTCAGCTGAATCAACGCCTAACGCGATGTAACGGCTTGCCAGGGAAATCTGACAAAAAGGTCGAACGTTTTGCTCCTGGCAGCATCGACGCTGAAGGCAGATAATGTTCTTTACTGGGACAGGACACTAGCCTCCAGGTCCAAAATTATCGGATAAGAGCTGATTTTAAAACCATCGAGTGAAACTGTCGGTTAAGAGCTAAAAAAATGCAATTAATAGGAGAATAGCAAACAGAAAAACGCCATTCTACCTAATTATAGTCAGCCTTTGGGATTAAATTCTTTTAAAATTGGTTGAACGCACCCTTGACTAATAAAATCATCAAACCTCAGCCGCGCCAAACGCTTCGGCCGGGGCGAAAAGGACGAGTGCCCGGGCCCCAAACTTTCGGTTCAAAAAGAAAACTCGCATTCCAACGGCCAGCGATAACAAATAGAGCGGGTCAAAAGGGCATCGTGCGAACGATAGGAACTCAATACAGGTACAAAATGCGCTGGTTTGGAAAATTTAAGAATTAGAAATGCAATGGATTATAATTCAAATAAAAATATACAGGTTAGGCCTGAAATAATTTGGTAAATGGCGAAACAATTAAGCGGAGCCAAAAAATTGTTTCACATCATAACTGTATAGTATTTTTGCCATTGCATTTTTTCTGGTGTCGTTATAGCGAGATTGGGGTTCTTACAGAGTTATATAATCCTGGTTATTTAGTGTTAATGCTTTCGCATGGTGGCATTATTTTTACATATATTTCCTGCCAGACGACCAAATTGAGACTTGCAGCCAATGTTCGACAATGAGTCGATCGTCTTTTCCATAGCTCGCCGCCATCGTGGACTGCCAGCGGCGGCCGTCAATCTATACATAACAGGTTGTGTTCCACGTTTTTGTTTTCGAGTCTAGAATAGAATGGACGTGTTATTGTCACAGGTACTTTTAAGTAATACTTAACATGCTAATAGGGTAATCAGATATTTTTGAGCACCCGAACAATTTTTTGTCAAAGGTTTGTGAAATATACGTTAACGTTGACTCTATTATATGCAAGCAACCCGCAACCTTATACTGCTATTTTACCGTTAGTTTATTTTTGCTTATATACTTTGGCGGATGGCCACCTGTACACAATAGGTTATGTTACGAGCTTTGTTGCGCCAAGTTTGTACTTACATTTTCTAACTAAATATCATATATCGTATTAGTATGTATAGTTACCTTGGTTAACGTACAGTACTCATGGGGCACACTTATCTGAGAACGCACTTTTAACATCTTTTTTACATATGGCACTTGAGGCAGGAGAGTTAATTAATATGAAAAAACGAATGGCCGAGCAAGCAACATATTTAAGTATCAGGGGGGCGACCCAAGTTCGATTTCGGGTGTCTACATAGGAATTTTTAAATATCGTACGATTTCCGGCTGACACCTGTAAAGTAAAGTTCACAGAACCCACGATTTCGTAGTTAAAACAAGTTACTGGCCTATTATGGTAGTAGAAGAATTAGTTAGTACGGTTATTTAGTCTTATATCATTGAGTATTACATTGTTAACTCTTTTGTGGCATAATTATTTGTTGCGTGTAGCCAAGCATAAAACGTGTCACTTATACTGCCGAATAATTAAAGTCGTTCTTAAATAAGTGTACAACGACTACTTGACTGATGTCATCGCTATGGTTATAATGTGTATTGTCATCAACTTAGAGCTGGTTTTTTGGCGTAATAAGAAGCAGTAAGTAAAACTGATATCTGTGATTAGACGATAATAGTGATTGTGAAGTTTCATTCATATTTTTGAATGCCATTTAATTGAATCAGAGACTGACGTACATAACCTTTATCAATCATGCGGTGTACATTCCGCAATTATGCAACTAATGCCGATGTATCTATCGTTCTCTCTCTCTCTCTCTCGCTCTCTGCCTCACTCTCATTACTTATACCAATCAGGTTAATAGCACTAGTGCCGATCCCTCCGTTTTACTGCCAATAAAAGCCATGGACAAACCCCAACTGCCAAAATTATCCTTCAGGATACAGACTTCGGACAGAGCGAATAAATTCCCATCCAGTTGTCTATGTTTACGTAGACAGAACGCATAAATTCGTTGATTGGACTTGAAATCGGTTTCCAAAAACATGCCAGCTAAATCTGAACGGCGATAAATTAGTCGGATAATGCAGCAGTAATTCAGTTAGCCGATTGCACGTCCATCGCTCGGCGCGCATCAATCTGGATTAACTTCACACCTATACTGAGTTCAACTGGAATACTGATTTCGTCCTTAATCTAGCGTCTTTTTCCAGGCAGGCGGCCGGAGAGAGACGCTCGCTGCCATAAATTTTTCACTTACAGATGCCCGCCGAATCCGTGTAATGTATTCCTCCAACATGCGAAATTACGGGATATTTCATTAAACATAAGGCCCGCTTGCAACAGAGAGATTAGCGCCGATCGAGCGGGCCATGTATTGTGTATTTAATGCGAATTTTCGTTAACTTGACCAGAACATGGAGTGATCAAATGCAATTTTCCGCCCTATTTATTTTACTTGTAACATCCGCGCTCCGAGTCCTTCCGGATAATCGGGAAACTCATCTTGTATTTGCTGAATTTATCTGCTACACTGCAGTAATGCCTGTCTAATATATTCCAGGAGTCTTCTGATCTATGCGGCAGTTTCTTTGGTGCTTATTCATTTTATGCATCTCAGTGCATCTGGAATATACGTTAACGATGCTTGCTTCTTTGTCAGAATTTGAAGCCGCATTAGCCATAGAAATTTATCGTAAAGATCCGGGAATATAAAAATTAATGATTGATGTAATAGATTTGTATCAGTAGCGCATTAAGTTCAATTTTACTAGAATTTGCATATGGTATTACTCGTCGAATTATTACATAAGACAAATAAATAACATTAGTGTATTTGTGTATTTGGGTAAGTAAATAACCTGGCGTAATATTAAAATATTTACTTAAATTACTTAAAGTTGGCTATATTTATGTACAGTAATTTATGTTAGTGTTAAAGGTCAGTAAAATACCTCTGACCTGCATACACTCGCAGGCTACTGCTGTCAAAACGCCATAAGTCCTTCTAGGGTACGTTTGCTTTCACGTGCAAGAGTTCATGTTCGATTTTTGTATGCTTAATGGTTATATTTAGCAACTGTTTCCGATGTCGGTTTTAGTTATATTGTCGAGTATTTGTTAGGAAATTCCACCTCGACTAGTATTCTAGAGCTTGCTTATTCATTCCAACGTAAATACATACACTTCGCGGTTTAGCCAATTTCTTAAGAATTTCGAGTGTTATTTGTTGTTTTAAGCAGAACTTTATATGTTAATGTAATCATATAAACTTCAGATTGCAAATAATAAGCAATTCAAAAGTTAACATTACAGTTTTCGAGATATAATAAACGATTATCTCATGTGCCCTCCAGAATTTTGTTTAATATTATACTTTGGCGAAATATCGTTTCAGAAGTAAATATGCTTGGAATTATCTTTAAAAAAACAATACATTTTACATTCCCGGGAATATGCTCTGTTACCCATTTTCTTATTCTTTTCGTTTAGTAGGTCTTTTATACCCTAAGGTGTCAGATAATAATAATAATAATTATTATTATTATTATTATTTATTTAGTTTCCACAGATACAGACATACTGATACCATTTTTAAATCGTAAATTTATATGATGCACGTCGCTTCTAAATGATATTTTATTGAATAAATAAGGAGGAAATTTTTCAGTAATTATTTTATGATATCGACAAGCAGCACGCAATATTCTTCTGTTGTCCATATTAAGCCATGACAATTCCGACAGCTTATGAGACACGTGGTCATATTTTCTGATACCATAGATCAAACGTATACGTGAGTTCTGAACTCGTTGTATTCTTAAGGAAGTTTCCTTGGTAATGCAAGATCCATAAATTTATGAGCAATAATTAAAATGAGATAGTACTAGAGCATCGCAGAGCTGAGCTTTAATTTTATATGAAATGTAATGCCTATGGGGGTAGATTAATTTCAGATTAACATAAGCTTTTTTAATACAATTTGTTACTTGGTTGTTATATTTAAAACTACTATCTATAACAAGACCAAGATTTTTTTATTCATCTTTAACAGGGATTAGTTTATTATCAGTATTTAACCTTACTAGAGGCTTCAGATTTTCCGCTCTTTGTTTATTACCAAACTACAGATTTCAGAGGATTAATTATCAAACAGTGATCCAATGATAGGGCTGAAATTGCATTTAAATCGGCTTGAATTTCACTTAAGGCCTGCTGACCATTATCGTACTCAAAAGAGTGGTACAACTGCGTATCATCAGCGCACATATGCATATAACAAGTTTTTACAACTTTAAAAAATGAGTGCGTGTTTATAGTAAAGAGTAAGGGGGCAAGAATGGACCCTTGTGGCACATCAGTAGGTACTAATCTGTACGCTGACGATTCATATGGCAATTTCACACTCTGTAACCTGTTAGAAAAATAACTTTGAATAAAGGCGACCGCAGTATGATAAAGACCTATGTATTGCTATGGTATATAGGGGTCTATATACTACCTTAAATACGTCTATTTATTTAGATAAATGCTAAAGGAAAAGTTAAATACAGTCATTAGATTGAATTAATCAAATTGAGAAAATTTTAAAAATAACTGCTTATTTAATTGAAAGATATGGATGGAATTAAAGGTTGAAAGTAAATTTAAAAAGAAAGGTATCGCATTTGAGTACTATTTGATGGTGGTAAAAGGAGATAATACTAAATACAAGTTAATGTTGCATATGACAAGATAAAATCCTATTGTAAGAAATTATGCAGTAGGTAACATTCAGATTAATATAATGTGTAGCAGGCAGAAATAACGGTAGTTTAGCATAGAAATAAAAATTTTGTTTGATTATTGAAAAATAGCAGATTGAAAAACAACCTGTAATTTGGATAGTTTTGGTAAAAATAAATTAGAAATTTGGCCCTATTTATTTTATTTGTGTGCTGGTTATATAAAAGGGTTGATAATATTAATGAGAATAATGCAAGAGAATTTTGAATATGGTATAACTACATAATAACAATTACAAGAAGCAAGAAAAATAGGAATTGGATATAATTGAATGGATTTTGTATTACAAGTCATAAATATTTACATTAAGTAGAGGAATGCAATTTGGTGGAGTTTTCGTGACTTCGCTTGGGGAAGTAAGGACCATTTGGACAAGGACCAATTGACAGGGACCAGTTGACTTGCTTTGACGAGGGAGCTGTTTGAGGTTATGATTTCTGCTGGATGCTGACAACGTGTCAACAAGGTTACTTTACAATCATATGTGGAAGTATGCTTACCATGGAGAAGTTGGACAGAGGGAAGTTGTAGGAGTGACAGTTGTACAGGGGCTAGAAGAGGAACAGGTATCTGCCAGCATCTTGGGGTGTTGCAGGTTGGAGGCGGTTTGTTAGTGATCAGTGCATTGTGGCTGAGGTGTGAAGGAGTTCAGAAAGCAGGACAGAATCATGCCAAGGTAATTTTGAGTTGGTCTACAAAGCAATGAATCCGGGTGGGTGCATAATAAGTTGAATTGAGGTAATCTGAAATAAGAGACAATTAAAAAGGTTTATTAAAACATAATTGAATACTTATCATAAACATTATTGAGTCAGATAACATTGTAAAGGATTTTATTTTGTCATCTTGAATAGAAAGTGTCATTGATCACGATTTGAAATTGTAGTTGACAGCAAGTGTCATTAATTAATTTCAGTTCATATAAAAAATAAAATAGCAGCTATCAAGTAACTAGATTGGCGGACCACCCTGAAAGAGTTCTCAAAAAGCTTAAATACTATTTAATTTCGTTCATAGAAAACTTACCAACTAAATATAAAGAGAGTGAAATTAGCATAACAGTATTTTAAAATAGCCAGTAAAATATCATGATTAATGGTATCAAAAGCTTTGCTAAAATCTAGTGTTAAAACCGATATTTTATTTTGATCACCAGATTTCATTAAGTCGTCAGTGACGCTCAATAAAGCAGTAGCACAGCTATAACCAGCTCTAAAACCAGATTGATTTATAGGTAAGACATTACGTTCATTTAGATAAGATCGTAGCTGTGAATTTATTACTTTTTCTAAGAGTTTTGAAAAGGCAGGGAGAATACTAATTGGTCGCAGGTCTTTGTATTCATTTGGAGCAGATATCTTTGGAATAGGTACAACCACAGCTTGTTTCCACACATTTTGAAACATGTTAGAAGATAAACAACAATTCATTATGTGCGTTATGTAAGGTAAAATCATTGGACAACACAGTTTTATAATGTTGATGCTTATTCCATCCCAGCCACAAGCGTTACTTTTTATTTCGCTTAGAAACTTCCCAATTGTATGGGTGTCTACCGCAAGAAATTTAAAATTAAAATGGTGCTGTTTGTCTTTATAGTAAAGTGGGTAGTTATGGTGTTCGTTAGAAATTACACACACGAATAACTATACCACTGTTAATATTCTTTATTTAACGCAACGGATTACAGACATAAAATTAAATGTGCGGATTTGCTACTATACTATTACACGTGTGGATCGAATAGGTCTTGTTAATCAGCATACATGTGAGCGTTTGTGGATCTGACACTTGGCTCGTGGAAACACTCAAACTAAATGTTCCACTAAGTATGAGATTAATATTAAACGCATTGAGGATCTGACTCTTTGCGTGTCTGTTTAACCAAAGTGGTGTAACAGGCGAAGACCTGATGTGCAATGATCCCTTAAGCTCCTCGCTTCCGTATATATACAATTTTCATACAATTACATAAGATTTCCTATTCTAGTCACAACAACGGCATTGTATCTATTGGACGAAGGGTCGACACACTTTCACTAGCGCGCACAAGGGTTTGAGGTTTATGATGCACCCACTGGACATTCACTCTCGATTTTTGAAGCTGCAGATTTACTGCCGTATTGTTCGTCCACTTTCGCGTCTTATTTAGAAAAGTGTTCGTCAGATTTGAGAATTCCTTTTCGCTTTGTTTGCAGGAACTCGTGGACGTTTAGAAAGGGTCTCTCTTTTGTATTCCGCCGTACAAATCACATTTTGATATCAGGCGTTTTTACCCCTTTTACTCGAAAGTTTTCAAATGGCACTTAAGCTAACTGCTCGCACTTCGAGAATTTTTATTGCACGCACTGTTTAATTTTATGGGCGAGTTTCCTCTTCTTGGCAACGATCTTTTATGATTTATTGCTCAGCTACAATAGTAATTGCAGATTTCTGCGTAGTCACCATTAACGCTAGGTATATTATACAGAAAATAATTATTAATTTCATCTGGCTTTTGAAGATGAGAAGGTAAATCGCCGTTTTTGTTATCAGCCACGATGCTTATTTTTTTTTAGTTCATTCCACATTTCTTTGGGTTTATCGGTATTTAGTTTATATTCCAGATAAGCTTTCTTTTCCAGTTTGATAGTTTTAGTGGGAAGGTTGCGTAGGGATTTATAATAATCCCAATGAGCACACAGTTGTGTTCGTTTAAATTTATTGTAAGCTTTATCTCTGAGTTTCATTAAATATTTAGTATTATCAGACAACCACGGTATTTTTTTAAATTAAATTTTACAGTTTTAATAGGGGCATGTTTATTAATGATGTGTAAGATATTGTCATTAAAAATTAATCCATTTTAAAATTTTTGAAACTTCTTATTGTTTTAAAGAAGGAAATATTTTAAACATTTTTAAGAGACAGGTTGCAGTAGATAGTTTCATGATCGGCGAAAGAAGGCTCGCTAATGCCTGATTCCACTACGATATCCACGTCCGAAGATGATCCAAGAGTGATAATCCAAGCCGAGTTGGTTTAGTTATTATCTGTGTAAGACCCAAAAGCGCAAGCATATCCTTATAATATATGGTATCAGGTGAATTAGGTTCAGTTAAATTTATATTTAGATCACCAAGACATACAAGTTTATCAGATACAAAAGACAATTGCGTGCTTACCTGTTCAAACTCATCACAAAATACTTTATAATTCTTTTTTTTTTGTTTATGAATCAATGCATTTGAACAATCTGTCCAAACTGGACAATAAGTTCTAAGTATGTGAGATATACAAATGACTTAATATATTTACAATATATTATATTTGCAAGTGACTTGTAGGAAACACTCCCTTGAGTGTTCACCTTCTTAGCTTCCAGCTACGTTAATAACATATGCTGTTTACATGTTTATAGCCTAGACACTAGTTAGTTATACAGTCTCTCAGGTAGATCTGAAGGTTTAAAACGTTTTAATCGTCTTAACTCATCTGTTGTGTCCATAAGTTTATCTACCAATTTATTCGGATGCACTTTCAGTCTATCACTGTACTTAACACTTTTGTTTTGAATTTCTTCTTGCACGGTAGGTATACTTAAGTCTTTATGTATCACAGTATTGGGAACATACCATGGTGCATTCACTATTGTTCTTAAAGTTTTACTTTGGAACCTTTGAATAATTGCAATATTGCTTTTGCTTGCAGATCCCTAGAGCTGGGCCCCATAACTCCAAATTGACTTTATAATTACTTTATATATAAGTAATTTATTTTCTGTTGTTAGTTGTGAGTGCTTGCCTATCATCCAATATATTATCTGTCTTGAGGCCCAGCTGTTTCCTCTTAGTAAAAATGTGTTTTTGCCAAGTCATTCTTCGATCTAAGTGTACTACTACATATTTTGCCCTTTCTGCGTGTTGTAGTTGTTTACCATTTAACGTAATGGAAGGGCACTTTTCTCTTTTCGTAGTAAACGTCACTTGCACTGATTTATCTTCGTTTGCTTTCATTTTCCACTTTTTTACCCATATTTGTATTTTGTCTATAGTACGCTGTAGGTTTTTAGTGGCAATTTCAGGTCTGGGGTGAGAGCATAGTAGAACGGTATCGTCAGCAAATGTAGCGGTTGGAATTAGTTTAGATTCTGGTAAGTCTGCTGTATATAGTAAATACAGAACCGGTCCAAGAACGCTATTTTGTGGAACCCCAGATGCTATAGGGTGTAGATCTGTTAATATATCTTGTTGTTTTACTAAGTAGTGTCTTTCGGTAAGGTAGGACTTGATTAGTTCATAAAGAGGGGGTGGGAGGTATTTCTTAATTTTGTAATGTAGCCCTTCATGCCAGACCTTGTCAAATGCCTGGTTGATGTCGAGAAAGACGGCGCAGCAATACCATTTTCGTTCGAGAGCATTGTTAATTTTTTTGACTACTCTATGAATTTGCTCAACCATACAGTTATGATTTCGGAATCCAAACTGATGGTCTGGTATTAGCTGGTTTTCCTCAATCACCAGTTTTAACCTTTTTAATATTATTTTTTCAAAGACTTTTGAGATAATTGGGAGCAGACTTATCGGGCGATAGGATGTTACTTCTCCTGCGTTCTTACCAGGCTTGGAGATCATTATTATTTGTGCTATTTTCCAGCACATTGGGTAATATCCTAATCTCAGTGAGGCGTTGAATATGAACAGTAGAAATTTAACTCCTTTGTTTGGTAATTCATCTAGAATTTTTCCTGTAATTAAGTCAAACCCTGGAGCCTTTTTGGGATTAGTTTCCTGATTGATAATGTTTTCAACTTCTGCATATGTGGTTTTCTTAATGGGCGCATGCATCTGAAAGGGAGCTTTGAGGAAGTTTTTAACTGCGTCGTGATCTTCTTGGGATGTCCCTGTATCACATAGTTTGAACACTTTTGTAAGATGTTCTACAAATACTGCAGCCTTTTGTTCATTAGTTTTAGCCCAACTGCCATTTATTCTCCTAATTGGTGGAATATGTTGTCTTGGTCTTTTTATTTTCCTTGTAGCTTTCCACTGCGAATAGTCAGTTGCTTCCGTTGCTGATAGTCCTGATAGATATTCTTGAATAGCTTCAGTCTTCAACTCCGATAGCAACTTTTTCAGGTTCTTGGTAGCTTTATTGAATTTTCTTTTATCCTCAATGTGTCTAGTTATTTGCCAACGTTTCCTTAATTTCCGCTTTTCCGCTATTTTTTGTTTAACTATAATGGGACAGTATTCTTTATTTTGTTTATTTCCCTGAGTTTGAATGGCTGCCCAAGCTGCAGTTTGGATGACTTTGGTTATTTTGCCAAGTGCTACATCTACGTCCTCTGGGGTTTTGAGTGGAATTTATATATCGAGTGAATCATCTATTTTTTCTTTTTCGTTATTTTTTGTTTAACTATAATGGGACAGTATTCTTTATTTTGTTTATTTCCCTGAGTTTGAATGGCTGCCCAAGCTGCAGTTTGGATGACTTTGGTTATTTTGTCAACTGCTACATCTACGTCCTCTGGGGTTTTGAGTGGAATTTATATATCGAGTGACTCATCTATTTTTTCTTTGAATAGTTGCCAATCAGTTCTGTTGGTGCAGAGAACTGGCTGCTTTGGTAGATACTGAATGTCTGAGAACATCGTGATAATGACTGGAGAATGATCCGAAGAGAGGTCTAAGCTGGATTCGATTTTGGCTTTTCTGTTGTTTATCCCCTTCGTGATACAGAAATCTAAGAGATCCGGTATTTTATTAGGATGCGTGGGCCAGTATGTTGGCTGCCCTGTTGATAGATAACCCAAGTTATACTGTTTCATAGTTTGGAGTAGCTCTCTGCCCTTGGTTGTTGTCAGTCTTGAACCCCAGTATGTGTTTTTAGAGATATAGTCCCCACCTGCTATGAACCTGTTGCCTAAGGTTTTAAAGAACTGTCCGTAGTCGTCTTTTTTATTCTTATGTTTTGGTGGGCAGTATACTGCTGACAATGTTAGGGTGTTGATATTTTCTGTTATTTTGATTGTAGTCGCTTGCAAGTATTCTTGTTGGACTTTGTCGAGTTCGTGGTGTTTGATGTTATTTCTAACTAGAATCGCTGTTCCCCCATGTGCTGTTTCATGAGGATGGTCTGTATTGTACATTGTATAGTTGTGAATCTTTATGTGATTTTTATTAGTAAAACGCGTTTCTGAAATTAACATAATATCAATATCATTGTTTTGTAGGAAGGTTTGTACTTCACAGCTGTGTTGACTGAGACCGTTGGCGTTCCACACTACTATTTTCAGTATTTGCCCCACTAAGCTACTTTATTGACCAGTGTGGTGATGAGGTTCATTGCCGTCCCCATCTGTATAATCAGGTTTTTCATCATGACTTTCAATTCTGTTATTCGTTTGGTTGCTCTTGAATTTCAGTTCTGATTTGGTTGGGATTATTATTGTTTTGTGTTGATATAACATTTTGTCCTGTTGTTTGAGCTTAGGTTAATCCACGTTGTACGTTTGATGTATATGTTTTTTGTCTAAGTCTAGCATATATTTTTTGTTGTACTTGTTTATATACAGAGCATCCTCTGTATTTTGCAGGATAGTTTTCATGACAGTTCGCACATTTTACATCCGTATCTCTTGTATTTCTGGGGCAGTCCTTGGTGAAATGATTTTCGATACATTTGACAGAGCGCGGATCTTTTAAGCAGAAGTTCTTTGTGTGTCCGAAACCCTGACATCTTATACATTGCGGAACGTCTCTGCTAGGGTGAGGTGCCTCGAACTGTACGACTGTGTTCATTAGCAGTTTAATTTTGTATATGTCTTTATTGTTATTGTTTTGTTTTAAGTCGACAAAACACATCGGTAATTCTTTTTTTGTTTTCTTAATATTCCATATATTGGTTGCTTCCTGTCTCATACTTTGCAGACTTTGCTTTATTATTTCAGTTTCTGTTGAATGATGAATATTTTTTAAGACTACTTGAAAGGCTTTATCTTTTTTTGGTTTATACGTGTGACATTGTGTGTTAATTTCTTTTAAAGCTTTTATAACTGTATTATAAGTTACCCCTTCCAAAGGTTGTATTTTTACTTGTTGGTTGATTAATGCTTTGGGTACATATTTTTCTTTTGCAATACTTTCTAGCAGAGTTATTAATGGTTTGATAGTTTCAACACTGGCTACGAATATTGGTGATGGTTTTGGTTCCTTGTCTTTCTCGACAATTTCTTCAACATCTTGCATTTCATTTTCTTGCACGTTTTCATTTCTTAAGGTAGAAAACCGGTTACTGGTTGTAATGTCCTTTCCCAGCCAATAATCATTAGTTTTCGTTAGCTTTTGTGTATCCAATAATTCTGGACTTCGCATTCTTTTGTTATGCTGTACTATTTGCCATTCATTCTCATTGTGTGTTAGATGTAGTGGTGGTATCCCTAAGTTAGGTGTGGTTTGACCGAAGTATGTTAGTTGTTGTTGCTGAGGTAATGGTGGGAAATTTTGTTGTGAATAGTAGGGCATGTTTGATACTTGCGTGTATTGTGTAGCTGCATTTTGATCATAATATAAGTTATTGTTTGACTGACCTGGTTGGATGCAGACGATGTTGCGGTTATAAGGAGTGTTAGCCATTTCGGCCAAACACCCTGTAAATTTTACTTTATACCATGCACTGCTGTACACGTAATATTATATTTTTAGGTTTAAATTTATATATTTAAATATTAAATGTTCAAATATCACAAGCGTGTTATCACACAGACACCTGGTTTATCAAATCGCAGAGTACACGACTTTACGCTTCTAATCCCAAGACATACAAGTTTATCAGATACAAAAGACAATTGCGTGCTTACCTGTTCAAACTCATCACAAAATACTTTGTAATTCTGACTAGGAGGTTTGTATACTACACCAACAGCATTCATTTTTACAGTTAACCATATTTGTTCTAAATACGCTGTAATTTTCAGTAATAGAGTAATTAAGATGATTTTTTATGTAGATACATACACCACCACCCCTTTCAACACGATCACGCCTTATAAGACTGTAACCATAAATATTAATGACGTTACTACTTACCTCAGTATTCAACCAAGTTTCGCTAACAGCCAACAAGTCATAATTAGTTTCACAAAGAAAATCTTTAAGAATATGGAGTTTAGAGATTATAGATCGAATATTAATATGTGCCAATCGTAAAGGTTCACCACTCATTAAATTAAATCTGCAAATAGAAAAGAAAAACAATAATACCTTCAATAATTCAACTTTTAACTAAAAATACAAATAAAATAAGATATGGTTTGTTGTTAAACAAGAATGCGCTATCTATACATATGCGCGCTAGCTGCATTAAGAGATACTAGATAAGCAGTTTATTTAAATCACAGTAAGTGCTTATGACATGAACATTGTCCTTTATTTTAACAAATATGTTTCCTTTACAGTGGGTGGTTAAGGTGTTCGTTAGAAATTACACACACGAATAACTACACCACTTTTAATATTCTTTATTTAACGCAACGGATTACAGACATAAAATTAAATGTGCGGATTTGCTACTCTACTATTACAAGTGTGGATCGAATAGGTCTTGTTAATCAGCATACATGTGAGCGTTTGTGGATCTGACACTTAGCTCCTGAAACATCCAAAGAGAATGCTTTAGGAAGTATGAGATTAATTTTAAACGCATTGAGGAATTGACTCTTTGCGTGTCTGTTTAACCAAAGTGATTTAACAGGCGAAGACCTGATGTGCAATGATCCCGTTCAACCCCATCGCTCTGGTTTATATACCCATGTTACACAATTTACACAATATACAAAAAGGATTTTCTATTCTAGTCACAACAATGGTACAACACTTTCACTCGGGACGCAACGGTTGGAGGTTTTATGAGTTTATGACACCACTTGAAATTCACTAGATTTTTACAGCTGCAGTTTTGTATTGTGACTTTACTTTCGCTTCTGATTTAGAAAAGTGTATTTTAAGAAACCCTTTTAGTTCGAGGGACGTTGAATAATTTCTCTCCGTTGAATTCCGCGCACAAATCACCTTTTTTTAACTGCGTGCATCCGTTTGCTAGAAAGTTTTCTAATGGTACTTAAGCTAACTGCTTGCATTTCACAAATATTTATTGCGGACTGGCACTGTTTATTTTATAGACGAGCTTCCTTTCTTTGGAATTCTTACGCTAACTGTTGACAACGAGTTATTGCGATTTATGGCTCCACTACACCTTCATTTGTCCACACTGATTGATAGCCTACTTTCTTTGTCGCCAATTTTACCAGTTCCAGTCTTTTTCGTGTAAGGTCCTCCCTGATAACTGTTTTACTTCCTTTCAATTTATGCTTACTGGCAAAGATCCCGTTTTTAACCGAACGCTGTACAAATTCACTATGATAGGTCTGCACATACCCTCTCTACCCTTTAATCGGTGACTCACATCTATTGCACGCTCGAACAGTTCGATATTCAGCTTATCTTTGCAAAAGTTAATTATAACCTCATCGGTGTTCTCGTTTCGGCTTTCTGCTATACCATAAGGTTTCATCTATCACGCTTTTTAACTTTATAGTGAACAGGTCATTTTCTAATAGTTTATCGACAATTTTTTAGGCAATCAAATCACTGTTATCATCACTTTTTTATTATCCTCACTTTCAGCTTTCACCCGATTTCTTGTAGACATTTTACTTAATTTACACTTAATTTTTGTATTCGATTACAGAATAAAACTCGCAGGATCAGCGCGCACGTGTTGCTAGCTCTGCGACAACATTTACAATCTCAATCTCAATCTCAATCCTCTATATATATCTGTTATCATTCCATTCTATTTAGCACTAGCCTCTTTACCTCTTCTCTGTTGTTCCCTATTCTTGATGGTGTCCATTCACCTTGTTCTGGGTCTGTCCCATCCTCTCCTCCCTTCTCTTCTCACTTCCATTATAAATTTTGGAAGTCGCTCTGCTTCCATTCGAAACACATGCTCATAACATTATGATTGTCTTTTTTGAATAGTAGCTAATAGCGGCTCTATCCTGAGTTCTTCCTTTGTATTCGTCCAAGCTTACCACCTGTAATCTGTTTTGTTCACACACGATATTTAAGTTTTCCTTATGTCGTTTGATTTTGTCTCAAGGCCTTTTCGCTTTTACGCCCCTCGCTGGATAGTTCAGTGAGTTAGGGCTCACAATTTCGTTTCGATTGATTAGATTAAGAACACCTTTGATAGTTGTGTATATTGTCTCTAATATTACACTTAATTTAAAAAAATGCGTTTAATGCTGAAACGTATATACAGTATAATGGTGGGGGTGTTGTAATTTAGTATATAATGATTGAAAGCTAACCGTCTAGGTAGTTCCAGGACTCATCCGTCCTGCCAGAGGAGTTGTCTGCTGCTGTCGACTGCTCCGAATATTATGCTGCGTGGCGGCTGTACTGAAATTAACTAAATTAATTGCGTCGTTTTCTGTAACTTATGGAACCGTGTCCACATGCCACATGAAGTCAATTTAGTGGTGGTTCACCCTTCAGTGCTCCTTATTTTCGAGTGTATATGTGTAGTTTGGAAAGGACAAGGCTTCTTACTTCAATTTAACCTGACCGACAAGCTGCGTGATGGTAAAAATTTTACCTGTGAAGTAGCCTGAGGCGCTGTCACTAACTTTCACTGATTTCGCGGCAGATAGATTATGCGTGTGGGTTGGTGGAATTTGCAACTGATGAAAGTGACTCGTCGAGGAGAGATACTGCAGGTATCAATGAGGTGAATCTCGCCACTGATAAAATCGTCTTAACAAAGGGGATGGTTGAGTTTTCAGGAATAGTTCTTCTTCCTCAAGCAGGTTTCGAAATGCTGGTTGATTTCTTATAGGAAAGTTCTGCGCTTAGAAGTCTCGGACTGGCGGCGGCTGCATAGCAGGATCAAACCAGATCGGATCGGCTTCGGGCTGGGAGACCTCGACGCAAGTCTTCTAAGGCTGGAGGCTACGGAGCCTAGACCTCAAAAGCGGTTATGACTAGTTACACCTCCGGTTGGGGGGGGGGGGGGAGACTCAAGTGCCTCGAACTGGCTGGGCATCGCCCTTTGATATTCCCTGGGGCCTTTTTCATCTTTATTTTCTTCTTGAGTAATTCAGGTAGAAATGCGCCACTGTCGGCTGGTTGCAAACCTGTCCATCGCTGGGCTACAAGTCTCTGCGCGCTGTAAGTCATTGTGATGTAAGAAGGCGGCATGCAAATTCCAACATGTTAATTACGTTTAAATTCAATTTCTACCGGCTCAAAAATGACAGATTTGTTTACTACATTTCTTAAAATTGTCCTCCATCACCACAATATCATCTATTAACAAAAAAAAATTGGAAGTTTGCTTCTTCCATTTGTCAGTACGTTTGTCTTCACTTCATCTCAGAATTTTTTTCAAGAAAAGGACTGAATCTTCCTTATTGAAGATTGTAGACTCTTATTCTCACTATTCCTATTGTTCTATATAATTTGTTGTAACTTTTAAAATTTATTCGGTATTGCTGCTGCTTTCAGGGCTTGTACATATAAGGTTGCTTCAAGTACATTATCAAAAGCCGAGTTTGAGTTTAGAAGTGAAGTAGGTAAAACATTTTTTTTGCTGCTAATCTGCTATCACGCAATATGGTATTGCGTTTCTGTATTGTCCCTATACGCTGTTTGTTGCTCTTGCAAATTTGTCTCTCATATAATTATAATAATAATGGGACTATATTGAGAAAGAAAAAACATAAAATAATCTTGTCAAAATTCAACAACTGAATATTGCCCAACCCCAAGGCGGGATTCAGATCTGGTTAAAGCCTTAGCTGCGCTACCATACAAACCTACATGTAAGAGTTACACAAAAGTGCAATATTTAATTTAAATAAATCCTTAATTAATTCTGCAATGTTGGACGGAACCCAAGTATAAACCTTAAAACATTATAATTTCCATAAAATCATAGATTAAAGAATGCGTTTTACTATATAAGAAAAATGCAGATTACTGAACTAGTAGAAAGAACTCAACCAAAAGGCGCCCACAAAATTAGTATTAAAAGTACAGCGCCGTAATTTTGGTATAGAAGATAAAACAATTTTTATTTGCCATTTTTCAGACCGTTTTGTTAAAATTCAGAAGGAATAGCAGATTTAAATTTATTAATACTGTGACCTTTCTAAGAGCTTGAAATGCTATTATATATAGTGGAAATATGAAAGGAAAATGACCGCTCAAAGAGAACAGTGTTGTGGTGTGGAGTAGTTATAACATTGTGTATATCCGTTCGGAAAGTAAATTTACTGTACAAATGTGGTAGACTTTTGCTCGTTAAAATCTTAAGGTATAAACACAAACATTCAAGAATTCACATATTCATTATGGGCAGCCAACCGCTTTCCACAAACTTAACAGATATACGATCATTTTACGTATACTGTATATGTATCGCAAACATGAATGTTGAAGCTTTTGTATTCGTGCACATGTTGTACTATCAATAGCTGCATGATAACTGGAAAAACAGTAATTAATTTGAGAAAGTATTAACGCCTCATACAGTTCTTTGGAATTTAAATATTAAGATAGGTACCGTGTATAAAAAGTTTAATGAGACGTTGATAAGCTAGACATGTATATTTATTGACATGATTTCTATACCTAAAAGTGTTATCCACTATCAATCCCAGATTTTTTATCTGACCAATGGCTGGAACCTTTATACTACTGTTCTTAATATCTAAGCGGTATATCAACTTTTGTAACTATTTTTATTTCCAAATAATAAAAGTGCAGATATATTTGGATTAATCTGCAAAGAAAGCTGATTGGGGGTACTAAAAATAAAATTTTATTTTGAATTTCTTACCCTGACTACATTTTGCACATCAAAAGCCATGAACGAATGGTATATTTGCGTATCATCGGCGCGCGGCGTAAAGTATGTATTGCACGATTAATGTTATTAATAAGCATAGACGTATATATTGAGTATAATGGTGGACTTAAAATAAACCGCTGTGTTAGACTTTTTGGGTACGATTTGTAAGGTTGTCATTTACTAAAGTTAACGCAGTATTGTCTAACCCAAAAGTTTTAAAATTGTAATTAAGGTTTTGTGATTCACCGTGTCGAATGCCTTGTTGTAATCCAGTAACACCAAATAGTCATAACACCACAATCAGGAGCTGATAATATGGCATCCAATATGGTTAACAATGCTGTGGTACAGCTGTAACCAGCACGAAAACTGGATTGAGCTGACAGTAAAAGGTCACTTCGTACTTTAACTTTTTCAAATATTTTTGCTTAATATCATTACTTTTCAAAATATAGTGAAAGGGTGCTGATGCCAAATCTACAATAAATGACGTACGGTCGATCCGTTTTAAAATACGAAATGTTCCCAGTTTAGGTCTTCTCTTAGGATCCTTCATAGTGACGTAAACAAATCATATAGTGATCCGATAGGTCAGTCTCAACTACCCCAATCTCAGTAACCATTGATGCATCAGACAAGTGAATATAAACTTATATTATAACAACGCACAAGTAAGGCCAATATAAAAATAAACTATAGCAAGTTTCTACACACGAATTTTACTACATAAGGTCTATGCTGACATTCGTTTCCCGGTAGTCGATGGCCGCAGTCAATTAGCGCAGGCGTTGTATCTAGTCCAAGCTTATCCTATGGAAGTTTGTTACTGCACAAACCTTTACGACCTTAAAACACTTCGGGGATAGTCTAAATGGATCTCTAGGACACGTTAACCTTAAAAACACAAAACTTACTATATTCACGCCACAACTTGCTGTAACAGACGGTTGTCCGGTTATTTGCTCAGGGAGAAGGGCGGGTTTGAATCAACACGACGTAATTTAGAGCGAGACGCTGTCACAACAGCAGTTGATCGTAACTAAAACAAGGGGGGGAATTGAGCGCCACGTATTTCATTGATAGAATGGGGAAGACACTTTCCGTCCGACCCTCGTAGAAATTCGAAGTCAGACAACCGATGCTCCACTTCGACGGTCGGGCGGGACGTCTAGTTGCTTGGGAAACTACCTTTGCTGGTCCGTTTGCTTTGCCTGTAATCTCACAATCAATAAACATCAGAAACCATCACATATACATACGTATCATAAATAAAAGTCAAAGAAATTAAAAACGAATAAAAATCTATTAATAGTTAAGTATGCCGGTAAATGTCCGACATGAACAGATGTAAAGGATGGTTAGTAACTTTGAAATCTACTTAACAATGATAGAGGTGACACAAAAGTACATTGGTTACATTGAAACGGCATTGGTAAACAAGCCACAAAAAATCCGTATGTTATGACACAACAATAGTTTACCCTCAAAGTTGGTCACTCGCATCGGCTTCCAAATATGGGTGATGCCACGCATAAAATCACGTCACTTTCAAGACAACACAGGATCATCGCAAAGACGCTCTAAAGTAACCAGGCAATAAAAATAGTAGATCATAGCACCTGAATAATGTAACGATGCAATAACGTTGTAAAACGAACACTTAAAAGACTGGACTTGACGCGTAGATACTTGTAGCGACAAGTATTGGGAAGAGGGCAAAACGACATCTAATTACCACAGTTCCCACAATTGGCACTTCCGAAACTCCTCACGCAGAAATCCGCCAAGGCACTAATTGCAAGCAACGTGCTCCAACACAAGAAAAAGGATTTTTCTGTCAAAACGCATACACCCGCCAAGGGAAGTTTTTCTGTACACAATCTGTAAGGACAATTTTTTTAAATTAATACATTCCCGTATTTTCCGCATAACTTAAGCTAAATTCGTAGTTTAGTGGTGTAATAAAACCTTTACTCTGCTCGATACTTTCTTCCGCTCCCTGAAACATTAACTCTTCGTAGGTTATTTTAGGACCTTCAATTTAATTCTCCGTTAGCAGGCTGTTCAGTGGCATCGATTCAATTGTATTTATCCGTGTTCTAATGCTAGATATGTTTCCTGCACCGGTTTCAATGTCGTAGTCCATTTATCGCTTTCTTTATTTCTTCCGGGGCAACAGGAAGCCGCAATGAAACGCTTGGTGCTCCCCAAAATATTTGGTGATATGCTGCATGTGGTGTTGCAATACTTTGCAATTAGGCGACGAAGAATGTAGCGTGTCGTTGTAAAAAAGAGATATATTTTAGGACGCTGCAAACCGCCGTTGAACTTGCCCGCGTTTTCTGAATTCATTACCGCTCCGGCTCTGAGTTACAACACACGTGTATCGAATTCGCGCCCCTCATGCTCTTGCCCGGGGGGGGGGGGGTTGATTTTTGAAGAAATTATATTCCCGCTTCTGCTTTCAGACTTATATATGTGCTTTCCGTCAGTTTCTGTGTCTCATGGAGAAGTTGAACTATTTCGTTTCTTGGCAACTATTGGTGTTTCGTCGTGATGTGTGCATTAGCTGTCGAGGTTGAAGTAAAGCAAGTAAGGTAGTTGTGGTCAAAAAATCCTTTGCCGGAAGGTTGCGAGACCGTAATTTTCGCATTAGCGGATTCTTAAACGAGCCAACCCTATCTTAGTCACCGGCCGCCAGCAGTTTTAGTGGGCATCAGGTTAACTTCTCCGGATTTCAGGTATTTGTTCCAAGTTCGCACAGTGAATTTTAAAACCCTTTTGTGCAACGTGTGCGTCCGTAAATTTAAGCTACCGTCGATGCGCACTTACTTTGATATTTAATGTGTCACCTTCACTGAACATGCAGCACATATCGCCGTAGAAAATTTTGATTGTTGTCAAACTCACGAAGAATTAGATAATTATTGTAATTTGATGTTGTTGTTGTCAACCTTATAATTTTTGATGCCATTTTTTGGGAATGAACTTTGTTTTTAGCTAAGTAATTTTAACTGTTTACTAACCATTTCATTTTGTCTCCATATTTGTACTACTATTTCATGTTTTTAACTTAATAGATTTCATTTAATTAATTAATTTGAGCTTTATTATTTCAACCGTTTCATGCGAATTTGTATTGTGTTTTCTTGGTAAGGAATAGAGTGGAGTGTTGAAGAATATGAACTAAAGTTAAGTTTACTGATCCTGCCGCTGATTTAAATCAAGCACTGCAGAAACCTTAATTATCCGTCTATACTTTCTACTTTTACGTAGACGGGACTAAGTTCTTCTAGCTGACGCAACCTTTTGTTACCGTCCATCGTAAAGGAGTTAGGGCCGCGTATTCCAGGTATATTTCTCGATTATGTCGTAAAGTTGCGGTTGTGTGGTTACATACCATACGATTTAAGCTTGACGAACAGTCTTTTACAACGAAACGCCTCACAAAAATCTTACGGACAACGACTTCTTATACATTCCGAAGACAACCCCACGGCGGCCGAAGCTCCCGTGAAATCGACATCGTACAACTACTTTGTAACACTGCCGCTGGGTGAATGCCTCGAGACATTGTGCCTCAAGCCGCGGGATGAAGACAAAAGGGTATGTGGTGCTTTCGTTTCCTACCCCTATCCCACTTACGCAACCGATTTGCTCTAACACGACATTACAACGGCTTCTTTGAGCAAAAAGCAATACGCCATGATAAACATGTGTACTGGGGCGCACTTGAGCAAGCGATAAAAACTGCACTATACTACAACGAGCGGGAAGCGTCGGCATTTGAGTTTGAAAAGGGAGCGCGGAATTGCTAATATTTGATATAAAAGATGCTGCGTCGTGATCTTCTTGGGATGTCCCTGTATCACATAGTTTGAACACTTTTGTAAGATGTTCTACAAATACTGCAGCCTTTTGTTCATTAGTTTTAGCCCAACTGCCATTTATTCTCCTAATTGGTGGAATATGTTGTCTTGGTCTTTTTATTTTCCTTGTAGCTTTCCACTGCGAATAGTCAGTTGCTTCCGTTGCTGATAGTCCTGATAGATATTCTTGAATAGCTTCAGTCTTCAACTCCGATAGCAACTTTTTCAGGTTCTTGGTAGCTTTATTGAATTTTCTTTTATCCTCAATGTGTCTAGTTATTTGCCAACGTTTCCTTAATTTCCGCTTTTCCGCTATTTTTTGTTTAACTATAATGGGACAGTATTCTTTATTTTGTTTATTTCCCTGAGTTTGAATGGCTGCCCAAGCTGCAGTTTGGATGACTTTGGTTATTTTGCCAAGTGCTACATCTACGTCCTCTGGGGTTTTGAGTGGAATTTATATATCGAGTGAATCATCTATTTTTTCTTTTTCGTTATTTTTTGTTTAACTATAATGGGACAGTATTCTTTATTTTGTTTATTTCCCTGAGTTTGAATGGCTGCCCAAGCTGCAGTTTGGATGACTTTGGTTATTTTGTCAACTGCTACATCTACGTCCTCTGGGGTTTTGAGTGGAATTTATATATCGAGTGACTCATCTATTTTTTCTTTGAATAGTTGCCAATCAGTTCTGTTGGTGCAGAGAACTGGCTGCTTTGGTAGATACTGAATGTCTGAGAACATCGTGATAATGACTGGAGAATGATCCGAAGAGAGGTCTAAGCTGGATTCGATTTTGGCTTTTCTGTTGTTTATCCCCTTCGTGATACAGAAATCTAAGAGATCCGGTATTTTATTAGGATGCGTGGGCCAGTATGTTGGCTGCCCTGTTGATAGATAACCCAAGTTATACTGTTTCATAGTTTGAAGTAGCTCTCTGCCCTTGGTTGTTGTCAGTCTTGAACCCCAGTATGTGTTTTTAGAGATATAGTCCCCACCTGCTATGAACCTGTTGCCTAAGGTTTTAAAGAACTGTCCGTAGTCGTCTTTTTTATTCTTATGTTTTGGTGGGCAGTATACTGCTGACAATGTTAGGGTGTTGATATTTTCTGTTATTTTGATTGTAGTCGCTTGCAAGTATTCTTGTTGGACTTTGTCGAGTTCGTGGTGTTTGATGTTATTTCTAACTAGAATCGCTGTTCCCCCATGTGCTGTTTCATGAGGATGGTCTGTATTGTACATTGTATAGTTGTGAATCTTTATGTGATTTTTATTAGTAAAACGCGTTTCTGAAATTAACATAATATCAATATCATTGTTTTGTAGGAAGGTTTGTACTTCACAGCTGTGTTGACTGAGACCGTTGGCGTTCCACACTACTATTTTCAGTATTTGCGCCATTAAGCTACTTTATTGACCAGTGTGGTGATGAGGTTCATTGCCGTCCCCATCTGTATAATCAGGTTTTTCATCATGACTTTCAATTCTGTTATTCGTTTGGTTGCTCTTGAATTTCAGTTCTGATTTGGTTGGGATTATTATTGTTTTGTGTTGATATAACATTTTGTCCTGTTGTTTGAGCTTAGGTTAATCCACGTTGTACGTTTGATGTATATGTTTTTTGTCTAAGTCTAGCATATATTTTTTGTTGTACTTGTTTATATACAGAGCATCCTCTGTATTTTGCAGGATAGTTTTCATGACAGTTCGCACATTTTACATCCGTATCTCTTGTATTTCTGGGGCAGTCCTTGGTGAAATGATTTTCGATACATTTGACAGAGCGCGGATCTTTTAAGCAGAAGTTCTTTGTGTGTCCGAAACCCTGACATCTTATACATTGCGGAACGTCTCTGCTAGGGTGAGGTGCCTCGAACTGTACGACTGTGTTCATTAGCAGTTTAATTTTGTATATGTCTTTATTGTTATTGTTTTGTTTTAAGTCGACAAAACACATCGGTAATTCTTTTTTTGTTTTCTTAATATTCCATATATTGGTTGCTTCCTGTCTCATACTTTGCAGACTTTGCTTTATTATTTCAGTTTCTGTTGAATGATGAATATTTTTTAAGACTACTTGAAAGGCTTTATCTTTTTTTGGTTTATACGTGTGACATTGTGTGTTCATTTCTTTTAAAGCTTTTATAACTGTATTATAAGTTACCCCTTCCAAAGGTTGTATTTTTACTTGTTGGTTGATTAATGCTTTGGGTACATATTTTTCTTTTGCAATACTTTCTAGCAGAGTTATTAATGGTTTGATAGTTTCAACACCGGCTACGAATATTGGTGATGGTTTTGGTTCCTTGTCTTTCTCGACAATTTCTTCAACATCTTGCATTTCATTTTCTTGCACGTTTTCATTTCTTAAGGTAGAAAACCGGTTACTGGTTGTAATGTCCTTTCCCAGCCAATAATCATTAGTTTTCGTTAGCTTTTGTGTATCCAATAATTCTGGACTTCGCATTCTTTTGTTATGCTGTACTATTTGCCATTCATTCTCATTGTGTGTTAGATGTAGTGGTGGTATCCCTAAGTTAGGTGTGGTTTGACCGAAGTATGTTAGTTGTTGTTGCTGAGGTAATGGTGGGAAATTTTGTTGTGAATAGTAGGGCATGTTTGATACTTGCGTGTATTGTGTAGCTGCATTTTGATCATAATATAAGTTATTGTTTGACTGACCTGGTTGGATGCAGACGATGTTGCGGTTATAAGGAGTGTTAGCCATTTCGGCCAAACACCCTGTAAATTTTACTTTATACCATGCACTGCTGTACACGTAATATTATATTTTTAGGTTTAAATTTATATATTTAAATATTAAATGTTCAAATATCACAAGCGTGTTATCACACAGACACCTGGTTTATCAAATCGCAGAGTACACGACTTTACGCTTCTAATCCCAAGACATACAAGTTTATCAGATACAAAAGACAATTGCGTGCTTACCTGTTCAAACTCATCACGAAATACTTTGTAATTCTGACTAGGAGGTTTGTATACTACACCAACAGCATTAATTTTTACAGTTAACCATATTTGTTCTAAATACGCTGTAATTTTCAGTAATAGAGTAATTAAGATGATTTTTTATGTAGATACATACACCACCACCCCTTTCAACACGATCACGCCTTATAAGACTGTAACCATAAATATTAATGACGTTACTACTTACCTCAGTATTCAACCAAGTTTCGCTAACAGCCAACAAGTCATAATTAGTTTCACAAAGAAAATCTTTAAGAATATGGAGTTTAGAGATTATAGATCGAATATTAATATGTGCCAATCGTAAAGGTTCACCACTCATTAAATTAAATCTGCAAATAGAAAAGAAAAACAATAATACCTTCAATAATTCAACTTTTAACTAAAAATACAAATAAAATAAGATATGGTTTGTTGTTAAACAAGAATGCGCTATCTATACATATGCGCGCTAGCTGCATTAAGAGATACTAGATAAGCAGTTTATTTAAATCACAGTAAGTGCTTATGACATGAACATTGTCCTTTATTTTAACAAATATGTTTCCTTTACAGTGGGTGGTTAAGGTGTTCGTTAGAAATTACACACACGAATAACTACACCACTTTTAATATTCTTTATTTAACGCAACGGATTACAGACATAAAATTAAATGTGCGGATTTGCTACTCTACTATTACAAGTGTGGATCGAATAGGTCTTGTTAATCAGCATACATGTGAGCGTTTGTGGATCTGACACTTAGCTCCTGAAACATCCAAAGAGAATGCTTTAGGAAGTATGAGATTAATTTTAAACGCATTGAGGAATTGACTCTTTGCGTGTCTGTTTAACCAAAGTGATTTAACAGGCGAAGACCTGATGTGCAATGATCCCGTTCAACCCCATCGCTCTGGTTTATATACCCATGTTACACAATTTACACAATATACAAAAAGGATTTTCTATTCTAGTCACAACAATGGTACAACACTTTCACTCGGGACGCAACGGTTGGAGGTTTTATGAGTTTATGACACCACTTGAAATTCACTAGATTTTTACAGCTGCAGTTTTGTATTGTGACTTTACTTTCGCTTCTGATTTAGAAAAGTGTATTTTAAGAAACCCTTTTAGTTCGAGGGACGTTGAATAATTTCTCTCCGTTGAATTCCGCGCACAAATCACCTTTTTTAACTGCGTGCATCCGTTTGCTAGAAAGTTTTCTAATGGTACTTAAGCTAACTGCTTGCATTTCACAAATATTTATTGCGGACTGGCACTGTTTATTTTATAGACGAGCTTCCTTTCTTTGGAATTCTTACGCTAACTGTTGACAACGAGTTATTGCGATTTATGGCTCCACTACACCTTCATTTGTCCACACTGATTGATAGCCTACTTTCTTTGTCGCCAATTTTACCAGTTCCAGTCTTTTTCGTGTAAGGTCCTCCCTGATAACTGTTTTACTTCCTTTCAATTTATGCTTACTGGCAAAGATCCCGTTTTTAACCGAACGCTGTACAAATTCACTATGATAGGTCTGCACATACCCTCTCTACCCTTTAATCGGTGACTCACATCTATTGCACGCTCGAACAGTTCGATATTCAGCTTATCTTTGCAAAAGTTAATTATAACCTCATCGGTGTTCTCGTTTCGGCTTTCTGCTATACCATAAGGTTTCATCTATCACGCTTTTTAACTTTATAGTGAACAGGTCATTTTCTAATAGTTTATCGACAATTTTTTAGGCAATCAAATCACTGTTATCATCACTTTTTTATTATCCTCACTTTCAGCTTTCACCCGATTTCTTGTAGACATTTTACTTAATTTACACTTAATTTTTGTATTCGATTACAGAATAAAACTCGCAGGATCAGCGCGCACGTGTTGCTAGCTCTGCGACAACATTTACAATCTCAATCTCAATCTCAATCCTCTATATATATCTGTTATCATTCCATTCTATTTAGCACTAGCCTCTTTACCTCTTCTCTGTTGTTCCCTATTCTTGATGGTGTCCATTCACCTTGTTCTGGGTCTGTCCCATCCTCTCCTCCCTTCTCTTCTCACTTCCATTATAAATTTTGGAAGTCGCTCTGCTTCCATTCGAAACACATGCTCATAACATTATGATTGTCTTTTTTGAATAGTAGCTAATAGCGGCTCTATCCTGAGTTCTTCCTTTGTATTCGTCCAAGCTTACCACCTGTAATCTGTTTTGTTCACACACGATATTTAAGTTTTCCTTATGTCGTTTGATTTTGTCTCAAGGCCTTTTCGCTTTTACGCCCCTCGCTGGATAGTTCAGTGAGTTAGGGCTCACAATTTCGTTTCGATTGATTAGATTAAGAACACCTTTGATAGTTGTGTATATTGTCTCTAATATTACACTTAATTTAAAAAAATGCGTTTAATGCTGAAACGTATATACAGTATAATGGTGGGGGTGTTGTAATTTAGTATATAATGATTGAAAGCTAACCGTCTAGGTAGTTCCAGGACTCATCCGTCCTGCCAGAGGAGTTGTCTGCTGCTGTCGACTGCTCCGAATATTATGCTGCGTGGCGGCTGTACTGAAATTAACTAAATTAATTGCGTCGTTTTCTGTAACTTATGGAACCGTGTCCACATGCCACATGAAGTCAATTTAGGGGTGGTTTACCCTTCAGTGCTCCTTATTTTCGAGTGTATATGTGTAGTTTGGAAAGGACAAGGCTTCTTACTTCAATTTAACCTGACCGACAAGCTGCGTGATGGTAAAAATTTTACCTGTGAAGTAGCCTGAGGCGCTGTCACTAACTTTCACTGATTTCGCGGCAGATAGATTATGCGTGTGGGTTGGTGGAATTTGCAACTGATGAAAGTGACTCGTCGAGGAGAGATACTGCAGGTATCAATGAGGTGAATCTCGCCACTGATAAAATCGTCTTAACAAAGGGGATGGTTGAGTTTTCAGGAATAGTTCTTCTTCCTCAAGCAGGTTTCGAAATGCTGGTTGATTTCTTATAGGAAAGTTCTGCGCTTAGAAGTCTCGGACTGGCGGCGGCTGCATAGCAGGATCAAACCAGATCGGATCGGCTTCGGGCTGGGAGACCTCGACGCAAGTCTTCTAAGGCTGGAGGCTACGGAGCCTAGACCTCAAAAGCGGTTATGACTAGTTACACCTCCGGTTGGGGGGGGGGGGAGACTCAAGTGCCTCGAACTGGCTGGGCATCGCCCTTTGATATTCCCTGGGGCCTTTTTCATCTTTATTTTCTTCTTGAGTAATTCAGGTAGAAATGCGCCACTGTCGGCTGGTTGCAAACCTGTCCATCGCTGGGCTACAAGTCTCTGCGCGCTGTAAGTCATTGTGATGTAAGAAGGCGGCATGCAAATTCCAACATGTTAATTACGTTTAAATTCAATTTCTACCGGCTCAAAAATGACAGATTTGTTTACTACATTTCTTAAAATTGTCCTCCATCACCACAATATCATCTATTAACAAAAAAAATTTGGAAGTTTGCTTCTTCCATTTGTCAGTACGTTTGTCCTCACTTCATCTCAGAATTTTTTTCAAGAAAAGGACTGAATCTTCCTTATTGAAGATTGTAGACTCTTATTCTCACTATTCCTATTGTTCTATATAATTTGTTGTAACTTTTAAAATTTATTCGGTATTGCTGCTGCTTTCAGGGCTTGTACATATAAGGTTGCTTCAAGTACATTATCAAAAGCCGAGTTTGAGTTTAGAAGTGAAGTAGGTAAAACATTTTTTTTGCTGCTAATCTGCTATCACGCAATATGGTATTGCGTTTCTGTATTGTCCCTATACGCTGTTTGTTGCTCTTGCAAATTTGTCTCTCATATAATTATAATAATAATGGGACTATATTGAGAAAGAAAAAACATAAAATAATCTTGTCAAAATTCAACAACTGAATATTGCCCAACCCCAAGGCGGGATTCAGATCTGGTTAAAGCCTTAGCTGCGCTACCATACAAACCTACATGTAAGAGTTACACAAAAGTGCAATATTTAATTTAAATAAATCCTTAATTAATTCTGCAATGTTGGACGGAACCCAAGTATAAACCTTAAAACATTATAATTTCCATAAAATCATAGATTAAAGAATGCGTTTTACTATATAAGAAAAATGCAGATTACTGAACTAGTAGAAAGAACTCAACCAAAAGGCGCCCACAAAATTAGTATTAAAAGTACAGCGCCGTAATTTTGGTATAGAAGATAAAACAATTTTTATTTGCCATTTTTCAGACCGTTTTGTTAAAATTCAGAAGGAATAGCAGATTTAAATTTATTAATACTGTGACCTTTCTAAGAGCTTGAAATGCTATTATATATAGTGGAAATATGAAAGGAAAATGACCGCTCAAAAGTTTTAAAATTGTAATTAAGGTTTTGTGATTCACCGTGTCGAATGCCTTGTTGTAATCCAGTAACACCAAATAGTCATAACACCACAATCAGGAGCTGATAATATGGCATCCAATATGGTTAACAATGCTGTGGTACAGCTGTAACCAGCACGAAAACTGGATTGAGCTGACAGTAAAAGGTCACTTCGTACTTTAACTTTTTCAAATATTTTTGCTTAATATCATTACTTTTCAAAATATAGTGAAAGGGTGCTGATGCCAAATCTACAATAAATGACGTACGGTCGATCCGTTTTAAAATACGAAATGTTCCCAGTTTAGGTCTTCTCTTAGGATCCTTCATAGTGACGTAAACAAATCATATAGTGATCCGATAGGTCAGTCTCAACTACCCCAATCTCAGTAACCATTGATGCATCAGACAAGTGAATATAAACTTATATTATAACAACGCACAAGTAAGGCCAATATAAAAATAAACTATAGCAAGTTTCTACACACGAATTTTACTACATAAGGTCTATGCTGACATTCGTTTCCCGGTAGTCGATGGCCGCAGTCAATTAGCGCAGGCGTTGTATCTAGTCCAAGCTTATCCTATGGAAGTTTGTTACTGCACAAACCTTTACGACCTTAAAACACTTCGGGGATAGTCTAAATGGATCTCTAGGACACGTTAACCTTAAAAACACAAAACTTACTATATTCACGCCACAACTTGCTGTAACAGACGGTTGTCCGGTTATTTGCTCAGGGAGAAGGGCGGGTTTGAATCAACACGACGTAATTTAGAGCGAGACGCTGTCACAACAGCAGTTGATCGTAACTAAAACAAGGGGGGGAATTGAGCGCCACGTATTTCATTGATAGAATGGGGAAGACACTTTCCGTCCGACCCTCGTAGAAATTCGAAGTCAGACAACCGATGCTCCACTTCGACGGTCGGGCGGGACGTCTAGTTGCTTGGGAAACTACCTTTGCTGGTCCGTTTGCTTTGCCTGTAATCTCACAATCAATAAACATCAGAAACCATCACATATACATACGTATCATAAATAAAAGTCAAAGAAATTAAAAACGAATAAAAATCTATTAATAGTTAAGTATGCCGGTAAATGTCCGACATGAACAGATGTAAAGGATGGTTAGTAACTTTGAAATCTACTTAACAATGATAGAGGTGACACAAAAGTACATTGGTTACATTGAAACGGCATTGGTAAACAAGCCACAAAAAATCCGTATGTTATGACACAACAATAGTTTACCCTCAAAGTTGGTCACTCGCATCGGCTTCCAAACATGGGTGATGCCACGCATAAAATCACGTCACTTTCAAGACAACACAGGATCATCGCAAAGACGCTCTAAAGTAACCAGGCAATAAAAATAGTAGATCATAGCACCTGAATAATGTAACGATGCAATAACGTTGTAAAACGAACACTTAAAAGACTGGACTTAACGCGTAGATACTTGTAGCGACAAGTATTGGGAAGAGGGCAAAACGACATCTAATTACCACAGTTCCCACAATTGGCACTTCCGAAACTCCTCACGCAGAAATCCGCCAAGGCACTAATCGCAAGCAACGTGCTCCAACACAAGAAAAAGGATTTTTCTGTCAAAACGCATACACCCGCCAAGGGAAGTTTTTCTGTACACAATCTGTAAGGACAATTTTTTTAAATTAATACATTCCCGTATTTTCCGCATAACTTAAGCTAAATTCGTAGTTTAGTGGTGTAATAAAACCTTTACTCTGCTCGATACTTTCTTCCGCTCCCTGAAACATTAACTCTTCGTAGGTTATTTTAGGACCTTCAATTTAATTCTCCGTTAGCAGGCTGTTCAGTGGCATCGATTCAATTGTATTTATCCGTGTTCTAATGCTAGATATGTTTCCTGCACCGGTTTCAATGTCGTAGTCCATTTATCGCTTTCTTTATTTCTTCCGGGGCAACAGGAAGCCGCAATGAAACGCTTGGTGCTCCCCAAAATATTTGGTGATATGCTGCATGTGGTGTTGCAATACTTTGCAATTAGGCGACGAAGAATGTAGCGTGTCGTTGTAAAAAAGAGATATATTTTAGGACGCTGCAAACCGCCGTTGGACTTGCCCGCGTTTTCTGAATTCATTACCGCTCCGGCTCTGAGTTACAACACACGTGTATCGAATTCGCGCCCCTCATGCTCTTGCCCGGGGGGGGGGGGGGTTGATTTTTGAAGAAATTATATTCCCGCTTCTGCTTTCAGACTTATATATGTGCTTTCCGTCAGTTTCTGTGTCTCATGGAGAAGTTGAACTATTTTGTTTCTTGGCAACTATTGGTGTTTCGTCGTGATGTGTGCATTAGCTGTCGAGGTTGAAGTAAAGCAAGTAAGGTAGTTGTGGTCAAAAAATCCTTTGCCGGAAGGTTGCGAGACCGTAATTTTCGCATTAGCGGATTCTTAAACGAGCCAACCCTATCTTAGTCACCGGCCGCCAGCAGTTTTAGTGGGCATCAGGTTAACTTCTCCGGATTCCAGGTATTTGTTCCAAGTTCGCACAGTGAATTTTAAAACCCTTTTGTGCAACGTGTGCGTCCGTAAATTTAAGCTACCGTCGATGCGCACTTACTTTGATATTTAATGTGTCACCTTCACTGAACATGCAGCACATATCGCCGTAGAAAATTTTGATTGTTGTCAAACTCACGAGGAATTAGATAATTATTGTAATTTGATGTTGTTGTTGTCAACCTTATAATTTTTGATGCCATTTTTTGGGAATGAACTTTGTTTTTAGCTAAGTAATTTTAACTGTTTACTAACCATTTCATTTTGTCTCCATATTTGTACTACTATTTCATGTTTTTAACTTAATAGATTTCATTTAATTAATTAATTTGAGCTTTATTATTTCAACCGTTTCATGCAAATTTGTATTGTGTTTTCTTGGTAAGGAATAGAGTGGAGTGTTGAAGAATATGAACTAAAGTTAAGTTTACTGATCCTGCCGCTGATTTAAATCAAGCACTGCAGAAACCTTAATTATCCGTCTATACTTTCTACTTTTACGTAGACGGGTTTTCCTTAACAAAAGTGGTGGCACTAACTTTTAACATCTTTTACCTCGTTCACCGGAAATGTAGCCCTAATTTAAAGGTCGTAAAGAACCTGTCCTCTCGACTAAGTTCTTCTAGCTGACGCAACCTTTTGTTACCGTCCATCGTAAAGGAGTTAGGGCCGCGTATTCCAGGTATATTTCTCGATTATGTCGTAAAGTTGCGGTTGTGTGGTTACATACCATACGATTTAAGCTTGACGAACAGTCTTTTACAACGAAACGCCTCACAAAAATCTTACGGACAACGACTTCTTATACATTCCGAAGACAACCCCACGGCGGCCGAAGCTCCCGTGAAATCGACATCGTACAACTACTTTGTAACACTGCCGCTGGGTGAATGCCTCGAGATATTGTGCCTCAAGCCGCGGGATGAAGACAAAAGGGTATGTGGTGCGTTCGTTTCCTACCCCTATCCCACTTACGCAACCGATTTGCTCTAACACGACATTACAACGGCTTCTTTGAGCAAAAAGCAATACGCCATGATAAACATGTGTACTGGGGCGCACTTGAGCAAGCGATAAAAACTGCACTATACTACAACGAGCGGGAAGCGTCGGCATTTGAGTTTGAAAAGGGAGCGCGGAATTGCTAATATTTGATATAAAAGATGCTGGAAAGCGCGGATTTGAAATAGAAGTTTGGAATAATAAACTGGTCTAAAAAGCTTGCTAATTATCTCGTCTGTAGATTCACTTTATTTTCAGGAACATCAAATATTCGCAGGCTGTTGAGTAGTAGTAGTATATTGCTCTGGGTCATCACAGCATCTGCTTTGACTACAGTTAGCTGCGCTTCCAACTGACCAATCTTATCTTCATACTTTTTGAACCTTTTTGCCATTTGAGCTTTAAAATGTTGCTGGATTTTATTCATAATACCTGTCAGAAATGCAGGCGAATTGAAGACCTTTTGCGACAACCCTCTGGGTTCGAGCATCTTCGTCCACTACAGACCTGGTCCGTCTTGTACTTGAACCTGCTATCATTAGAACGATTTCTTATAACAACTACACACTTGTATTGCGTAGAGCAATTTGCAGCGAACCACCAAAGCACGTCTAACCACGACGAGTGTACATAGCAGAATGATAGTCTCTAATATTTTTTAGTATATTTTTCTCTCATGGTTTTGGTATAACTTCTCCATTCAATGCCTTCTCAAATTGTTTCACTCCATTCCTCCATTTTTACACCTCTGTACTTAACCATATCAGGGTTGATTTCATCCCTTCCGGCCGATTTTCCTACTTCAATTCGATTTATTGCTCCCGTCACTTCTTCTTTAGTTATTGCTTGTTCGTCTTCAATTTCTGTTAGTTCTCCTTGAGTATTACCACCTTCTAACCTAATTCTTTCTCCTTTAAACTTTGATCATATTGTTTGGTTCAGGTATACAATGTTGGTATACTACAAACAGATGAAGAATTTAAAACATGGTACAAACTGCTACCAAGAAGCTCGCACATTCGAAATTGATGGGTCATAAAACGTCTGTCAAGAAGTCGTGCTGAAGATGAGGGAGAGAAGGGATTGTCAATTTTATTTTCTTCTGTAACTATGTCTCCGATTTTGTCTTTTATACATCAAATAGTTTTAACGTATTTTTCTTTTAGATTCTTAACTGTAGTCTAAAAGGGTATTATTTTTGAACGTTCCTTCTATGTCTTTCCCAAAGTCTTCCCATGCTATGTTCTTTGCTCTTTAGAGTAGTTCTTTTGCTTGATTTCTTACAGTTGTGTAACACTATCTGCTTCCTCATCCTTTAAATTTTGGGGTAGACTACAGTCTATGAAGAAAAAGCGTACAATGGCACGCCTGATGATGGAAATAGATAAAAAACCCTCGTAAAGTCGTGTAAAAACATACACAGTGGAAAAAGTTCGCTACACATCACATAACATTCCCTCTTCCAGGAGTTCTGTCTGCTGTTGGTTATTATTTCTATATGAGTATCATTTTTGCTTCCTTCATAATGTCTAATGCTTAATGTAATTTGATTTGCTAATTTATTACTTAGTTTGCTCTTGCACCTGCTAGTGTCTCGGGGAACACTATTTTGTATACTTTATATAATGCTACCTTTTTAGTAGTTTTTTTGTAATTTTCATATTTCTAGAATTTTAGTCTTCTTCCACAAATTCTCCCTCCTGCTCAGTTAGACATATAATGTCTTGTATCCTTATTATTGTTCGCTGTTCTCGGACTGATAGTGTTTGATACGTCCATTTACGCCCTATGCTCCTGTTCTACTGCTTCTGTATTACAATGCCTCATGTGGATGAATTAGTTTAACGATGAAGGCCCGTTATTGTTTTAATACAGTTCTTAAAAAACAGGAAGGTGCCATTTTAGTTGTGTGAATAACATCTTAATTCATCATTATTATCCGACTATATAATTGCAACTTTTTAATTTGTACATTTTTTACTTATAAAATTTAGGATGTTAGTTTGAAGAATTTACCTCATAAGGCATAAAATATAGGTATATAGAAAGGATAGAAAAACAACTCACATCAGCTGTTAACTATTTCTGTTCCAAACTTTTACAAATGCCCTGTATAAAAATAAAAATATGAGTTATTCTTCTCATCATAAAACTTCTGTTTAGACCGCATAGTATTTGTAGCTGAACACACAGCATCCTCTGGCTTAATGTGCCCTGCATCTTGTAAACTCGAGCAAAAACCCGCGCGATGTCCATGCTCTTTGGTGGCTCGTGTTGTTTGAGTGTCTTGAGAATGAGGATACTTAGGCAGATTTGGCCTTTATTCTGTTTGTGCATCCATATTCACTGCCTAACGTTTCGCAAGACCTTGAAGGTTGCATCATCAGAGTGAAAGTCGCACTGACACAGTGCGAGTTCACAAGATGCAAGACACATTAAGCCAGAGAATGATGGGTGTTCATCTACAAAAACTAAGCGGTCTAAGCCGAAATTCTATGTTAAGGAGAATAATTCGAGTAACCACGAAAGCCTGAAACAGTACACGAATATGTGGACTCAAATAGGCGTATCTTAGAAGTAACACCTCTTGCAAGTTCAGATTCAAAGATTTACAAAGCGGCAACACCGTAACCTACTAATTTAACTGCAATGGCGACCATTAAATCGTCCCAATAGGGGTATAAACCCCAGTAGGGCACTTAAAATTTTAAAGACCCTTGCCAATTAGCAAAATCATTACTACTGAAGCATGGGGAAGGAACTAGACGAGTTACTTACTTCCAGGCGACAGTGCAAAGACAGTTATTTTTACAATAACGTGATTATTCTTTATTTTGTATTTTTACCTTTAATGTTACTGCCACATTTATAACATTTGCCGTAAATTCCCTGTAAACAAGCTTTAGTCTTACACAAAAAAGAATGAAGGCTATGTAACCACGTAATATAGGCCACACATTTTAACTCTGCTTGCAACTGTGTTTACAAACTAAATCCTCAAGTGTCACAGCTCACGTGGTCTTTATCATGTATGATGTCTCTGTATATATAAAATTATTGCAATATAAAGCGTTGCAATGATAAATAATATTTTTTTTACAAGTTCTAAAATTAGTTGCTTCTATCAAGACGATTTGATTTTGAGGAGTGGTATAAATAATTGTTTGCAGCAGTAACAACGCAAAACTGTTTCCAACAATGCGTGGTAATATGATAAATACGTACAATTTAATAGGGCCTATCACATAGAAACTTGAGTGAGAAGCTTTGAGTGGAAATAGCATTTTCCCTTTTCATGGATCTTCCGTTATTAATTTTTAACTTGTTTTCGACGCTGTTCTTCCCCAACAATCTCCAACTAGTTGATTGAATAGAATACTTCTATAATGGGTCTAGGACAACTCGGCGCCGCCATTTCGGCGCCGCCACTTAGGCGCCGCCATCTCGGCGCCGGGCCAGCTCGGCGCCGGGACAACTCGGCGCGGAGCCATCTCGGCGCCAGCCAACTCGGCGCGAGGCCATCTCCGCGCCGAATTTAAATTTGCAAACTACAGTGTGCACTACGTAAGAAAATTATTATAAACAAATAATAAATAAAGTGATCGCCAAGAAGCTGGCATCAAATTATTTAGAATTTCTTGGAAAATCAAACACTAACGACCAGAGGTAATTGCAAAGTGATTACAAATGGGCCAAACAAAAGTTGTCACATGACTTCCGTTATCAGTAAAATTTAACATTTTTTTAAAATAATTACGAAACATACATTGAAATTTAATCTGAAATAAAAAACTTTGTTAAAAATATTTGTTTTTCCATAGCAGTTTTTGTTGAAAGTAACATTCTTTGATATGGGACCTAAACATAAAAAAAAATGTGAGAGGTCAAAGTTGGCAGAGGATTTTGAAATTTTGGTATAGAAGCGTACATGTTGATTCTAAACAATTTTTCTTAATAACTTTTTGTCATATTTTCTACATAAAAGGCACGCTACTCTACAGTAAAATAGGTTTTTTTAAAACTTCAAAGGCATACTTGATTTTTCAAAACTGAAATGCTGTTCGAAATTCGTCTTTAACCAACAAGGACTGAACCCCAAAAAATGAAAATTTAAATAGAGAATTTTTTACCTTTTACAAGAGTCGTTTCACCTATCCGGGGACACACTGTATACAGGGTGTCCGGATAATACGTGTACGACGACAGACCACAAGTTCCGTGGCCCAAAGTATGATGATTTACCTCAACAGGGTGTCAGGAAAGTCAACTGTGTCACTTCTGGAGATACTAGGGGGCGCTATATGGAGTCGGAAAGTTTTAATCCATTTTTGGCTTAGAAGCATAGTTTTCGTAAAAACGAATGTTGAAAATGAAAAAGTTGTGAACT
Organism: Agriotes lineatus; assembly: GCA_940337035.1. Classification (NCBI taxonomy): domain Eukaryota; kingdom Metazoa; phylum Arthropoda; class Insecta; order Coleoptera; family Elateridae; genus Agriotes; species Agriotes lineatus. The sequence continues at coordinate 30,225,909 of OW679195.1, read as the reverse complement.
GCTGTACTTTGCCTTAAATTGGAGGCTTGAGGCAGTGTCTTGAGATAGTCTGGGAAAACAATTGTCACATATACCGTCTACATACCGGGAGATCGAGAAAGGTTGTCCGAAAAAAACTACTTTCTACAGCGAGTATATCAATATTTACATCCTCCAACTGTCATCATAGACATCTGCTGTCATGTATGAAATGAATTTAGCAATTTATGGTAGATTCAAAATAGGAAAACCATTATGACAATAAGAAGTTATTTGCAATCAGTTTTAATTAAGGTTAATAATTAGAATATTAAATTTTACAAAATTAAATTATACTCTAATCAGTAATTATTACAGTTCATGTTCGAAATGAGCCCCATTATTGTTGATACAGCACTGAACTCTTCTTTTCATGCTGTTAAAAACATTTTGTAGCTGTTGCACAGTTATATTTGCAGTAGCGGCAGTAATTGCATCCTTCAGTTGCTCAAGTGTGTGCATGGGGGTCTGATAGATCGTGTTCTTTAAATGTCCAAATAGAAAATAATCCAGGGCTGTCAAATCGGGTGACCGTGGAGGAAATGCAATGATACGATCATCATAAAATTGTTGTAAATGTTGACGTGTTCGAAGGGCTGTATGTGCAGGTGCACAATCATGCTGAAAATGTCCCTGACGTAACTCATCATCGTGAAGTTCATTAATAAATCTGTCTAGAATTGTGATGTAGCGGTCAGCTGTTACGGTATCTTCAAAAAACACAGGGCCAATTATGCGTCTCCTTGACATAGCAATCGAAACGCCAATCTTTATTGGATGCAGTGGAGTTTGTAAAAATTCACCAGGGTTATGAGCAGACCACATCCTGTAATTTTGTTTATTTACGTAACCGGTCTGAAAAAAAACTTGAATCCAGCATTTCATCGTTATTTAAACTTCGGTTAAACCAATTGCAGTACTGCACACGCTTTTCATAATCAGGATGAAGTAATTCTTGCATTACTGAAACTTTATATGGGTGTAAATGCAGTTTTTGTCTTACTGCCTTTTGACACGTTCCATAGCTTAACCCTGCAATTACAAATTAAAATAATTTTTTTATACAAAAATTTATAGGATAAAAAATACACACCTGTTTGTTGCGCTAACTGTCGTAATGGTTTTTTAGGGCTGTGTAAGATGCGTGCCTGTATATCCTCTAATGTGTCCTGAGTTAAAACGGTTGGTCTTCCAGGAGATTTTCCTGCATCAACACTACCCGTTGTTCGGAAACGATGTACGATACGCTTTACATGCCTGCTCAGATGATCGTAATCAAAGTCGACGTCAGGAAACCGATTAACGAATTCATTTACACATAAATTTCCTGAATATTTTCATTCACCATTATCCTCATTGCGTTGGCCATTGCGGAAATAAGATTCAATAATAAACGTGTTGTGTTCAAGGGTATACATAACCTAAAATTTACAAAGAAACGTAAACACACAGTACAAGTGAGAACATCTGTCAACAGCAGTGTGGCTAATATCACACTAGAAAGAAATATTGATAACTACTTGGAAGGTAGTTTTTTTTGGACAACCTTTCTCGATCTCCCGGTACATAATTTATTAGCTTTTAGAACACTTTTAAAAGGGAGTTTAATAATTTTAAGTCCAACAATGAAGACAAAATATCGACGTACTCACAGACCCAACAGCACCAGAACACCATACACAAAAAACATATCAGCATACTCCTGCACGGTGTATATTTTTACTACAAAAGTCAAACACGCAATTATTTATTACATTGACATTAATTGACAAAAAAACATTAAAAACACAAAAATGCAGTAGGTACCATACAGCGGTTCACAAAATTTGCGGTACCAACTGCAACAGTGAATTCTGAAGAAATTAAGCTTCTAAGCCAAAAATGGATTAGGACTTTTAGACTCCATATAGCGTCCCCTAGCATCTCCAGAAGAGCCACGGTTGACTTTCCTGACACCCTGTATACAAAGTTGCCTAGTTTAGCCGCTAGAGGTCTTCAAAAATGATTAGCTTTTTTAAATGTTTTCAAGTAAGTCGAAAAATCTTTGATAGATTTTATATGTTTTGGCCATGCGTTTGTACCAGTAAACTACAGCATTTTGTGGAATAAACATTAATTTCGAAAATTACAGGGTGTTTAAAAACGTCACAATAAATTATCCATCCATATTTTTTTAACCAACTGTATAATCACTACCAATGTTTTTTTGTGAATAGCTACTTTAATTTAGAAGCTATTTCTGATCTTACAAAATTTTAGTTGGGTAAACGGTTTAGCCACAAAAAATAGTATGAGAAATATCAAAACTACCGGAGGTACAGGGTGTTAAAGTTTCAAATTAAAAACTAAACTTTGGCGCAAAGGCGGCTGAACAATTTTATTTTTGTTAACTCTGATCTGTCAACTAGTTTTCCATTGTAATTTTCTTAATGTTATTGCTGCAATAATGGCCCATGTTTATGAAAATAATGAATGAGTGAAAATGTTTATTATTTACTGGGAGTGTCGTCAAAATGCCGCTGCCGCATCGCTCTTATACGCTGAATATGTGTGTAGAAGCGAATGCTAATAAATTTGATCATTTAAGTTAGATTAAATTTAGTTTAATTTTCGTTAAGTAATTTTAGTTCATACTTTGAAACTTTAACACCTTGTACCTCCGTTAGTTTTGATATTTCGCAAAAGTAGTAAATGGCTTACTTTTTTTAGCTTTACATCCTGGCAAAAGGAAAGAATCAACTTAAAAATCACCCTGTATATACAGTGTGTCCCCGGATAGGTGAAACGACTCTTGTAAGTGGTAAAAAATTCTCGATTTAAATTTGCATTTTTTGGGGTTCAGCCCTGCTTGGTTAAAGGCGAATTTCTAACAGCATTTCAGTTTTGAAAAATCAAGTATGCCTTGAAAGTTTTCAAAAAAACTATTTTTTGTACTCATGATTTTAAAATTCATATTTCCCGGTCATTCCCGATACGCCGAAAGTTACTTTTCCCGCACTGCGGTGATTTTACTTTTCAACAAAAACTAGGGGAATTGTGATTTTTGTAAATTTTTATAATAACCGGGGCTGCGCGCGGTATTGCGCGGTCTATTCTATTCAATTTACACCATTTTTAGGCCTATTACGTTGGCTCATCTCCAAGGGGGCCCTTGGGGTTTCGCCCATCTCCAAAGGAGCCTCTGGGGCTCCGCCCCTCTCCAAGGGGTCCTTCAGGGCTCCGCTCTTCTCCAAGGGAGCCCTCGGGGATCCACCCCTCTTCAAGGGGGCCCTAGGGGCTTCGCCCCTCTCCAAAGCGGCCCTCGGGGCTCCGCCCATCTTTAAGGGGACCTTTGGGGCTCCGCCCCTCTGCAAGGGGTCCTTCAGGGCCCCGCTTCTCTCCAAGGGGGCCCTCGGGGCTCCGCCCCTTTCCAAGGACGCTCTAGGGGCTTTGCCCTTCTCCAGGGCGGCCCTCGGGGCTCCGCCCATCTCTAAAGGGACCGTCGTGGTTCTGCCCCTCTCCAAGGGGACCCTCGGGACGTCTGAATCGTTCTCCTTTATTATATAGAGGATTGTCCCTCGTTGGTTTATTGCTCCTGCAAACACCAGAGGCGCTGTAAACGTCGACAAAAACTGACAGGTGCGTAGGATAGGTATAAAAGTTTAGTGATTTGTGCTGTTAACTCAGTAAATTAGTACAACACTAAATAATAATATTTTTATTTTTTTAAATATTTTCAGTTATTGCACCTAACTCCTTCGGAAAAAAAATTTCCGAATTCGCACTACATGCAGCACTCCCTTCGGTCGTGCTGCAAACAAAGTGTTCATTCGGGAAAATTGTTAGGTAAATAACTATTACTGTAGAGTAGCGTGTCTTTTATGTAGCAAATACCACAAAAAGTTATTAAGAGAAGTTGTTTAGAATCAACATCTAGGTTCCTATACCAAATTTCAAAATCCTCTGCCAACTTTGATCTCTCACATTATCTTTTATGTTTAGGTCCCATATCAAAGAATTTTACTTTTAACAAAGACAGCTATGGAAAAACAAACATTTTTCAAAAAGTTTTTTATTTCATAATAAAACAAAATTGTTAAAAATAAAATTCTTTGTTTTGGAAAATAAACATTAAAGAAATATTTGTCATATAAAAAGCACTTTACTTAGAAAATGGCGTTTTTCAAAATTGTGTAAATCCAAAAAGTGATATTTTTCGGAATTTAAGCAAGATTTCAATGAGATTTTTTATTGTGTGGTAGTTTTAGCTGACTGAGCAATCTCAAGGCCAGAAAACTTTTTTTCGTAAAATGTGTCTCTATCTTGACTAGTAAATGCATGTTTCGTAATTATTTAAAAAAAACGTAAAATTTTACTGATAACGGAAGTCATGTGACAACTTTTGTTTGGTTCATTTGTAATCACTTTGCAACCACCTCTGGTCGTCAGTGTTTGATTTTCCAATAAATTCTCAATAATTTTTTTTAATTTGATGACAGCTTTTTGGCGATCACTTTATTTATTATTTTTTTATAATACTTTTCTTACGTAGTGCACAATGTAGTTTGCAAATTTGAATTCGGCGCCGAGATGGCCTCGCGCCGAGTTGGCTGGCGCCGAGATGGCTCCGCGCCGAGTTGTCCCGGCGCCGAGCTGGCCCCGCGCCGAGATGGCGGCGCCGAAGTGGCGGCGCCGAGATGGCGGCGCCGAGTTGTCCGGCTTCGTTCTATAATTGATTTGGAAAAGTTGTTTCTGCACATCCTTGTGTTTTTTCTCATTCAATATACTGCAGGAGTTAACTATCGCACTTTTACCCATACATTAGGCAGGGATGATCAACCCGCGGCCCGCCACATTTTCTCGTGTAGCCCTCATTGTACCCTATTTCTCATTAAATAATCTTTGTTCACATTATATCTTTCGCCGTTTTTCAATAGTATTTTTATTTATGAGTGTTTTATGTCTGTAATTTTTTATACTAGGTTCATTTTGTTAATAAAGAGATAATTTAAGTTGATCATTCCGTGTTTGTATTATCATAAGTTTCTTACATGCGGCCCGCACAACAGTTTTAAATTGTAGCTGGTCCGTTGTAAAAAGAGGTTGTTCATCCCTTCTGATTAGAGTATCTTTACTCACCATCATCGAAATTTCCTTGAAATATTTTTTCGCAAATCGCTAGTACATCAGCAATGATTGTAAGCGTATCTAATAAATCCACCTCTTGCTTTCTACTCTCTTTTCGTAAAGAGTCCGGGCGTACTGCAGTGATTTATTTTTGTTTTGAGAAAACTCTTACTTTAGAACACACGTATTTACATCATTATGCCGTACACTGAACTGACAAATGCTGTAATCACGGTGTTGTACGATTTTTTGCGCTAATATTAAGGTGTGCTCTTTGTTACGTTATAGTCTTCCTGCATTGTAACTGATCACGCTTTTGGAAGTACTAAATACTTCCTGGGATAAAATATTTGTTTAAATTTTTAATTTCGAACGTTTATGGGTGGTCCTGCTTTATACAATTTCTCAAACCTTGCTAACAGCTAAGCACAAAAAAAGAAGTCCCACAAATGACCGTCAATTTGTTACAAGAGAAAATGGCACTTCATAAAAAAACAACACATGATAATGCTTTGCTCCAGCTGGGTTTTAGTTGAGCCAAGGGCGGTTTGAGGCACCTGGAATGGGTTTACTTGCTACTTAAACGTAGGGGTAGGGTAAGAATGCCACAAAGTAAAAGAAAACATCGAAAAAACATCAACAGAGTCGTAGGGAAATAGTAAGCTGAATCTCGGTCAGTTAACTATACTTTCAGCAACAATTTTCCTATAAAACACTCTCTGCGCAACTGCACTACATCAGAATAGAACAAATAGTAATTTAGGATACAAGTGCGTAAAGCTAGTATTTAGTGACGAGCGGCACAGAGTGACTAAAGATGCTTTACGCATGTGTATCGTACAATATTTTATCTATGATAAAATTTAGAAAACACAGTAAATATAAAAACTATTTAAATGTAAATTAGGATTACTAGGAAATGGTCGTAACTTTGCGTGGTTAAAAATTTTAGAACACGTTGCTACTGACGACGTCCCTAAAGAAATCTTTTAAACACGTCGCTACTGACGATATAAACTAAGGAAAACATGTTATTAAATAGTCGTTTTACCAACTTAAAATTGCCAACTAAAAGTCAGTTATACACATTGTCGTAGATAAATAATACTTAAATACTGTAATGAACACACACTAAGTTCCACAAAATTCTGATGTAGTAATCTTAAAATTAAATTCAACTAATTAGTTCCCTCTGTAAAGTCACAAGAATACAAAGTAATATGGTAAGGTTCACTTCAAATTTGCAAACGATAGTCAGGAGGTATTCAACATTTTCTGACGGGGTTACTAATCTTAAATACAGTAATACAAATGTAGATTGTAGCACTTCGAATATAAACCGAAATCTAAGCATGCAGGTACTTCAAAAGGGATAGTAAATTGCCGACAAGAATCACAACAGTTTCATAGCATGCACAAGTTACTAATAGTATATTACATACCCAGGTGGAAAGTGTTTCATTCCTGTCGAGAGATTAAGTAGTTAACCGAGACGCGTAGCTTCGAGGTAAACTTTATCTCGAGACAGGAATGAAACTTTCCACCGTGGTATGTATACTATTTTATTTGCAACCACTTTATTCTAAACAATAAGAAATTGAAAAAATTATTATGTTTTGATACGACAGGTTGTGACGCGCATGAATGGATGAACAAGATTCCCTACCTACGCAGCGGTCGGCAATTGATTCATTTCCAACCTCTGCGACGGCAATCACTTTTTGACCGGTTGGAAAGTTACAAGTTGGGAATAGCTCATTTTCCAACTTTTTAAAAGTGAGTAATGATCTTATTACATAATAAAATACTTTTTAATATGGCTTTCTTACGCTACTCATGCTTTGGAGTGAAACAAGGCAGTACCGGGTAGTTTGCTTACCAGATACGTACGGAGATACACGTAGAGCAATCAAGAAGAAATGAATCATTGCCAGGTCAGCGGGAGATGATCACCAATGACGAGAAGATGCCTAGGCGAAGATGTAACAAAAAGCGGTCTAGCGACGTGGAAGTTCCCAGCTCGATGGAAGCATTTCGCAGACGTTTGGTATTCTAATTCGATATAATATCGATATTTCGAGTACCTACAATAGACAAGACGATAAAATATGGAAATCTCTATTAATATCCATATCATAACTTAATAAATTTAAAATAAATCGAGTTCTCCTGCCGCCAGTATTGCTATGCTTTCAAAAAAATCGAGAGTCACAAATCGAAACAGCGTTACCACTTGTGGCAATTTTTATCTCGACACAAAGAACAAAGATTAATACACGAAAAATGACCAAGCTTCCTTCGGCAACTTGGGAAGTCGAGAGAGTTACATGGTCGCTAGAATGGTAATACTCGACTGATGGTCAAAAGCCAGATTTGCTTTGAGCTGCAAATCTGGCTTCGTTAATCTCCTATCTAGGGGTGTAACGGCTAAAATAAAAATATATGCACACATGTAAGGACATCTGTGGATTGCATGAACGTACGGCTAATTAGCATTATTTTCTCTTTTATGAATTACTATTACGCATGTATAAAAATGTTTCGAGTTTTGTGGAGGCTTTTTAGAGCACTCATCTGTATTATCGCTCCAGTCCGAGCTCTCGCCGAGCACGTGTTCACATATCGCTCCGCGACAGACGTGAATTTGTTGAAGAAGCTTTCGTGCTGGGCCAGAATTGAGGCAGATGCCGTGTGCCTGAGAGAGCAAGTTAGAGGTGTTGCGCCATTCGTCTTTCGATACGCTGTCTTCGCCCGTTTTTGGGACAAAATCGAACCGGCGTTCGGAAGCAACAGTTGGATTTTGAAGTGGTGGTACGCCATGCACAGTTCGGGGTTGCGGTGACGTGCTTGAGCAAAGTTTTGTAGTTGTTCATGTGTGCCAATTATCGGATAACGGTGATTTTAACTGTGGTTTTCTTTGCTCTTGTGCATGCGATGTGCGTATTGTATTTTACAGTGTAAGAGTAGTTTGGCCAGATGATCAAGTGGATTTTCGAAAGGCAGGTCCGATGGTGTTGTACCGGCTCGCTGACAAGAATACTGCCAATCTTAAAGTTGAAAGGTAAACTCGTTATGGTTCCACGTTTTCTCAGCGGGTTCACTCATGCATTTCTCTAGTGTAGGAAATGATGTAGTTTGCCCTTGTGTTATCTCGTGTTGAACCACCCCTTTTGCTCCGCTGAAGCTAGTTAGCAAAGCCTTTTGTAGCGGGCGGGGGGCAGCGCTCCTATGAGTTGCATTCCCGATTCTGAGTTAGCTTACGCGGTAGTCGTTTAGCATTGTTTTGGCGTTTCGTAAATACCGTATCGTACCGTTACAAACTGAAGCGTTGTTGTAATTGTCGATTTATCCCGTTACACACAATCTAGAAATTCCAACGGCGACTAGATTTCTGCGAACTGCACGCAGTGTTTCGGCGTAAACTCCCTCTGTCAAATTTTATACTGCGTCATGCTTTTAAACCTTGCACAAGTAATTGGGCAGGACCGAGCTTAGACGGAGATGCACGAAATTTAACCAATTTCTATAAACGGCGTTAAGAATAGAAGTTAACCTAACAGCCTGACTAGCCCTTTTTAGCTAGGCTATGACTGAAATTAACATACCTATCTGAATAAGTAATTTCAAAAAACGTTTTAGGGTCATCTATGCAATTCCTGATGCACTCAACTTGAAATCAGAACATCAATACATTCAAATTCCAGGCAATGGGCACCCATTATCCCACAAATGCCTAAAAGAGCATACAACTCTTCCACAAGTCAAGAATTGTGCCATTTAGTTTAGCGTACGTACGTGATTCGTCAACTATTGCTTTAGAATCTTTAGATCATCGCCAAAAAAGTCAAACACATGCAGATATCATAAATGAGACAGCTAAAAATTGAAATGCGTCTATTAAAGGTAACTAGGCACATAAGTCTTGAACGATAGCGGAAGATACCTTCGGTAGCGGCGGGTGCTGCATTCGAATCCTTGCTCGGGGCAGGTATAGGGGCGAGTAAAACGATCATTCTTTCTTTTCTATTGCAATATGATGTCTTCTCTCCCCTGCTGCTAATATGATTGTCTTCGTTTTTTCTATATTAATTTTCATGTTTGCTCTTTTCGTTACAAGTCGGAAGTGTCCGCGAACGAGTGCAGACGTGAATTTTAAGTGCTGGCGATAAAATACCCGATCACGGGCTTTATCCCAACAAAATTCACATAGTGTATCAGTGTACAGTTGAAATACAGTGGACATTTGAGAAATAAAGGAGCGAAACTGTTAATAATAACAGTTAGTAAGTGGGTAAACATTTAAGTATTACTGAAGTTCGGGCGCCATTTAAAACCAATTATAGTGAATACATATTTATTAAACCTTATTAGCCAATACACACTTTATTAATAATTATAATTTTGCACATAGGGAATTGTATTCGTTAACTGGAAGATAGTACATGGTGAAAGTTGGATATATGGGGGCCACCCAGGTAAGCAGTAGGTTGATGATTCTCGGGGGAGGCTAACACAATCGCGGTGATCTCGACTATATAGGACCCCCGCAAATAGGCCTTTTGAGTGGTTAACTTGTCACCTTCCATTGCTTACTTATAAACGGTTACACATCAGATTGCGTTTTCACGTAATGAAGAATGCTTGCAACAGACACACAATCAAAGGCTGCAACTAATACGAACAGTTACAACTACACACAGCATTTTTGAATCTAAATTCCCAAGAAATCGCCTTTTTAGTGATACTGTTATGTCCACCTCCCCCCCCCCCCTCTACATTACTCTACTCTTTCGATGAACGGTCAAACGACAAAATAAACTTAATAAAATGCTTCTACCACACCATCGATATTATAGAAAAAAAACGAATTATTATATAAGTTATTATATGGAGTATCACTAACGTATCTATGAAAATATATATGTTACCCGTTATCTAACACTTTCTGTATTATACACAGAAATGCTCCAAATTTTCACACAAACTTTAAAAGCTTTATAAAAACGACATTTTAGAACGAAGATCATAAAGTTCTCGAACTGAGCTCACTGTAAAATGAGACTGAACTGGACATTGAATAAATATAAGAATATAGTTAAAAGAGCCGGTTATCACTATGGAAAATAACTTGACATGTATTTAGCGAAGTTCTCAACGAGGAACAAAGATAAGAACCTTTAAAAGCCGATAAAATTATTATTCCACTTAAGTTTCTTATTCTCCTTCCAAAATAACGCAAAATACGGTACTGTAGAGGCTCAAATAATTTGTAGCAAAATTGCTTCCAGCACTTCGTCGTTTTGCAAGAGTAAAAACACAAAAATTAGCTTTACTTCGAGTCCTATCGAAAAATGTTATTAGAGTTATCGATAGAAAGATTTTTTTTCGAAAATATTATTTATGACTGAAAAAGAGTTATAGTGGTATTTGTCCCAAATATTCGATTCACATTTTTTTCTCTTAAATACATAGAACTATTTTTAAAAATAGCAAAGAACTCTAGAACCTTTTGGGGTGCAACGGACACTCCTAAAAAAGATAACATTGTTTGAACTTGTGGAGCTAACTTCACAGAGGTCTTACCAGCTGAAAACTTGAAAGTTGCTCCTACAAAATAGTAAGAAACAAAAGGCTTCACCAATACGCGTACACACTTCAAAGTCGTGACGCGGAATGCACGCTGGTAATACTGTCATACTAGCTGCACATTTACACAAAGGTTTATTGGGGGTAGTTTTATACCTACAATAATTCTAGAAAATGTAAAATTAGACAAAGAAACTGCAATGTCTGTAGAACGGAAACAAGACGTTTCAGAACAGTATTAAGTTTCAACACAAATATTATTGACTATTATGCACAGTGGTATAACTGTCATACCAGAGAGCGTTACAGGGTTAATCTAGATAGGAGAGGTTGAATTACAGTGCCTTGCGGCACACCAAATGCCAAAAAGCATACTGGGTCTTCGCTTCTAAATAACTTTTGAATAATTATAGAGGAATTCATCTTATTTCGTATTCGTTTCCCATTCGCCGAATTTCGACTAGCCGGAATTCGTTTCTCAGGATAATTATTTCACCGCAAAGCTGTTCGCCGGATTCCATTTCGCCGCATTGTAGGCTGCGTGTCATAGAACGAAATTCGGTCAAGTACTGTGTCTCGTTCTAGCCTGTTTCGGTTAGTTGCAGTCTTTGATATTTGTTTTCACTACCACGGCCGGTGTTGTCTTCACGACCAGCGTAGTGTCCTCGATATTGATATCCGGTGAAATGCATTCCGGTCAAAAGATTTCCAGGTAATCGAATTCAGGCAAAAAGAATCCGGCGAATGGAAACACAGCCTAGTGGTATACTCAATTCTTGTAAGACCATCCAAAGCTGAGCCTATTTTAGTCTATGGGAATCCTTGCGGTGTAAAATGGAGTACTGAAATTCCTAGCTGTCTCTCCTATTTGAGTAAATCCTGTTTGTTGGTATTTGAAGTTGGATGTATGCGCTCAAGTCTTTCATTGAGGATGTTTAGCATTACCTTGCTAGGATGTGAAAGCAGAATTATGGTAGGGTAATTATCGCGCTTTGTAATAAATCCCTATTTGTAGATAGTCAGCACTGAACATTTTGTCGAACTTTCCTGTCATCAAGTACGCCAAATTCTATTACAGAGGTAGTGAGTACATAACCTAAACCCCCGTTTCACCTGCAGCTTTAAGAATCTGACTATGATTTTATCCCGTGCACCAGCTTTTCTACTGTAGATACTTTTGCCTATTTCGCATTGTGCGCAGGGCTGATTTATTGGGGTAGCGAGAAGGGACACCTCGGGGGCTGTTGAGCGAGGATGCTAGAATTTTAGGTTAGTCTGTAAATTATAACTGTACTGTTCAGTTCATATATTGTCTGTAATATACGTTCATTTACTTCAACCGCTTTATTATATTTGATATCTATGTTTCAATTAGGAATTACGAAAGCTAATATAAAAGCAAAAAGGGGTTGTGACGAAGGATTAAGGGTCGGCCTTACCTGGTGGCGAAAGTTATATTGGGTATTTTGATGACTGGTAATTATCGGCCTAAGTTGACTAACTCGTCGGAAAGGGTCGGGGTCCCAGCAGAGCCGCAAAAAAAACTATGAGAGAGGGCGCCAAACAGTAGGAATACGTTGTCTTCAACGTGACGTACAACTGAAGCGGTCGTAGCCTTACGGAGGAAGAACACAAGAGGAAGCTTGGAGAAACAATCGGCCACTACGAAGATATATTGATATCCACGAGAAGAACGAGGTAGGGGTCCTATGAGGTCTATACAAGTGACATCCTAGGGCTTCGAGATGTTTGTGTGTTCTCCCATGTGTCCAGCTGGTGGCCGTTGGTCAGGCTTCGTGAGGGAACACACCTTGCAGTTGCGAACATATCGCAGAACGTCTGCTCGCATCTTGAGCTATGCGGCATAAAGTTTTCGAAACGCCAGGATGTCCAGAGGTAGAATCGTCATGGTTACGTTGAAGCATTTCTTGACGTCTATTTCTAGGAAGTACCATCTTCCAGTCTTCGTCTCCCTGCATGAGCTCTAGATACGGGCTCCTAACGTGTTTTTAAAGTTGTAAATTCGACACGCGCCAAACTGAATAGTGTTGAGGACTGTTTTTAGCTTTTAGACGCATCCGGGCATACCAGCGATCTCGAACATCATCGTCCTCAGTCACCGCGCCAATAATAGGCACGGATCTGGATAGAGAGAGTCAGGTACGACATTGTCTTTGCCCTTGCGATGTATGACATTAAAATTGTATTCTTGCAGGTGTATGGCCTAACGCGCAATGCCTCTTATGGGGTCTTTGATTTTGTGTAACCATTTTAACGGGTAATTATCGGTTACAACGTCGAATTTAGTTCCCTCGATGTACGATCGAAGTTTCTCGATAGTGAAGAGGACCGCAAGACATTCTCGCTCCGTTGTGCTGAACTTCCGTTCGTCTTTCGTGAGCGAACGGCTGATTAAAATCCGGACAGAAAAGCACAGGGGCAGAAACGAGTCAATCCCTGATTGTGTTGAAAACAGTCTGACACTCTTCAGACTAAACAAACTTCTGGTTCTTCCGTAGTAGACGAGTCATAGGCGACACCACGAATGAGAAGTTAGGCACAAAGCGCCGATACCAAGATGCCATTCCCAATATCCTAACCTCCGGGACCGTCTTGGGGTTAGGTATGTTCAAAATGGCTTCAACCTTTTCCGGGTCAAAGAGGAGTCCTTTGGAGTTCACGACGTACCCAAGATACTTCAATTCGGGCTTACAAAAATGACATTTTTCCCGGTTTATTGTTAGGCCGGTCTTTGCGATCCTGAAGGTGACCTCTGTCAAGACCTCCAGGTGTTTGTCGAAGGTAGGTGTACAAATAATAACATTGTCCAGACAAGTAAACGCATATGGTTCTAGGTCGGCATCAACAACTCGGTCGACGCAGAGCTGTATGAAGACCGAACGGGAGGCGACAGAATTGAAGCAAACCCCGATTGGGGACAGTGAAGGCGGAAACCGGAAACTGAAAATAAGCTGACTTGACATCCAGGGTGGTCAAGTATTGTGCAGCCCGAAGCTTGTCCAAAATGTTGCTGATGTACGGCAGCGGATAGGCATCAGGTTGGCTAACTTTGTTGAACTTCCGATAGTCCACGCACAAGCGGTTAGATCCATCCTTCTTGTTTATCATCACGATGGGCGAGGACCATGCAGAGGTTGACGGTTCTACAATGGCCTTTTAGAGCATATCTTCGAGCTCCTGGTTCACATCCTTTTGGAGGGCAGGCGAGATGGGGCAATAACGCTGTTTAATCGGCTCTGCATCCGTTTTAATCTCATGTTCCACTAGGTGGGTACATTCTACGCCATCTCCTATCGTGGAAAAGACCTCACTTACAGTTTGATCTAGCTCGGCTTGTTTTTCGTCCGTCAAGTGTTCAGTAGAACAAATCGCATTTACATGTTCATCAGCCGAAGCTTTGTAAAACGTCCATTCTCCAAGGCAAAGGTCTGGTGCAAGGGCCATTCTCTTCCAGAAGTCGGTAAGTGTAGATATAACCAAGACTTCAAAATTCCGCACATGGTCTCTTAAGACGATGGTTATGGTAAGCGTACCTGTGCTGTAGCATTTCTCGCCGTTGGGAACACTACAGGTAGTGGATTTGTTGGAGCTTATATTACAGACATCTTTTAGCGCATTCCATCCTTGACGACCTAGAATGGTACGGCTCCCGCCGGAGTCCAACAAACCAAGTAATTCCTTGCCGTAAACAGATACACGAAGATAGGGCCTCTCATCTTTGCTGGCGTGATCTAAAATGAAATAGAGCAGTATGCGATGTTCCGAAGAGATGTGGCTCGTTGCTCGAGGTTGGGAGACGACATTGGCCTCAGAAATCGTTGCTGGTGACGACGTTAATTGGCCTCTTAACGCCTTCCGTTCCCGTTTCCCGCACAGGAAGGGCAGGTACAAATCGTGACGTCGGCTTTACCTCAGCGAAAGCATTTCATCTTGCGCGGTGTAGGAACTGCGCTATGCGACGGTCAGGCTTTCCACTTTTCCAGCAAGCACCATAAGGTCGAGTACCTGTGACGTTGAAGACTTGTTCTTCAGCAGCGGATGTAGGAGTGAAACTCGTCTCTTCAATAGCAGCAGCTCTTGCTCCAAAACGGGGCTTATGATATGCCAGGTCGGGTTCAAGGGCCTGAAAAGGTGGAGGAGGGTTTTTGAACCTTGAAGATCGCACTTTAGCGTCCTCAATCAATTTGCCTAGCTGTGTAAACTGAGAAATACTCGTTGGGAAGTAGAGAGTCAATTGTGCTTGTAAGTAGGGTTGCAAGTTTCTACGCATGACTTCTGTACGCTCCATCTCTGCAGGTAAGTGGGAAAGGCAACTGAAGAGGTTCTTCATCATGGCGACATGTACCGTCACGGGCTCATCGGGTCCTTGAGTCCTACTACGGATCTCATCCCACAGGCTGATCTCATAATCACAAGGTAGAAAAGCGGTTTTCAAAGCAATAAACAATTCATTCCAAGATCGGACGATGCTACGAATTGAGCGGAACCAAATACGGGCGTTGCCAGTAAACAATTCTATTGAAGCAGATTCTATTGAAGCAGCAAAGAGTTGGTCCTTGGACACATTCCGGGCTATGTTAAGCTGGATCCTCCATCGAAGGTGATCCTCCATTTATTGATGGCTAGATAATTGGCAGTCGAAGTGTGTCTATACGATTCAGAATAGTTGACATCGGCAGCAGCAGAAGAACGTCGATTAATGGCATCAGCAAAAGGCGGATAATCCAAATACATACCAGGCGACATGGCTCAGCTACTGGGAATAGGCTGAGGGCAAGAAGACTGTGAACTAAACAGAGGGTGACTCCATGTAACCGAGCTACCAGTGGTTCGAATAGGTAAAGCAACATTTCTCTGAGACGTAGTGGCAGCAGCACTATGGGGGTGAGCTTGAGTTTCATGAAGCGAATCTATCGAACCATCCTCCGAGCTTAAATCACTCGTCGCCACCGTCGTGTCGTTTCGAGCTTGTGATTCTGCGTAAAGTTGAAGTATTGACTCTAAGGCAGTAAGTAACCGAATCCATCGTTCAGGGCATCTAACCTAGATGCGGAATCTGGCTCTGCTGTAATGCGACCTAAGCGACCTTGCACGTGAAGAAGTCGAGCACCTAAACGTTGAACGTCATTTTCCAGGTTCCTAGAAGTACAGCTATCAACTTCGGCAGTTAAAATATAAAGTTTGTCTTCGCAAACCGCGAGTTCTTCGGTAGCGTCAAGAGATACGTGAGTGAAAGTGACATTCGTAAGAAGGTCTATCTTCATACGGACACGGAGTAGTTTACGTTGATCCTGGGAATTGCCCTAGATGGCAATGTCCCTAACTCGAAGTTCATGGTCGAGCTCATCGACAAGCAAACGATTAACATCTAATCGAAATACCATCTTGCTGTACTAACAAGACAAGATGATCCGAAAAAACTTAATCTAGACTAGCTTTATATCTAACCCAAGCGAAACCTGTAATTAATTAGCATGCAATAAACAATCCTATTGCTAGAAATGACCAACTGTAAAACCACACCTAGCAAATAACACCTAGAACCAATAAATCCTAACACCCTAATAATTTGTTTGCACTATAGTACCACCTAACAAGCGACGTAGTCGAGCCCCACACGTTGGGCGTGACGAAGGATTAAGGGTCGGCCTTACCTGGTGGCGAAAGTTATATTTGGTATTTTGCCGGCTGGCGATTATCTATCGGTCGGGAATGGTTGGGGTTCCAGCAAAGCTGCAAAAAGCTATGGGAGAGGGCGCCAGGTCTTCGACGTCGACAAATCCTTGGGTCGAACCTCCCCAAGGTTGCTGAAAAACTCAGCAAAGCAAATAATAGCAAAGCGAACTAATAACAGAATTTATTAAACAACTGATTCTATAGTGCAAACATAAATTACAACAGATAAGTAAATCGACATAAATAAGCAATAATAAATAAATACAAACAATCAAATAACTAGCATAGACACATTAAAAAGGTGCCGCATAAGCAAATATAAAAGGGCGAGGTGCATAAATAATTATAAGAGGGTCGACCTTCATTAATAAAATTGAAAAAGAACTAGTGGTTAGCAGGTTGATTCTTGATTTCAACGTTGCCCACTAAGGGATAAAATCAATTAACGAGAAGCTACGTGAGGCGAAGGTTCATACAAAGCCGACCGCGTCGGAATAATTCGGACTAGCAATTAGTTACCGAATCGCAGGTACAAATTGGCACGCACCCTGTTAAGAAAGGTGCCGCGGAATAGAGCGATGCAAGCGATACGCTAACCTTAACCCCGGTCGTTAGCTTTATCTGACCCTATGACGGTACCCAAAATTTAGAATGGGCGAAATATCTTCAAATTGCATGGCCATACAGGGGTCGAAGAGATCTCTAAAACAAACTCATTGGGCTTGTTATGACATTTCAAATAAAAGGCTTGAATGCGCTCCTAACTGCAATAGCTAGTAATTCCGGATTTCAATTACTTAAATTTTGATAGTTACGTGACCGCGACGGTTCAATAATATATCGCAGCAGGCCCCACCGATAAACACAGCTAAGCCGTAACCCAGGTGAGTTCAAACGTTCTATTTTAGCTTAATGGACTAACCGCAGCCCATAATACATTACAGAGCACGAACCCGCAGGCCACCTTCGGCACATTCGACGTGGTCGTAACTAAACACATTGCTAGGGTAGTGAATTAAATATAGCTATCAACACAGCGAAAGGGGCCAGGCTCTAATCTATCATACCATTAAACAGCTAGCGCTAAAAATTTACCTATCACTAAGTTTATATTAATATTCATAGAGGCTGCGTGTGGTCCCGCTTCGCACCTGCAGGAGCGACATCGAGGACCCGAAGAGAGGAAATCGCCGGCTCCTGTCTGCGGGTGCGGTTATCGCAGGTGTCTTGCTTCAAGGCCCAGGGACGAGCGAGCAAAATGCAGGTAGGCGACGCTTCCGAGCGCGTCCAAGGAATGCGGCGCAGAGTGATTTCCAATACCCCTGTGAAATCCAAGGAAAGTTTGCTAAAAGCGTTCAAAATTTCTAGCCTCTAGCCCAGGGGTGGCGAACCTTTATTCATCTACGTGCCATTTTTTCTAAACAAATGTTTAATGAGGCCATGACGTGCCATCAAACAATCTTGACTTAGTGATTAATGGGGAAAAAATAAAACTAAATACTGTAACGATCCTGCTGCCGGTCATTACCCGGGAATCATGACCCAGTGCCCCGATTGTTCTAGAACCTCGAGAAACGGCCTTGCAACTTTGGACCCCAGGTGCAGAGGCGTGACGTCAGCGCCCTTGGAGCCAGATGCGATGGGTGCGTCATGCGGTTCCCAGAAAGGTCGAGCGAAGTCTAGATTAATCTCAAAGGAAAGTACCCGACTATAAATACACGGCCGCCGGGGTTCTCAGTAGTTCTCATCAAACTCGAAGCGCGCGTGATATAAACGAACCGTGTGAAATAAATAACAAATAAATACAACCATATAAATCCTTACTGTTAAGCTGTATATAAATAATTATTAAATAAGTGTATCGTTGTTAGAAATAGTGCCTGTAGTTTATAAGTAATTCTGCCTTCGTAATTCTTGTATTTTTAAATAATAATAATTAATCATAGTAAATAAACGTTTAAAACCAGAAGCGTCGTATAATTTTTAAATAGCCCGAAAGTAAAAACGTAACAATACTATCAACTTAAAACTCCTTATTTGCAACAAAAATATACATTTTGTACAGCAATAGTGACGTTATGTTTATTTAAATGAAAGAAAAAATTCGTGCGACTTCTGCTGTTGCAAATTAGATGCTAAATAACTTATATTAGCTCCATACTTTGTTACTTTTAGCAGAATGCAAGTTGGACTGGATTCATCTGAGAAACGGCTTCTAGCGAGTCTTTAATGTTATTCATTTCTGAAAATAATGACTCACAAGCATAGGTAGATGAAAATATTGTTAAGATAGCAAAAGCCAGCTTCTTCAGACTGCTAAATGTGTCTGGATTTGAATTCCACGTTTCCATAATTTTGATATTTGCATTTTTACTTATATTACCTGATACATATAGTCTTCTATTTCATTTAATTCCAACTCTTTCCTTGGTTCGAAAAATTTTTGAATCCATATTGAACTAGACTGGAAATCAATCAGCTGCATTTCAGTTTCTTCAATTTCCAACCAATCAAATTTGGCCAAGTTCAGTTTATCAAGTGAAGTTACATCAGGATAGATAATAAATTTCAGTGTTTCCGATAATTCTTTGAACTGAGAAAATCTCGTTGAAAATTCTTTTATTGAAGATTTAATTACCGAATTAAACTCTTCACTGACTTTTGCTCGGTCTGGTTTTTCATGTAAATCCAAATCTCTGGAGATTTTTTTCAGGTTTGGGAAATACTTGTAGTTTTTGGTAACAATATCGTTACTGAAAACTTGCAGTTTAGCTTCGAAAGCATGCATGAGATCTATCATAACAATAATTGTTTTATTTGCGCCTTGAAGCTTCATGTTCAATCCATTGTTAAATATAAATTGCTTCGATTAGGTACCTAAATTCCTTAATTAATGCCGTGCCCAAATTATTTTGTGGCGTGCCATCAATGGCACGCGTGCCAATGGTTCGCCACCCCTGCTCTAGCCTCTATAAAAAGGTAGGAGCTATCGTAAACTAACCTGGGGTTAAAAGGTAGCCGAGAGTGGGCGTGCAGGTGGTAAAATCTGGCTCAACAATTCCGCAGAGGCGTTAGACGTAAGAATTCTAACATCAAACCAATAATTCGAACGTCAAAAAGGCATTTGTGCTTCCAGATCGTTCACATCCAATGAAGCTTAGCCAAACCAATCGACTTTTTGAAGCACCACGTCGAGGGGGCACACAAATTGCTTGCACGATTTTTTCAATGGAAAATAACGAGAGAATCCAGCCACATGCCCTCCAATTCAAGTTATCAAAGACTTCCCAAAATTTTGGCAAGGGGACCTACAAAAAATCACTGAAATATGGAGGGTTCTCACCTGATAACATCACATTTTAAACTAGAAATTTATTAACAGCATAAGAACATAGGGTAGCCTACCCAGTCAGGCAGGATGTATGGGATACCTGTGGGGAAATAAATGCGAATAGTAGAAATTAGTTAATTATTTGAAATATTGCCTAGGAACCAATTACACGTAACAAAACGCTTACTAATTAAATACAACTAGTTAGTTTTCGAGTCCTACTGCTGCAGATGCCTGTTCTAAATCTTCTAACATTGTTTTAAGTTCATTTAAGTCTCCGCTAATTAGTATGATGTCATCTGCAAAGGGAAGGTTACTTAAATATGATCCATCTATTTTAATACCTTTATTCTCCCAATGTATTTCTTTAAATATGTTCTTTAAGGCTAACGTAAATAGCTTTGGGAGAGATTAGGTCCCCTTGATGTACCCCTCTGTTGACTTTGATCTTATTTGTTTGTATATCCTGGTCTATTTTAACGCAAAACGTGGCTGTTTCGTATATATTCTTGATAAGCTGCGTGTATCTGTAGTCTATTCTGGCATCATTCAATGCTATGAGGAGGGCCCACATTTCAATTGAGTCAAATGCCTTTTTGAAGTCTATGAAGGCTAGATGGAGTTGTACGTTATATTAATTTGCCTTTTCTGGGCAATGCTGAAATTGCGAAGGTAATATTCGCAGGTCTTCTACTAAGGGAGTTGATAAAATTAGAGCAGAATAATTACTTTCAAACAAAGGCACATTACAGGCCACCAGCAAGAAGGAATATTTACTTACGGCGACTTAATAAACTCAGGAAGAAGAAATTATCCCCAAAAGTTCGAAACAAGGACATTACACACAACTGTGTGCAGTGCCCGAGTACGACGGCTTTCGAAGTGAGAGGTATTAGCCATGAAAGTCTTAACAATTAACAGTAAACTCGATAAAGTTTGGGAGACAAAGCCCCAGAAATCTGGAACGCCAGTATTTGGGTTTCTTAATAAATTTGATATCGCAGAATTAAGGAGCTATGAATTGGGTAGAAAATATTTCTAAAGATTTACAGCTTGCACAGAATTAAGAGCCTTGAAAATTAACTTAAACAGCTTTTGTGTTAATAGATATTGGATTTTGATTATATTTTGTGTGATATCATCGAAGTAGTAGTCTAAGCTAAGGTACTATTTTTACTTCCCCCGGCTTAAAGACAAAGGAAGTATTTTAATCACGAAAAAATCACCTTCCACCTTCCAAAAGACGATATTTTGCATACATATTGTATATCTACCTCGCATGAAACCGATACAATTTCATACAAATATATACAGGGTGAGCACCTTAAAAAAATAAAATGTTGTTTATTTTTGTGTTAATTTTGAAATAAAAGGAAGTAATAACTTTCACATAGGTCAGGTTTTACATTTGCCGAAAATAAGACTCAACGGATAATGTCACAAAAGAGCAAAAATGTTTCAACCATTACACCTTGCTCTTCATGAAACGCGCGCGCCGAACTTTTCCCGAAGAGACGCGGTAGCGCAGATGTAATTTCGCCGGATTTACATTCTTTGCGGAACCTCGGCTAGGATCGAGCATTCTGCAGAGCAGCAGATGCGCCGGGTTCAAACCCCAGCGGCATACATCTTTATAAATTTAAAAATGTATTTAATTTATTAGAAACGTGAAGATATTTTTACTCCTAACTTAATTTGATTTTTCAAATTATTTAGTGTCACAATGTCGACGAGGGAAGTTCTGCGTAAAGCCCTTTACAGATTTTTATTTTTTTTTTCAATTCCAAAACCGTTCCTGGTTGTTAAAGATTACATACTGCAACGTTTCTTTGCTTCTGCATAAAATATTAAATAAATAATTATATTAAAGCATGGGGATATACACCTCATTTTGATTTGCTAGCTTAATAATAATACATTGTTATTAAGATGATATTATTTGCATTATAATTGATGAATAAAAGTAACAACGGAAATTTGAATTAGCGAGTTAATTAGGGAGTGAGATTGAGCCAATTTACTTCCTGTTCATGATCATAAAGGTGAGTAGATTATTGTAGTAACTAAGACACGACAAACAGCTGGAGACGGCCAATTAAAGAACTTATACCATAAGAAGTGTAAAATGGGAAATGGTAAAATTCAATTTAGTTGAACAAGAGTGCAACAGAAATGAGAAAGGATGCAGTTTTGACATAAGGACTTTTGAATATAGATGCAGAGGAAAACGATATTGTCTGGATTTGTAGGCATTGTTGGAAGTTGTGAAGTAATTATGAAGATGACTTGTAGTTTGGAATTTACAAAGATTATTACACACAACTTTCACATGACTGATATCATCCAATGAGAACCACACATTTTTTGAAAATCGAGCAATCCCGAACTGATTTCTTGATAAGCACCCTTGTGCTGCTTATCAAGCGATAAGAGCCCTAGTGCTGATTAGCGACCCAGTAGATGGTACCATAATTAAAATTAGAAATGCTGGAATCAAGCAATTTGAGTTTTTTTGGCATTATTAGATTAATTTTAAATTATATTCATTTATGGGTTTTGTGTAATAATATACAAGCAAGCCCTCGGGACAGTTTTCATTGCAACTAGCACTCGACACTTGGCGTGTGCAAACTTATCAGAAAGTATGTCTCGCCCTTGGTATATTACTAACGATTATTACACATAACTGTCACATGACACATCCAATGATAACCATACATTTTTGAAAATCAACCAATCCCGAACTGATTACCTGATAAGCACCTTAGGGACGATTATCAAGTGATAAGCGCCCTAGGGACGATTATCAAGTGATAAGCGCCCTAGGGCCGATTATCGACACCGTAAATAGTATCATAATTAGAAATATAAATGTAAGAAACAAGCAATTAAGAGTTTTTTTGAATTATTAGATCAATTTTAAATCATAATTCGTATACGGGTTTTTTGTAACAATCTTGAAAATATAAACGTGGACAACATTCTTACATATAATTTTGCCCGTGCCCAGAGTCATCGTGCTGGTTGTCCTTAAAAACCTGCCTTCGGGCAACCCTCGGGACAGTTTTCATTGCAACCAGCACTCGACCCTTGGCGTGTGCAAAATTATCGGTAAGTATTTTTCGCCCTTGTTATATTACTAGTAAGTGAGTAAATTTAATTATTGCTTAAAGAATACATAGTTGCTTGAAAATAATATAACAAAATTAAATCATGAAAAATCATAAGATTAAAATAAATAGATACATAAAAACTAACTACATTTCACCAAAACAAAAACTGTTTTGGAACTAATAAATAAAAAGTTCTATTTTCCTGAGTTGAAGTATATAATAAAACCAAAAATAAATACATTTTGAGTCTATATCAGATGTTAGTGTGATATTGTTATATTAAATTTAAATTCACTTTCGGTGTTTTGTAATTTACCGTGATATTATTGGCTAGATCAAGCGCAAATCCTATGTACACTTACTATTTAATATAACTAAAAGTAAGCAAACAACACGAATGAAATGCAAACAAAAAACACGCATACACATGACCCATATCTACTCTAGTTACATAAAATAAAATAAAATAAAACTACTGAATTCTCCTAAGCAGATGTTCTGATATTTCAGGGTGATTTATGAAATAGTTTTTCAATGTTTTGTAAACATATACGGTCTACTTTGTTTCACTTCGCTTGGAATGTTATTATAAATGTTGGGCGCCAAGTAGCTAAAAGACCTCTGCGAGTATGTTTTGTAAAAGAATGGAACTTTATAAATTCCCTGTTTTGATCGCGAACTGGAGTATTTTTGAAACTGAAAAAATTTACTCTTGAAAAAAATATTTTACATACTGTGGTGCAATATAAACTTTTTAAATTTAATATATGTACGTCTATAAAAAAGGGGCGCTGTGTGAGTCAGTGGCGATACCCTCGCTACACATCTAATGAAAGATTTTTGAATTACAGTCAGCGGATTGAGAGTTGTGTTGTAAGTTCCCCCCCAGATAGAAATCCCATAATTCAGCAAAGGCTCAACTAGAGCTAGGTACATCATCCGCAAGATATTTTTCGGAAATACATTTCTAACAAAATAAAATCCTAATAAATTGCAATCTTTGCAAGAGTGCACTAACATGGTCTTTCCAAGACAAATTTTCTTCTAGTATGATTCCTAAATATTAAATTTTATTTGTTTGTTCTATTTCTGGACAGGTACAGTTTTGTTTACAAATTATAGATGAATGGAATTTAGGATTATGGGGAAATACTTTGTTATGCTTTAGATGAAAATGTATATATTTTTTTTTATTAATGTTACCTATAACTAAACCATTTATGCAATATGCTTATGTCATGTACCATGTCACTGTAATTTGTATTGTTATCTCGGTTTGCATACACTAGTACAGTATCGTCCGCAAATGTAAAAATTATCCCCTTAAATGGGCCTGAGCAAAGATCATTTATCGCAACAAGAAATAAAATAGGACCCAAGACAGAGCCCTGGGGAACACCACGAGAGATCGCCTTAAAATTGCTGTACGAGATTCCTACTTTTGTACATTGTTCACGGCCTGTTAAGAATGAATTGAGCCACCTATGTATATTGCCTCTAATTCCCGCAGAATATAGTTTTTCCATAAGTATATCAAATGACACAGTGTCAAATGCTTTCCTTATATCCAGAAACAGGCCTGTTACATTATTTCCTCGATCAATAGATTCTATAACTAAATTTGTAAATGTAACGAGAGCCAGCTCCGTACCTCTGTTTTGCAGAAACCCATACTGATTTTCAGAAAAATAATTTTGTTGGTCCCAGAATTTTAACAGCCCTTTACAGATGATCTTTTCAAAGACTTTTGAAATTATTGATAGCAAAGCCATCGGTCTATAATTTCCGCAAACGCTCGCTTTTCCACCCTTAAAGATTGGAGATACTACTGCTTTCTTTAACTTACTAGGAAAAATACCGTTGATTACAGACATATTAAATAGATATGTCAGAACTCCCGTAAATGTGTCAGTATTTTTCCTTAGAGTTTTACAGTCAATACCATCCAATTCACAAATTTTGTTCATTTGAAGGGATTGGATTTCCGACTTGACTTCGGCCTCTTGAAGTGGTATCCATGCAAATGTGCACAAAAAATTTTTAAGGGGGAACTGTTGAACATATTGATATTTCTCGTTGTCTAATGAAACATTCGAAGCAGTGGAAAAATAATTGTTCATGGTTTCGGCAATTTTTGCACTGTCAGTTACTTCCAATCCGTCTTCCCCAATTACCGTTTCGATGGTTTTTTTGTTTGATTTCATGTTGGTCACTTCATTTATAGTTTCCCATTGTTTTTTCATATTCAATTTATTTTATCGAAACTTTCTTTTCTAGTAATTAGTTTTAGTAATTGCTAGAAGGTCACTCAATTTCTTACGATAATTTAAATACCTATTTTTCAATCCTGTGTTGAATGGTTGACTTTTCAACAATTTGTGCATTTTCTTTGGTGGATCTACATATGAACAAGGCATAGAAGCAAGAAGAATAGATTTGGATATAATTGAATTGGTGTTATATTACAAGTCATCAGGAGTTACATTCATTGGAGTATTATTGTTGTTTGGAGTTTTCGAGGACTACGCCTGAGGAACCAAGGACCAGTTTGACGAGGACCAGTGTGCTTGCATCAAAAGGAGCAGCTGTTGGAGGCTAAGACAAAATACCAAGGACCAGTTGACAGGGACCGGCTTGCTTGCATCGAAGGGAGGAGCTGTTTGAGGTTGCAGATTGTGCTGGATGCTGACGACGTGTATGGAGATATAAGGAGCTAAGGAAGGACACAGTTAATTTACCATCTTAATTGGAAGTATACTTACCAAGGAGGAATTGGACGCAGGAAGGTTGCAGGAGTGACAACTGTGTTGGGGTTCGAGAAGGAGTGAATGTCTACCGGTGTCTTGGGGTGTAACAAGTTGGAAGGCGGTTTGTTGGTGCCCAGTGTTTTATAGCTGAGGTGTAGGAGTTTGGATAGCAGGAGAGAGGCACACCAAGGTGAGTTGGAGCTGTTTCCAGGTGGGTCAATACAAAGAGATATGAAGTAATCTATAATAAAAAGACAATTAGAAAGGTTTATTATCATAACATTACTGGGTCATAAAAACGTTGTAAAGAATTTTATTATGTCATATTAATTTAAAAGTGTCATTTAACACGGTATTAAATTAATAGCTGACAGCAAGCGACTTTCATAAAATATTTCAATTCAGATAAATAAAATAGCAACAAACAAACTTACTAGATTTTGGCGAACCAACCCTGAGTAAGAGCACTCATACAATTGAAATAATACTTAATATTAATTTGAAATAAATTTAAAAAACTTGACATTGAATTAAATAAGCACATGAAATATTATACAATAGAGACCTCAACAGTATCAATATTCAAAATATCATCTAAATTTCTAATTACCGCCATTAATAGAGTGATTTATGAAGAAGAAATACTGCAACTAATTAAGTTTATTTAACAAGCGCAAAGTCATTTTCGCTATTAATAGTCAACACAGGCGAATCTTCGTTCTTCCGCATTTTAACCTTCCCTTAGCGTACCCATACAAACTTATAATTACACATTTTAGCTTTTTCCTTGGCCAGATTGAAGATTTCCTTGTTGGCTGGAGAAAGATGTTCGTGTATGTACACCTTCCTTACGTTACCATCATTATCTCTTCCACCTCGCATAGTCATAATTTAATAAATGTAATAATGTCAAATTTAATTAATAGTGGTCAACATTTTACCAATAACTAAGAATATTATGTAACTAGGCTGGGTGCTAGGAGAGTTTTAATATTAACAACAAGCGGTGCGGAATTATCGATAAAAGGAATTACACACATATTAAAATGTTAAAAAATTAGATAGTATTAAATCGAATAAAATCGAATAATTTCCAGATTAAAGTGATATTTAAAATAAAAATTTGTGTTGTTAATTGGCATATACCAAAGGAGTGTCATCATCATAGCATGTGAAGTACATGGAGGAAGATCTTGTGAACTGGTTGAGGTGCTACAGATAGCAGCAGAGAATTACATAATTGCTGTGAGTTGGTACCAAGAAGTGTTTTAAAAGGTTAGACTAGTGTCTATATAGAAGATTGGAGTAATTGCTTCTGAAAGAAAAGATTTATGATTAATAGATTTAACGATACTTACCTGTTTACTATGAGAAATTATATTTATAAAAACTGTTGAGTTGAAAGGTTAAGTGCATTTTTAACTTCCACTTTATATTAAGAAAATCTACATAACCGATATAGAGTTTGAAAGAAAAAAGTAATTTAAAATCTAGAACAATTATAAATGCATGTCCCTACTTGAGAAAATTGTGCGTTTTTAAGGATTGTTAAGTGAGCTAGTATTGAAATTTATTTCACAGAACATGTCGTAATTGGTGCACCGAGTAAGGTGTTAATATAAAGAAGTACTATTAAGGTATCTCACTTCGTAGAGTTGTACTAAATTAAAATGCGTGTGAATACTTCAAGATATTTTTATTAACTTGTTTATATTTGCTGCGTAATATGTCTTTTGTATGGCAATATTTTTACTACACTTTCAATTGTGTACTAGTTGTCCACGATTAATAAGACAAAGTCTTAGTACTGCTTCGCAATAATATAATGGCACACAAAGGTTTTCATTGAACGTTAAAATAATTACACACGACCAGAATCGACAACCCAGCAACTAATAACGAATCGTTTTTCTAAATCCTCATGGAATACCTCCAAAGCCCCAAGACGAAAATACACACACACTCTATACGGGTGGCACAATGACAAAGAAGGAAAAGTGTCTGAAATATTTCAACATAACGACGTAAACACTGAAAACGAACGAACGATGAGCTAGCAAAGTGTGAAAGGTGGCCTGGGTGAATTTATTTCTAAAATATCCTGGAATCCTAGCGGTGCTAGATTAATTTCAGTGACTGCATGTACTACACATCAGTGTGATTTGGGAAATCGTGAGATGCCTGAAAATCCAAATTCCACAACGTGCATCTTCGAAAAACATCTAACACAAAGAACCTGCAGCAATCACACCAATCTGTCCAAAACTGATCACAGGAAGCAGAAAATATTCTATCTGTGTAGGCAATCTTTTTAAGAAATTCGCCGAAACGTCCATGAATTTTGAAAATGTGAAATTCGAAAGAAAAACAGACCAACCAAACGTATCTCCACAAAAAAGCTGTGACATAAGTCTCGTCATCTCAAAATAACTATATTTGAAAAGAACTACCCACTTACTATTCCTGGACCATTTACATAGGCCGTAATTTTTACACATAACAGTATCTAACGTATAAAAATTGAAGATAAGTTACAGGCAATAAAAGCAGGTTAATTTTAACTGAGCTCAGGGAAGTAAACGACATCGATGCAGAAATGAAGACCACGCTACCGGCCAAAGGCTTTCCGGAAACTCGTACTCGAAGACGAGTTAAAAATAGGCAGCTTCTAAATTTATTTTTTTTATTCATTACAATTAGCCACAATCTAAATTAAACTGCCTGCTTGCTTATGTTAAGAGTTCACACATTAGTGTCTTCTCAGTTCTAGTATCTTTGAACACTCTTTTTTCATGTTATCATTTTACTTTTACTCTGTTTTTTTCTCTTGCTGACTCTGCACATCACTCTACATTAGCTCAAAAGTTTAGTCCTCTTGACGTTTACACCGGTATGAAGCTTGATGTCATGCTTTTGAGAAAAATATGTATTTCCTCTAATACGGTTTTTATTCCTATTTTCCAATGGTATCACTGTTTCTGACGTACTAGAGTGCATCCACGATGTTCATATGCACTTTGTATTGCAAATTTTGGATTTCGTTAATGATGGTCTTGCTATATGTACAGCTGATTGCAAATAAAAGTGGGACAAGTCTTGAGACTACTTTTTGCGTTTTTAATAACGTGTGAAACTTTCTCTAACTTATATTTCCGTAGGTGAATACATAAAATATTATTAAAGATAGAAGCATAAGAAAAAGAACATAATTACGAGTATTTAATATGTTATTGTACTTCATATTACAATATTACATATTAGCTGTCCCAGTTTTATTTGCAATCAGCTGCACATATTGGTTTTAATACTTGGTTGTATAGGAGTCACTTATTGTGCATTCAAAGTTCACACTTTTTTGCAAGCAGCCAATACATTTTCTATATCTTTATGTAACTATTCTCTTGTCTTTTTGTGTGCTTTTTCAAGCGTAGTTTGGCAACCACGTTCATTCCAAGCAGTGGCGTAACTAAGATTTTGCTTTGGGGGGTGTTCTGGGAGACTGATCTACCTTACAATAATAATTTTAAAAAATTTAGCGTACCATAAAGTTGAAACGGGCCAATTGGTGCCACCTGTATTTACCTATTTCATACTTTTTATTATATACCCAATTAGTAATAAGGCCCAGCAGTATGTGTTCTTATGTTTATTTACGTAGCATCGCATCATAAGTGGGAAATGCTATGTGACTGACCGCGGACCATGGAGTCCCGAGTGTGGACGCGCTAGTGTTACGTGAGAAAATGTGCTAACACTACAAGTTAATTCGGAGAACAAGAAGCAGCGGATTTGAAACGACGCTGAGGCCTGCAAGTGAAATTCATTCGCTGTCAAACCTGGGAACGGCGAAGGTCGCCCTGATTCGCGCCCTAATAGACGAATAGTGCAGATTAATTGGTTTACGCCCAAATTGACCAAGTGTCTTACGTGGGCCCACCATGGGGTACGTGGCATTTCATTTGCTTATTAACCAAAAGGCGTCAGAAATAATTATTTGCTAAATAAATAACAACTTAGCTCGCTTATAAAACAAAATTTCAAGATATGCCTGTCCTTGCAATAACTCTAACCTATGAAAATGTTAAATGTCATTTTGACTGTAAAAAAATTTGTTAAATCATGGCCTACTGCAAGTCCTATAGAAATTAAAGCAACTATACTGTTTATTTATAAACAATAAAGTAATTGTAATACAACTTATAGTAGTCATTCAAGTTTTCTTGGTTTTGTTGCTAACTCGTGTATGATTTCATCTACGTTCACCTTAAGTTCTCTGTGAATGGAGAGCATTGCCAATCCATTCAGTCTATATTGCGATGTTGTATTGCGGAAGTAAGTCTTAATTCTTTTGAAGGCGAAGAATGATCTTTCAGCTGTTGCAGGTGACACAGAAATCGCTGCAAGGATTTGCAGCAACTTGAATATGTTGGGAAATGTGTCATTGTTGCACGTAGCTAGCGCATCCATTGCTGTCTTATGTGGAAGATTTTGTACATTCTGACTTTTCCGGTATAATTTGAACCCAGCAATCACGTCCGGGTGATGTTCGTTGAGATCGGATTTTAAAAATGGCCGAATCTGAATTCCGAATAATATTATAGGTACATTACTAAAATGTAATTTTAGATTTTTTGTTTCAAACGAATTTTAGTTATTCCTAAAGCCTCTGGAGGGTGTTCTGACACCCATATCACCCCCCCTAGTTACGCCACTGATTCCAAGATACGTTTCTGTATTAGCATGTGTTATCATGCTGTTGTTGAGTGTCACTAGCATGTGATTATTCTTCTTACGTTATTTTACTACTGATTCTATTCGATCAAGTTTTCTTTTACATAGCTCAATAATTTAATTAATATTTAATATATAGTCTGCATATGGGCGATTCTCTGATAACTGCCTTATTTGTTGCCACATTCCACATACCTATTAAAATACAAAACAGTTACGATATTTCTTGAAAATTAATTAGCCTATTACGTCTTTATTATTGACTTCTAAACCATTTTGATGAAATATTTATAGAATATTTTTATGCAGCAAACAGCTCAAATATCAATCCACGCCCGCAGTTGAAACGTTTTTAGTGATTTGCATGTGAAGTTTTACTTTAAAATTTAAACTTTTTATACACAAAATAAGACAACAAAACAAGGCCTCAAACATTAATCACAACATTTTGTTTAACTAAGTTTTTATTTGTTGATTAAATGTGATAAACCTGTTGTAATTAATTTCTTCGTCATTCCTCTGGATTCCAATTTTAATTCAACAATTCACCATGGAATGGTGCGAGTTGTTACTGCCCTACGTAGGAAATTGTATTTTAGCGTAATTTGACAGCGTGTTTAGGTCGAATGAAATTATTAGTGCCGTTTCATAAATTTTGTTTACGCAAAGACTTTTGCCCGTTGTGTCACAGTTGCCCATATCATTCCTCTGGTAAGTACGATTTGCAGATTTTTATTAGAATTACAGTAAAATACATTCAAAATAACTCGTTAAGAAACATCATTCCTCTGGAAGTCATTCCTCTGACTTTTAGGAACCAGAAGAATGACGGTAGTCACAGAGTAATGACGATTTTACAGTAGTAACGGTTTTTAATAGGCTATACTCAAATTACCGTTTACCGATTTGCCCAATTAATATGACGACATATAAGTAAATGTCATTACTCGTTGTAAATCGGTATGGGTAGATTATCTGAAAAAACAGAGAGAAAGCGAGACGCTGAAAGACTGAGATACTATAAGTTGAAAGAAGATCCTGAAGGTAAAAAGAAACTTCAAGAAAAAGAAAAATATATCATTACCCGTAACTTCATTAACCACCAGCCTTGCACATCACTATGAATACAAAACTAACTGCACTTTTTCTCTATGACGCTTCGTCGCCCTTTTTACTAACACAATCTGATTAGCATGTATGACGTTACGTCAAATATCTGAGCATTCACCAATATCATAGTAGCACTTATCATATTAAATCATAACATTGAATTAAGTTAAATGAAACCCTGCCGATATCGTTGTTGGAATCTATTTGCTATTGGTAGTCTAATTAAATTATAAATTACTAATCAGTAATCAATTACAGTTTTTGAAACTATCACCGTTTAATCCTGATAATATTTCTATTTGTAGCGATTAATAAAATACCAATTCTGTTCATGTTTGATTTCCATTTAATTAACATTTATTTAATAACAATAAAAAAGCCATAATTGCCATAGGTATCATAGCATCTTAATATATGGCTACTCTTGCTGTTTTAGCCTGCAGGCCAATGCAGTTGCACAGGGTGTGACACGTGTAAGGAGAACCGGGCGAGGAAACCGTTTCGTATGCCCCGAGAACAACAAAGCAACTATATACTTATGCTGTATCTCCCCAAATGTGGATCTCGATAGATTCTCACTTCTAGTGGGCTGCACAAAAAACCGAAAGAGAAAGAATTCTTAGCGAGTGGTTAAGTGGGAAAGACTTATGTATTTTAAGTCGTATGTATAGTCCTACTTTTGAGAGAAATGAGGGAACGTCTCATATTGATATAACGTTCTGCACAAGAGACATGCTAAAAAAGGTGCAAAACTCGAGTATAGGTGACGAAAGAAAACCTGAGTTACCAATAATACCCATATACGTTCAGCGTCGGCAAAGCATACATAACAAAGACCTTACCCAAAAACGGAGAACGAATATACACGAAAATATACAAAAGAACGCGATGTACGCCTCTGTGAAATGGAGAAAAAGGAATTGAAAAACGATACGTATCGTTACACGACTGAAGACCTAACGAAGACAATAACTAAAGTATGTAGCGTAGCTCTGACGCAAAAGAAAACCCCAAAGGCTCGGAGAGCGACATACTGGTGGAAAGATACAATTAAAGCAGCAAGAGAAGAATGTATTAAGAAAAGAAGAGCTATGACAAGGTCCAATCGTAATCCGATCAACATAGAGGATAGTAAGGAAGCCGCACGGAATAGTTATAAAATAGCAAGAAAGGCCCTAAAAAGAGATATAGAGATCTAAAGAAAGAGCACGGATCAGGTTATGCGAGGAGGGATGTGGGACGGATAGGATATCGCATAGTTACCGGCAAGCTGGCTCTGAGATCGACTGTGGAGATGCCAGATGATGAACAATTGAATACAGCTGAAGACCTATTCCCAAGAAGCCCAGTGAAAGCATGGCTATCAATAGAAGTCAACCAAGCTGAAAAAGAGTTAATAGAGGCAATAGCTAGAGTAAGACCAGGCAAAGCAGCTGGGCTGAATGGCATCCCTTCTGAGGCAATAAAAGTTATTACCCAGAAAAACTTGACCATAATAAAAGAAGCACTGGACAACAGGAGATATCTTCAAAGAATGGAAAGTAGGCAGGCTGGTCCTGATAATCAAACCACATAAGGGGATGCTAAGAGGACCTATAAACCAATCTGCCTATTGAACATCATGGCTAAGTTATTGGAACAACTTATTAACAAAAGATTATCTACAAGACGAGCTAGAAGTAAAGGAATGCCTGACAAACACAATAGAGATTTAGAAAGTAACGCTCGACGACTGACACCATAAAGAAAGTTCTACACACAGCAAAGGATGCAAAACGAGTCTAAAAGCACAAGTACGTCACGCTAGTCAGATTCGATGTCAAGAATGCGTTTAATTCTGCCCCATCGGTTGGCATTATAACGGATTTGGAAAGAATACAGATCTCGCACTACATAAGAAAGATTATAATTATGTAGCTACCTAAAGGATAGAAAGATAATAGTAGGGAAGACTCGAAGTATGAGCATATGGCTTGTGATGTTTCACAGGGATCGGTGTTGGGGCCAACCCTGTGGAACATCGACTGTAGCCCCTATTGGAAGAAGTGCCATCTGGATCAATGACCGTCGCATACGCCGATGATCCGACGCTAGTAAGACAGACATCGTAGAAATTTCAATTTGCAGAAACCGACTCGAGTTGGCCCCAAACAAGACGGATTTATTCGAGTTGGCGGGGCGGAACAAGGCAGAAACACTAACAGCCAGAATACCCGGAATAGACATAAGAAGCCAAAGTCACATTACATATTTGGGAATAGTCATAGAAATGAATATGAGAATTGCGCAGCAGTAGAGGAGGCATACAAAGCCGTAACGGCGTTGAGCCACCTCCTCGAAAACGTGCTACGGAGCTCTAATACAGGCACAGACATCGACATATATTTCTATATGTCGATGGGCACAGAGTATAAGCATGGAAGGCTACAAGAAGAAACTAGAAGGGATGCAGAAGGGAATGGTCATACATATAGCAAGAGCCTGTAGAAACGGTCACAACCAGAGCTGTCCTTGTGGCGGCAGGCATTATCCCGATACACCTACTAGTGAGAGAAAGAGCCAAAACGGGCAACAACACAAAGGCAACGCGAAAGGAGGAGTGGGAAGCGATATTAAAGAGCTGGCAGTAAGAATGGCACGAAAACAAGAAGCTACGAAGCTGGGCCATACTACTAATCCCACGAACACACCCATGGCTCACCAGAAGCCATGGCGATATTGGATACCACTTATCCCAGGTTTTGACGGTGCGTGGCTGTTTCGAAAGCTATCTACAAAGATTGTGATTAGGTGGATACACCAGAGCACAACATCTTTGGTTGTTCAAGTTGTCAAAACAAAGTAAACGTAGTGTTAGCCCGAGACAACGTGGTAGACTAAGTTTTGACAAGCGAAGAAAGCGGGACAGAGATAAACAAAATGATGTGGCGCCAGTGAAATCATCACACAAAGAGAGACAGATAAAAGAATGCACAGCAACAGTGATAATATAAAGTTAGTCAAAGAAATTACAGGAACAGAATGACGTGAATAAAGAATGGATTCGCTTTGCATGAACGTACACCGCAAGGTGGTACCAGCAGATCGACGGTACTAAGTAAGGGGTTGTTTTAGTCGGTAGGCTTTTGGGTCCCCTTCCCCGGTGAATCCGCCATGCCGAGATAAGCACGGTGTCTTTCGAAGATTTTTCCCTACTCTTTAAAAAAAAGGGTGTGGTACGTGGAACCATAATCGAAATCTGAGTGCCCTGAGAGGACAAGAAGTCAAACTTTCTGTCACGGGTGCCAAGAGAAGTAACCATTTGAGCAGAATGCTGCCACTGCAGCACATCTTCACATCTCTATAAATCTCTGGCTGGAAAAAATTTTAATCTTGAAATTTCGTAAAACTTGTGTTTAGATATTTATGTTCATGTTATCTTAATGTAAGAGTAGATTCATTAAAAATAAATTAAGTATTACGTTTGTCCGCGACGCTTCTTGAATTTATGCAAGCCTTTGATTTGCGTAGTTCTGAGAATTACTCCTTGCACTCGTTCAGTTCGCACCTCGGAACATAATTTGTATAATATTGTAGAACCAGGTTGTTTTGTGAAAGGAGATCAAGTTTCTTGGTTGCAATAAGATGTAACTGGAGGGGCCAGGCCTAACCACCCTTTTAAAGACAATTTTAGCCTGTGTCTTTGTCACAAATGAATACACTTCAGCGTTTAGAAATATATTGAATTATTTATCAAATACAAGTCCTTATATGTAATTGAATATGTGTCGTGTTTGCTGTTTTTAAGCTCATAACCTATTATTGGCATAGATCCAAAAACACGACGTTTGCATAATAATACATTGCCGGTACTCAATGTGTGTGAAATCTGACCCAGCAGTAGCATTATAATGCAGCGGTCTGCATAAAGCTTCCTTATAGTAGTGCAACGTGACCCATTGAATTGACGCTAATGCAGAGTTTTGTATACAAATAGTTTAACTGGCACATGTCGTGAACTAGTTTTTATATTCTAATTGAAAGCACTTTTGTGTCGGCATGATTTCACTTAATTCCACTAAATTGTCTTGTCCCATGATCGATCAAATATTAGTTTGAACGACGTTCATGGCACAAATATAGCTTCTACGTCTTTATTTCATGAGGCAACATTCATATGCAAGATTTTTTGTTGATGGTGGCAGTGGATTAATATGGAGAGATTTGGAAGACCGCGCCGTGCTCGCACAAAAGGCAAAAAAACTCAAACTGTTACAGAACAACCACGACTGTAATCGTTCAAACAGCTGCGAAAAGGTAGTTTAGTTATTAAAATTGATAACATGACTTACGAAACATGACCACAATTGGAACCTAGTTAGCAATAAAATCAAGTAATTTTAGTTTAAATTGTTAATAGTATTGTTAATTACTGCAAATTGTTTCTGAAATGTGTTGGCAGCCTTATCGAAAAGTTGAGCACTAGAGCAATTGTAATTTGAGCTATGACAATACCTTGAGAAAGATACAAAGTTGCCACAAATACTTCTGGAAAAATTAGTTTATTACTCTTATGAAATTGATACGGGCGTTTATCTTTAGACAACCTCGACTTCTTCGACCTGCCTGTATAGCAGTAATCTTAACTTTTCTGGTAGAATTGTGCGATTAAGTTTGGCTGAGGCAGGGAAGCCGGATGTTTTATCAGAATTTATGAAATGCAGTAAATTAGCGCAAATTTTGTTTTATTCTATTTATCCCGAAGCCAGCGCGTGTCGTTGGAAATATTCATTAATCATTAATATAACCCGCAGATTTAATTTCGCTAATCGCATTCATTACGGTGTTTAACTCCGTAATTAGTTCTGTTTAAAATTCAGCCGTTGTAGGGGTCGCAGCGACCGATTGATATCGTATTCGTACACAACCCTATTCCTATTTGATACGGCCACGCTGTCGTGTAGCAACACATACATTAACAACTCAATGGGGTGCTTCAGTCGGCCGTAATTCCATTTAGTACGGAATTACGGCTGTGTTTTCTTTTGTGCAATTTTTCAATGGAATTGCTACATAAAATTGTTCGCAAAAACGCCGCCCCGATGATAAATAGCGATCTGGGTTGCGCTCAGTCCAAGCATTTCCATGGTCGCAAAATTTAATTTGAATGTTGCAGGTACTTGGGCCTGACATGGTATTTTGTTCGCTGTGGGTGCGTTTTAGGGCGCGTGGTATTTAATGCAGTAAATCAAATTATAGGCAGTAATTTAATTAAATTGTTAGTGGCTTCGAATGGGAAGAGGATGTTGTTGGTATGTGAACATGTACAACTACTAATCGATACTATCGGAGCTGGGATATATGATAATTAAGGCTTGATATAAGTTACGCAATAGCATGGAAACAGCTATTATATGATTTTAAGTGAGGAACGCACGGATTCATTGCCACTTAAGATTAGATTTCTATTTTTTTTATTTACTAGGTCAAATAATAGAACTATTTGAGTTTGCAACTGTGTTTTCATGAGCACAATCCAAGTCATCTAGAATAAAGTCTAGAAGATCTTATACAGGCAAAAGCATTTTTTTTAAATATTACAAGATCTTATTAAACACCATATTTACGGTGGAACCAACTATTGTGGTTATTCGTTGATCCATACTGATACTAAATTTCCACAATATTTCATTGAAACATGACGATTGAGCCACATTAATTTGTGTCGTTTACATAACATGGTAGGTAGTTTGACGAAGTAGCAAAGGCGTGTGGAAGCAGCTGTACGACCTTAAAGAAAAAGAATATTAATAAAGCACATTGCATTTAAGAAGGAGAGGGTATGACTAAGTAAAGAAAAAGTTCACCTGTAAAAAGATGGAAATAAGCACTGAAGAAACCATTATGCAAGATATCAGCTCTATGTGAAAACATGACAACGGTAGTGACTATTAGCAAAACATGTTTGAGTTGACACTGTAGGCATATCAAGTTGTGGGACTTGGACTGTAACTGAGGTAGTATAAATATAGAATTCCGACAAATAACTGAACAACGAACGTGAATATAAGTGCAGCTCTGGCATTTGTAGTTCTAATCTGGAAAGATACCCAAATTGTGTGAAACTACTACGTTTAAAACCAAACGTGACACATAGACTCGTTTAGACAGAATATTAAAATTACGATGTAGGTAGTTGTCAGAAAAATTTAGGTTTGTGGTATACAATAACCTCTTTTAGATGTTTTAAACTTTTAAAGTGTTACATTTATATTTTAAAACGTCAATTTTATGTAGCTGCAAGGATCATCGTAGTAACTACGCTGGCTGTTCAGTCATATGTTGCTTCAGAGTAAGGGAAATGTATTTTACTAAATGAGAGGAAATACAGGCATTTTCCAATGTTTCAGAAAATAATTTATATAATTGCTAAATATTTGCCAATTCAACTGACATAAAATAATGAAAGCATTTACCCGTTCGTGAGTATCAGCATCTTCCATTTGGTGCAGATAACTGGTAGAATTTCTTTGGATCTGAAGGAAATTCCCCCTTATCTATTACGAGTCTTTAAAACTAACCCTGGAGGATTCCAAGGTTTGAACAACATTGTATGTTGGAGATCGAATTATATATCATCTAAAGGGCAATATCCTGGGAAAATCTGATAATAACAATCAAAGTTCTGTCGAATTCAGGGGTTGCCTTAACTGTCAACTTACAATTTTTATTGGAGCAATCTGCTTTACCGGAAAATTTGAGTTTTAACAAGAGTTCTTACTAGAATTATACAAAGGCATCTCCCAACCTGCAGGACAGTTATCATGTTTATATGGAATGACTAAACTAGTATTACATTAATTAACAAAACATAATTGATACACCGGGAAATTTAATAAAGCAAATACTATTTGGCGATCTATATTTGAATTTAGAGGTTATGCCAAGCTGACCTTATAAAGTAAATATTTGAGTAAGAACGTGTGGAAGGTTAAGTTTGATAATAAACAAAATTTACATAGATGAAGTTTATTCACATACGCGAAATCATCACAAAACTTAGACTAAACTAGTTCCAAAGGTGAGTACCGGAGGGTAGTACAAAATTTACTTTCTATTTACAAAAACTGAAAGAAAGAACGCGCGATTGTTACATGACAAAACTGATTTACGACTCAGTAACAAACTAAAAGTGTTTCATTCAGATCAATGGAGAAGAATTTCGGCTGTAAGAAATTCTCGCTCGCGCAGGTTACAACAAAAAGTTGCACCTTCAAAACCTCTACATGCATTCGGGTAATTGTTAAGCGATACTTATTGTGTCTGTGGGAGACGACCTTTAGTAAAAAACGAATGAATGATAAACAAGGAGGAAGACGAACTGATCTAGCTAGAAAATCATTTCCGCAAAGTAAAAACTTGACAGAAAATTGTGACGAAATTTTTCATTTTTATGAATTTGTGGTATTTTCCCGTCTCTGAATTTAAAATCCCGCCTGTACAGAAGCATTTCGAATCATGTGTCTTCAGCTGCTTGAATGGCATACATTCGGTTTTATCGATCCGTTTCGGGACGGAGACTACAGCTCTAAGAGGAATCGGTTGATGTGAGTGCAAGCGAGGCAGACGAACACGTATATTTTATCGATCCGTTTATAGACGTGAATATTGTTGCATCGGTCACTTTTAAACCAAGTATTATTCCTCTAAGAAAGAATCGTTGTGTGTGTGTAAGAATAAGAGGGAGCAAACTGTTTTAACCCACCTTCTCTGGCGCAGGCCAGGTGTTGACAACATGTGTGCAAATTTTAGGCTGCTTTTAGAGCTTAACGTCAGCCTACCGATAAGCAACAAGTGGTTTTCGAGGTGTCCTTTCACCCAGGTTTAGACCTTCCGGCCTTTGCTGGGGTTGTTGCATATCTTTGTGTTAACGGCTAACGGTTGTTACTTTTGTGCGTGCGTGCCGCATGCTTAGATGTTCCGATATGTGAAGTTCCGTCGATTAGAGATCGCAATTATTGGTGTTTAGAGTAAAGGTAACTTTTTCCGCATTAACTGTACGTATTTGTTGACGGTCGGCCCTGGGGGTTTGTTAAGTGTCGTCTGTGGATGTCTTAAGCCGAGAGGTCCTGTTTCATTGCGAAGTGGGCAGCTTCAGTCAACTCCGTTTGGCGGATTACTTCTGTGGGAATTTCAGTGGCTGCTTATTTGACATCATAAAGTTTCGTCTTTCATTTACAACCCTTGCCATGTTGTCACGAACTTTGTATTACCCTCGTTAAGGATCTAACTATCGCCCAGACCCCTTCCGTCGGCAACATCTCTGTGTTATTTTGCAGTCTGCAAGCGTCTTCGGGCAGTTGCTTGAGAGCGGCCACCTGCAGTTCCGTCGGACTCCGTATGCAACCACCTGGACTCCTTATGAAAGTGCGTACCACTTTTATGTATTAGTTTTACAGTGCCATAGGTTACAGTGCCCGTAGGGTTTGATCGACGTGTCGGCTAGTTTGTGTAACGTTGCTGACAATGTAAGATTTACTGTTGAACTATCGTAGTTGTCAATATGCCGAATCAACCGATCACCGTCAAACTTCATGTTGCTGCTTAACCTAACGTTGTCGCGATTAAAGTATGTACCGCATTTGTGCCACGTTTATTTGTTTACCGCCAAGTTTGATTGTTTCTGAGTCAGTACTTAGACTAATTAATTGTTGCTAAGTTTACCGCCTTTATCTAGTTTAAAACATTACGTAATAGAAGTTAACCCTTACTAACCCGCTTTGTTGCATTTATTTGCTAAACCATTGTTCATTTACCTATTATTGTTAATACAGTTCATTTTCATTTAACTGTGATTTTCTTTTTAATATTTGCATGCGATTTTATGTATTCTTTCTTTTGTAAAACCCTAACAAGGGAACTCTTCCTTAGTTTCGACGGGCAAGGCTAGCCACCTACCCGGCCTAAGGGTGAAGAGGGTCATAGAACTTTGTGGTTAAAACAGGCCACTGGCCTAGAATAAGAGGAAGAAAAAGGAGGGAAGTGGTGACGCCTTGGCATCTAACATCTGCTTTTCTTTTAATAGACCATTGCCCTGCATAGTCTCGTATAGGACCACCCCAGCGCCACTTAGCGACACCGGCACCCCTTTTGATACAGGTTGGAACATCGGTCCTGTGTGATTCTTTTCCGTTATGAGTCATTTTACGGGCTAGTCACTTAGCTAATTAGTATCATGTCGTACAGTCCCGTTTATGTGTACCTAACTGGCGCCCCTGTCGTAAGGTAGTTTTTAGGCTGTAACAAACGATTACTAATTAGAGCCTCGTCGTTAGAGACGTTTTAGCCTGTAACAAACTGCTAAACAACAATTGCCGTAATATACAAATAAGAATCAGTCAGAAGCTTGCGAATTAAACAAGAACATTTAAACATTTTTAAGTATGCTCTTTCATTTTATAGATATAACATAAATACTTTAGGGTCACACAATCTGTTGGGATAATAACGAACGTCGGCACTAAATGCAATAAGCCGCTGTTAGCTAATAAACCTGTATTGTACAAAAGCACATGTGTATTACAGTTAACGCAATTTATTGTTATTATCTGGTTTTAATACAGTTTAGCTGGGACATAAGCCGGCCAATTTGTGGTTCTACATGTTAAAATTTTGTTGATGAACCCGTCATACTAATTTTGGTTCGAACACTCGCTACCGCTTCGCTAAACAATCACGGTCGGCTGTGAGCGTTAATACCTGCTCCAAAGTGAATAACATTCACCGCTGAATGTAGTCTGCGGTTTGGGCCAAGAAGTGGAAAGTTCAGATTATTTCCTTTATGCCAATAATGCGGGCACTTTTAAGCAAGCCCAAAAATGTTTTACATATTTTGCGAAATACTTCTCCGAAAATAACGTTTTCTGCAGAGAATGTTAGAATTTAATTTATAACTATACGTTAAGGCTGCCT
The DNA here is from genome assembly GCA_940337035.1 of Agriotes lineatus. Lineage (NCBI taxonomy): Eukaryota > Metazoa > Arthropoda > Insecta > Coleoptera > Elateridae > Agriotes > Agriotes lineatus. The sequence goes on along the minus strand of OW679195.1, from coordinate 30,184,519 downwards.
TTTAAGGTAAAAATATGGAAGTCCATGCTGCAACCTACAGCTACCTTTTGGAAGAAAGGTGAAATGCTTGCGCACGTGGTTTCGTATTCAAAGATAATCCTTGACATCACACTTGCTTAAAGAAATACTGGGCAGTTTTATATGTGGCCCTTCTATAAGATCATAACAAGAGTAATAATCGGGAATTATAACTCGAGTGCATCACGCTAAATCTGTTAAATTGTGTAAGTATATAGAAATTTTGCCTAGCAAACTGTGGTTTGGGGTGTATAATAGTTTCATATAATACCAATATATATTACTATAGGGAGTAAATTTACGTATTTAATAAAAATAGTGCTGCCTGTGCACGATCTCAGGCGTATTAAAAAGTACAAATATTTGATAAACAAAATTGAACGATTTTGTGCCCTTATTTTATGTTGACTATATGCAATAATATTCGGCTGCTCGGGTGAACATAAATACTCTGTCTCAGGGGTGTTCGTAAAATTAGAAATACTGGGTAGAGCAAACTAATTTTTAGTAGCTCCAATTTAACTGGGATTCTACTTGTGAACGCACCAAAACTAAATCTGAAGTAGGTAACCTCAAAAATTGACATAAAACACAAAGCTATGTGTACTCGTATAAATCCCAGCAATTAATTTGAATCAATGTCAAAATCAGAAAAATACTATTTTTGCATAGCAACAGTACTAACGGCTTTTGTTCTAGCATGACGTACAATTGACGCCAACAGTAATTATTTTAGCTTGAAAACGAATGGACAACTTTCCTTTAAATTCCTACAATTTCTAATGACGCACTGCATAATCGGGAACTGCGGAAACTCCAATCTTGCAGGCCCCAGCAAAATAAAAGGACTCTGGACGATGAAAATTGCACAAAATACCTGGTTTGCAGGTTCTTCCGAAGCTGATTGCACCTTTCCGTTCCTTTGGTTGCTAAAGGCCTGAAGTTTTGCGTAGAGGACTCCTCTAGATGTTGAAGACACCAAACTTGCAACCAAACAGCTGCTGTTGTGGTATCGACTCTCGAACGCAGCCCGTACCTGGACCGCGCCAGCCTGGATTTGTTGACGACGAATAATCACAAATTACACCACTTGCAGACATGCAAACTATTTCCAATTGTGCCTAACACTTTTGTGGTTAAATAAAACCAACACCTGCACTAGATGAATGTGTTTATTAACAAAAATTAAACTTTTCTGGGAGCTGATGTAGAACAATGTTAACAGCTTGGATAATTTTAAATCTCTCTTCTGTGGTTGCTGAACAAAAGAAGGTCTGGTATTTTAGCAACATATCACCACAAATGCTAAAAGGAAATAAGGTTTTATACTTAAAATTAACTTATAGAATAAGGTTTTGATAACATCTTTAGTTCTTACAAGCTAAATAAACGTTTTTCTTAGGTTATAATGCATTAGACTTAATGCTCTGCTCTTTCACTGTGTTTTTAACCTCACTGTTATGTTCTGTAGTTTATTATGCACTCAATAATGTTCTTCGTTCTATTTCTTTGCTATTCGTTTCTAGTTCAATGGGCAAACATAACTGTAGAGAGCACAAAGCCATTGCAATATTGAATTTACTACACAGTTTAAATAATTAAAATTTATGGATGAAAGATGTATGTATAGGTAATTTCCAGAATAGAAATGAATATATACCGGGTGTCCGTTCTCAAAGTCGAACATAGGCGATTAACATTGTATTGAACGTTTTTGCCGATTCCTGCTCGCTAATTCAACTTACAGGGAAGATAATGGAATCAATGGAAGGATTAAATTATTCCGCATCAAATGATACCAATAATAATATTCAAGATGCGATTTTTATTTTAAAATACTAATTTAAAACTTGGGAAGTTTTAAATATGTCATGCCTTGCTTTTCAAGTTCGATAGCATTTGTCAAAAAAATTGGTAATTAGTTGGCGTAAATCAGGTATTTTCTGCCAACATCTGTTACAATTATCTACAGAAAAATGAATTATTTCAATGAAGAACGAGTGAATGCATTAATGTTAATTGCCTATGTTCGACTTTGAGAATGGACACCCGGTATAATAAAATGTACAGTTAAAAGCCGATTTGAAAAATAACCGACTACCTTTGAAAAATAATCACGTCATTAAACATGTTGCGTAGTGCAACTGTTATGTTTCTTATTGGTTGAATTTGTAATAATGGACATTACTTATAATATTTAGTTGTTTAGCGCTCAATACCGCCTATTCACTAGCATCGAAGAAAAATTACTAAATACTTCGGTCACATATTTAGAAGAGACAGCAGTAATATAGAAAAATTGATTGTGCTAGAACATTAGTAAAGAAACAAATAGAACAACAAGAAGCTAGTTGGGAGCAATTGAAATATAACATTATTGAAGTGAGCCAGTCAATCCTAAAGGTGAAGAAAAGGCACAAGAAGGACTGGTTATCAGACGAAACTTGAAAGTTAATAGAAGAGAAAAAGGCTATAAATTCGACACCCAAAAGAAGGTCTGAAAAGTGCTTAGAAATCGGAAGAAGCTAGTGAACGAATACGTTCAGACAAAGACAATTATGCGAGAAAAACATTTTGAAATATTATAATCAGGTCATCAAGAAGAAGCCTCGATGCTACGACGATAGAGAAATCGGAAATTACTGAAGTACTAAAGTAACTTAAAAACTACAAGGCACCCGAAATAGACAAGCTTCCAGGTGTGCTACAAAACGCGTGTTATGATGCTTGCATAGCGGTTTACCAAGGTGATAGAAGGCTCGATAATACTGAAAGAATGGCATAAATGTATCGCCGTTTCTGTTTCAAAGATAAAAAGCAAACCCAGGAATAACCCTCCTATGTTCTATCTCAAAACTTTACACAAGTATACTAAGAGGCAAACTTGAGACGCATGTAGCTATTATGGAAAAATAGTAAGAATTTCGCAATAATCGTTCAAAAATTTATGTCATATTCATAATTAAACTAATAAAACAAAAGGCCATAGAATTCGAAAAACCCGGTTATATCTGTTATATTAATCATACAAAGGCACTAGACAACATACAGCTAAAGGACATCGTCAAAATACAGGAACGAAGAGACACTCCTTCTAAGTTAGTATCAGCAGTACGTAAAGTAAGTACCAATAATACAACATACGTAAGAGTAAACAATGGAACAACAAAATAAATAGCAACACCAACAGGAGTCAGACAAGGTCTTAGTCCGTTCCTTTTCAATATTGTTATGAATGAAACCTATAGCGCCGGTGTTATAAAGAATATTTTACAGCACGACTGTTCTAAATAGCTATTTGTGCAACAAGTGCTAAAAGTGGATGTTTGTGCACAAGTTTGCACACAATATTTTTTCTACGGCCTTAAATTTACCGTTATTAATTCATAAATGTCGATTTAACAAAGGCTTGCATTTATGACAGTTATAATTTATGTCATAGTAAAGAGATGTCCTTGAGGCTCAGTGACTGTTTTTGCAGCCAGTAACTGTCAAAGTTAGTTATCGAAGGTAATTATAAAAGTACACATTTTACTTTATTCAGTACATAATTCTTTAGTTATTAGAAAATACTTTACCTCAAACGAAGAAGTAACTAGAATAACTTTACAACCTCACTTCCAGTTAAAAATTCTAAATCAACACCAGCTGTTTACTTTACAACGCATATGCTAAAAGTAAACAGCTGATTTCACTTTTAACACGCTGAATGATAAAACGTAATTTTTAGTGAAAAAAGCTAGCGCTAAAAGGCTTACTTTTAGTAGTGGTCGTAGAAAAAATTACTTATAGCACTAGTGTTATAAAGACTACCTCATAACAACAGTGTTATGAAAAGTGCTTACAGCACTATCCGTAGGAAAGCTGTATACAGTAATAGTGATTGATTCAAAGCAACCGTTTGAACTTGTATCACTAAAGTAAAAAATCTGGTGTGATACACGCACACAACTTCCTTTTACAGTGATCTTACAATTAGCCAAAAATTTGATTTTAAATTTGTAAGCATTTGTCAAAAATTTTCGAAAATTACAAATTCTGCCAAAACGGTACAAAATAGAGCGTTAGTTGAAGAGACAAATTTTCTCTATAATTTTAAGCTGAATGCAAAAATGTAATAATATACCGGGTGTTCTATTTAAAACGGGAGTTAACAAAAAAATAGAAAAAAAAACAAAAGAAACCCATTTTAGAAGTATTCAAATGGAAAATCACCTATCTCACATCAATACACATTCAAAGTGTAATAAAAATGTGAAGTTGAAAAAAAATCGTTTGAGCCGTTTTTGAAAAAATCGAAAAAAACTGAAAAATCACAAGAGTAAACACCTACTTCCGGTTATGCGATTTTCTTCAAAAGCTTGCTGTTACATCTAAATAGTACACAAAACTTATATATGAAGTTTCAACGTCACACCTCTTTTAGTTTTTGAGATATTCTGTTCACAGACAGACATACACACACACAGACAGACCAATGAAAAAAAATATGTTTTTTGGGTTCAGGGGACTCTAAAACGTAAAGATCTGTTGAAAACTCAATTTCGAATTTTTGGGGTGAATTCAATACTTCCATTATAGTAAAAGGAAGTAAAAAGAGTAGGTACAGTAGCGATCGTCACTTGTTGTATGTTCTGAAGGTGACGACCAAAACATATTTATAAACAGGTTATTATATTGGTTTCATGAAACAACAACCGTTTTATTCCAACCTCTCCTTTATATAAGATATAACGCCCAAAAGGCTACTAATCTTATAGTGCTTGCAGCACTACTGTTATAAAGAATACCTTACAGCACTAGTGTTATAAGGAGTAGTTACAGTATTGGTGTTATAAAGACTGTTTCACAACACCAGTGCTACAAAAAGTACTTACAGCAATATTCTTAGGACCGTATACAATAATAGTGTTATAAAGTAATATTTTGAACTTGTATCACTAATGTTAACGAAACTAACTGCTCACAGCACTGGCGTTATAAAGAATAATGTACATTACCTGTGTTCTGAAGAGTACCTATAGCATTAGTGTTATAAAGATTATCTCGCTCTACCAGCGTAGCGTTATAAAATGTACTCACAGCAATACTCTTAGGAAGGCTGTATACAGTAATAGCGTTATAAAGTAAAATTGTTTACTTGTATCACTAAAGTTAAAGAGACTAAGTACTTACAGCACTAGTTTTCTAGAGAACACTTTACAGCATTAATGTTTTAAAGAGCACTTATAGCATAGCGTTATAAAGACTACCTCACAACACCAGTGCTATGAAAAGTACTTACAGCATCATTCTTAAGAAAACGGTATGTAGTAATAGTGACATAAAGTAACCTTTTGGACTTGTGCCACTGAAGTTAGAAAGACTAAGTACTTATATTACTAGTGTTATAAAGAATACTAATAGCATTAGTGTTATAAAGACTACCAAACAACGCCAGTGTTTGAGAGATACTTACAGCAATGTTCTGAGAAGGCTGTATACAGTAATAGTGTTATAAAGTAACCTTTTGGACTTGTATCACCAAAGTTAAAGAGATTAAGTGTTTTCAGCGATAGCGTTATACACAACATTTTTCAGCACTAATGTTCTAAAGAGTACTTATAGCATTAGTGTTATAAGGACCATCTCACAACAAAAGTGTTATGAAAAGTACGTACAACACTATACTTAAGAAGGCAATAGTGATTTAAAGTAACCTTTTGGACTTGTATCACTAACGTTAAAAAGACTAAGTACTTATAGCACTAGTGTTATAAAGAATACTTATAGCACTAAATGTTCTAAAGAATACTTATAACTAGTATTGTAAAGAATACCTTACACCAACAGCGTTATAAAAAGTACCTACTTATAAAACCATTGTTAGTAATACTACGTATAATAATAGTGTTATAAGGACTACTACTTACAGAACTACTGAGATAAACTAATTTTTTGGATTTATAGCACTAATTTTATGAAGACTAAGGCTTAGAGTACTAGTGTTTTGAAGACTGCCTTATAACACTAATATTACAAAAACTAGATTATAGCAGTAATGTTATAAATAGTACATATTCTACAGAAACCGTATAAATCCGAGCGTTAGTGCAAGAGACATATTTTCTCTAAAATTTTAAGCTGAATTCAAAAATGTAATAATATACCTGGTGTTCTATTTAAAAAGGAGTTAATAAAAAAAAATATGAAAGACAACAAAAGAAACCCATTTTAGAGGTATTCAACTGGAAAATCACCTATATCACATCAATACACATTAAAAATGTAATAAAAATATATAATTTGACAAAATCGAAAAAAAACTGAAAAATCACAAGAGTAAACATTATACTTCCGGTTAGGCGATTTTCTTCAAAGGCTTGCTGTCTCATCTAGATAGTACACACAACTTATATATATGAAGTTCTTTTCGTTTTTGAGATATTCGGTTCACAGACAGACTGACATACAGTCAGACCACTGAACAAACACATGTTTTTTGGGTCCAAAGAACTCGAAAACGTGGAGATCTGTTGAAAACTCAATTTCGAATTTTTTGTGTGAATCCAATACTTCCTTTATCGTAAAAGGTAGTAATAAGAGAAAAATTAGATTAGCGAAAAGGTACGGTTTTCCTCTATCGTGCATACTTACGATAATGAGTAGTGTAGCAAGGACAGCATTTTTCAGACGCCCTTTTTGCTCAAGCGCGAGCGGCCGATTAGGGATGCGCCAGTACAATAGTGACGCACACTGTTTTGTGTTATTTACGTAGTCTAAGTTCCTTGCTTTGTTTTAGTTATTTTATCTCGTTGATCACTATTTTCACAAGTTGTAAGTGCTAAATAAAGGTGTTAAGTTGATAGTGGTGTTTAATTGAACGGTAGTGAATTAATCAGCACAAACACTCAATTAAAATAAAGAATATATCACCTTCTAATTTAAAAACACAGTATTAACTGATCACGGCAATGAATCTCTACATAAATTTAATTTCAACACTCCCAAGATATTACATACAGAAAATAACTTAAAAAACGTCTATGCCTGGGGATCATTGAAATACAAAAAAGCCCTAATGCAATTAATTCTTCTTCTTCTTCTCCTTGGCTCTACAGTCTGTTTAGCACCTTGGCCTGCTCAACCACGGCTTTCCACTCTTTTCTCTCTAGCGCCTTCGTCCTCCATCTCCTGACATTTAGTTTTCTGAGGTCTTCTTTCACTTCATCACCCCATCTCTTCCTCGGCCTGCCTCTTCTTCGCCTTCCGCCCTCTACTCTCGATTGGTATGCTTTTTTTTTTGGACTCTTGCTTCTCCCATGCGCAATACGTGACCTATCCACCCTAATCTTTGGCTTCTTATGGTATTAATTATGCTGGGTTCGTTATATAGGTCTCTTATCTCCTGGTTTCTTCGTACTTTCCATATTCCCCCTTCGTTGATTGGTCCGTATATCTTTCTTAGCACCTTTCTTTCGAATGTCCCCAGTTTACGCTTATCTTCTGCCGTAAGTACCCATGTTTCTGAGGCATACGTGATTGTGGGTTTTATTATGGTTTTATATATTTTGACTTTCGCAGATCTAGATATATTTTTCGATTTTAAGACAGTCTGTAATGCGTAATAACTGCTGTTTCCTGTGGCTATTCTGACCTTTATATCTTCCTTGGTGTCATTTTGTTTGGCCAAGACACTGCCTAGGTACTTAAAACTTTCTACTTCTTCAAATACATAGTTGTTTATTTGAATATTTCGTAGCTGATGTTCGCCATCTCCTCGCATGTACATGTATTTGGTTTTCTCTTTGTTTATTACGAGACCAGCTTTTCCTGCTTCTTCTTCTAGCTCTAAGAAGGCTGTACTGAGTGCTTCCCTCGTTCTTGATAGTATGGTGTAAGGGAAAATAGACGGTCGGCCTTACCTTTTGGCGAAAGTTATACTAGTTATTTTGCCGGCTGGTAACTATCGGCCTAATTGAGCTAGCTCGCCGCGAGGGTCGCAGGGTTCCAGCTATGCTGAAAGAGAATACAAAAAAAAGGAGTGGGCGCCAGGTCCTAGACTCAGATCCAATTCCTTGTGCCGGACCTTACACAAGGTCGCGGATAAAAACCAGCAAGTCAAAAATAAACAAACCAACAACCAATGAATAGATCACAGCTTTATTTTAAATAGATTGGTGCGTACTATAGTGCATCGCAAACCCGCAAACATGTAAGTATAGATTAAAAAAAAAAGAATATTGCTAATCATCGACAATACTCAATTTTCAAAAATATTAACTAAGTACAAGTACATAAAAAAAGACAATAAAGGGGGCTATGAGTAGGCTAACGCACTAAAACATTTCGAGCATAAAATAAAATAACGCGAGGTTTAGAGGAAGCGTATCGAATATTGACTTAAAAAAAAATAAATTAATCCCTGTGAGGCAGGATAAAGCAGAGCCAGGTTATGCAAGCGCTCAGCTGATGCGAAACCCCGAATATCAGCTCAGTAAGATCCTAAAGTAATTAATCCAAAATTTCTAATGTCAAAAACTACGAGGATATATGGCCATATAGTAACAGAGCAGTTTTTTTTAGTGGAAATACATCAGGTGTATAAATGAACGCTAAAGCAATCGCTTGAATAAACCTTCGGCAAACTTGTACCTACGTAAGGACTCGCAAATAAAGTACAATAACGCGGAATTGACAATTATTCTACCGGCGGCGGGCCTTATGACGCAACCGCTACTAACCCGAGATTAATCAGTCATGAACTGAAACTGCAGAAGCAATCGACTACCGATGTCGCTACTCTAGCCACTATCAACATCGAAACGACGCGGCAAACTTCAGACGGCTGACAGCAAATGGCGACGAAAATAAATATAATTAACTGTATACTAAGCAAACCGCAGACAACGAGCCGTAAGTACAACCCTAAATCTGAAGTAATTAAACGAAAGTTCTAACATACGATTTGCAGGGGAGCTCGATGGGGCGCGGCGGCCGGCGAAAGTGAATATAAATATCTGTATATTGAACAAACCGCAGAGCTGCCTTCACAAAGTCAGGTAAGCTCGATTAATGATTCGATAAGGCTCACTCAAATGCATAAAATGGATGCTCGAAATTTGCAAAAGCCCTATTATAATAACGCATCAGATCTATACAAAAGCATGCACTAATAACTTAACTAGACGAAGCGTTGCTATGCCAAAAATTATCGCACATGTCCTAACTATTAACGAGACGAGATACTATTAACTAACTATAAAACACACCAGGCGCAAATAGCTATATCAGATTCTTGCCTGTAGTAAAAACATGTCAGCTCCCAACCTGTGGATTGCGGAAGGCCGGGGACGGCAGAAGCGATGGAGGTTTCGGCAGACACAGCGAGAGGCCCAGCGGACCTAGGAGGCGGTGATTGTATCACAGGTGAGTGCAGTGCTACCCCTCCAGCGTAGCTACCAGGGAATTTGTAGAGCTCCTTGACAATTCGATGGTTTCAGGGGCCCAAATCCACGGTATGGATGCCCGCAGAGTGCAGCTGAACAAGGAGTGCTAAGCCTCTTCAGGGGGGAGTTCAACCTCTCGCAGGAAGCGTCCGAACGCTCCCAAGGTCGTAGCCGACAGGAAATGGCATCCCACAATAAATCCAAGTCCGCAGTAAATCGAAATCCACAGCAAATCGAATCCCACAGGGAACGGAATCCCACAGCAAATGAATGGCATCCGGCAGTAAATGCAACCAGTAAATCCAGTCCCACAGTAAATGAATGGCATCCGGAAGTAAATGGCTCACGCTGGAATTGAGCCAGAAGAAAGGGCAGAAGCAATGCTGGCCTCAGACGAATCCGCAGTTGCGAAGGACGTACGTATAACCAAATCAAATACGAACGTTTTAAGGGCACATGTGCTTTTTCAGATCCTCCGAAAAATCAAAACGGAACTGAGCTTTACTAATTAGCTCAAAAATTTAAGCACACGACCGAGGCACTAGCAGCCGGCACCAAGTTTAGAATGGGAAAGACCTCAAAAATCCACCAGCTACCAGTTATCAAAACTTTCCAAAATTTTTGGGCCAGAAGATGCGAAAAAAACCAGCCTGAAAAATGTGACTGCAACAAGTGATATCCTTTATCTAGCAACAAATAGAATAGTGTAGAAGAATTTGTAACAGGGGTTGCCTAAGCGCCATATACAAATATATGTAGGAATATGACCAAAATAAATTTAATTAGTAAAATAGGGGTAATTATTCGAGGAGTTGCTTACCAAACTGCTTGATAATTATGGGAAAATAATTAAAAATAAGATACAGCTAATTATACCTAGTTTAAAGCTTGCAAAAATTGACAAAAGCCAACCATAAATATTCAAGTTCAAAATTCAGCTAGCCAAAAGTTCAATACTACGGGGGACACTCCAAAAATATCGTAACAATGGCTACGTCGTCTGCGTACGCCAAATACTGACAGGACCTATTGAAAAGGGTTCCACCCGGGTTTCCTGTAATTGCTCTCATGCATCTCTCTAGAACCAAATTAAATAAAGTAGAGGACAGAGGGGCTCCCTGTCTCACACCTTGATTTATTTCAATCTCTTGCGATAGGCCTGTCCCTATTTTCACTTTGCTACGTGTATGTGTTAGTGTCATCATTACTAGTCTAATCAATTTTTCTGGTATATTAAGTTCTTTAAGTGTGTCTTCCAGATAATCTCTTTTGATTCTATCGTATGCTTGTTTAAAATCTATATATAATTGATGTACATCTGTGTTGTATTCGTAGCAATTCTCTAGTATCATCCTTCTACTGTAGATATGGTCGATTGTTGATCTATCTTTCCAGAAGCCGCTTTGGTACTCTCCTAGAGCATCCTCTGCATAGGGTTGTAACTTTTCGGCTATTATTGCTGCAAGTATTTTGTATGCTATATTTAATAATGATATGCCTCTGTAATTGCTGCATAAAAGTTTATTGCCTTTTTTGAACACCGGGCTGTGCTCCATTCGGTTGGCATTCTTTCGTGTGTCCAAATTCCATTTATTAGTTTGTGCATTTTCATTAGTAACTGCTCTCCGCCGTTTTTCAATAGTTCTGAGCTTATTTTATCTTCCCCCCGGTGCCTTGTGATTTTTTTGGCTGTTAATTTGCGTCTCAACTTCTTCCTTTGTTGGGGGTTCAATAATTATATGGAGCTCGCCGCGTTATTCTGTATTCTCATTCTCACCTGTATTCTCCTCGTCGCCTCCATCATCACTACTGTCTCCTTGTATATTATCATTGTCGTTGAGTTGTTCTTTGAAATATTCGGCCCACCTTTCTAGGTTTCCCTCTTTACTTCTGACGTATCTTGTTCTCGCTATAAAGCCTGTTTTGTTTGCTTTTATGTTTTGATAGAACTTTCTCATGTTGTCGTTTCTATGTTCATTTTCTATTTCTTCTAACTTCTTCTTCTGAAAGTTTCTTTTCTTCCTTCTGCAGAGATTATGAGCTTTACTTCGTTTTTCCTCGTATCGTTGTGTTGTGTATCGCGTTTTACGTTGTATCATTTTTACTCGGGCTTCATTTCTTAGTTTGTGGGCATACTTGCATTCCTCGTCATACCAGCCATTTCGCTCTCTTTTTCTTGTGTTGCCTAGTTTGTTTCCTGTTGCGGTTTTTATTACTTCTTTTATAGCTCTCCATTGTTCTTCCACTGATATTATTTGTTGAATTGGTTCTATTTTTTCTCTAATTAGGTTGTTTACTTCATCTTCGTATCTGTTTTTCATTTCTTCTATTTTTAAGGTTTCTAGGTTAAAAGTATTTGGTGTTGTCCCTTTTTGTTTCTTCTCGTTGCTTATTCTCTGCTTGTATTTTGCGCGTACTAGGTAGTGGTCAGAGCCAATATCCGCCCTACGGCAACTTCTAATGTCTATAATATCTGTTTGATGGCGTTTATCTATCATGACGTGGTCGATTTGATTCTTCGTGATGCCATCTGGAGAAACCCAGGTTTCTTTATGGATGTCTTTATGTTGTAAGCATGTGCTTTTTATGATCATATTACTTCCCATGGGGTAATCGATCAGTCTTTCACCATTATCGTTACTTGATTGTGTTTGCTGTGTTTCCCAATTGTTGGTCGGTACTGCGGTTCCTTTCCGACTTTGTCATTGAAATCGGTAAGTACTACCTTCACGTCGTGTTGTGGGACCGAGTTTTTCGTTCTCTCTAACTCTTCATAGAATTCTTCTTTAATTTCTTCATCTTTGTCTTCCGTTGGTGCATGACAGTTGATAAATGTAACATTGAAAAACGTATTTCTTACTCTTAATGAACACATTCGTTCGTTTATTGATCAAACTGAAATAGACATCCTCGATTCTATTTACCATAATTTATTTAAATATTTTTTTTACATGGACCAAATACTTTATTGGTATTTTTATGCTATTACAATTCACCACCAACATTTTACTTAAAACCAATCTTTAACTTAATGTCTATGCAAGTTCCCAATTTTCTACAGTTTTACTCATTGTTGATAATAAAAATATGTGAATAACCTTGCATGCTGTTATCAATTTCATTTTACATTTCTGCTTTCAGTATGCTAGCGTTCTGTTTCAACTGTATTAAATATGGATTATCATGAGTAATCCCATTTACTTCATTAATTGTTAATATTACATTTTTAAAAATGTCGTTAACGTAGTATAAATTTAAACTATTCATTATCGTAAGTATGCAAGTTAAAAGAAAACCGTATTTTTTCTAAAATCTAATTTATCTCTTTTCAGATTTGTTAAAAATTGCAAATTTTATAGTGTTTTATCAAATTACTGAAGAAGCTAACATAACTAGCCAAACGTGTAATTAAAATAGTTCAACTTAATATTAAAGTATGTTTACACCAAAATGACTTTTATTTATAATCAAATACCATGCTTAATTAAAAACATTTTGACTTAATAGTCTCCTAAATACTCATCAAGAATTAAAAAAGTCATATAATTATAAATTTTTAAAAGGAGTTATTCTACACTATAGTTTAGAAATTTTCAAAAAAGTTGTTACTGCTTATGTTCGAACATAGATGGAATAATTCTCTCGAAGTGTAAGGGGTTTATGCAGAAAAATAAGCATTAACTTTATACGAGGGGCAGTCAATTATGTACTACATTCCGCGTATCGTATACGTATACCCATACATTCCATTAAAAACCTGTACTTGAGATATAAACTTCAAGTTTAAACAACTTAAAAATGAGTTATACATTTTTATAAATTTTTAATAACAAAAATGGAACGCATCTGCCACCAAACAGAACAATTCACTTACTCAGACGGATGAAAGCATGTTCAAGCTGACAGTTAGATTTTTGCTGAAGTTACTGCAGTGCAATTTGGAGTTTTGTAGCTTCAAATTTTTCTAAAATTTTAAATGGCTCTAGACATATCTTTCTCTTTTATTATGATAAGGTTAAGGTACGCACCGAAGGTAGATTACTTCGTACAGAACTAAATATCATTAAACGACGACAGTTTAGGTATGCTGTGTAAAGTATAATCTTTATCTAAACGTATTAAAGAATGATTGGGTAATATAACCAAGTAGTTACCGTTAATAAGGACAAAAAAGTGCACGCAACTCAATAATATTTTTTTATAAAATTCCAATATAGCGTGGATTAAAATTTTACTCTTAACATTTCCTCAAATAAGGCGTATGTTTCTGTGTGAGAGCAGTGGGAAACGAAAGAAACGAAAACTTCCATTTAATGGGATGCTGTGAATTAGAATAAAGAGCTTTTACGGTCTCCGACTCTTAACGAGAACGAAAATTAAAATCAAAAACAGTTATGTCCTGTAAGCAGCGATGATGGAAACAAATTAATTCGTAAACAACCGAAACTTTAAAACAAAGCGCTTCAAATTGAAATGTCATTTGAATAAATGTTTCAAACGTAAAATATGAGCTGTCAGCTGATGCGGATATCACCCGTGTAAGTTTGTTATGTGACAAAATTCAGGTTTCGTTTTGATCACTAGTTGCTAGTATTGGTTTGAAATAGTTACTGACAAATATAATTACGTTGCTTTTTTTTACTAATCTGCCTCAGTGTATTAATATCCAGCATCAATTTTTGGCTGCAGTATTTTCAGTCAATTGATATTTTAAACTATGCGCTAAGTCCATCAGGACTTTCATTGCAATATAGAAAAAACTTAAACTATCCCCATTTTTGCAGAATACACTTGAGAAAACGTTTAATATATAGCTAAAAGATCTGGAATATATTTTACTTACTTTGTTATCAAGTTGGAGCTTGAAACCGCTGAACGCTCTAATACGCAATAGTACTAACGGGTGTTCATAAACAGTCGTCATCCCAGTTGCTTTGAAAAACAAAATGTTATGTCTTTGATTAATTCGTGCAACACAATGAAACGTCATTGAGTACTGTCATAGCGCATTTTTTCTCAATTTTAATAGACATACGTTTCTGAAGTCAAAACCTACTGGGATGACGACTGTTTATGAACACCCGTTAGAATAAACTAATAATAATCTTATAAAACTTCAATATCAGCAGAATAGCAAGCTGAAAACTCAAAACAATCCCTTAACCAATAGTGTTTAACGGGCCAGCTGAACTGCTCCAGAAGAAAAAGTGGGTTAACACTAAAATGATATACAGTGTGTCTGCTTAAGTTCGCACCATATGGAAAACTTTTTTACTATTAATTTTACGAAAAAAAGTTTAAAAAGTTCTGCATGGTCCAAAACTTAAAATTCAGTCATCAGATATCACTTTTTTAAAGCCGTATACGAGGAATGTCAAAAAATATGAATTCTGCTCAAGAGTAAAGTACCTTTATTTGTGACAATATCGAAAATTGTTATTAATAAAAGTTGATTAGAATCGAAAACTACGTTCAAATATCCAATTGCACCTATCTACGATGAAAATCAGGTTTACTTATTTTTCACATATTTTTTAAGTTGTTTCATATGGAAAACTTTATTTTTGACAATATCGGAAACTTTTTTCAGTTTTCTCTTTATTTGTTAAAACTTTGATAACCTTTACGGCTCGTAACCTCTATGTTGCATTATTTTGATAATTTTCCATATGAAACAACTTAAAAAAAATGGGAAAAATAACAAAATCTGATTTTCATCGTAGATAGGTGTAATTGTGCATTTGAACGTCGTTTTCGATTCTAATCAACTTTTCTTCATAACAATTAATTTTCGATATTGTCACAAATAAAGGTACTTTACTCTTGAGTAGAATTCATATTTTTTGACATTCCTCGTATACGGATTAAGAAAATTGATATCTGATGATTGCATTTTAAGTTCTGGACCATGCAGAACTTTTTATAAAGAATACCTTTTTATCGTAAAATTAATAATAAAAAAGTTTTACATATGGTGCGAACTTAAGCAGACACACTGTATATTGCTATGATATTCGTTTGTATGGAGGAGATTTAATAAGATAATGTAATTAATAACTAAGAAATTTTCATTTGGCATAGGAAAATTGCTGCTACAGATTTGTTGCGGTAAAATTTGTTGAACTAATGTAAATAGTCGCATTTAAGGCATAAGTCGCTTCAAGAGTAAATATAGGACATTCTTGTATATAGTAACCATATAACTCATAGTCTGAGTCAAGTTAAGCACATATGTAAAATACATCTGACACAGCACGAAGTACTATAGAGGTTCACTCGTTGCTGCCGGCCAGTTGTGGGGTTACGTTCTGGTAAAAAAATCGCTTAAATATACCATTTTTAGCCACACAAAGAGCCAACATTCGTATAGAGCCTCATATTAGTATTAGTTCAGACAGAACATAACATTTTCGACACCTTTATATACGATTCAGTATTGGCGTCAGGGTTGCGTCATAATGGTAAGCATGAAATGTATTTACGGTTGAAGTGCGTATAAAACCGGGCAGAATACATATTGGGCTTTTGGTGTATAATGGAGCTGGCCTTAGGTCTCATGGAAGCCAGAGTTATCGGCAAATAGAAATTGGAGGGCGGCAGCTGGAATATTCAAGGGCCCTAGCTAAAGAGCATATATTTGGGGTTTGCAAGCAGAGAAAATTTGATATTGTACACATTAACGCAAATAACATACGTATAGTTGAAATTAGAGTTTTACGAGTTAATTCTTCCATCTAAACAGGTTTTAGAAGAGTCAGTGCAGTTTATAAAGCATGCACATGGTAATAGGAAGTGCTGTTGGACATATTGTGGTCTTCAACCGCTAGTAGAGCTGTGTGGCTTTATGGTTTAGTTCAAAGTGGAGCGATGCACATGTTAGGTTGACCAATGCGAGAAAATCTTCGTTAATTCCGTTTCCCTCCTGCAGATAACGTTCATACATGTACAGTGGGGCTGTGGATCCACCTTTTAGGCATCACATCTGGGTTGTGTGAGGGGCGAAGCCCGGCACATTCTAAAAACCTATCCGTCACGACACCGTCATGGATCTGCTTGAGATTTGGGACATTTATACAATGAAATACGCTGAAAACGTTGGTTATTAATTTCACATTTAGATGTAAGGCATTTGTACATATAGAATAGGAATTTGGAAAATTAATGATCGGCACTTGTTACTAAAATATTATTTTAAATTTGTTTGCGGTGACGTAAAATTCGGCCAAACAAAGACTCAGAATTATATCTTCACCTTCTGTTTTTTGGCAACTATATAAGTAAAGCGCCGAAAAAACCAGTACTCCTTAATTCTAATTTTTATCGTCATTTTTATCAGTGGTTCATTAATTTGTCCTCATTATTTAACAAATTTTATTAATCTCTGATTTACTAGAATAGACACACCTAACCTGGCCCTTTTGCCTTTATCTACACCACTTAATGCATATGGCCGTTTATGTTCTCCACTCTATTTCCTTTCTTCGATGTTTCAGAAATTATGGCGATGTCAATTTTCCGTTCTAGAAATTCTTCTACAATCTCTTTTTATTTGTTTCGAATTGGTGAAAATTTTGAGTGTCATTTCCGTATTCAGACCGCTCGGTCCTGTAATGTGCATTTTAAATTCTGTGTCTACTTGCAATAGTGTCTATTGTTGATCCTACGGCGGACCGTTGCTTAGCGCAAAGATTCGGCCGGAAAACAGCGTTAGAATGAATCGGTTGTTTGAGTGGAAGGGAGAGCGCAATCGCACTTGCCTTACACCCTTGTCGTTTATCGAGACAGTTGACCATATGTTCGTGCTGCTTTAGAATTTACGAAGAGCACTAGCGGGATACCTATGCGTCTCTCCCCACAATTCTGGTAGCGCGACTTTTTTTTCATGGCAGTGGAACTCACGTAGTTTAGCAGAATTGACCTGCGTAGGCAGCCTCTATGGCTCCTATCGTTGAAGCCCGCTGTGGGTGCTTTCAAGAACGTTTCGGGGTTGTGGTTTTGAATTCTAACTGTCGAGCAGTTTAGTGGTGCACCAAGTGTCGAAGACGTGGTGATAAACCCTACGCTGATGTGATCAAACGTGTTGTGGAGCAACGTAAATCGTATCAATCGGTTGTTGTATCGTATCGTCTCATATGTTATCCGTTGTTATGGATTATATTCCTGGCTGCCGACGTTGTCCATTTTGACCACCTGCCTCAGCGTCCCCTATGATGGCTCTCTCTCTGGACATCAACACCAAGGTCGTCGCTTGACCATCAGGTATTGTTGAATTAGTTTTACTGAAGTGTTACGTTAAAATTTAGAATGTAGCGTCTCTTTTTACAGTAACCGTAATCAAACACTGTAGTTTTATATTGAGCTTTTGGGACTTAAATTTTAGCACATTTTAACGCGCCTTGAACATTGATTGGCCGCGTCTAATATATTCTAATAAGTTTATTGTTTATCAGGTTTGCTTGTTACTTTAATTTAAGGAATTACTGTTAAGGTGTACCTGTACACTCATTTTGTTTATTTTAACCAAAGTTATCTTTGTTTCTTTATAACTTGTGCGTTCGCCCTGTGACGAATTTGTTTTTTCTCTAGCTGTAAAGATCAAGGTGGAGTGACGGGAGCTGTTTAACCGCTGAAGGTAAGCCCCTGAGCCAGCTGGAGACGCCGCCCAGGGTCTTGCATAAATATTGTCCACATCCCAATTCAAGCCTGTGGCACCCTATTACCCTTTCCTTCTACTTGTCTCGAGTAGGAGTATCCCTACTGCAATGGCACTCCTCCCTAATTAAAAGCCTGGTCAGATAGTACCACGCTTATCTCCTTGAGTGTAGTGGGACAAGTATTTTGTCATACAGCCTTTGAGGCATAATTACGCAGAATTCCTCTAGGCAGCATTTTTGTCCTGTACCGAGTGCCACTGTCGTAAAGGTCGATTTTTGCTGTAACAAGTTGGATTTTGTCGTAATACCGGTTTTGGCGTGTAACCAATGACCCGCGGCCCTACCTGGGCTTATACTTCAGCCGGTGTGGCTCACAGGATCCTTAGGACACAAGAGCCTCCCCACCTAGAAAAATTCCATCGACAAGGTGAAAATACCATTCACTAAAATGTTCAAAGCCAAATACGAACGCCACCAAATTGTTTGTTCAACAACTAGCAAATCTAAGTTGGAGGTTCCGGTGATATTATATATGTTACCGGAAATGTATGTAATCCGTCATTATGTAGAATTCCTAGGAAATGTATATAATGCCTAAAATCGTCAGGAAATATGTGAAATAAATTTTATTATACACATTTCCTAGGAATTGTGTACATTTCCTAAACTAGAATCGGAAATGTGTTAAATTCGGGATGTTATGTCAGTAGGTTAGGTTAAGTTAGGTTAGGTTAGGTTACTAGCACTGAAAAATCGTCTCACTGCTAAGGAAAACTTCAGTTCATCTGTATTTTATTTTTCATTCATTCACAAATTCTACAGTATAATGTTGATTTTCATACATTTCCTAGTACCATTTAGGAATTCCATACAATGCCTAGGAAATACATACATTTCCTAGGAAATGTATGTATTAAAAAACCTTTGACTAATTATTTTACACATTTCCTAAATTGGCTCGGCATTATATACATTTCCTAGGAATTGTATACAATTCCTAGGTTTCATACATTTCCTGTAACATATATATTACTTCCTTTTACTATAAAGAAAGTATTGGATTCACCCCAAAAATTCGAAATTGAGTTTTCAACGGATCTTCACGTTTTAGAGTCCCCTGATCCCAAAAAACATATTTTTTTCATTGGTCTGTCTGTCTGTGTGTGTGTCTGTGTGTGTGTCTGCCTGTGAACAGAATATCTCAAAAACGGAAAGAGGTATGGCGTTGAAACTTCATATATAAGTTTTGTGTACTATGTAGATGCGACAGCAAGCTTTTGAAGAAAATCGCATAACCGAAAGTAGGTGTTTACTCTTGTGATTTTTTAGTTTTTTCGGATTTTTTAAAAAACGGCTCAAACGATTTTTTTTAAACTTTACATTTTTATTACATTTTTAATGTGTATTTATGTGAGAGATGTTTATTTTCCAGTTGAATACTTCTAAAATGGGTTTCTTTTGTTTTTCTGTCTATTTTTTTTTTATTAACTCTTATTTTAAATAGAACACTCGGTATATTATTACATTTTTGAAATCAGCTTAAAATTTTAAAGAAAATTTGTCTCATCAACTAACGCTCTATTTTGTACCGTTTTTGCAGAATTTGTAATTTTTGAAAATTTTTGACAAATGCTTAAAACATTTAAAATCAAATTTTTGGCTAATTATAGGATCACTGTAAAAGGAAGTTGTGTGCGTGTATCACACCAGATTTTATATATGATATCTCAAAATTACAATTATCAGAAGCAGGTTCTTTAATAAGCTATAACCTTTTACAGAAAGATTACAAAGACCTAAATACGACACAACTAATGTGATTTTTATTTCCAATACATGCAGACCAATAACATTATAGGGCAGTTCATTCGAGTGCAATACGAATTACTGAACGGACGTGACTTGAGTTTCTCCCGTTATAATTGTTTTGTACGGCTACAGCTAAGATTCTTCGTTTATAAACAATTGTTAAAATTCGAACATAAACATAAAGTGTCTTTTGTGGAGGTCGTGTATTGCTATCGCCGCTTGCGGTGAGTACAGCTGCTCTGGCTAATAACCTTATAATTCACCTCGTTTATCTCAAACTAACAAATGGTAAGTTATCAAAATGATTGACTAACAAAAATTAATACTAAAACCGACAAACATAATTTAACAATGACCTAAAGTTATCACAATTCCGACTGAAATGGATTGCGAAGGCAGTTTGGACAGCAGAACGAATCCAAACTCAAACAAGCGAACTATCTCCTCTCCTGAAGAAAATGACCTTAACAAAAAATACATGTTTAATAATGATTCACTAATTACACGGAATAAATTTTATCTATTACAACCCAGTGAAAAAAATCCCTCTTCAACGCCTTCTACAACCGAACTACCTTCTAAACCAAAAATCCCCCCGATATTTTTACCGAACGGAACTAACTACCAAAATATTATCCAAGACATTAAGGTAAGGATCTCTGAAGATTTTACAACTACCTACAGAGGCACAGAACTACGCATTAACCTTAATATACCAGATGACTTTAGTAAGCTAACCAAATTTTACAACGAACATAAAGTAAACTATTATACTTATCGAAATCCTGAAGACAGCAACATCTCAGCTATAATTAAAAATGTACCCATTTCCATAACCGAAAAGGAAATTCATGAAGAATTAATTAATCTAAATATCCTGTAAAAAAAGCTACTCGATTATTAAATCACAAAAAATGCCTTTGCCAATTATCGCTCTGGAACTTACTAAAGGAGATAACACAAAGGACATATTTAATCTAGATAGATTACTATATTGTGTAGTAAAGGTGGAACCAAGACGCAAAAACAGTGACACACCTCAATGCACTAATTGCCAACTCATAGGGCACACCAAGAACTACTGTCACTTACCCCCCCCCCCTATGCGTCAAATGCAAAGAGCCACATCACTACTCCCAGTGCGAAAAAAACAAAGATACACACAAACCCGTCTGCGTCAATTGTGGAGGGGGACACACGGCAAACTATAGAGGCTGCCCTTACATAAAGCAATTCAATAGTAAACCATCATTTCCTACTATTAAATACGTGAGTCCCAACTCTTTACTCAGTGGTAAAATTACGTCTAACGAAACATATGCATCGCAACTTCAAAAAAATCCCCAAACCTAGTAACCCAACGAATAACAACTCTACAACTCCTAACTCCTCTGTTATCCCAAACATCCTTCAAACCATTTTAGAACTAATCACTTTATATATTGACCAAATAAAAAACTTTATCGTCTCTCTCATTCCTATTTTATTTCAAAATGGCGCAAAATAATCAACATCCTCTAAATCAGTTAACCCTCCTAAACTGAAATGCTAACGGGCTAAAGCAACAAAGAGCAACTTTTATTGCATTCCTGGCCAGACATGGTATCGATCTAGCATGCATCACAGAAACCCATCTTATCGAAAATGAAAAGTTCTCAATACCTGGCTATCAAATCTTCAGAAGAGATCGAATAAATGCAATTGGATGGGGTGGATCTGCGATCATTATCAAACGTAAGCTCGCTGCTATCCCACTAGATTTGGACAAGATTCAACAATTAGAAGCCGTAGGTATCAGCCTCTCCCTTGAAAATAATTCCACACTGCGAATAATCTCATTTTACAAGCCTCCCAACAACAAAATTCTACAGGAAGAGCTTCAACACATCTTTAATAACCAACATCCCACACTACTCGTTGGCGACTTAAACTGTCAACATGAGAACTGGGGATGCCGCAAAACTAACCCCAATGGAGTAAAACTGGAAAACATGACCTCCCAAATAGGAGCGCAAATATCGATCCCACACGAATATACCTATTTTCCTTACAGGCAAAATCAACTTCCTGATATCCTTGATATCATTGTCCATAGAAAACAGAATCCCATCTTACAATAATTACATAGAGTCGCTTAACCCGGGGGACCCAAACATGTGGAGAGCCACTAAAAGAATCCTCAGGCAGCCAAATAGCATTCCGACGCTACGAGCACAAGGACTTCCAGTTCCAGAAGACAAAGACAAGTGCGAATTGTTTGTTGAACATCTTGAAAACACATTCACAACTAAAATAAACCATAATAATCCGACTCATGTACAATTAATTGAAAATAAACTCGAACAGCACGATTTCAATACCATCACACTCTTAGAACCAATACCACCAGCCGAAGTAAACAAGTATATCAACAAGCTAAAAACTAAGAAATCTCCCGGAAAGGATTTGATTCCAAATATAATACTCAAAAATCTGCCGAAAAAGTCCGTATCATATTTAACAGCAATATTCAATACCTGCTTAAGAATCGGATATTTTCCTAACGTCTGGAAGCAGGCAGTATAGTGATGATCCCAAAACCAGGTAAAAAACACGATAACCCGCAAAACTACCGTCCGATAAGCCTACTATCATCCATATCTAAACTTCTTGAACGTGCTGTATTAACTCGACTACAAAAGTTCCTGGATGAAAACCACTTACTCCCACATCTGCAATTTGGTTTTAAACCTTCTCAGTCCACTGCTCATCAAATACTGACAATTTCTGAAAAAATCGACGAGGGGTTTGAAAACAAAAACATACTCGTATTGCGTTTATAGATGTTGATCAAGCTTTTGATCGCATTTGGACTAAAGGCCTTATATACGAGTATAAACTTATTAAACTGGAATTGCCCACCTACATTTTATAATCAATAATATCATTCGTAACTGACATAACCTTCCAGGTATGAGTGAATTCGTGCTTCTCTTCTACTTGTCACATATGTGCGGGTGTACCGCAAGGCTCAATATTAGGTCCCACATTATTTAATATATGCATGGGGGATATACCTGACATCCCTGGTCCTGATCTCGCCATGTACGCAGATGGCACGGCCATTCTCATACAAGATTGCGACATCAACAGGACAGCTATCAACCTTCAACGGAGTATTGACCAAGTTCATCAGTGGTTTTCCAAATGGTCCATAACTATAAATACATCCAAATGGGAAGCCAAAATTTTCACGCTACGTCGACCTCCTGATCCACCTAACATCGTCCTTGACAATACTCCAATACCATGGGACCACAGAAAGAAAGTGCAGTAAGATACCTGGGAATATATTTGGATAAAAGACTCACCTGGAGTTTCCATATTAATAAAAATCTGAATCTTATGTGCGACTTGGATTGTTATATCCAATTTTAAACAAAAAATCATATTTCAAAATTAAATGTGGCACACTAATCTATACGTCAATTATAAGGCCCATCTTTACATATGGCTGCAGTATATGGAGTTCAACCAATTTGAAAAAACTTCAAGTTTTTAAAAACAAAGTGCTCCGTATAATAACAAATGCTGAATGGTTCACAAGAAATTCACAGCTGCACAGGGAAACTGGTATTCCAACAATACAAGAACACATCACGAAAGTGACTAAATCCTTCTATAAAAATATTGCTCAATGTGATGGTGCAGTGCAGTGTACGCCTGATATCATAAGATACTTAAAAAAATAACATAACTTAACTACCCAACAATGTACTTTAGTGAATAGTGATGTAACCTTCAGAATGTATTAATTCACCATGTCATGAATAGCACCATGTGCTGAACTGGCAATAAAATATAAAAAAGAGGGCAGTTCCTACTAGCGAAATATATTATTGAATCAATGTTACCTTAAGACATGGTTCGTAGGTAATTAAGGCTAACTCAATACCAAACCCGCGACGTGTACACGAGGCATTTACAGCATAACATTTGTAATTTTTAACTTCGAATGTAAGTTTAACCTAGAAATAAACAAAGCGCTAGATACGTAGGAAATACGTATATAAATCACTGACGAATTATTGCAGAAGTAAATGGTTAATTAAGCATTAACAGAAAATGTCAATGTCGTAACTTACTCAAGCTGATACATAATGAATAGTATAAGACTGTAGCCTATCTGTTGAATCCAGCGTCGATTAAGGAAACTGACGTGGCTTCAATCTCGCATAAGTGCTGAATAGGACGGTGCCAACCAAGGCAGATCTTACATACTACAAAAGCGGGACAATACTCGCAACCAAGTTCATAAAGTGGAAAATTCAGATACTCAAGTCCATAAATACGAAAATGCTACAATCCAAGTCTATCCAAAAAGAAAAACCTTCAGGTTTAAATACGAAAACTACAAAAAGGTTTCAGATGTAAAACGGCTTAGTGCTCCAATCCTCAAAGGAGTTGCTGACTTATCGAAAGCCATGAAAATTGTTGTCTCCATATAAATATATACCACGTGGTGTATTTCACAGATTTTCCAACTAACAATTGGGAAAAGTAACGCCGCAACTACCAAATCTCCAAAATTGCTTCTCAAGGCAGGACGCGAGTCTCTGGTGAAGTTTAAAGACAAAAAAGGCAGATCACTGACCGTAAAATGAAACTCCTAACTAATACAATCCAATACATTTGCGAAATAGTATAGATGGGCAAAAATCGAATAGAAAACGACTGAATAGCTAAGGCAGTATGAAACATCAGGCGCAGATACGACCATATAAGCTAAATAATGTAATAACATAAATGACCTTGCAAATCAATTCACATAAGTGACGCAAGAGTGACACAAGAGACGCGGCTCTTTTGTAATCTGCTCTAGGCTTCCAAACTTGATAAATACACCAAAAAATCCCAACGGTATCAACCTTCACATTGTCAAAATAGACACTTAACTTATAGGTAAATACGGAGACGACAGAGCTAATTAAATTGAGTAACACTTTCAGAGGTGTCTAAGGAGACACAACATAAATAAGGAAAGGAGAATTCGAGAAATCCAAACCAAATAAGACTGCATCTATAACTTAACGTTAACGGTGGAAGATAAAACCGGTTATATTTTTTAAATTTACATAGCAATTAAGTAGTTTTATGAAGAATTACAGGTGAGGTAAATTATTAGGGCTAACGTTAGTAAATAAAGCTCAAACGGTTAAATGAACGTAACAAACTACCCCAGAAGAACAATATATAAAAGTTAATGCTATAGTATACGATGATTGATCCATAGACAACTCAATATTATATATATGTTTTTCGCATTCTTTTTGACTTATAGAACAAAGAATTTTAAAAAATCATCAACAAAATAAAACATAGTTTGCGAAGTTAAGAGTTGATGAATCGTTGAATTGAAGATGGATTAGAGTTAAATAACACTTTGTAACAACTTGTTATATTGAGTTGTGTGTCCAATCATTAAATTTCCGCGTAAATTATAAGTGGAATACGCTATATTAATTGCTAATTACTGAAATATTTGGCCAGGCTTTTCAAACGCTTCATTTTCCAAAAGCATGTTGTCGACAATACTAATCTGCTGCTTTAAATGCATTATTTACGAAGACGGAGAATGCAAGACCTACAGATAAACTGAGAAATACAATAAGAGGTTCCTTAAATATACTACTCAAGGAGAACATTACAGTGCATAGATTTAACAATATTAAGAAATGTAAGCGGATGGGCCAGTGACCAATTGCTCGCTTCTGAGGGGGACTTCCAACGCCGCTAACAGCCGTATTCATAGTCGCCAGAGTTTCGTTATGAATAGTATGTTGGCGGCACTGTACGTCTATGTCAAATTCGAGGTTATCAGGTTAGGTTTTCCGTCAGTTTTGACAGAAATTGACACAAAATCTAACCTGCTAACGTCGAATTTGACATAGACGTACAGTGCCGCCAACATACTGTTCATAACGAAACTCCAGCGACTCGCCGGCGAATCGCTGTGGTTAAACAGGCTACTAGACTATAATAAGATGAAGGAGAAGAAGAAACAGATGTGCCTATACATCGACTTAAATTTGGTGTCAGTACTGACTGCTGAAACAACCAAGGGGGAGCTGCTATGTTGTTGCTTCTCGTATTCTAGAAGTTACTTCGACACGAAGTGTACGAAGTATTGAAATTCCCTCATATCGAAAACCACTCTGAGTCAAATATCTCTAAAATTCATGTCAACCGACTAATGGACCCACTATGCCAAATCTCCGTCTCGGCTGTGCGAATCTTTTGGTGAAGACAACAGCAGCCCACTAGATCCCTCCCTCGTATTGGGGGGTGTCTAAACGTGCTGTGCAGTATAGGTATGTTAGTATGTGTACACGATTCCGGTCACCAGGAACCTTCCTAAAGTCTTGGATTTTTTTCATGCGATAGGTCCTCCGAAAATGAAGGCAACATCAGGGTATGGTCGAAGACAAAAAAATTTTTTTTTGGTTTAAAAAAAAATATGAATAGCTGGTTCATAACATTTCATTGTACCACCGAGACGGAGTGATGCTGAGTGTTGAAGTATTCTTGGAAAGCACCGAAGGGCACTTTTCTTGGGTGGGGGGTAGCGTATATTTTCTATTTGAAATTCATGCGGAATACACCTGTTCTAATCAACCCTTGATTGGGGAGATACTTCAAGAGTAAGTGCGTTATAGTAACATAAACTGCGGCAACCTTCATCTGGGAAATAATGCTCTTGCAATGTAGGCGACATGTGATCTGGGAGAACACACGTATTACTCACACTATCGCCAAATGCATGCATATAATATAAATTCGCTTGAGTAACCTATCGTTCGGGTAAAGATGAAGGGGAGATAAAAGTTGCTTAGAATTTATTGCGGGGTGAATCTGGAGGGATTGGATAAATAACCTAGAGCAAGTTCATGTCATTAGTGGAATTACTGATGTAACTGCTAGTAATGCTTTGTTGTGTTTTGGAGTATTTATTTTCTAATAATTTTTTAATACAGTTTCTGAAGATGCTAAATAGCGCTTTTATTAAGTGCCCGATGTATAAGCATAGATGATTTTAGATTAAAATATCTAGGACAGTGTGTAAAATTGTTTTTTAGTTGGCAGTTTTAAGTTTGTAAAACGACTGTTAATAACATGTTTTCATTAGTTTACGTCGTTAATAGCAACGTGCTTAAAAAACTTTATTAGGCACGTAGTTAGTAGCAACGTGTTTTAAAATTTTTAAAACACTCAAAATTAGGACCAGTTGCTAGTAATTCTAATTTACATGTAAAATATTTTATATATTTACCGTACTTTGTAGATTCTATCGTAGATAAAATATTGTACGATACACATGCGTAAAGCATCTTTAGTCACTCGTGGGGCTTAAAACGGTCGCTCACTCGCGTTTTAACTCTACCCCACTCGTGCCTAAAGAGTAGCTTTACGCACTTGTATCGTAAATTACTATTGTACAATGTAATCTGCTTTTATGTAGTTGAAGTATACTTCCTTTTTTGCATGAGTTGCATCATGTACATTCTGCACAACAAAATACGTGACTTCTTTATAAGATCTTAAAGTGGCCATGCAAACCCTGTCGTGTCAAGAAAGTGTACTCTACCAATTTCCTGCATATTTAGATTTGATATAGGGGCACAAAAATGTCCTCTTAGCGAAATAGTAGTTTATCTGTTAAGACTGGAAACACATGGCAATTTAACAACAGAAGGGCTAGAATTCGTGCTCCGAAGAACGACGTTCTCCAGATTTGTAGAGAAAACAATCGGTAAAGGAACAGCTGAATCTGCAGACGATATTAAAATTACAGAACCTGACGTCAGGAAGAAACGGTGTTGATTCTGCAACTAATATGCAGTGATGCACCGATAATTAAAAGATAAAGCTTACCAACTATAAGTATAAAATGTAATGCTTCCAGGTATATTTATTTAATAATTGCATTAATTAATTTCGCCCCAAATAAGTGGGTAACACTTTATTTTTATATTTTATTTTATTTTTATTTTATTTTGGTGCCCAGCCAGCAGCCGTTAGGCCAATTATAGGCGTCGCTGTACATTTTATGGTGACTTCCAACCAGACTAACGACTGTCATGATGTTATTATGACATCCGGGACCAAATATTTCAGTGACAGCCGTATCACTGGGCGCCGAGAAAAGCAGCCATGGAGTTCCCATCCAAGTTCTGACCAGAAAGAACGTTGCTTAACTCTGCTGATCGAACGTGGACGATTGTTCGAGCTACACCACCCGGGCCCTTATCCTTATTGGACCGAGGTCCGATTTAAATTCACTTTGACTAATTCAAAGAATACCAAATAACAGAAATTACATTTATTCATCAGCTATGTACAATTGCCTGCGTGTTCGTTCGGGATCCCCGGTATGGGCGGTCGCTAGAACCAACAGCGGAATTTTGCTAGCGTTGGTAGAACTGTGAAATAGCAATCGATTATTGACAGCTTGACAACTTGAATAATTATGGTTTGTTTTAATTACAAAGAAATAACTGAGGGTATGATATCGTTACCATATATAGTATATTCGAAGTGCAAGTGTAAGTCCGTGTCGCGTTCTGATAAGCCCTCGCGCCAGGGGTCAAGTTTTTCCGCACCCTTATCTATCTCTTCGCGCTTGACAAGGTTAGCTTCCAGGATGAGCTTTGGAGCTTTGAATTGTTCTAAAATAACACAACCGAGAGCGGGGCCCCCGGAGGCCGGGGCCAAGGGATTGGGTCGGACGGTCGTAATAATTTCTCGGAATAATTCTCTTCCAGTTCGCAGAACAATTTTGGTTTTATTTTTAACTGCCGCGTCTTCTCTCTGGACAAACTTAAAAGTGGAATTTGCGCGGCTGACGTTTCCTCGTTTCATTCGGGCATAACGGCGAATCTCCGGATGCCGGCGCTCCGAGGTTCTTGTAAAGCCAAAAAGGAAAGCGATTTTAATTTCAGATTAAAGTTCAGTACCGCTTAATCAGGAGCGAAACGTTACAGAAGTATCGACGAAGACTAAAAAGAGAAACATGACTTTTTCTCGAAAAATTACAAATGAAGAACAAAGACTCAGCTTTATAGTGCATAAGCTTCCCGAAAGCAAAGGTTTAAGCATTTATTGTATTGTATTGTCGATAACCTCATTTTACCTTGCAGACTAAGAAAACATGGTAAGGGAGTTTATATAGTGTACTTTACCGTAAAGAAACTTTCACACGTTTTTGTAGATAGCTTATTAGCCAACTGGCTATACAGATTGTATGAAAATGTGAACATATGCAGTCAAATGAGCGAGAATATAGTTTATGGAATTTGCAAAACACCTTGATTCTGAGGATACTAGATGTTAATCGCATATTAGTCTATTTCAGTCTAATGTATACAAAGCCCTAAACTATACTCTAGCACATTTGATTACCTATGTTTACATTTATCACCACCAATCTGTATATCTAACATATAAAAAAGAATACTGACTTTAATTCATTGTACACACTATATTGTGATAGGAAAATTCCAGTTTACGAAATGCAATGTTTTTAAAGGTTGCTCTACTAGCTTGTGAGAGGAGTGCGTCAGGAGCTCGCTCGCAATAATTACAACAATGGTAACCAATGGCGCATCTGGTGATCGTCAACCGATGATGCAATGGCCCATTTCAACAGAAAAGCTTTCCATGCGTTTCACTTATTTTGTAAGTAAATAACAATGGAAACAAGGTAGAAAGATACCAATTTACCAAAAATGAAATGGTGAAATGGTATTAGACCCAGCTATAACCGAGCTCGGCAATAGTAATTAATATTATTTGGATAACGCGTACAGCTAATTTGTACATTTGGGTACTATAGCAGCTACTCATAAGGAAATGTCGTTAAGTTTCGAATTGCCACCAACGTCCTTGAATTTCCATCAGCTATAAACTCTGGTTCTTAGTGAGTATTTTTTACAAGAGTCGCCGAAAGCAATGTGGAAACGCGAACACAGGAGAAGCGGCATTCGGATTGAGACGCTTGAAGTAAACCTGTTTCTTTATCGTGCTGCTAAATTGGGTCAACGCCCAAAAGTGCTTTCAGTGCGGAGCCCAGAAATTCAAGAGTTTGGGAATTTCAAAACCCTCAGTTGCAAGGATCTACGGTTTCTGTTGAAGGTCAACTCATTCTGGCACCAAGAAGAAGCCTGCCGCCAGGTGTAAAAGTACGGATTGTCATTCTTAAATGCAAAACAAGTTAGTGATCTTTACTTCATGACATTGGATCATCTCCTGTCCCAAACCTGGAAACAGTTTTAGATTCGGTATAAAGCCATCGTTTCAATTTGTCACGTCAAGCGTTAGCTCGTCGCTAGAACCGTCATGTAGTTTAATGTTCTCATATGAAGAACACTTAGTTTGGTGTTTCTTAATATTATTAGTTATAAATATCTATCAGACAAAAGGATGCTATTAGGATGATATTATTATTTATAAGTTCGGTTAGAAATCATCAAATCCAAAAATTAATAATGAGAATAATGTTTAATAAAACATTATTAGTTATTACGTAATTATTGTCTATAACGTTTGTCAAAAATATTTTTTGTAAGAAGTATAGTTACGTTTTATTTTATTTTAGTACTCGAAATGGACAAACTTTAAGAATTCAGTATTTTGGCTACATACTATTGCGTCATCGTAGTGCTGGTGTTGTGAATTTTTGGTGTGATATTGTTGGTGTTGCTATAGTACATTGTTGGTGTTTGTTATACTGCTTGGCGACTTTATATTCCATCGGGACATAAAAGCAATATTACGCCCGTTATTGAGAGCCAATAAACAGGATTGTGGTTCCAACATCAAATAATAACTATTTATGTAATAAGTGTTTATAGTGATGCTTCTAAAGCACTAGACGGTAATATTGTCCACCGATACCGTAGGTCGAGGTTGCACACACGTTGTGCGCTTTAAAAACATATTTAGTACGTATTACACACAGATCTTTTCTACAATCGATAAAAAATTACATTGCTTAACACCTTTTGCCATTTTGTCAAACTGACACTACTGTGAATTAATTTAAAAATTACTAGTAGGCAAGTACTTAAGCAAGTACAACAAAACCAATATGGTTGCTTAGCTGTTGTTTATAACCAACGATTTGTGGAAAAATATCAGAAAATCCGTTAGCGTTATTTCGAAAAATGATTAACTCTAAAATAATTCTGATATAGAACATGAAGCAGAAGTTGCCATGAATTCTACTCTTCTACCAGGGAAATCAAAATCAGTGTACGAAGTCGCTTACCAAAAATTTGAA
The DNA here is from genome assembly GCA_940337035.1 of Agriotes lineatus. NCBI lineage: Eukaryota > Metazoa > Arthropoda > Insecta > Coleoptera > Elateridae > Agriotes > Agriotes lineatus. The sequence goes on along the minus strand of OW679195.1, from coordinate 30,153,293 downwards.
AGCTGGTGTAAAAAGAGGGCAGTGCTTAGTGTTTCAGAAAAGGTGTTTTGACCTATTTGTGTCAAGCTTCCAATATTTGGAAAGATTCTAGTCTATGGAGTAATTATTCCATGCTTCGAACAACAATTCAGGTGAAGAAGAATATTAACATAAGTAAATACACAAACGTTATCGTATTTTGGAGGACACAAACGTTATCGTATTTTGGAGGAAACAATCAGAAGCTTATAGGCCCAAAAAATCCAGAATATTTTCAAGGAAAGAAATAGAAAGTTTCATAAAAGAGGCGGACGATGGGAGTTATCTAATGATGAAATATGATGGAAACGTCAAACTATTTTTCATAGCATTACTAATATAGTTATTTTTAGGTAGTTTTAGTTGTTGGTTTGTCGATAGCTTGTCGGAGAGAAGAATTTACTTTTATGGCGGTTAGAAAATATTGTGGTTGCTTCATCTTTTATAAAAATTTACATTCCAAACACAAAAACGAAAATGCCAAGAATCTTTACAATAACGGAAGGTAATATTGAAGGAATTAATTTCTTAGAAATGTTCAGAAAATAAATATTGCTGAAGACACTGAAGGCACATATGCAACTTGGAAGATGCAGTTAGACGAGTACATAAAATTAAAAGAAGAAAAATGACCAAAATGCTGAATAGACTGCTGGACGGTACTCTATCAAAAGCCAGATTGAGTAGACATTATAGATCCTAGACCTAACTAAAAAGATGAAGAAGACGACTGGGTGGCAGTGAATGTACTAAACACATATTGGTTAACTAAACTAGACATAAATGTAGAATAAATAATGGTATGGACAATACGAAACGTAATTTACCAGAACGACGATTTCGGAATTACAAAATAGGAAATGATAGATTCCTCTTGCACCCATATACTTAAAATTTGTTACCTTCTATTCAGACTGAAACGATAGGTACGTGTTACTGTACAAAGGGACCACATAATTTGATGGTAGGAAGGATAACGCGTACCCATTTACAGTCAGTAATTTGTAAGCAAATACGACCAAGAACTGTAAATATATGCTACAATCAACAGTGGCCACTGAAACATGCAGGAATCTAATATTATGGCGGGCGTTTCCGATTTGCACTGCTATCGTATAAACCTGAACCCTTGAGAGTAGTGCTCCATTAATGACAACGTATTTTCTCGGACGCGTGAACCAACACTAGCGTTGCCCGCGCAAAAAGCTGCCACAGCCCACTTATTCCTGCTTGTCCGGCCAGTTGAAAAGGAAGCACTCGATCATTTGGTGAAAACGCAGTTATCAAATGTCGCTGCGAGATGCACCGTATCCGATGTAAGGATCTCGGCAACAAAGGGGCTTCCGCCGATGCAGAAAGCCGCTTAAATTCGTCTGCAGCGGTGAGCTACCATCTTCTGAATATCAGCGGGCAAAGGCCAGGGGAGTGTACCTTCTAACGAGACTGCGAATGCGGTTCCAACAAGGCTGCAGTTGCCCATTGAGGAGAGGATCGAGTGCAACGTGCTGCCTAATTTTACTGCTTTTTGACTGAATAAAGAAATCAGAAATGTTTTGTGTGACTAAATAATAACTCTAAATCCTGGTGGGGATTTCCTTTGATATAGTGTCATATTTTCATAATATTATATTTGTAATAAATTATTCTGAACAAATGTACTAAAATTTCGATCCCTCTTATCCAGCATTGGTACGTATTTACCGATAATAATTATGCAGTGTTTAAAATGAAAATGGCTGATTATAACGAAAGTTACGTACTGTTAAGTAACTATTTTGAACTAGCGTTTTGCACCCAAATTGGGCGCGAAGTTATAATTTGTACAAGAGTGATCCATTTTGTGTGTCGAGTTAATTTTGAGGTTAGAAAATCCACATAAAAAAAGTCACTTATAAAAATTTGAAAACCCTACTACTGGCTTATTTGCGTCGCCCTGAGTCGATTGACACCAAAATCAGCCAATTCGGACCACGGGTTCGCTCTCAAAGTGGCGTCAAGCAAAGCAAATTATTATGTCGGATGTCCATCTGGAAAAGCATAACTTGGCTCCAGGTGAAGTTCCTACCGTGACTCACAGAGGCCACTTCTTTTAGCCGAACTTCCTAGGTCAGGTATAAATTTCGAGAGAATTGGCTAAACTAGAAATCGAGGAATTTAAAACTAGCACTTTGCGTTTGCAATGGGCAATAATTATATCTGATGATAAACATTGAATTGTCAAATATGTTGAGAACATTAAACGAGCTAAGTTATTCTAACCTGCTGCTGCACGATCTACCCAAGTATAACTTTCGGGTCCCACCCAAGTAACAATTTAAATGCTATTTAGCATGGATCTTATTTTATAGAGGTTTTATAAAGGATGTTTGTCGATTAATTAGTTTTAAGTTTGCTTTATTGAAGGGAAAATATATTTCTAAAGTATAAATATTTATTAAAAAGCCTTGTAGTGTACTTTAAAACTGAATCATAAAGCCTTTTGGTCTTTTTCTACTTATAGTTTTGTAGAAGTTTTATTATTACTGTTCACTGTACTTTATAAAACTCTCTGGTTTTGATACATCATATTACACCACCCCTCTTCCGGGTTTTTTATGTATAATAATTAAATTAAGATATCTACCCTATTTGCTTATTGAACAGAAGTAGTATCAATAATAATATACTTCGTACTTACCTTGTTACTTTCAAATGAATTCTAAATTGACATATCTCATCAATAAATATATGACATTGAAATTATGTCATTTAAGTCTTTTTAAATGTACCTCGGCTAGCCAGCTTATTTAGCAATTAAGAACTCTATTTCCTTCTCAGCTGAATGAGTTATTGTTAATATAAATAAAATTTTTAGAATTGTATTTTGAATTATCAAATTATTATCAATTTGACTTGCTTTTTAAATCACACTATCTAGTACTTGAAATTGAACCTTATAATTCAGTTATAGTGTATTAATATGTTTGGCTTGACATTACATTTAATAATCAAACTAAAGATTGTCAAAATATTTAATTAAATTACTTGTTCCAAAAATGTGAGGTTAAACTTTCTTAAAAATAACTAGACCAAAAATAATACAATTTCTAAATATAAAAGCCGAAAACGTCGAGTACTCAAATCAATTCAAATTTGAAAAACTTAGTATTCTAAATGTTCTCTAAATCTAAAATACAATGTTTTATTCTAATTTTGCCGTACCAAACTGTTATTAAAATACACTAACCTTCTCAAAGATGAAGTCGTACCTGAAGTGTGTTTCTATATCAGCTCCAAACTAATCACAGTCGTCAAGCATCTCCTTTAAGATGTCGAAGACCCATAAAAATTCGTTGTAGCTGTCGTGACCGTTTAATATTTTGTTAAACGGTATTGCAGCATGCCACAAACACAAACACTTGCACTAACTGATGACTTAAACACCAATAACCACTTGAAATGGTTTCTATTAATCGCCAAATCGCTATGCGAATAATAATTGTGACTCCTTGGTCAGACTTTGATCGTGGAGAAGGCTTTTCTTGCTAACACGTACCAAACTTCAATATTATTCTCACAATTAAAGGGATATTAGACCTTTAACGTGACTAATTAGACTGAGATTACTCAAAATATAGAAACTTTTTCAGTTGTAATAAACAACCCTCTGATTGCTAATATTTACTGCCACCAGCTCTCCACTTACACTTGTTATCCCATGATACCCTTTAGATATCTGGATATTAATTGAAAATAATTAAGCATTCTCACAGCATGCTACATGACAGTTTATTCCCCCCAATTTTTTCATTTAAAAGATCTCCAACGAGCTTTTATGTAAAAATTTATATTTGTCTATTTAAAATATTTACAATTAACCTTAACTCATTTAAAAAAACTTTTTGCACTTGCGGGACTAAAGTTGGCACTTTTGTCACTTATTTCAGGGACTAAAGTAGCTCATTTTATCTCTAGGGACAGAAGTAATTACTTTAGCCCCTAGGGACTAAAGTAAAAAATGTTACCGTATCTATGGTAATCTATGGTAAATTCGGGGTTAGCAGGTTAGGTTTCGCGTCAGTTTTGACATAAACTGACGCAAAACCTCATCTATTAACCTCGAATTTGACATAATTGTGAGCTCTTGTCATAATGACTTACAGTGCCACCAACTTTAAAATTTAGCAAAGGCTACTAATTTTAAAATAATTGTAACTAAAATGTCAATAAATGACGTTTAAAAAAACGGGTTTTCGTTTTAAATCTTCCTGCAACGTGAAAAAAATAGTATATGCAACTCGGAGAGAATGCTATTTTGCTTCAGTGCAATTTCTGACTCTCGGGCTTCGCCCTCGAGTCAGAAATTGTACCTCAGCAAAATAACGCATTTCTCTCCCTCATTGCATAATCTACTATTAAATTCTAAAATTAATTTTGGTAACCAAGTTACTCTGTATTTACAACATTATTAAGATCACACCATGACATAACTTCCTTCCAATTAACATTGTTTACATTATTGTGAGATATTATAACCTCATTTACTACATTATTAATATTATTTTCATGATAATACTTCTTTAAATTATAAGCATTTTGGGTATATTTACACCTATTTTCCCCAGGATAACATTTAGAACATAAACATTTTCACCTACTTCCTTGACCACTTCATATGGACCTTCATATAGTAAAAAGAACTTCTTAATCGTCTTTTCTATTACTGACGATTGTAAGTGACTACGAACTAATACTAAATCGCCTCTCTTGAATTTTATAGGACGTTTCACATTCTTATCATGTCTCTGTTTTCTTCTTTGAGTCTTTGATAAAAAAGTTTCTTGTGCTAACTGTATTTTTAGATCTGTGTTTATGTCAATTCTTTCAGGAAATCTGATCAAATTTTCTATGATTCTAGTAGGTTTATGACCTTTCATTAATTCATAAGGTGTCGATTCTGTAGTATCACTTTCTACACAATTTAACCAATCTTCTATATGTTGTACATAACTTGGCCAACTTGTATGCTTCATACTACAATAACACCTAAACATTCTACCTAATTCTCTCATGATCCTTTCTACTGAATTTGATTGTGGGTGATAAATAGCAGAATATCTGTACTGTATTCTCTGTTCATTAAGTTTTTCTTTCCATAATCTACTTGTAAATTGCGATCCATGATCTGATAAAATTACAACTGGGTTACCTACATTAATTATAAAATCATTTAAAATTCTATTTAGTAATGATTTAGTATTTGGTTTCTTGATTGTCTATAGTTTAACAAATTTTGTAAATATATCTCTCATTACAAATATACAAGTAACTCCATACTTTCCTCTAGGTAAAGGACCAAACAAATCTACGGATACTATTTGTAACGGTTGTAATGCTTCAATGTTCCTCATGATAGTTTTCTGACTTTTGTTGTTTACTTTAGTTCATTGACATAAATCACAATATTTCAATATTTTCTGAACTTTACGTTCTATATTTGTAATATAACAAGTTTCTTTTGATAGTGCAGTACATTTCTTGATACCAAAATGTCCATACATTTGATGATACTCGTTTATCAATTCTCTCTCTAACTTTTCTGGAATACATAGTAACCACCATTCTTCACTTCTTTTGCTTCTTCTAAACAATATGTTTTCATGTATCTTATAATTTAATTTCAATTCATCACTCTTCCCCTGTTCATTCCTTACCATTTCATTCTTTATCCAAATTATATTTTGATCCGTGTTCTAATCATTTTCTATATTGTTAAGTAATTTAGGTAAATGTGTTTTTGGAATTACTTCTCTAGTCAAAGCTACTAGTAATGGATTCAATTTCTTTTCATCACCGTACACATATCTAGATAAGAAATCAGCTACTAAATTATCCTTACTCCAGCAATACTGTATTTTGAGTGTATATTCTTGCAAATACATACTCCATCGCATCAAACGTGCACTCAAAGCTTTACAGCTACTTAAAAATTCTAAAGCTTTATGATCTGCTAAAATTATAGTTTCACATCCTAAAATATAAGTTCTAAATTTTTTGCAAGCAAACACTATGGCTAATAGTTCTAACTCAGTGGTCATATAATTCTTTTCAACTTCTAGTAATGCTCTACTAGCAAAATTAACATTTTCTGTTGAACCATCTTCGTTTATTTGAAACAAATGTGCTCCTAATGCACAACCCCATGCATCAGTTGCAATATAAAATGTTTTGTTGAAATCCGGATGTGATAGATTTACTATCTTAATAAATCTTTTCTTTATTTGTTGAAAAGCTTCTTGCTCCTCAATTCCCCATTCCCATTTATTGTTTTTCTTTAATAGATGAGTAAGTTTAACTACAGACGAAGCATAGTTGCAGACAAACTTTCTATAATATTCCCAAAAATGATTGTAATTCTTTTTTGCTTTTAGGTGGTTTAAAATCTTGAATAGTTTTTATTTTATCAGGATCTACGTTAATACCTTGAGGACTAATTATATATTCTAAAAATTTTATTTGATCCATCAATAGATCTGTTTTATCAGCATTGACTCTCATACCTGCTATTCTAAGTTTCTCCAAAACCAAGGATAATTGACTTCTATGTTCCCCTAATGTTTTAGAGGCTAAAAAGATATCATCGACGTACACCGTTGCAAACAATAACACTTCTGGGCCCAAAACATGATCTATAAACATTTACTGAATACAGCAATTGATACATTCAATTCCATGGTACCTTTTAGATATCTGGATATTAATTAAAAATAATTAAGCATTCTCACAGCATGCTACATTACAATCATTCGACGACACATTTGCTTTAATCACTTAGGTATGAACTTGTGATGTCTTAAAACTGTTTTAAAAATGATTTACAAAATATTCTTGTAGATATCCTAAGTTCTATTTAAAAACATTTTACACTTAAGAAATTGTAACCTGGTTAACGGGCACATGTGCTCATTAAATGCTTCTCAAATTGGTGTGGAATGTACTTAAGTAAAACTAAAAGTTCTTAAAAAACAGGTTATGAAAGTAGCAAGCGTTAGTGGCTGCATACTGGAAAATGTATAAATTTATGTCACAATTAGAAGCTATTGATAATTGGAAAAAATAATAGTGGCCATTTTAAAAGGAAGATGAAAATAAACTATTTGAATATTAGTAAGACCACCCAGACAAACCAGACTCTTGGTGGCTTAACTTGTCAACAAGTCTGCTAGGTTTATTAGGCCATCTTAGTAACCCATTTTCTTCCCATATTGATGGGACCATCGATAAACAAACTTCGCCATCTTCAATGGTTTTCACAGTTTTAAACGATATGGTCTCGAACACAAACCGCTTATAAATGTTGATCTAAGTTGTTTACCACACACAGCCAAAGGCAACTAAATGATTTTTATAGGTGAGGTAGAAATTTAGGCGGCAAACATGAACAACAGTCAGAAAGCCACATAAAAAATAATCAGTTTTATGAAAGTTCTGACATAAAACGTTTGAGTTTTAAACAGGGTGATATGTCTTTAATTAAATCCAAACTGTTTTATGCAGGCCTACAGGACCGTATGGGTAACTAGATGTAGTCTAAATATTCTTATTCAAATATTTATTGACTTATTTATTATTTGTATAGGAACTAAGCATCTTAAGAATTATTTAAATAAAGAATAACGGTTTTATACCCAAAGCGGCCATTTTCCCAAAGAGTTCTATTTAAACAATGGATCAACCATTTTGGGCAATGTTTTGGGAAAACTCATTTAAACACATTGATTCCACTCCACAAAAAAGTCGCTTTATTACATACGAGATGTATTAAAGCAGTTTTATAACATTTATAAACAAAATATTTAGTTTGAAAATAAATAATTTTTTATAAAATGTATAATTCATTAAAATTTTTGAGAGGGATGGTAAAATTTATAGCTATTTATAAAAATTTCATCAGTAATCTGTCTGTCGTTTGAAATTTTTAAGAATACATAGCGCATCTAACCAATTTATAAACGTACTGTGAACGATTAAGTACGATGCGACGATACAAATAAACACAAGTGGACTATAAACAAACAAAATTGCGTCACCTACCTTTAATCCTTCCCAGGTACAGGTACATAGGCTTGGAGGTACGGTGGTTTCGTAACGCTGAAGGGGGGATTCGAACACCCAGTACAAGATACACACGTGTTTTACGACGAGAACAATGTATGTGCACAAAATTGAATTAGCCGGCGACAACAGGCACGAGATGGTCACTGTTCGAAGGGTAGAGACTAATTAATTTGAGGGACGAAGGACATTTTTCGGGGTTGAACTGGAGCGTTCTAAGATTTTAGGATTTCTAGGAAAGTGGAACACATGTTAGAATATTGGAGTGGCGCAACTAGTAGGATACAGTCCACCACAAAATAAATTTAAACTACAACGCGAATCCTAAACTTTAAATAATACACGCTACACACAAACAAAAAATATTAATTAAAACTACAACTAACATGACCGCCCACCAAAATACAATGTATTTTCATATCAATTATTGTGGGGATGGTAGGGGGCAAATTTTTACCACAGGGCGTTGCAGTAACCCCAATTTAGTCTTAACGGTAACAACACGACAAACACCATCAGGACCAGGATGGAGCTTTTCCACCCGAGCAAGGTTCCATTTTAAAGGGGGAGCTGCATCGTCAACTACCAGAACGACCATACCAGGGGCGATAGGGGGCGATAACTTATTCCACTTGTGCCTCTGCTGAAGTGTATGGAGATATTCCCTATGCCATCGCTTCCAAAAATCTTGATGGAACCTTTGTAACAGTTGCCAACGAGTCAAGCGATTAATTTTCTCGTGGGTTAGATCGGTATCTGCTATTGCAGTTAGAGGTTCCAACGTCAAAAAATGGCCTGGAGTCAGAGCTAAGCAATCGTTGGGGTCGAAGCTCATCTCACACAAAGGACGAGAATTCAATACGGCCTCTATTTGAACTAAAATAGTATAGAATTCTTCGTAAGATAACCTTTGATCGCCTACAACTCGCGAAAGGTGTGACTTAACCGATTTAATACCCGCTTCCCAGATACCCCCAAAATGGGGAGCTGACGGGGGATTAAAATGCCACACAATGTGTTCAGACTCTGCTGCCTGTTGCATTAAGAGTTGTAGCTGCCGTTGGGCTCCTACAAAATTGGTTCCACAATCGCTGTAGATATGGGAACATCGACCACGACGAGACACAAAGCGGCGAAGGGCTGCTAGAAAAGCCTCTGTAGAGAGATCCGATGCAAGCTCTAAATGAACTGCTTTGGTTGCCAAGCAAACGAAAAGACAGAGATATGCCTTCATGGGTTTAGCTCCGCGAATTTTGGACATTGTGATAATGAAGGGCCCCCCGTAATCAACGCCAACGGATGAGAAGGGCTTCACTTGATTGACTCGGACGGGAGGGAGATTGGCCATGAACGGTTCAAGTCGAGGAGGCTTAGTCCGAAAACAAGGGTGGCAATTTGACAAGCAACGACTAATTGCTCTTTTAGCTGATAATATCCAAAAATTTTGCAGCAACAAAAAATGTAGTGTCTTTAATCCAGGATGCAAATTTTGTCGGTGTGCATCTTCGATTAGAAGATGAGTTAATCGATGATTGCTTGGCAATAAGACGGGATGTTTTTTATCATATGATAATGCGGAGTAAGACAGACGGCCGCCCACCCTGAGCAAACCGGCTTCATCCAGAAATGGATTTAATTTTCGAATTTGCTTCGAACACGGGTGCTTAGAGCGCAACGCATTAATGTCATCCACAAACACTAACTGTTGGAAACGCTTTACTAAGACCAAAAGAGCGCGATGCAGTTCGCAAGCAACTAGAGCACCACTACGTTTCTCATTTGGATGTTTCAAATTATGAAGAAACCGTAGACAACATGCCACAATCCGCTGGACTTTTGGTAACGAAGAGAACCTAACTAAAAGGTGATCAAATATATCTTGATGAACCATGGTAGCCAGCGTGAGTTTTCTTTCTTCTAGGGATATCGATGGCGCATTTTCTACCTTTGACGGATGCCAGTCGGATTTTGGCCAAGAATCTTCTGATGAAGATAGCCACGAAGGCCCACTCCACCATAACGAATGGTCAACGAGCTCGAAAGGTAGCAGGCCACGAGAAGCACAATCCGCAGGATTATCGAGTGATCTAACATGATGCCACGAGCGAGCAGGAATCCTTTCTTGAATGTGAGAGACCCGATTGCTTACAAAGGTTTTCCATCGATGAGGAGATGAATTTAACCATGACAAAACAATAGTGGAGTCAGACCACGCGAATATTTGATTAAACTGTATGTCATTGGAGTAAGTGTGGACAACAAACGACATCAAGTTAGATAATAAGTAGGCTGCACTTAATTCCAACCGCGGGAGAGAGATTCGTTTGAGTGGTGCCACCTTAGATTTGGCGCATACCAACGAAACAGTTATCGAATCTTCAGAAACGATGCGAACAAAAACAACCGCAGAATAACCTAGTTCAGAAGCATCACAAAATCCGTGGATCTGACGAGCTGTCGCAGAAGTTTGGTGAATAAGGCGAGGTATCTGTAGAGAAGATATCTCAGGCAGCTGAGTTTGATACCGCCCCCAACGCTCAGTCACGTCCAGAGGAGGAGTTTCATCCCAATCAAGCCCGATGCACCAAAGATGCTGAATAAGATGCTTCGCGAAAAAGGTGAGAGGAGAAAGGAATCCAAGAGGGTCAAAAGTCCTTGCAAGTTCCGAAAGTATTACACGCTTTGTGCAACTCTTTGTTAAACTAGTATTTAATCTAAATGAGAAATGATCTGACTTGGAAGACCATTGCAATCCCAGAATTTTCACCGAGATATCGGATTCAGAATCGAAAGAAAGGGGGTTTTGACAATAGTCCCCGGGCAGGGAGGCAAGTAATTCGGGGTGATTACTAGCCCATTTTCGAAGACCAAATCCGCCCTTTTGCAGAATGCCAATAAGCTGTCTTTGTAATTCGAGAGCCGAATCGATGGAATTCGCGCCAGTGACTACGTCATCGACGTATATATCCGTTCGAAGAACCTTCGACGCAAGGGGGAAGACAGCTGCTTCATCGACAGCTAACTGATGAATTGTTCTAAGTGCCAGAAATGGAGCAGAAGAAACACCGTACGTAACTGTGTTTAAGCGATAATCTTGAACAGGTTCATCAGGGCTGAAACGCCAAACTATTCTTTGATAGTCAGAGTGAGACGGATTTATTCTAATTTGTCTATACATTTGTTTAATGTCAGCTGTAAAAACTATAGAGTGAAGACGAAAACGAAGTAGAATGGTGACGATGTCGATTTGTAATTTCGGACCGGCCAATAGATAATCATTAAGTGATAGCTGATTCACTGACCTTGTGGTCGCATCAAAGACGACACGGAGTCTTGTTGTGCTGCTATCTGGCTTGTAAACACAGTGGTGGGGAATGTAATACGAGGTTTTATTGAAACAAGGCTCGGTAATTACTTCCATGTGTCCGCTATCTAAATAATCCTTCATAAATTCTGAGTATAGGTTTTTGAGGCAAGGGTTCTGGACGAAACGACGTTCTAACGAATAAAATCTCCTCAGTGCTACTGAACGAGTGTCAACAAAGATAGGTTCTGGGCCCCTAAAGGGCAACGAGACTGTATAACGACCTGACTCAGTTCTAAAATGTGACCTTTTAAACAGATCTTCGCACAAGAGATCTTCGGGAGTTGAAGGTGGACACTTAGGCACTTCCTCAAGTTCCCAAAATTTTTTGAGTGTTGAATCTAGGGGAGAATCTAAAGACACTATAAACGACGAAACGATTGCAGGAGATTTATGAGCCACTGGACCCATCATGATCCAGCCTAAAACAGTGTTGATTGCAGTGGGTTGAGTGGAATTGCCTACAATTTTCCCATTTTGAATTAATTCCGGGAAAACATCAGCTCCGAGTAAAACGTCAATTTTACCGGGAGTGAAGAATTGTGGATCCGCTAATTAGATGCTAGAAATGTAGTCCCAGTTTGATACATCGAGATGAGTATTAGGCATGGAAGCGCAAATATTTTCTAACACAACAAATTCCACAAGCGATGAAAAGTTACGAATTTGTGAACGAATTTCACATCTAAGAGTACCGCTTGATGCGGTGGATGAAATTTGACCTAAACCTTGGATAGGTATTATAGATCTAGATCGAGGTAAACCTAACTTATTTACACACTTCGTTGTAATAAAACTGGCTTGGCTCGCACTGTCTAATAAAGCGCGAACCGTACGAGGATTGCCCCAAACATCAATAATATTTATTAATGCGGTGGACAGCAAAATTGTAGCACGTCCATCGACAGTGTTTGTAAGAACTGTTTGCGAACTGCATGCTTGAGGGATTGTTGTTTGATTAGCAGCAACAGTCGGTACTAGTGATTGAGCATTACTCGAAACAATAGGTTGCTGCGCAATTGTTGGCGAAGTTAAATTTTCTGCGGTTCTAGAATTCGAGTTAAAATGCAACAGCGAATGATGGGCTGATCGGCACGTGCGACATACAAACGCTGACGTACAGTTCTTTTGAATATGCGAATGTGAAAGGCAATTTAAGCACAATTTTCGATCCTTTACAAACAAATAACGGTCATACGGAAATTTTTTCAAAAATTGGGGACATCGTGATAACGAGTGATCGGCATCACATAAAGTACACGTGTAATTTCCCTCGACCTTATTTACAACAAACGATGATTTAGGTTTTGCGAAATAAGGTTTTGCGGGTGCAGCTTTGGGAAATTTGGAAACTGCCAATTTAGAAAATGGGTAATCAGTTCTAGATAATGCTTCACAAAGATTCGACACAAATGTTTTTAGGCTTTCGAACGACGGAAGCTCTACTGTACTGTGCTCCTTTTCAAACGACCTACGTGTTTCACCATCTAATTTTTCCAAAAGCAAATTAAACAAAATGAAATCCCATTGCTCAACAGGAAAATTTAATAACTTTAGGGCTGCGAGATTATCGATGAATATATCTAACAAGTTGCGCATGGAAACCGGCGAGTCGCTGGATAATGGGGTGGCATTTTGAATTTCTTTCCAATAATAAGTTGCCAACGTTCGCGTTTTTTGATAACGTTGAAATAGCGCCTTATAAGCCTGAGGATAGTTGTCGTTAGTTACCGGTAAATTCGAAACAACGGACAAAGGAGTTTTGGAAAGCGACATGATTAAATATTGAAACTTTTGTATATTTGATAACGACTCATTGTTATGAACGAGTTGGTGAAATAAATCTCTAAATGTTCCCCACGCTTTAAAACTTCCGTCGAAATTCGGAATAGCAATTTTCGGCAAACGGACATTATTTTGCGAAGTTGATTTATTATTGTCACTTAATATCGGAGTTGCAGGAAATAACGTATCCATTGTGCAATTAATATTAAAAAATGCATCATCAGCTTGCTTGCGGATTATCTCTTCCGCACCCAAGTCGCATTCTTTTGACAACTTTAAAATTTCGACGTGAACCGACATAAATTCATTTAAATAGGACTCCGTATATTTTGCACGCATCTTCAGCATTGGCCAAAAAGAGTTGTCATTTATTGCTTCTTGGGAAATTTCCTGTGCCTCGAGCAACCGATTTAGCGCGATGTTTCGTTGCGCTTTTAAATGCACTAATTTACTCATTTTGAAAAGTGGGACAAAGCAAGTGACAGGGCTTGACAAATAGCGGTCAACGCAGGTAGCGTTTGCAACCGAGGGTCGAAATATCGCTGTGACTCAACGAAACTTTTACGATATACGTATGTATTTTGGTGGGTAAATCGATTACGAATATAATTTTGCGATACGAAATAATAATTTTGATTAATAATCCGCGGCTAGAAGGACCAATAAATGAACGATTAAGGGCCGATTCTACAATGCAAGTATATACCTAGAATAAGCTATCCGAGGTATAATTGCCATAGTTTCCTTTGTTGTAACAATAGTTTCTAGGGTATTTATTCTCAGGATAACTTTATCCTTGGTTTGTAGAACCGGCCCTAAGTACGATGCGACGATACAAATAAACACAAGTGGACTATAAACAAACAAAATTGCGTCACCTACCTTTAATCCTTCCCAGGTACAATTACATAGGCTTGGAGGTGGGTGGTTTCGTAACGCTGAAGGGGGATTCGAACACCCAGTACAAGATACACACGTATTTGACGACGAGAACAATGTATGTGCACAAAATTGAATTAGCCGGCGACAACAGGCACGAGATGGTCACTGTTCGAAGGGTAGAGACTAATTAATTTGAGGGACGAAGGACATTTTTCGGGGTTGAACTGGAGCGTTCTAAGATTTTAGGATTTCTAGGAAAGTGGAACACATGTTAGAATATTGGAGTGGCGCAACTAGTAGGATACAGTCCACCACAAAATAAATTTAAACTACAACGCGAATCCTAAACTTTAAATAATACACGCTACACACAAACAAAAAATATTAATTAAAACTACAACTAACATACTGACTACAGAGGAAATATAAAAAAGCATAAAACCTCTAAGATATATGGCTCCTATTAAGTGCAAAACATTTTTGCTTTACCGTAGGCAATAGTAACTTAAAATGATCTGGGAATTAATAATTTAAAATAAAATAGTTTTACAATTGTCATTAATCAAGAGTAAGTTAACTATATGCATAGCATCATTAAGAATGTAATACAACCTATCACCTAAGATCAAATACTCTTATTATAGGTTTTATTAAGCTCTCCAAGCTAACACAGAGCGTAACCGATTAAAGTATTTATAAGTAGAATACGTTGTATAACAGATATAAATTATTAGCTTTGACAACCTCTTGAAGAACGCCATTATTTGGGCCCTTTTGGGTTTATTAGACTCCCAGCTTTACTGTCTCAGCAATATAGATTTATGAATGGTTTTATAAATGATGCTTATGGAAGGCCTGTGGTTTATCAAAAAACTTAAATTGTTACTTGGGCACCATTGTCCCTAATTTTCAATTTTTGCGGCAACCGCTTAATCAATTTCGACCAGTACAAAACTATATGAAAGGCGTCCTAAAGCTGCATAATTTGTGAGGACAGCAACCGCGGAGCAGCAAAAAGTAAACTTTTTTGTAAATGTTCGGAGAAACAAGGAAATATCCATTTGTCTGAGAGCCCGTTTCTCTCTGCCATTCAGTTCATTTGTTTATATTTTAATAGTTGATCTTGAAATTTACAAAACGAAAAAAAAATATTTTAAGTGAAGAAAACGACGATCTCGCACGATACGTCAGGTTTTCTATAAGAAGTCCCAAAAAACCTTTCTTCTACTCAAAATCTTTCGCTACGGTGCGAAATTTAGCAGGTCCAATGTTTCATGTTAAGTCACTTTTTTTAATATCAATTTGGCGAACGGTAAGAAAAGCACGTAGGGGAGAGTGGGGTACATTCGGCCATTTTTTATTAAAAAATTAGTCCCATGAGCGTTCATTTATGTAAAATGAATTTATAATTACCATACGCATCTACATAAATTGGGAAATGATGGGACGCGGGCTTAGCTCACTGTATTGCTTCTTTCATATGGTTATTTTTCCAAAATTTGAAAAGCGATGAAAGTACCCCATTGATAGGGTACTTTTATCTTAGGAAGGGAGGTACATTCGGCAGTGCATTAACAAAATTAAATTTGATGTTATTTTTTATATGACATAGGTACTCCGTTAACAGTAATAGAACGGAAGTTATAACTGAAGGTATACATGACAGAAGTTCTTTGTTTTGCAGTAGGCCTACCAGTTTGAGGCGGGGGCGGGGTGAAATTCGCAAAAATATCTTCTTCTTCTCATAAACTTTATGCTGTACGTAGGATAATTTATTTGTTCCTTGCGATCTGCATATTTCAGATTACATACGAAATTTAACGAGAACGATCTCTCGTTCAGAAGCAGTTTCTAGTTCTTCCACGTCATCACTGCTGCTGGATTTAATATCATTTAATGACATATCAGAATCGCTTGAGTCTTCATCTTTTTTAACTATTTGCTTTTCAACTTATTTGTCGAATAGAATATTCTTCTTGAGAGTCCTTTTCTTATCAACTTTTTGGTTTATCTTTCTTGCCAATTTTATATTATTCTTAACCATCAATTCAGGCGTGTCTATGTAAGTTGTGTTTCTCCAGACTGAGACCAGAGGTTGACGATTGCTCTGAGGAGATAAAAGGTCCTGAGGATAGATTCTCATGTGAGGCATTGAGTTCAGTAATGGCTGATAGATTTTCTGGATTTTTATTATCACGTCAAGGTTCTCGAAGAGGTTCAACTGTGATCAAAGGTCTATCTGGGACATTGGTTGCTACAAAATCTTCATCAAAAGATATCCAATATTTTTTATAGTTATGGCCTGACCTAGGTGTGCTAACATTCAATCGTTAAATTCTGTGGCCAGGTAAGCTTTAAATGGTGCATAAACTCCCACGTCTAGAGGCTCAAGCCTGTGGGCGGTGTGAGGTAGAAACGGGAGCAAAACCATCCCATTGAATTTACAATACCTTATTGCTTCCACCGAGATATGGGATTCATGATTATCTGTTAGCAGCAAAATTTTGTTTTCCGCAGAACAGTGAGTATTATCCACGATTTTTTTTCAAAACGTCTGGAAATAACTCTGCCATCACCCAACCAGACTTATTTCCTAGTGCAGTAGATTCTACAGGCGATATATCGATATTACGAATTCAGCGAACGACTAATATGGGAGGAACAGTTGCGCCAACACCTTTAATGATGCCTACATACGTGACTAAGGAGCCCCTTTCGACTGAAGCAAGTTGGTCAGTTGCTTCTTCCCTTTTGTAGTAACAACTTTAACGGGCGTTGCAACAGTCGTGATTCCCGTTTCGTCCAAATCCCACACTTGTTCGGCACGGAATGTGTACTTTCCCCAAACAGAAGCATATTTTATAAAAATATCCATCCACCAGATGTTTATTAAATGCCATTGAACTTCTCAAACTGCTACTTTCCGGTTTTCGCAATGGCAGATCTTGATTCCTCTTCATGAAGCAATGACACTCCAGCCCTGCAACTGAAATAACGAAATTTTTTGGTTAGACAAAAAAATTATTACAAAATACAAACTTGCTGTTTATTTCTTTCCCAATTTTCAGGCATGTTACAATAAATTGGGAATTGATTTTGAAAATTCATATGCCACAGTTCTAATCTACCTGTATGGTGATCCATAGTGTAGGTTTGATGATTCTTTATGAAGTCTTTTAGTTCAACCTCTTGGTATCTTGTAAAGACTTGCTTGGCAGTATATTTGCTATTGTATTTGGGGGCCTTTTCTTCGCTTCCATTTTAACAGTGTTTTAATTCTGCAGCCTAGTCCTTTTGATGCCACACTGCCTGGTTGCTGCTTTTACTTTTAATCTCTTCGCGACATATTTTTATAGCCAATTTCATCGATCTTTCGTCCATATCCACCTTGTCGGTTTTACTAGTGTATGAGAGTGGTATCTGCAAACATATATGAGCACTTAATTCAGTTTAAAAAAATATGTGGTTGATCCATGGAAAAGATTCAATTTAATACATTTTCAGCTAAATTATAAACTTCAATGTACCTACAGCTATGATAAAATAGTGACTAGAATTAAGTAGGGATCTACTCCCTACGGCGGTATAAGGAGTTTTCCCCACTATTTCTGGCAGAATGTACCCCGTGTGTATAATTATTACTATCCTAGATACGCGCACAAAACCTGCCTTATTTGAGGTTAGACTGTACCGGTATTTGTATTTAATAGAGTTATTGTATTCTATTAAAAACAATACATTTTTTTAATAGGATTATTGTAAACTAATTAACAAAGTTTGGAGAACCGGAGCGATACCCAGAGACTGGAGCGTAGCCATAATTATACCGATTTACAAGAAAGGAGATGCTAAAAACTGCGCAAACTATAGAGGTATCTCCATTCTGAGCACTGCTAGTAAGATATATGAAATAATACTGGAGAAGAGGCTAAGAGAAATAATCGAAAAAAACAATTGATGATAACCAATGTAGTGTTAGACCAGCAAGAGGAACTGTAAACCCTATATTTAGCCAAGTAGCTGAGAAAACATTAGCCCACAACGATAAACTATATCTGTGCATTATCGATCTAAGCAAGGCATTTGACAGCTGTCCCCGTGAAATAATCTGGGAAATATTAATTAATCGAAGAGTAAATAACATACTGGTGATAAATATCAAGAGCATATACGCAACTAGAAATGTGGTAAGAACAAACAATTTAATCTCTACTGAATTTACCGCAACCAAGGGTGTCAGACATGGGGGTGCGTTGCGCCTACTTCTGTTTATCGTATTAATGGACGAGATTTACAAGTCATGCAGGCACAAATTAAAACCAGCAGGAATAGGAGTCTACAAACTACAGCAAGTATATATGTCAGAAATGATGTATGTAGACGACTTAGTGATAATGGCGAGCAAGGAATCCGACCTACAACACAACGTCTCAGTATGCAATGAAGAAATAAGGGATAAAAGTATGAGTATCAACATTGACAAAACTAAAGTCATGGCAATAAGCGAAAGTGAACAACAATTGGAAGTGATAATAAATAACACTAAATTGAAGCAGGTTGAAAATTTTAAGTACTTAGGTTCTATAATAAATGCCAGGGGGTAGTATAGATGCAGAAATCAACAACCGCATAGCGAATGCAAATAAGATGCATTACGCACTGAATAAGGTGTTTATAAGGAAAGAAGAAATAAGTACGGACACGAAAGCGAAAATATTCAGAAGTATATACATACCAGTGCCAACATATGGAGGTGAGGCTTGGGCCATGAGCGACAGAGACAGTAGCAAAATACAAGCAAGTGAGATGCGATACCTGAGAGCAGTAGCCGATATAACAAGAAGCGACTGTATTAGTAACAATGTGATTGGTTCGGTGTCGAATCAGAGCAAAAGACAATAGAAACTCGACAGTTGCCATGGTTCGGGCATATGCTCCGAATGAGTGAACTAAGAAAGGTTAAACTCATATGGAAGACTGCAGTAGACAAGAAAAAGAAAAGGGGGAGGCCAAGTAGACGTTGGAATAGTGAAGTAAGCAAGATTCTACAAGACAGGATGCTGAATTGGAGATAAGCTGAGAGGATAGCTACGGCTCGTCGTGAGTGGAAGAATTTCTGCTGCGATACCTCGACACCATAAGGTAGAAGAAAAACGATTATGTATGTATATAGAATTATTGCAACTTATGGAAAAATTTACATAAATTTATTCCCTCTTCAAATATGATAGATTTTATTTGTAAATTTGGCAAAAACTTAAGGTGCTTGGAGTGTCAACATTAAATTCATTAGGGAATACATAATTCGCACCATCGATACGTCACCAAAATAACATGGTCGTTTGCCCAAGAACATTTCATGACGATTTTGGTGGAAGATACTGACTTTCAGATAAAAAAAGAATATACCCCAGTGCCGAATGTACCCCACCCTCACCTAATTTAAAAATAATAAAATTTGACTGGTAGGATACGAACTCATGTGATTATATCTGATTATAATTTTTCTGGTTCTATTGTAAACAGAAAGCATTGCCTTAATCATTTTTCTCTAAACCAAATAATAAAAAACTTTTCACATAATGGACACTTCTTTGCACGTCCTATAACACTAACGTATAACTATATAACGTATTACGCACAAAAATATAGTGTTGTCTAAGATTACATCTACCTAGATTTGTAACCTTGAAATATAAAACTCTGAAAACAATCGTAGAATATGTTACATGTACAGCTATAAGAAACAAAGTTTTGGTAGAGTAAGGCTTTGGACACACGTGGATTCTGTATGCGAGATACCCGTATCCCAGATACAGAAAATACACGCGTCCAAATGGAGCTGTTCACACGGGATGCAATGCCGCATACAGTATCGCGCTGCAGAATTTCGGTATCTGTCCTTTTCGGCCACCGGCGACAAATTCTGTATCTCGGATACCGATTTACCATTAAAGCATATGCAGCCGTTTAGACACGCATACTTTTGCAAGCCAGCACATGCGATATCATATCATAGACGTAGCGGATTTTATTCAACTATAAAAAACATATTAGAAAACGCATCAATACAATAAAAAACGTAAACCAAATTAGTCAACCAATAGATTTACAACCTAACTGTTTAGGCAATGAATTTAACAATTCTTTTAAAGGTTCTTTTGATAAATATATTTCAATCACTTACATACCAAAACTTTCTGAAAAAATTAAAAATGAACTTAATAAATATAATTTCCAAATATCATATAATAATAACAACACTCTAGGTAAAATGTTTTTTACTAATCTTCAGGATAAAACCCAAATTAATATGCAATCTAAATTAGTATATCAAATTAATTGCAATAATTGTACCTCCACTTATGTTGGCCAGACAAAACAGCTACTGAAACACAGATTAACACAACATAAAAACTCAATAAAACAGCTACTGAAACAGATTATCACAACATAAAAACTCAATAAAAATTAACAGATTTTCACCAAAAAACCAAAAAACTGCTTTAACTGACCATGCTAATCAAAATTTTCACAACTTTAATTTCAATAAACCTACTGTCTTACATAGAGAGAACAACTTAAAAAAAAGATTAGTTCTAGAAATGATTGAAATACAAAAGAGTCCTACCGCCGTTAATTACAGAACTGATATTGACAATTTAAGCTCAATCTATACCAATTTATTCAAATAAACACCCTTTTCATATTTCTCAGATTACTGATTTTGTCTTATCTAAGTGTTTCTTATTGTTAAGGACTTTATAAACTTTGCCGCTTCTCTTGCATGCTGAATTCATACTGTGCGCAGTAGACTCCCGTGCCGGCATCCGATTCCAAAAACACTTACGTTTCATCTGTCAACGTGGCAGCATGCAAACAGGTCCGCTCTACGAAAGCTAATTCTTGTAAATGTTCAAATGTTCAGTGTGTTGTTTATTGCTAATAAAGTAACATATTTCCGGCTTTCAACGAGTGTATTTATTCAGTGAAACCTACAATTCATACAGTCCACAAATTCCAAGGCGAGCTGGCAATCAGGAATGTTCCAAATAACGGAAAACTGAGAAGGCTACAAACATTGTACCTTCGATCCGGATGTGCCACAAACACTTATATTGAAATTCAAACTTCTTTTGAACTACCCCACCTTAATTTTATATTCGATCCTCTAACTTGTATGCATACTGCGCAGGTTTTGATAGCGCAAATTGCGATTAGCTTTGATGACGATGTTATTAACTCATAATAATAAATTTATGAACAGCTACTATTACGTAAGTTTTAGAACCTTTGATGTTATTAAGTAGATTTATTTTTTTCTTGAAAATTTTATTTATATTATCATTTGGGGAGTATGTCAGGTCATTTTGTATTTTAATTAGCCACCTAGGCTTTAGGGCAGCGTGCCCGTATGTTAAACCCTTTTAGTTTCTTATTTGGCTTCATCGCCTAATTCCATAATAATGATTTTGCACATATTTGGCCTCAAGCGCAGTATTTCTCGTCATCCGGGGCACCTCTTTGTTGGTACTTTGACAATCGGGTGTTAACGCTCGCCGGATTTCCGAACCTTCTAGAATTTACGCTGTTGGTGTGACTGCGAGGCCTCGCGCTGTCTTTGTCACCGGCACTTATTTGTTTTATTGGGCGCCTCGCCATTGGCTGTCTTTGTCACCGGCACTTATTTGTTTTATTGGGCGCCTTGCCATTGGCTGTCGAGAGTCACGTGGTAACGCCGTTTTGGCTCACGTCACGGCGGGGGTCAGAACGCTGCTTGCTTGGGCAGTTCTACTCAGGCGATTGAACAAGGGAGGTGTGTGTGTGTCGTTAACGGCGATCTTATTACGCCAAGGCGTAGGTGTGATGGAATTCCATGCCCGGTTCTACGTCGTCACATAAGGGAGTGTTCCCTTTATCTCGTTGTGCGAAGATTCCGTTGAGGTAGGACATCACTTGGGCTAGTTTGGCCGTCGTAGCGGCGTTTGTTGAAGCGCCAGCCTTTGTCGCCATTTTGGGCGCATCCAGACCATTCACACGTCGGCCGTTTTAGCGGCGAATGAATTGCCACAGGCAACCTGTTTCCCGCAAGCTGGACCGCATGCTGATCGTCACCAATAAAATTAAGGTATTTGTAACCATTGAATTATACTAACTTCTCGTGCGCGAGCTGTGCGCTTAATCATGTGAATAACTGTGAAATCTTGTGCACCGTTAAAAACGTACCCTTCGCATCTTAAATTGGTGTCGCGAAGTGGCGTCGCTCGCTCATTTTTGATCTAATCACTTCCCTCACTTGGGCTTTGCTGTGTTTGCCCAAATTATCATGTGAGCATTTTTATGAACAAACGTTCCCTTTGTGGGACTCATATGTCAAACTGCTTTTGATTTTGTACAGTTATGGGTGTTGTTTAGTAACCGTAGTGCGCCCATCAGCTGATGCTTATTTATAAGAATTAACGCAATGTTTGCGGCACGCTTTGCTGCCCCAATGTAAGACTGGACCAATAGACGCTTATCTAATTAAGAGACGCTTTATTCTTGGTCGCTTTGTGCATGTTCTGTTTCAGTGTGCGGCCATCATTCAGGAGATGAATGTACGGTGGAGCCAGTGAGATCAGAGCGTGCAGGTAGGCTTGGTGGTGACATTGCCGTGGCTGAAAAAGCCCCCTTCATGATCTAAGTATTTTTGCCATCACGAAATCGTTGTGTGAGTTACCCCTATCGACGGAGTGTCTTGAATACTTCGCCCCCGTCTAACCGCCCAGGCCCGGTTATCCGGGTTAAGACAGGCTTGGTGGCGCCCTCATAATTTTTACGTACCCTATATATATGCCTCAACACGCTTGCCCAGAACGTATCGTGTGACTCACGCCCGACTCCCTGAGCGTTCCAGCCGTGGCCCTTTAGCCTGTTTCTAGCAAATCTCAGGGCAAGTGTGCCAGTTTTCCAGGACTGATTCCGTGGTGCGATGCTCACCTTGGGTGGGTGTCGTAAAGTTGTTTTAATACCGTAACAAATGATTAATTTAGTTATCAACATTATTTTCAAACGTAAGTATTCGTAAATAAGGAAATAATTTATGTTTCGCTAATCTAAAAATTTTTTTGTAACTTTCAGAATTAAATATTTAACAACGTATCTATAATAATGTCTTTATAATCCATTAATTACTTTATCTCTTCAAAATGTTATCATAATTTTTATAACTGATGAAGCCAATATTATTGGCGAAACGTTTTACTATTAAATTGATTACGACTTATTGATTTGTATTATTCCTCAAATATAAATCATGCTAAATTTACATAATAATTGACTTAAAATCTCCAAAATTTCCAAATATAATTAAAATAGTCAAAAAAAATTTACATATACCTAAAAGAACAGCAATGCTGTGTCCATAACAGCACAGCTCTGGCCTGTTCTCGCAAGTGACTGAAGGCCAGCGTCTCAGATACAGTCGCTGCGTCTGAACAGACCGCGATTCTGTATCCTGCATACTGTATCTCGCATACGGAATCCACGCGTGTTCAGGGCCTAAGAGCTGCAAAAGAAAAATCTTCAAAATATTAGGAATACGGCTTCGGTTATTTACCTATTTTCTCTAAATCCGAACTATTCCTCATTAATGTGGATGTACAGTCGTGTGCAAATAAATCTGGGACAGTGTTTTTTTCACATGCAGATTCAGTTAAGAATTGAAGAATATCTTCATGGATTTTCTGCTATCAGAAAGAGTTACATTAAACTTTAACAAGTACTGAAACCCGTAACTCTCTCTGATAAGAGGAAATCCATGGAAATATTCTTCAAATTCTTAACTGAATCTGCATGTGAAAAAAACACTGTCCCAGATTTATCTGCACACGACTGTACGTGCTATCTATAGTAGAAGTAATTTTCAGGCAAGGCTTTATCTCCGTTACAATCACTTGCCTGAAAATGAAATTATTTAGATTAAAACAGGTAATTCGCTTTCCTGCCTGTTACCTCCGTATTTAGTTTGTTCTTTAGTTACTTTATTTATGCCTACTGCTTTCCTGTTCGTTAAGGCCGTTATTGACTTTTACAATTCTTCTTGAGAAACTTTAATTTAATTTTGTACTGTGCAGTTATTATTTATTGGTGTTTGGAGTTTACGGAAATATTGTCTCTACTGGTCCTTTAAGATCTTATTATTTCAGCCTGTCGATTTCTAATTATCTTCCACACTTTTGTCTGTGTCATTGTCAAGACATATTCCATATTTTTTGTGCAACTTTTCCTATAATTCTTTCTGCCTTATTCTTATATTGTTTAGGTTTCTTATTTGTTTGTATTTTTCAAAATCATTTTGTTGACCTGTTGCTTTCTAATGTAGATAAACTTTCTTTTTTTGGTCACTAAGCAACTTCTGTTGCGAACCAAAGTATTGTGGTGTATTTCTTAGTTGTGACGATATTTATTTTTCCACATGCTACCTCTGTTGCTCGTAGAGTTGCCACCTTTCGCAAACGTTGAAACCAAACATACTTTTCTTCGTGTTCAGAAAAGGATAATCTACATTATACGAAATCAAGGAAACCTAGTTAACTTCTTCTTCCTTCACGATGACTTTAATTCATGGCATTGCTCCAAATCAAGTAGCTAACACATCGAAATCAGAAAAGTAATACGTAATAATTACGTTGTCACATAACCGCAATGTATTGCAGATTCAGTAAGCAGGTCAGCTGTATCTACCACTTAAAGAAAGGCCTCAGCTCCCTGACGTCACGGTGTCATGACTTCAGGTAAAAAGGGCCAGTTATGGCCACCAACGTAAACTATGGGTACAGATCGTAACTACATATTTATTGCAATTATTTATTATAATTGTTGACCTTTTTTCAATAAACAAGCCACTGAGTGTCTTCGTTAGTGCTTGATGGTGTATGTGTGAGTAATTTACCATTAGTATTGCACAAATACTCTGCGCCTATGAGATTTAACCATTTAATGCTAAATTCTACTGTACTGAGATCACGTCGGAGAGCTGCGGCCTTATTCTTTAAGTGGTGTTGGTTGCCCAAAGATTGGATTGTTGCCGTTCGCATACATTCGTTCTTTGGAGCTGTAACACCCACTATTCACAAGTGGAAACGTACAACGTGCTATATAACACAGGACGGTAATTTAGTTAAAATAAGGCAAAGCGCCATGCAATATATATATATATTGGAAAAAATTAATATGGGCGTTTTTTAAATTAATATATTCGCATATTTGGTCCAAAAACAGTACATTCTGCGTCCGGTTTAAGATGAGGACCGGACGCCGGACAGTGGTCTAAAATACCGGACCGTCCAGGCGAAAACCGGACGGGTGCTGTGGTAACCCCAATTGATCGCTGTATGTTCTTTTACAATTTATTCCAAGCTGCTTCTACTGTGTCATTTTCCGTTATTTTAGTATTATGTATAATAGTTCTTAGTCTCCTTTTATACACCGTTCGGATGCTATCATCTCTGAGGCTTTCTATGTTGTATTTGTCTATAGTTTCGGTTTCCTTCTCTCTTTGTATTGTTGTCATGTCTAATCTTTACTTGCACGGAACCAATTTATGATGGCTTCCTATGTTTGCGAGGTTTGAGTACAGAATCTTAAAGAAACTTCATAATGATGACAGTGAAACAATACCTAAAAGTGAAACATCTGGGGCATACTGCCGAGTCAGACGCCAATAATGGATATTCTGTCAAACGTAGTAACATATTAACAACAAAAGATTTAACCAAGCAACGCCTACAGCTTCTAAAATGTGCCAATGAAAAATTCGGAAGTTGAGCCTGAACAATATTTACAAACAAAAATAAAAAAGTTGCGATTAGCTTTGATGGCGATGTTATTAACGCATAATAATAAATTTATGAAGAGCTACTATTACCTAAGTTTTAGAACTTTTGATGTTATTAAGTAGATTTATTTTTTCTTGAAAATTTTATTTATATTATCATTTGGGGAGTACTATTTATTTGGTTTATAGGTGTGGATGTTGGTACTATATGGCATCGATACCGGGCCGTAAAGTGGTTCCAACTGGCACGTTACCTGCTGATTCCTTGAGACAACGAACCACTAAGTGACTCAATCGTAGCAAAAAAATCAAACGAACCCAAGTTTTAATAAAGTAGGTACATATAATGATAATAATTAGTACCAATAAGGTAATAACAGGTAGGGTATAAATAACTATTTGTAGTTACTGACATAATCAAGCTGTAGAAAACACTTAATTGTATAACAAATATCACTAAGCAGTAAATAGGTATCACAATTAGTGCAAGGAATGGCTAACATCTGACATAGAAATTAGTATAGAAGCCTTTTCGGTATGTTGCTTACTCAAAACTGAACAAAACCAATCGATATACAGAGAGATTTTCTTTAATACGAACAGGGCAGACGATATGTCGAATTTACAAATGCCGAGAATTTGACGTTGACAGTTCGCATATTTTGTCAGTAGCTAATATCTGCTGTCGTTTCTATCATAAAATCGATAACTACCAAACAACGAAACAGTGCAAATTGTAAAATGGTATTATCAGGGTCCAACGGTCCGGGAAATTCAAAATTCTTTCACAATATTTGGAAATAGATGTTCTTCATCGTTATCAATGTTACATGGAGTTATTTCAAATTTTGAAAACTTTGGATGTGTTTCTCCCCAACAGCATAAAAGGCCTAATGTTCCCAACGATGACAGGAATTTAAAAGAGGTTTGTATTACCACTAATGACTATCCAGATTATACATATAATAAATTGCAGAACTAGTAGATGTAGCTGCGATATTCTTCCCGATGGCCATTTCAGAAGTATGGAATTTTGTTAAACTGTGATAGAAATGCCGAAAACTTCCGCTGGAAAGTCGTTTCAACTACAACTAACGATTTGAAGAACTGTGTTTAAAAATTAATGGGATAGATCAGAGTATTAGCATTAATACGTTGGCTAATGTGCGGAGAAGTTTCTATGATCGCTTAGGATATTGTTTAGCGCAACATGAGCTAATTTAAACTTCTTGAATTTTGTTGTTTGAAATAATAGCTATTTATGCAACAAGTGCTAAAAGTTGACGTGTATGCACGAAACATGGAAATTATTAAACGAAGCCGAAGGCTGAGTTACATAACATGTTTCGTGCATAAACGACTTTTACCACGAGTTGCATACAATATTTTATCGACAACCTTAAATTTACTGTTATTAATCCATAAATATCGATTTAACAAAGGTTTGCATCTATGAAAGTTAGAATTTATGTCATAATAAAGAGAGGGCCTTGGCGCGCAGGTGAATGTTTGTGAAACCAATACTGTCAAAGTCAGTTATAAAAGGTAATTATTAATACTATACATCTGACTGTATTCATTACATAACGTTTTAATTATTTCAAACACTTTACCTCTAACGCAAGAAGTAACTAGAATAACTTGACAACTTCACTTCCAGTTCGAAATTGTAGTTTATAACGTCACTTCACTTTATACCACACATGCGCTAAAAGTAAACAGCTGGTTTCTTTAAACACGCTAAATTATAAAACGTCACTTTTAGTGAAAAAAGCTAGTGTAAAAACGCCTACTTTTAGTAGTGGGCGTAGAAATAGTTTTAATTTTGTTTACACTTCTTTTACTATTCTTTTACTGCTTCTTTTACTTGTTCGGAAGAAATTATTTCTTTCTTCAGAATGCGTTTTACTTTGTGAACTACCTTCTTTTACTTTACTGTTAATCTCTAAAAAATCCTGTTTTTCAACTCTGAATTTATCATCTGAATTAATCACAAAATAACACAGTAGCTCATACATTCTATCTGTGACATAATGATTAATTAACAAAAATTACACTAGGCGTGGATGCCTCGTCTGCGTTGAACAATTACTTAAACAATCAACGCAGACGATCCGTGGATTAATATCAGAGTACCTTAGATCGACTATCCATCGGTCTTGGCGTCTTTTTAGGCAATCGTAAATTCGGCTTGATTTACTCGTGTTCGCAGTTCATGAATTTTCACTGTATAACGCTACTGAGTGAAGGCGTCTGAAATTTTCAGGTTACGCACTAGTGTTAACCAAATGTTTAAGTTCGTGTAATTTGGAACAAATAAAATCCACTGAGTGATGAAACGTTTTACATCAACTCAAATATAGCCTATTTCGTTAAACTTAACCGATAGCTATTTATTCAGGTACCTGAATATATCACACTAGCTGAAACCCGCGGCATATGCCGCATTTAAAAAGTATGACGAATTTAATAAGTTTTGTTGCACAAAAGAAAGTTTTAAAAGCACGTTAGAAATTGGCAGTAAGGAAAAGTTCCAAAAAATATATTTTCAAATGGAAAGTTTCTGGAAAAGAAACGCTCGCCTCTAGTAGGCCTCCTAATTAATACGACGTTGTTGGAACGCAGTAAAAAAAATCCGGACAGAATTAATGCTCTTATGAGATTATATGTGAGAATTATTCGAGCCACCGAAATAATTTTCAGCTGCCTGCAATCTGTGTTTCTTTTCAGGCTTAATCCGTTGAGGCGTTGAGCGTCATGAATATATAAATGCGGTAACTCAAGTCTCCAGTTATGCCGTTACTGTTATTATTAAATAACTCTATTAATTATTATTTCTTTGTCATTTTAAACTGGCATTATTATTATTATCTCTATAATAGCAACCATAAGTGACTGTTTATAATGTTTATATGCTACCGAGTTAATTTTCTTCGTAAATCGCTAGTGAATTAATAGTAGATTGTTCTAAGAAAAGTGAGAGTTTTCCAGCGAATCTCAAAGTTTTACGTGAGTATGGAAGAATCACGCTGTAGCCCGCGGCGCATGCCGCATTTAAAGTTTTGCGCGTTAGATAGATACACTTTATTTGTGACATTACAAAAAAAAATCTTTTACACACGTCTACTATGGCAAATGCTACACCAAATACATACAATAGATACAGTTCACATTTAGTTATATATATTTATTCCTAATTCAGTACGTAAAACATGCTTAGAGCCGGTCATTGAAATTAAAGGTTAAAAATTCATTCATGTTTACTAAAGCATTATTTATTAAAAATGTTTTTAGTGTAACTTTCAACTTTGGCATTGGAAGTTCACTCAGTTGGCCAGGCAGACAGTTAAAAAATACAGCCCCATAATAGATAAGGCCAAAAAGATGCATGCATCACAGTTTATCGTTTAATTAACAGCTAAGTGATGTTTGGTTAAACAAATAACAGAGAATTTATTAGCATAGCTGTTAATGAAAATATATGAATCATCAATTTTATTACGAATTGACTATACATTATAGGCAAAAACCGATATGGTACAGCTTACAGGTTCTAGATGAAGCACGGTGAAAATTAGAACTAATGTTAGAATCTAGTAATTCTCAAGTTTTGTATTGGTAACATTTTTGCCATCTATTATATTGACATTAAATTGTTAACCTTATTTAAGCTAAACGACACAATAAATCGGAGGCGTACTCAACATTGTGGTATGGCGCATTTCAAAACAGAATTAAAACACACACAAAAATAGCGACAATAGCAATAACAAAATAACAGAATTAACAAAATCAACAGCAACAGCAATTTTCACACTTTAAAACACAGATAATCTGTCATATGACATTAGTCATTGCGCAAACAAAATCAGTTTACCCATCAAGAAGCCCTAAATCACTTCCAACACTTTGTTCTTTATATAACAATACTGGACACTCATCACCTAGATTTTTCATATCTTCAACCCACAATTTTATGCTTATTACATCGTTACGGTGGCGTTTTGTACTATAATCTATACGGAAATCTTTTGCGATATTGTGCAAGTCTTTTTTCTCTAAAAGTAGGATTCATTGTGATTCTTCTTTCGTCAAGCCAGCATCACGAATATCATTTCATATGTGCTCAAAAGTTACACCTTGCTTTAATTTGTCTAGAACACACAAAAAGTTTACATTTCAAATTCAGCATTATAAATAAATATCTGAAATACCCGCAATTTCAATTCGTATTTCTGCGCTTAAAAAAAATACAACTATTAAATGGGTCATCCAAAACTTCACCGAAACAGGTTCCTCGCTGCTTTTAATCAAAACTTCCATCCTTGAAGGACATGTTTTCCCAATTTTATTTGTTCCAATACTTTTTATATGTCTTAAACCATTCCCTTTTTGTACGTAGTCATAGGAGCGATGACAGTTGTAATATTGTTTTTTACTGCCATCAGCCAGCAATTTAGATTAAGTGTGAAGTACACACCATGCCAAAGTGCGTCCTTCAATTTGACCTTTCCACTGGTGAAATGCTGGAAAGCCTGTATCATGAATGACTATATTATATCAAATGATATT
Organism: Agriotes lineatus; assembly: GCA_940337035.1. Classification (NCBI taxonomy): domain Eukaryota; kingdom Metazoa; phylum Arthropoda; class Insecta; order Coleoptera; family Elateridae; genus Agriotes; species Agriotes lineatus. The sequence goes on along the minus strand of OW679195.1, from coordinate 30,122,760 downwards.
AATGACGTACCTGAAGAAGGTTCACACTCCAATTCATTATACTCAATTTCCATTGTATGTACAATTGACAAACGGTTTCGCAGGTCAGCATAATTTCTGAATTTTTCAGAACAATTTCCGAGTGGGCATTTAATTCTGAAATTTTTGGTATTATCTTCCTTTGCTGCAGTATTTCCATGGATTTGCTGTCGATGACGAATTAAATTAGATTTATTGACAAACTGTTTACCACATATATCACAAATTTCCTCAACAACTTTGGGAGTAACAGGATCCTTATTGTGCTTTCTTCTTATATGAGCGTATAGATTTTTCTTCTGGGTAAATTTAATCACATATCTTCGTCCAGGATTTGAGATTATTTAATTAATATAAATAATAAATGTAAATTCGAAACTTTAACCACACTTGTAAACGGCAACGGCTAAGATCGGTCTACATCACCGCAGTATAGATGTCACTACTGTCTCGCAGACAAGATCAGTTCTGCCGCGAGACGCTCGTTTAAAACCGGCTTCGATGGTAGCGTTCAATAAGCAGATATGAAATCTCTCTATTAATAACCAAAATGGACTTGCCTTTGAAGTTGTGTCAATAGTTAAAAAAACACAAGTAATAGGCATAATAAGTAATTGTTTTCTGTGATAATATCGCTATTAAAAGTTTCGGGAAGTTTCTTTACAAAAACCCGAAAATAGAAACGGTTGATTGCAATCATGGTACTTTTGATCGTGTAAACACGGCCTGTAGTGTTGTGCATTATTTAATAGGTATGATACTCAACTGAATTATGCTACTTGTTGAGATGGCAATCCAGCATGCAACTATAACTAAGAAACTTTAAATTGACACAACTGTTACTCCTAACCTGTAATAAACGTAACGTGGCGTCATCTATTAAAAATGTAAAAGGGCGCAGCTCAAGTGGTTACATTCGATACAATAACATATGAGCGAGTAAAATTGAACGATATACGTTCGAGTCTCCAAACAACATGAGGTAAAGTATCCAAAGCTCAGCACTGATGTTATAATTACAATTATTTATCTAGCAGCCCACACTTAGTGGTACGCATAATGAAACTATTCATCGAGTATATCTGGAGCTATGACTCGGGTAGGTCAAAGAAACATTAGTCTGAATTTCATTTAAGTGAATATAAGAAGTTGCGTAGAGAATGTAAATACAGGATACGGTTAGAATATAAAAATAATGCTGACACGACTAAGCATGTTACCCATAGTAACTGCTCATTTCTTTCCAATGGTACTGATGAACTACAAAACGATATAAATAGAATTCCAAAGTAGAGTGATACCGATAAACTATATTCTACTGTTAGTTACACTCTTACAAATAATCCAATATGTGACGGCGCGCTGGAATGGCTTAACTCAATTAAAGATCTTAGGATGTATTCAGTTTTAATTAAAAAAAATTTATATTATAACAAACTATCTGTTCTAAATCAATATCTTGACGTTTTGGTACACGAGAAATTTTAATACGAAAAACTAAATAATATGTTTTACAGAAAAACACACTGGGATTCAGGAATTGTCTTGTGGTGTAACAAAATTTTGCTATCTAAATATTCAGCAGGATGGGGTGGGTTGTCAGCAACCGTAACTGGTTTGAGACGATACAACCGAAAGACCGATCTACCTTCGTGCAAGTATACCACATAACGATTGTCATAAGGAAATAAAGAAAAATCATTAACCGGTGTTTATTTACGCTACATATTTGGCCCAGTTCCAATAGCAACAAAAAGCTTTCGCAAAAAAAAATGTTCAAATGGGTAAAGAGAAATGGCGAATGCTACACTCATATAACTTTTCATAAATTACATTGTAAGAGGTATCAACCTATAATTTTTTATATTTTAATTTATTTGTAGTCATGTCATTTCAATCTGGGCTTCTATTTTTTATAATTATTGTAAATTTGCCTTTATACTAGTTTTTTTTTTAACTTTTATTAGTTGTAAATGGGACGTTGTTTATGTTTCTACATAAGCCTGTTAGCAAAAATGAATGAAAGTAAACTAAATAATGAGGGAATAGTACGATTTCCACGCAACTCTCTTGAATAGGATTGGTGTAATAGCCGTCAGCGAACACCAAGGCAAAAGCTTCAATGCGCCTTCGCAAGGTTATCGCAAACATTGGTTGTCGAACGGATTTTCGCTGAGCAAAGAGTTAATTGCAACCGAAACTTTGGGATACTAACAGTCAAATTTTACTTAACATTCTGCATGAAATCGTGTCTGAAGATATGAGATATTTCTAAATTTTTGTTTCCGCGTGCGAGAAACGGCTCGACTACAAGGAGGGACGTAAGAACATAATTGGGGATATGCAATCCACTAGGCCGACGGCCATAAGAAGTCAAAGGAGCTATACAGAAGCTGTCCAAAGAATGCAGGGCGAATGTGTGAACTTATCTCTAGATTGTGTGTAGTCGCGTAAGGGAAAGGTGCCTCGAGCACTTCGGAAAAGGGTAATTGCCAGCGTTTAGAAATCTGATCTTCAGGTGCTCCACGTGGCAACAAAGCCCAAAAGGGGAAAATACCAAACAAAGCAATAAGAGGTCTAAAATATCATCAAATTGTTAGGCGAAGTGCAAGGTACATTTACGTACCGAGGATAAAGGGCGGCCAGAAGTAAGTTTTCTATCTGAAATACTTTCTAATCCCATATAACTAGATTAATTTCAGCAACTGCATACTCAGATAGAACAGTTATTTATGGAGATCCAATACATCTGAAGCTTCGTCTTTTATACCAGTCCAACATTCTCTAACATTGCGCTAAAAGTTCCTGCAGCAGCACGATCGAAAACACTGATGCAATCACAAACCAGAGCCAATGAAGGAAACTTACCTTTGAAGTTGAGGGTAGTGACGAAACTAGTGTCTATAGCTGACGTTGATGGAATAAATATGTATTATTTCTCAGATATTCTTGATGATAGTGGTAAAGTCGAAAGCAGTTCTTTCAAGTCACTTTCAGTAGGTTTTCGGCAAATTTTTGAGTCAGTAGTATTTTTAATGCGATTTTTATCAATTTTATGTATGTAGCAACTGTTTCTTTATTGTAACATCGAATGTACCGATACATATGCTTCCTGACGGGCATTTCGTGGTTTCTATCACATTTGCAGTTAACGTAATCGGGACAATTGCAATCCGAACTTTCAGGGACTTTCTCTACTTATTCTAGTAAGCTCGTTTAAGGTGAAGAATTCGTTGATGTTTAATTACTGGCAAGAAGACTGTACTAAGGAGATGTAACTTCCTATGACGGCTGTATATAAAAGCGCCCCCTATGCCGGGGATAGCCGTCGCGGCGCTGTCGACAGCGTGTAGTACTATCTTTGGTCATTTTCGTTCGTTTTCGCTGCCGTTCGAGAGTTGGAAGCCAGCTAAATTAACCCTTATGGACGCGCGCAGTGGGTAAAAAATACCCACACCTAGAGTTAATTGTTCTAACCGACTTGTTTTTCAAGTTACGTCTTGCCGCCCTTCAGTACCTTCAAAATGGACTGTTCTGAAGGCATACCTAGAAGCATGTTATTTTTAGAGCAATCACTAATGCTGTAGCATAAACTACGCCAGGGTAAATTTTACCCATCGCGTGTAATTACGATTTATAAGCTGCTAGTTAGTACTTGTGATTTGTGTCGTGATTTTTGTAGTGACTGGTATGTCAAAATTGCTTAAATCACAACAATTTGAACATCGAGGAACAAGACGAAAATTTAGAAGTCGAGTAACAAACATTATAGATCTTTTTTATGTTTTTGTGTTACTCTCTAAAAATGGGTTTTTTAATTTTATAATATTTTGTTTGTAATGTAATAAACTAAATAAATATTATTATTTCTGCACTAATACCTTCTAAAACCAATTTGTGCAAAAAATTATACATAATAGTAATGACAGTTTGTAACATAAGATAGCTAAACTCATCTAACAGATAGTGGGTAAAATATACTTTGCGCGCGTCTTCATGTGATCAATATCCGCGCGCGCGTCCACAAGGGTTAACCTGTAATCGCGGTTAAAAGTCAGTTTACGGTTGTTAATCAAATGGAGTGTATTCCAAGTGTGTTACTAATTGTAAAAACATGGTCCGAATTTCCAGTTACACTCAGCAAATATTTGACATTGACAATTCACGAGTTTTGTGAATGGATACTAGTACACGACGTCCGCCATATTTGTCAACTTTTAGCGGTCCGCTTCGAAACACAAGTTGCGTCTTCTTAGTACAGTCTTCTTGATTACTGGATAGATGCCTTTTACCAAATTGTTTCCATTTTTAAAGATATAATTACTAAAATATTCAGCTCCTTCCTCCTTGTCGCCACTAAATAATATATCTATAAGTACTTTCTCATCACGTCTTTGTGAGTTGGTAAAACGGTCATTAATAGTTCTTGGGGAGTTCCGAATATTCAGCAACTGGTCTTATTAGACGTTCTAATTTTTTTGACTAATTTTTAGTGTTATTACAACCACGAGCGCTAAAATAAGAAGCAAATTATAAGATTATGTTTAGAAGTGACGACAAGTTTATTAACTTGCGTTTGCACGATTTCAGACTAAGAATCTGCTGTACTAATTATAAAATTATTACACTACAACAGTTGGTTTAGAATTTCAAGAACAAAACTCACTTGTCGGCATACAGGCATATGACTAAGAATACAATACACATTCAGTAGAGTAATCTTTCCTTCTGCAATTTTCTAAACTCGCGCTACAACCAATACAAGGTATCTTCTAAACAAATCAAGTTTTGGACTTATAATTTATCAATTATAGGCACTGCGAAACTAAAACGCAATACACGGTCGAAAACTTAATAGGCTCATATTGCAGTATTTTTTCAACTTTATAGTTTTGTTATGCCTGGGGTGTGTCAAATGTTCCCACTTAAACTAAAATTATTAGCCATAGAAATAGCGAAAGATTTACGTTTTCATGTTGCGCAGAGGCTTTATTTGTAATGTGACGTCATTTGCCATGTTCAACAGGAATCTTCCTTACTTAAAATTTCTTCTACGTTAGTTTTAACCCAAATGGTCACTGTAATCACCCCAGGCTTTTTAATTTAAGTATATGTTGTGAATTTTATACTCTACTGCATACAACATGTTAATGCTGCGCTGAACTTCTCAAAATATTGGAGGATTTCAAATCCACATGTAGATAATAAACCAGAAGCAATCCATTAATTATTGTAAGACGAATACAGGGCATTGCCCTTTTTCTGTACTTGCAATCTTTTCCAAAATGTCGATTTATCTAGATCCTAAGGATTTCAGAAATCGACACAGAATGGCAAAATGCAAAATTTTGACATAGCAATTTTTAACAACAGCAAGAATTCAACTAACAGCTAACATTGTTATGGGCTATCTTGATGTATATGCCTATGGGTAAGTAATTGAGTTAGTTAGTATATCGCTATGTCATTAATAATTATTTATGTTCTTGTTAATAGTGATTAAGTTCAATATTTATTTTTAATCAAACAATGTAATTAGGCAAAATGCTTGTTTTGTCTGTTAAATTTAAGTAAATAAATAGAAAATATCGAGTAGGTGGTAGTCACTTATATTGAGAAACTTCAATCCAAATACCTTCTCGAGTATAAAGAGAGACGAGAGACGACTTTGAAGAACTAACTATTGAAGAAGGGCGTCAAATCATAATTTACATGACATTAAAACAAGAACACATAGCTGCAAAACCACAAAGGCCCTCTGGGCAATAAAAATAAAAAAGACACAACTGTGTCATCACTCAAGAATGCTAATCCCAGGAAAAGGTATAATGGAGACGATAAAAAAGAAAGGAGTTGAAGAACCTATACCGAGAATGAACAAAGATAGAATTGTGAGGGCTGCTGAAGAACAACCAGGAGCCTCCGAAACGGTGGAAAGGTGTTGATCGTTTCAAAGCCAAGACCTAAATGAGTGAAGGTGAGTTTTCTATTTACTATCCCTTGTCCCGCTGTTTAGCTATCAAATTCACCTATTTATCAGTTTTAACCGTGCATTTAACGGACGCTAGTTAAAAATGGACGAGCTGTTAAACCGCATCAGCCCCTGCTATCGTCAAGTGTCGAAGGACACTTAAATATTTATCGCCGGCCAAAGTTTTGATGTGACGTGTCAGCTAACGAGGATAAAAACCGATTAGCGAACTTCTAAACAAATTCCCGAAAAGCACAGGATGCGTGCGGGCTCGGTTTTAGCTAATTAGCTGGAGCGGGGCGCGGGTGGAATTTATTTGCAATCACTTATCTATTTGCAGATCGAAGGAGCAAACACGCGGAACTAATAACGGGAATTATATTATCAGATCAGCTCGCGGGCCTAGATCAAAGGCGTGTTGTTAAAACAAAAACAAAACACTAAATAAACAAATGCGGATCGGCAAATATACGCCGTCTTATCTAGGGGGCGCATGCTCCGGGCTTCATGGGGGTTGAAAGCTCCGGTATCTGCAGTCGTTCCGTGCTTCTGTGCGAGCCCAGAGCTTTCGAGCTTTTACCGGTTCCGCTACGCGTCGGACGCAGTCAGCGCGATTCTGTCGATAATTAAAATGAGGCGGTTCTGGACGCCGCGATTAATGAAGGCACTGAGAAGTACGCCAGACAGTTTGTGAGCCTTTGGGATAAAAGCGTGCCCTTGTCCATCATTTTTCTACTAATGAGGATTTAGCTTGCCCCACTGGAAGGGGACGGCGCGAAGAGGTTGTGGCGATCTTTAGGTTAAACTTTTGCAAAGTGGTCGACTTTTGCGCCAGAAACAGATAATTAAGTTATAAATGTCAGACTGGTATTTATTCGTAATAACCTTTTTAAAGTGTTAAAGTTTCCATCTCTATACGTGTAAGGGTTGTTTAAACAAGTAGTGGTGATTCCTGTAACAATTGGTGTCCCCAGGAGAAGCATTTAAATGCTAATTAATACTAGCATATTTATATAAAGTTGCGCTTGTCTCCTAATATTTCCCAAACAAAAACTAGACCAAATAATTGTAATTAATGAATAATTCATAATAACTTGTGAAGTGCTAAAGTCGGACTTGAAATAATCAGAGTAAACAGCATTTTAAGTGCGGGCGCGGGAAATATGAACTTCTGAAGCTGGAATTGCACATATCTATTGGACAAATACCCTAAGTGCAAGTTCAACACAGATCAAAGATAGCAATGCCTGCTTTCAGGATTGGGCTGCTATTTTTAGGGGCGCTGCTGGGTTTCGGGATCAGCGCGGCCGAAAAAGAAGGTCAGCTTTTTTATTTATCCCTGTTGCTTGTCAGGCTAGATTAAAAGTTAAGTGGCGGGGGAGCCGAGCGTGTAATTCTTAATTAATTTAACTATGCACCTACCTAGGGGATATAAATTTCAACTAATTAGAGTTACTCACTTTGAATCTCTTAAAATTATTTAACGGATTACAAGAAGTTGAATTGGCGGACGCAAAAAATGCCCTCGCGTAAGCTCGTGACCAAGACATCAGCAACATATTTCGCCCAAAGATTCCGGATTGAATTATGATTTTTATCATGGATTTCCTCCGTGTTTTGCTTTTCGGTCGTGCGTTGCATCCGATAGCGGCTGTTGATTATTCCTACTCTTTTCCAAACTTCCCTCGTCCGGGCCATTTGTAACTCGTATTCGTGCACTGCAGGAAATTAGTTATAACTTTGCGCGGTTCGGAAAGAATTATTTCCCAACCAAAACAGACGCGTTTCCCGGCTTTCACTCTTATGATACTTTGTAGCAGCTCTGCAGCTCTATACCAAAACACAATAAGGGAGAATATAAGAACTTTACCGCTCATTCTATCAGTATTTATATTACACAATCGAAAGTAGAGAAGTCCTTGACTAGATTCCCAGGTGGCATTATCCACATCTAGTGTGTTTCAAAATTCAACTCTTTTATGGCATTAACGGTGCAGATACTTCGAATATTTTCTCTTTTTTGTTTGTTAACTTAAAACGCCCTGCTCTGGTGATACTTCTAGCTTCACTATAATTTTATATTTTTAAGTTCGCGATAATGTAGTCGTCATCAAATTGCGAGCTGTGCTTCAACTACAACCCACTTAGAAAAAACTTTTCAGCACCTTAGCATTATCGTCACAGTTACAACTTGTATATTGCCTCTACAGTTTTCCACACTTGTTTAAGATAATCACTGTCGTAGAGGTTGTGCGATTTAGTAATTTTTCTATTTTACCGTGTAGTCATGTGGGTATAACCTTTCGTGACATAGCTTACAATCACACTATTAGGATCAACTTCTTCATTTACTAAAATCATCAAAGATGTGAATAGTAATCATATTTTATTTTACTTCATAATCCATGATTAAGAAAACCTTTAGTCACAAGCTTCCCATACATCTCTCGCTTTATTAGCCACAGCCAAGACTGGAAGCAACTTAATTTTGAACACTTGTCGACCTTCACTATTGTATTATGTTAGTTAGCACTTAACCTAGCATTATGTTCAAATACAAATAAAATAATACATTTTTATGTTGATCAGTTTGCGGTCGCAAAAAAAGTATAGTATTTTATAAACTCGTTTATACACTCGTTTCTATTAAATGCTCGCTCTGCTTCGTTCAACTTTTTTTGTGACGTAGATAATGATTTATAGAATGTCATGTCCTCCCACGTCAAAGTTTGCAGTTATTAAGATAAATATTTTGTTCGTTTTGATCACGAAAAATTGCGGCTTCCTCCATTTTTCTCTACAGCTTTTTCCTTAAGTGTAAGTTCTTAGCTGCCTTCATCGCAAATGACCAGTAATGTTCTCAAGATTCACGACATTGGTTTTGCGTTTTGCGTTTTATATTTCCAATATTACCTGCGTCTAGTTTCTATGGATTCCTGAAATCGTAGTGATGTATTTGGAAGGTCCTGCTATGTCTGAATTTCGCTAATTGAATCAACTTCAATAACTTCAAAGGTTATATTAATATTACTGTATTGTTGTGGTTACATCTCAAGATCGCTAGTTTGTTTGTGAAAGTTAATCATACCTAGGGATTATTTATAGAATAATAAAAATACTTATTTATTAAAACATAAAAACCGGAAATTTAAGTAGCAAAGGTACAGCATAATTATTCAAAATTTATTTAATAAATTACAGACTAAAGTTCAAATCCAGTAATACAATTAAGATTTTTACAGGAAGGTTCTAACATATGGATTAAATAATGTTTGAATTAGTAAGGATAGCTTTTTGGTAATATTAGAGTTCACGGCATGATTTATATTAGATAACAATCAGAATAAGCTATAAGATAACTTGAATTAAGGTGAAAAGGTAAAGTCGAATAATTATTTGAAAAAGTCGTTTAAAATGTCACATATGAATAAATTGTACTAATATGTAATCCAGAAGTGTTAATTTAAAAAAATAGACGAATTATATTACTATGGTGAATTGTAATTAAAAATAACAAAAAAAATTCTAAAATGTACACGTATTTTTGATAAAAAGTAAAAATGGAAAATAAAAACCATTTTATTAAATAATTTTATTTATCTAATTGGCATACAAAAGGGGGTATTAAAGAGTAAATTAACGAGATGAAGGAGAAGTCAATTTTTAAACAAACGTTATAATGGACTAATGGAGAAGGAATTGAATGATGGTGGTGCAAGGCGAGGTTGAGCTGCTGTAATCTACAAAATCGTCTTCTGGAATGGTAATGGGAAGTCTGCGTTTCATTTTCGACGTTTACACCTGAATTGTATTGAAGGATGCTGTACTGAGTTTATTGTTGGTTGGTTACATCTGAATTAAATAAAAGGCATTGCATTTACTGGTGGTGGTCCCCATCGAGCTTCTTCTTGAAAGTTATAAGTACCTTGTTAAATTTGGATAAAGATCATTGCAGTCAAAGGTGGTGTACCCTTCGAGCTTCTTGTTGAAAGCTAGAACTATCTTGTGAGATTTGGATAAAGGGCATTGCAGTCACTGGTGGTGGACCCTATCTAGCTTCTTGGTGGAAGTGAGAAATATCCTGTCGTATTTGGATAAAGAGCATTGCAGTTACTGGTAGTTAATTACATCTACACTTGAGTTGGACTTGGAGGCAGTTGATTTAAAAGTAAGGCGATTCCTGCAGACCGGAAGCTTGCAGTGTTGATGTTCGAATTGAAGCTGCATAAAAAGCAATTAGTAACGACGGGTGTTGCAATTAGTTAAGGGGCTGTACTTGCATGGACGTTACGGAACATCTGTGAGCAGACGGCGCACGCTTGGATCAACGAGAAGGCTGATCGAAGTGCTTGGTGAAGTAACTCCAGGTATTTGTTAAAGGATCTAAGAAGTAAAAAGTTATAATAAAGTGAATAAAATTTTTTAATGATAAGAATTGTAACAAATACGATTTCGACTGACTTTTCATTTTCATAATTTTTGACGTTGACAGTTGTAGAACTGTCATATATTTTAAATAACTTTCATTGTATTAATCAACTATCAAGTGTAATAATTTTGATAATCCATTAACCTAACCTGATTTGAGAGTGGTTGTTTTACTGAAGCTAGCAAAATTAATAAACTCAATAATCTATAAACATAAAAGAGCATATATTTTACATAAAAACCTCTAAACATAAATTTGTTACAATCTAAAAATGATACCAAACAGGCTTATATAGTCTTTGTTCTACCCGAGCTAGTTAAATTAAATAAACGAACTAGCAGAAGTAAAGGTAGGGGGTATGGCAATATATTACTAGCAAGTTCAAGACAATATCTACCAAATACTGCAATAACTTTTGAAACATTAAAACATAGTATGCGGTACTTTGAATTTTGATAGCATTCCTGCAGTTGTTCTTCTTTTTCACTTCTCTGCGTCAGCATTGCTTTTAAATTGTTTGACTGCTTCATCTACCTTGTAGCAACGGCCTGCGCAACAGTTCAGTAACATAGTAATCTTTCAAAGAATTTATTGTCAATTCCGAGAAATAAGGTAATAAGTAGCACTGTATGAAAATTGTTTTAGCCGATGATCGGGTGTTATTACATAGAAAAACGCGTAAAAATTACTGTGGTTGTTTATATAATATTTCCGTACGGTTTCATGATTAAATAAAAGCCACCTTATTTTTTTTGGTAATTATTTAAGGGGTTTCTAGGAACTACCGACAAAACTTTGAACACACAGCCAGTAATTATCGTAGAATTTTCACTTATTATATATAAAGCACGTGCAGAAGTGAATTCGCTGCGTTCTGGCCATGCATAATTTTTAATGCCCACGCGGGCCCCTTCTTGGCAGTTTCAGTTCCGGTTAGCTCTGGGAAACTGTGCCTGGACTCATAGCTCAGTAGTAGCGAGCAAATACGCTTGCTGTTTTTGGTATATTTAATTTGCATTATCGCACGGTTCATTTTCTGGGCAACCGCCGAGCAGTTTGCTCGGTAATTGGGAAGTTTCTCCGGACAGAAGTGCGTTTGCGTTCGTTCAGTGGTCGAATCGCCATGGGATGGAGCCGATTAGGAATGAAGAACAGACAGAAATGCGACTTCAGCCAATCTCTGTTTTCATCCAAGAATTTTTCTACTTGGTTTCGATGTATTTTAAATCCAAATTCTGAAAAATTCCAGAAGGGAATTTATTAAACATAATATTGAACCCCGACATTTCATTTTTTAGAGGATTCCTTCAAAGTGCTGCTAAGACGGCATGCAGGACGTATCAATGCGAACGCGGTTGAAACAAACGCAAAATTCGAGATTGTGTTACCGAAAGTAATGGAATTTAGAAAGCTCGTATTGTTAGCTCTTTATTAAAGCAATATAAAAGTTATCCTGTGGAAGTTCCCGGGGTATCTTTCTATCTTTTCCCGGAAATTCTGCATTTGCGAGATGCTTTGCTGTAGGCAGTTTAATAGTTTTAACAGGATTTGGGGCTGCGTAACAACCATTTACGGCGGCATAGGCGTTGAAACGGATGTTTCAGGCACGGAAGAGCTAATATTAGCTTTTCCGATATGTTAAAAAGAAAAATCTTACGTCGTTACGTATTTCTCTTGGTGAAAATCTAAGCAATTCTAGTGTTCTAAATTTGAAGCATCCATTAAAATATAGAAAGAAATTGATACTTCTGTGCATCGACACAGCTTTAAGTAATGATTCATTGTTTTACCTAATATTTTCTAGTGTTATCAACTGTTTTAAATCCTTGAGTTTCCATATTTATACAATTAAAACCTCAGTAATGATTCCACAAGGGCCTCTACTTGAAAACATTCGTTCCTTATCCGGCTATAGAAATTCTAAAATAAAAATCCCTTTGCGCCAAAAAGCCGTCAGTACCGAAATGTTTTAATGAAAGAGGTGCAGCTGCCGCGGATTTGACGCACGAATTACAATTCCTATGAAAAGCACATTCCGTGAAACCCCGAACTGCCGAACTTTTTCGTCTTAGCTCCCCTGCGGCCCAAACATAGTTAATATCTATTTAGCCGGTGATGGGTCGCTCAGGAATTACGAAGTTACAAGCTGCGATCATCTCGGAATCTGCGCGGCGTTCATTGAAATTCTTATTTCCCGAGTTGTTCCTCATGAAGCTCATTTTTCTGCTTAAATAGAGAATGACAGTTGAAGTTTAACCTTTTTAGAAACGCGTCTGCTGGGCTTCCCAACTGCGAAGTTTGTTTAAAGGGGATGTGTCATTTTATTTTTGCCTGCAAATTGCCCGGGGTGGAGCTGCAGGAAGAACGCTTTTTTAGAGCGGAGCTTTTTGGGTCGCGGAAGGTTTTCTGGTTTTTGAAGAACCAAACTGAACTATGCCACTATTGAAACTAGAGGAAATAAAATGTAATACAATAAATAATCCTTAGTACCAAGATTAAAATTTCTTAACTTCGTATTTTACCATAAAAGCTGCGCAGCTGTAGCTCTGGCAATTATTTACCTTTACTAATAGTTATTTACTTCACTAGATGCTTAACTGACTTTTTTTCGGTGGCAACGCTCAATAACGATCTTCCAAACAGTGTAATATATTATTTTTTTCCACGAAGTACCAACATAGTTAAATAATAATTAAATGTCATTATAAAGAGCGTTTCATATGATCTAGGGCTAATGCACAAAAATATCAAACTAACCATATAGACAAAAAATGTGTTGTTTGAATTCTACCGTCAGTGGAAATTTGCAATTTAGAAGTGATTTTAGAAGGTTTAATCTACGTTATATTATTCTCCAATCTGTGCTATAACTTTCAACGTTTATAAATGTACCTATATCAGTTATGTCTAACTTTTTCAATAAAAATCTCGTAAACTGTTACTTTCTAGAGCTAGACGCGTAAGCAGCACTTACGGGCTTAGCAATACTTGCGCACTCAGTGACACTTACGTGTTTAATAACGAGTGACTTCACATACCACGCTTACCATTATATGTGCGTTGCTAAGGTAATAATTCTCACTTCCGGAGTCGGTACTTTAGAAATAAGTATGCTGATATTTAACAATGGGCATGCAAACACTTCAATTTAGCGACAAACCAAAATTAAATATTAATCGTACTCCGTATACGAGTTAAACAACATGCAACCACTTTACGCATGTGTTCTCGTAGATGCTTACCGTTTTCACTCAGTCAGAATCTGTGTCCCATTTGTGTGTCATGCGAGGTTTCAATAGCCTACAAAAAAATGCACTTCCGCTATCAGCGACACTTGTACGCTTTGCAACAGCTACGCGCTTAGCAACGACTGAGCTCAAACGTTCTACTCACGACCATATGTCTGTTGCTAAGGTTTATTAATTTCGTTTTGGTAGTGGAAAATTATTATGTTCATATTTCACCATTAGCATGAGAACACTTTTACCTAGCGACAAATCAAAATAAAACACTAGTCCTCGTTACGTTACGGACGTGTTCACTTAGATACTCGACTAGGGTGTGTATTAAATTTTTTACAATTTCTATTTAAAGTAGGCAACCAGAAAAAACACTTACGAGCTCAGCGACACTTGTACGCTTATTTAGTTATTTATTTATTTATTTAACAGAGTCGTGGCCAATCAACAGACATAAGTCCAATTACTGATTGACCAAGAAAAAAAAATACATTTAGAGTCAGGGTTGCAAACACTGTCATTTTGACCCGAAGACTTCGGGTTTGGCAATCATTCTTCGGGCGTCGGGTTTTCAATAAAAGTCTTCGGGTTAACTAAAGGTTCATTCATACATAGATTGCGAAAAAAATTACTCCTGTTTAAAAGCTCCAGAGCAGAAGTTATTGGTAAGAAAGTAGTCAAAGAGGAACAAAATATAATCTTATTTACTAGCAACATGATATTGTACATTTTCGTCATACAAACAAAATATTAAAAGCTACTCATAACTCCCAAAGGACTTGTCAAATTATTTTTCCCTCAAACTTATGGTAACCATGCAACTACAAATAACGTCTTAGCAACCATACAATGAGGCAATCCTTGATGTTACCCACATATTCTAATTTTAAATGTCATTATGACATTTTGAAATTTCATACTATTCTTCGTAATATTATAGTAAATAAAATACTGTATGCACCACGGAGATATTTATGTTTTTTACCATCGGTTGACTTACAGACCTCGAGCTGCAGGCATTCGGTCTGTAACATATGTCAACCTCAGGGAAAAAACATATTCGTATCTCCCTTAATGCATAAATATCTCTTAGAAAATATTTTAAATTTATGTCAGAAAAATGTTGTTTCGTAGTAGATTACGTAACTTCTTTAGACTGATTTTAACCATTTCTTTTATGAAATGCAATAAACGGTTTTGTTCTTTAATTTCTATGATTTACAAGGAATTATGCTATGTGTAACGGGCCAACTGGATCCCTTACCAATAATGTTTGTTTTCATGCTTAAATGTAGAAGCCAAATGTATTTTCTGTGTTCTGTTATTAGATTTAATATTGTATTTTATGCAAGCAAATGTTCGCAAACCCGGTCCTGCGCTGGACGCGTATTGTAAATTTTTGTTTTCGTGAGTGCAGCAAGAAACACGCTGTACGTGGGATGATGGGATTTTCAACTCATGCAAATTCAACGAAAAAGGCAGCAATCGTCGCACGCAGTCTCTTCTGAGAGGAAAGTATAGTACGTGAATTCTCCCAGGGAGATATAAGTTAGCCAACTTTTGTTGCAAACAGTGTTAAAGTGCAGCGCGCCAGCGTTTGAAAATTCCGAAAACTCATTTTCCGAATGTACATGTAATTACACCCATTGTGCTATATTTAAAGGCTTATTTGAAGCGTCAAATTTGAGAGGCGCCAATTCAACTGTCCTTACAAGGCATGCACGCGATCAGTCGTTCCCAGCATAATGTCCCCCAGAGTGATGCAACCGAAGCGTGCCGTTTCCAAGGGTATGCAGCAGCTAATTCCAGGTAAAATGTTTTGCAGAACGTGATAAGGTTGCGTTTAACTACAAGCTTTTGCAAACTTGCAGAAATGTGTTTTCAGCGGCTCAAATAAGTACCGGCTTCAGGCAGTGTTGACATGCAGTTTTGTTAGACATTTTTACATTTGCGTTCTTTTAAAAGATAATTAGTTTAACGCTATTTTTGGCGATGTTTTACGTTGTTCATGTATATTTGCAACACGCCTGCGAGTAGCCTCAATCTATATCGCACGTAGGTTGTTGGAGAATTTAATTCTATTTTATTTTATGTCTTTGTTATTTTTATGCGTGTTTTTTGTTTTTATGTTTTTTCTGTGTTTTGGAGTCAGTAGATGATGTAAAGAATTCGGCTACTTTGTGCATTGTTTAAAGTCAAGTTTCAGTCCGACCAACACTATAAGAGGGAAGTAGATTTCTGCTTTGACAGATAGTGACTCTGCATACGCGACTAACTGAGATATTAAGAGTTTCATGTTCACTGAGCTAGCTAAGGGATAAAAAGGGCAAATAATTATTTAACTATTAAGGTATACGCGACCTCTTGTCAAGTTCAATGTATCCATGGAGGGGTAAAAAAATCCGCAGTTTATATGCTACTTAAAAATATAAAACAATTTTAGGAATTATATCTTTATAATGTAAAAACAAATTCACCTTAAACTTTTTAATTTATTTTATCCCACTTTTTGTCCCCCAAAAATTATTTTCTTCTTGTCAGCATCGACTCAATATTGGTAACCCTACTTAGAGTGTGCATGTACATCTGCATGTTGCCAAAGAGATGACTGCACTTGTAACTTTTCTGTCTAAAGACAAGACCACCTAAAATATAAAGCAATCAACCTCTCTACCCCTTCTGCGTAATAAACAAAATTATTAAAAAATAAACACTAAAATTAAGCATGAGTGCAGTGAGACTATCGGCACTTTAAGAAAGGAGATCACAATATAGTAGAGATTTTAACGCTACAGATACTTTTAAATGTTGAAATTGACAAGAATAAATAGTCAATGTTGTTTAAATATTCATTATAGCTTCCAGTTAGTCTTATTAGAGATAAAAAGTGTGCTTAGCAACACTTACGCGTTTAGTAACACTTATACGCTAGCAATACCTACGTGCTTAGCAACCAGTGAATTCACACGATACACTTTACTAATATAGGTCTGTTGCTAAAGTTTATCAATTAGGCAATTGGTAGTAGAGAAATATTCATGTTGCTATTCCATAATAAGCATACAAACACCTTTATTTTGCGACAAATCAAAATAAAGCACTACTTCGTTCACCACATAACAACGTGTTCTCATAGATACTCACTCTTTTCCTTCGGCTAGATTCTGTGTTCATTTTTTTAAGCATGTGAATAACTAACCAGAAGAAAATACCTACACGCTCAACTGCACTTATACTCGTTACAATACTTACTCATTTAGCAACTTTTATGCTCCTAGCAATGAGCGTTTTTCCATCAGATATGCGTTACTAAACTAACAGTTATCTCTTATGATAGTAGAGAAATAATTCTGTTCACATTTACGATGAGCATGCACACTCCTTCACTCAGTGGCAAATTAAAACTAGTCTCACTTCATTTACCGCTTAAACAACGTGCAATGCAGTATACGCACGTGTTCTCATATGTGAAGCATGCTGTCTTCATTCATCTAGGTTCTCGTTATCATTTTGTATCGCGTAAAGTTGAAAAAGCCATCCAGAAAAAAAACACTTACATATTCAGAAGCACTTACTCGATTGGCAGCACTTGTGCTCTGAGTGACACTTCTGCGCTTAGTAATACTTACTAGCTAAGCTACTAGGGACTTGGCACGTTAAAGTTACCATTATGTGTTCATTGTTAAGGTAATAATTCTCACTTACGAAGTCGCTAGTACAGAAATAACTCTGTTCACAAAAAATTAAACATTGGCCGTACTTCGTTTACCGTTTAAACAATATGTAACCCAGTCTACGCCCGTGTTCTCATAGATGCACACTGTTTTTCTTTAGGCAAGTTCCGGGTTGTGCTATGCGAGTTTGAAATAGCCAACTATAAAAAGTCACTTACTCGCCCAGCAGCACTTACGCGCTCAGCAACGAGTAACCCCGCACGTTCTGCTTACCATTATATGTGCTTTGAAAACATAATAATTCTCTCACTCATGAAGTTGGCAGTAAAAAATTAATTATGTTCATATTTTGTAATGAGTATGCAAACATTTACATTAAGGAAGAAATTAAAAAAACATTTGTCACATTCTGTTCAAAACTTAAACAGGCAACTCAGTTTACGCACGTGTATTGTATTGTATTGTATTGTATTTTTATTCATCATAATATACACCGTGGTGCTTAGATATGTCACAATTCCAGTTTAAATATAAAAATATAAAAATTAAAATTAAAAATTAAAAATTAAAAAAATACAATGCATTTACATTTTATTCATAGATGCTCAATATTTTCACTTAGTTATGTTGCATTGTTGTACCATTTGGGTTTTAAATATCGAATCAGGAAAAATCACTTACTTGCTCAACAACACATACGCTTAGCAATGAGTGACATCGCACGTTATGATTATCATTATATGTGCATCGATAAACTGAATTATCGCTTGCCAAGCTGGCAGTAGAGAATTAAGAATGTTCGTATTCTTCGATCAGCATGAAAACACTTTTATTCAGCACTAAATCAAAATTAAACATTTATCACACTCCATTTAAAACTTAAGCAACATGCAACTTAATTTACGCACGTGGTCGCTTAGATGCTCACGATTCTCACTTAGTTATGTTATACATTCCATTTTATACTGCGTTAGTTTTAAATAGACAACCAGAACAAAGCACTTACGTGCTCAGCAATACTTATACACTTACGAACGCGAGCAGTAGCGAAATATTTCTGTTGATATTTAATGATGATAAATCAAAATTAAACACTAGTCGTATTTCGTTTACCTTTTAAACAACGTATAACCCAGTTTACGCACGTGTTCTTATGTTTTCACTCAGCTAGGTTTTGTGTTATATTTTGTACCATATGAGATTTAAATAGCCAATCAGACGAAAACACTTACGCGCTCAGCAACGCTTATACTCGTAGCAATACCTATGCGCTTAACAACGAGCGGTTTTGCATGTTACATTTGCTAATATGTGTATTGCTAAGTTAGTAATTCTCAGTTACGAAACCGGTAGTGGAGGTATAATTATGTTGGTACTTTACGATTAGTATGCAAACATTTTGATTTAGCGACAAATCAAAACTAACTATTAGTGACCCCCTGTTCACCGTTTAAACAACGTACTACCCAGTTAACGCACGTGTTTACATGTTTTCACTCAGCTAAGTTCTGTGTTCAATTTTGTTCCAAGTAAATTTGAAATAGCCAACCAGAAGAAAGTACTCAAGCGCACAGTAACACTTATACCCGTAGCAACATTTACGCGCTTAGTAACACTTCTGTGCTAAACAACGAGTGACGTTACGCTAACCATTACCTGTGCATTGATGAGGTAATAATTCTCACTTAGAAAGTTGGTAGTAAAGAATTAAATACATTCGTATTTTGCGATGAGTATGCAAACAGCTTCCACCAGAACACTTGCGTAAACTCAAAAGTTGTTTAAGCCGTGATAGGAGTGAAACTGACGTTGAATTTTAATTTATTGCTGATGAATAAGTTAAAATTAAACATTAGTCACCGCTTAAACATCGTACAATTCAGTTTATGCACGTGTTCTCGTTGATGATAGCTGTTTTCATTTATCTAGATTATGTGATCTATTTGGTACTATATGAGTTTTAAACGGCAAACCAAAGGAAAGCAGTTACGCGCTCAGCAGTACATTTTACGCTTACCATAATATGTGTGTTTCTAATGTAATAAATATCACTTACAAATTCGACAGTAAACAAATAATTATGTTGATATTTTATGATGAATCTTAAAAGATATTTATTAAGCGACAGATCAACACTGTATCATTCTATTCGCCGCTTAAACAGCATTCAACCCAATTTACGCACGTTTTTCCTAGAAACTTAATGTTTGTACTTGTTAGGTCCTGTATTCAATTTTGTTTAAAATGCGCTTTAAATACGGGACCACATCTTATGCGCTGAGGAACATTTATACTCTGAGCAACACTTACGCGCTTAGAAACACTTATGTGCTTAGCAACACTTACGCGCTTAGCGACGAATGACTTCGCAAGTTACGCTTACCATCGTAGGCTATGTGCGTTGCTAAGATAATAAGTCGCACTTACAAAGTCGATAGTAGAAAAATAATTATGTTGATATTTTATGATGAGCAAGCAAAGTGAAAAATCACAATTAAACATTAATCACACCCAGTTCACCGCTTAAACAACATAGAAATGTATTCATGTTGGTGCTGCAATATTTCCAGCACAAGTGAAATATTTAGTGTCCGACTGTGCGTATATAAATTTGTAGCAGACATTTTTGATTTTTTTTAAATTGTTATGCCAAATATGCCATTGCCTTGCAGAACCAGAATTCCCAGCCACCAGTGTTTATTACAGTTCTTTGATGAAGCATGACAGAAAGGAGTGTTATTAGCAAAGAGCATATCTATGCTAGTAGCTTCAGCAATTTGACCAATTAACTGTTCGATTACTTCCGCGAAATACGCCCGTGAATGAAACTTTGGAATCCCCTCTGTCGATCTTATTATAAAACTTTCTTTTAGAGTCGGACACCGTCTCATAAAGCATGATCGAACCAAACAGGAAACTTCCTGGCCGATCAAGCATTTCCTGCCTACGCAGGATTTGAACTGACGATCATTTTAATTTTTTCAGCCATGGAGAGCCCCAGCTCGGTCTAATCAAGATAGGATCTTAGTTTAAACCGAGGATCTTTTCGAGACATAAATTCAGGAGGTGCGTGGCTCTTAAAGTGCTGTATTGCTCCGACCAAGGCATAAATCAATAGGCAAAAAAGGCATAAATAATAGTAATTGGGTTTGGAGGTAGCACAGCGTTAGTCTTCCATTTGGATGCTTTTAGCGGCTTAGATTTTAAAGTTTCGGGCGGAATTTATAGTAGCCTTAGCAGCAGACGTTGTTCCCATCCATTTATAAATTAGACCTGCTCAGTTGCTTAAGCAATTTCGCTCAAAGTTCACATGTTTTTACGTTCAATAACTTGCGCTGGATTGAGCAGAACTGGCTAAATTACATCCCGAGTTTGTAATCCCCGCCCCAACTCGGGATTTATGTTGCACTTCTTGCCCTGTGTTATTTAGATTTAACAAATTAAATGGGCCAAGGTGAGCATCGCTTCAAGCTCAGAATGGAAGAATAGTTTTGTCTGCGACATATCATATTGGAACAGAAAAAAGTATAAGCAAGTCAAGAAACATACTTGGAGACAAAATATGGTATAAAAAGTATACTTTAGGTCGACAAAATCTAGTTGAGTGACTTAATATCAAAGTTTTGCAAATCGTACTGCGAATAGCAGTTGAAGAGGTAGAATTTATCGCGCAGAGAAAGTATTTTAATAAAAGTTTTTTAATTAAATACTTGATATCGGTTTGAGATACAAAAAACTTTTCTAAAATGTTCTTTACATTCCGAATAACTTCTTGCTTTAAAAGCAACATATAGCCTTTGAACCTACTTTGTCCGCTGAAAGGAAATTAAAATGTTGCTTCTTATAACACTTCTGAAATACAACCAGCAAAGACAAACAATTTAGTTAAATAAACCATGAACATTTCGCAAGGGTAAATTAATATCCTAGAAATATTAAAGCTCCTAAAGCTGTTCGTTCCTCTCTACACAAATTTAGGTACCTGTGGCTACGCTCAGTAAAAATTTATCATTTCGGTTACAAAGTAGACAGGCTGAGATAGGGTTTTTATTTTTTAATAATTGGTTCGCTTAACCTTGTTTAATATTTCTGAGCTGAAACCTAAGGGGTTCTTAAAATAAACGGAACTCGAGATGTTGACACTTTATCTCGGAGTTGATTTCACTATAATCAAAGAATTCTCTTATTTTTTTAACATAACGTGTGGCTTTTACTGCTCTAACGGTAAGCTTACACATTAAAATGCAAAATATTGTAATGATACTAAATTATGACCTACAAAATTTAGCAATAAAACATTTACACTGCCCAGCTCAGTACATATTGATTGTTATTTAATGTTAACTGAATAATTAAAGCATTTAAGTCTTAAGGAACTAAATTGAAGTATGTAAATTAGGTAGTGTGATTTATCACGTATATGAAATAATTGAGTTGGTTGCTTTGGAGATTATACACCTACAAATACTCTGAGAGCCCATGTGAACAGAAGAAACCTACAGAAAGATGGCCAACCTTGTTGAAACAGCAATGCAAGTTAGTATTCATAGGAAGCTAAGCAAATCCATTATTTACCTGTGAATTACTGATAAAATAAGTAAAGTGTTTTGGCCAACGTGAAGTTAAAGGAAAGGCGTCTAATATAAAATAAATAAAATGCAGATCTGTATTACGCCATTTTTCAACGTCAAATTTAAAAAGGAAGTTGAATTATAGGATTATAATTAATACATACCTCTTTCTAATATTAGCGACAATATATAAAATAAAATAAGCTGAGCTAGTTAGAAAATTTAATGTAATTGCACAGCAAATAATTTACGGCCACAAAAGGTATTAGTTATGATAAAAAGATTGGCTATAGTGTGAGTCTAACATCACTTGAATACATATAGAAAAAAACGGTTCAATGCGCTACTTCACCTTCCTATTCAAAAGTTTAAATCTAGTACAGAAAAGGGGCAATGCTTAAATCGTGTTGCATGACACATGAACCAGCGCAAAAAAATCGCCAAGTCATTCAAGCTGAAAATACTGAAACCCGTTCCGTTAGAAGTTTAAGAAAATGAAAAACACTTGTCCTGTAAGTGTCTCTTATTGGCTTGGAGTCCTTCCGGCATCCATGTAGCGCGATATCGCTTTATTCTCTTCCGGCAAATAGGAAGCATCAAGATTACACTTCACTACTTTATACATTTCCTGCAGGAACATGAAACTCGTTAAAAAGATGAAAAGGAAATATGATTTTCTTTACTCTCGCCACTTACACAAGACAGTTTAATAAATATTCATAAAAGCAGTCTTTGTGAAGCACCGCTTTTGATGTTATTATAAGGAATGGGGGTCAAGCAGGGTACGTTATTCAAACATCGATTTTCCCTCGCGCAGATTAAAAAATGGATACTTTTATACCTCTCCCAAGATCCTGACAAACGCATATAAGAGCTCTAAAATGTGCCCTTTCTATGCTTCTGTATTTTATTCTAAAATCAAGAAAAAATTATAATTGCTTCCGAAAGATAGTGATGAATTTTTAACTTAAATAAAATCGAAGGCTTAGAATCCCCCACCACTTAATGAGCTTTTAATTCATTCTACCAAGGGAAATTCGTAGAGAACACTACTCATATTAAAACGGTGATTTAACAAAGACCAATGGTCTTGGAAAGCAAACCTGAGTTGCAGACTTGAGTACCGCATAGAAAGCATTGTAGGTGGTAGTTAGTTGTATGGAAGGTTTTTTTAATTGCGTTAAAAACACTCAGTTGCAAAAATTAATAAAGCAGTACTCTTTTTCAGCCATATTCTTTGAACAGCGATCAGAAAATTTCAATCTAGGAATTGTAATTTTTCATCTATCAGATATGTTATTTAACAGAATATTAAAATTGATGATACAAAATAGTATTTTAGGGTATAGGTACAATTATTAGTTTAAGTAGAAATTACCTATTACTTACTTTCAGATTAGCGAAACTCCAATCCTTATTGTGAAACAGTATAAAACTGTTTTGACGAATTACGTTTTAATGGTAGTGTGTAAACTGACAAGCGTGTGTAATCATATTGAAAATTATAGGTTTTAAAAAAGAACAACGTCGACATTTCAGATGTTTTGATTTATGATTTCGGTTTTTATAGTATACACAGAAACTCTGTAGCATATTAAATTTTATTTATATCCATTATTTGTGCACTTCCAAATATGAAATAATTGAATATACTGATGTTTTCAATATTTGAAGACTGAGGTCAGCAAAGCGGATCCGACTCGGTTTTGCGGTTGCAATAGTTCCTCTGATTTATACTAGGAGACCTGTTATTATATCTTTTTAAATCGCAACTGCGTATACTTTTTTCAATATGCTAAGACTGAAGGCGTCGAATCGGCTTATCTCGGTTTGCCATATGTGTGCAATTATACATTGCTATTGTAAAATCTTAATACATATACACCAACCCTTTTTTTTCTTGCAAATACATAAGTTTGTTCATTTTTTTCAATAATAAAACACTGTTGCAGTCAAATCAGTAATGTATACTCACTAGCCAGTGTATAAAATACTAATTTCTAAAGTAATAATAGATTATATTATAAGTGAGAGAAATGCATCATTATTTGCGAGTGAGAATTTTGAATGGAGAGTGCCCCAGCACGAGCGATACAATTTCTCACGAGCTTATAATGGCATTTCGCTCACGTGTGATATACGACGTTTTATCTTACAGTAGCAATTCTTGTGCCTAAATAGTTTGCGCAGTCGGAATATGTCGCAAAAGAGGCAATAGATAGTTACAGTAGCACCTATTGCCATGACATTATACAACTGTTTTCAGTGACTAAAATGAAGTTTTATTCACTAGTGAGTATAAAATACATTATACAACTGTTTTCAGTGACTAAAATTAAGTTCTTTTATACTCACTAGTGAATAAAACTTCATTTTGGTCACTGAAAACAGTTGTCTAATGTATGGTAATAGCTGCTACTGTAAGATAAATCTATTTATAATCCATGAAATATAAACTCTGACTAGTAAACACATGCGTTTTCATTTCCGATTTAGTAAATGTATACACAAAATAAAACGTAATAATCTAAATGAATACTTTTACTACACCTTTTTCAATTGCAATTCAGAAAGTGTAACATGTAATTCATATTAATAATTTGTAATCCAGAAAGCGTCAAATGTAATTGATATTCAGAAAGCATCATTTGTAGTTCAGAAAACGTAATTCAGAATCATAGGAATAACTTTTATGAAGATGCTTTCTGAACTACAAATTATGCTTTCTAAATATAAACTAACGGTTTCTTTCAATTACAAGTACACTTTATGAATTACAATTTATTAATATTAAATAGAAGTTACCCCTCCTGTATTACAATTTATTAATCTCAATTAGAAGTTACACTTTCTGAATTACAATTTAGTAATCTGAATTACAATTTAGGCTTTCTGAATTAGTATTTATCAATTTAAATTAGAAGTTACACTTTCTGAATTACAATTACTAATCTGAAATACAATTTAAGCTTTCTGAATTAGAATTTATTAGTCTAAATTACAAGTCACACTATCTGAATTACCATTTAAAAATCTGAATTACAATTAACGCATTCTGAACTACAATTTATTAATCTACAGGGTAAACTACCTGAATTACAATTTATTAATCTGAATTTCGAGTTACTCTTTCTGAATTACAATTTACTAACCTGAATTACAATTTATTAATCCGAATTACGAGTTACTATTCCTGAATTGCAATTTACTAATCTGAATTACAAGTCACACTATCTGAATTACACTTTATTAATCTGAATTACAATTTACTCTTTCTGAATTACAATTTACGAATCTGAATTACAACTTACACTTTCTGAATTACATTTTACTAACCTAAATTACAATTTATACCATCTGAAATATAATTTACCCTTTCTGAATTACAATTTATTAATCTGAATTACAATTTACTCTTTCTGAATTACAATTTATTACGCCGAATTACAAGTTACTATTTCTGAATTGCAATTTATTAATCTGAATTACAATGTACTCTATGAATTACAATTTACTAATCTGAATTACAATTTATTAATTTGAATTTTGAGTTACTCTTTCTGAATTACAATTTACTAATCTGAATTACAGTTTATTAATCCGAATTATTTGTTACTATTTCTGAATTGCAATTTACTAATCTGAATTACAAGTCACACTGTCTGAATTACAACTGATTAATCTGAATTACAATTTACTCTTTCTGAATTACAACTTATTAATCTGAATTACAATGTACTCTTTATAAATTACAATTTACTAATCTGAATTACAATTTATTGATTTGAATTTCGAGTTACTCTTTCTGAATTACAATTTACTGATCTGAATTACAGTTTATTAATCCGAATTATTAGTTACTATTTCTGAATTGCAATTTATTAATCTGAATTACAAGTCACACTGTCTGAATTACAACTTATTAATCTGAATTACAATTTACTCTTTCTGAATTACAATTTACGAATCTGAATTACAAGTTACACTTTCTGAATTACAATTTACTAACCTAAATTACAAGTTATACCATCTGAAATATAATTTACCCTTTCTGAATTACAATTTATTAATCTGAATTACAATTTACTCTTTCTGAACTACAATTTATTACTCCGAATTACAAGTTACTATTTCTGAATTGCAATTTACTAATCTGAATTACAAGACACACTATCTGAATTACAATTTATTAATCTGAATTACAATTTACTCTTTCTGAATTACAATTTATGAATTTGAATTACAAGTTACACTTTCAGAATTACAATTTACTAACCTAAATTACAAGTTATACCATCTGAAATATAATTTACTCTTTCTGAATAACAATTTATTAATCTGAACTACAATTTACCCTTTCTGAATTACAATTTATTAATCTGAATTACAATTTACTCTTTATGAATTACAATTTACTAATCTGAATTACAAGTTACACTTTCTGAATTACAATTTACTAACCTAAATTACAAGTTATACCATCTGAAATACAATTTACGCTCTCTGAATTACAATGTATTAATCTGAATTACAAGTTAGTCCTTCTGAATTACAATTGAAAAATGCACACTACAAGAAAGGAGTAGGATAATAATTTGGTTACTTATTTTTATTGCTTTAGTCATACTTTTTGTATTTACTTTTATAAAGCTTGCTTTTAATATGTATTCTTACATTTAGTTACTCATTAAGTACACTTGCTCATATTCTTTGTTAAAAATAGATTCAGTGCAACTCCCGCGACTCCCGCCATGCCCAAGTTCTCTAACGTAGAAATTCAAGTGACCTTGGTAATTTCGACAATTAACTATATTCTCGAATTTTTTTACTATTTATTAAAATCTATTTTTATATTTAGTTGATTATTTTACTAATCCGTTCCTTATTACTACGCGTTAAGCTTTTACTGCAAGACTTTCATTCTGAACCTTATTTTCGAATTTATCTAATAGTACTAAATTACATTTATGACATGGTAAACCATTTTTTTGCCTGCTACTGAGATAGCTGTTATTTGTGGACTTTCGAATGTAAACTGCATAACTGGGCTGCACTGAAGCTAAATGTATCAACGCCACTTCCAAAAAGTTGCAAATTCGAGTAGCGGCTACAACTACACTATCACAATGAAAACTCAGATTGGGCAGTACTCTTGTGCTTGTGAAAGTGTAAACAAGATGTTTTTTTCTATATCTACAATTAGATTATTTCGTTTACACCAAGTTGACAATGTAAGAATCGTATTATTTGATTATTGATTATTTATTCTTTGATAGTTTTTGCTGTGAGTGTGAAAGTCGTATCATCTGCATATATCAGCTGATCTGAATTTACATGGAGTTCCACATCATTTACAGAAAATATATAAATAAGGGGCCCAAAACCGGCCCGTGGAGAATTCCTACATCTACAGCGAATTGTTCAGATTGACAATCATCGACCTTGACAGTCGCATATGGCATAATAAAATCCCTAACTATGTCCCTGATTCCCAAATGATCAAGCTTTTCATTGAGGAAGACACTATCAAGGGAATCAAACGTACAGGATAGGTCAAAATATAATCTTACAACGTAATTGTTGTTGTCCAAAACTTTGCGTATAAAATTTCGAAAGTCATAGAATGCCGTCTCAATCGATTTACCTTCAGTAAACCCGTGTTGATTAGGCTATAAAATTTTATATTTAATCAAGAAACCTCTTGAGCGAGCGGCTATAATTTTTTAAAAAAATTTTGAAATTGTGGAAGTTATAGAAATTGCTCTGTAATTACTTCGCGACCAGAGTGTTCAAGCAGAGGTGCAACAATACGTTTAATAATAACGTTGCTTATAAGTATTATCGGCAGCATAATAAGACTTTTTATTTTTTAAACTATCAATCGCTGTCACAATTTCATTTTTGGTAATGCCCCAAAGCTCATTGAACAATCATTAACTACACAACTAGTACAGTTTGTTGACATGCTGTTAAAATGAGAGTCTAATTTATTTTTAACGTTTTCTGAGAAGTGTTTTCCGAAATTGTTTGCAATTGTTAAATAAATAAGTCTGTTGCAATTTTTTACAGTATTTTAACACTGAGGTCTTCAAATCAGCTCCAATCCGATTCTCATAAAGCTACTCTTGTACGCTGCGATTACAGTACCATAGCGTATACCTTCGAAACCTTATTTTATATCTAAATTCCCTGAGCAGCACTATAAGCACTTTTATGACATGCTAAGCCGTTGCTCTATTTGCTAAAAAAATACTTATTTTGAGGGTCTTTCAAATGTCGAGAACATAAGTCTACTACACCCTGTTCAATATATTAAGATTGAAGGTGTAGAAGCAGATCTAAAGCATATAGTGTAAAGCTTCTTCTTCTTTTAAATAGATAAGGCTATTGCAATTTGTTATTTTATATTTTAAGACTGGGCTTGTCAAATTGCTCTAACTCGATTCATCATAGAAATAATCTGTGTTTGCAATAATAGTGCATACATTCTAACCCTTCTTTTCGTTCCTGATTAGATTTAATGGTAGTATTGCGTTTTCATGCCATAAAAAGTAATATCTCAGCTTGTTACTGAGAAAGCTATTAGTCATGACTTCCCATATGTTAAGTGCATAGGTTTGCAGCACTTTTTTAAATATTTTTTTTAGATTGAAGGTGTAAAATCTCAATGAGTCGCAAATTGCGATTGTAAGATTTTGTGCATATAATCTAAACCTTCTTATTCTATTTTCATATGTCAGGTAGGTAAGTATGTTTCTTTTTTCAAATATTTTTAAATTTACATGGTCAAATTCACTCGAATTCGATCAATCGTGAAATTATTCGTCTACACTGCGATTTGAATATCGTAGTACATAGATTCTAAACCTTCTTTTTGTGTCTGACTTAATTTAATAGCACTTTAACACTTTTATGATGTTGTAACTTGTCGAGATACACTTGACATGAATGGCAGCTGATATGTACATTTTTGTGGGGCCAAATGCCCATGCTTCATTTTTTTAGTTACGAGTAAACCAGTAAATGAACATTATACATATGTTATACGTAGCTGTGATGTTACATATATTCATATACAATTCTAACTTTAGAGGCCAGCAGATCTTCCTAGAAGAGGAGGTATTATGGCTCGTCAGTTTCTTCGCCCAAACTTCTCAATAAGTCTTGTGGTAGTCGCCTCTTTAATCTATGGTGAATCCCTTTAGTAACTAATTTGTGATACATTGCACTACTACCCAAACTAATGCTGAAGAATTTCTTTTTGGATTTCTTGGTGTACTCCGCAATTGTGTCAATGCTCTGTTCCTGATGTAGTTGTTGGTGTCTAATGTACCAGGGAGCGTTGATTTATAGCTGTCCGAAATATCCTATTGTGGAGTGACTGGATTTTTCTGATGTTAGTGGTAGAGGTTATACTCCACACTGGCCAGCCGTATATTATTAAAGATATAAGTAGAGCGTTACATAACACAATTGTACATTCACAACAAAGTGTGTTTTGCGATTAATTTAAAAATACAGCTGCGTTAGTCTACAGTGTACCTGACTTAGTATGTGATTCGAACGATTTTGTTATGTTGCTCTACAATTACTTAGTTAACCGGGTGCAAAAGGTGAGGTCGCCTGGCGAATATTCTAGTTCCAGAGTTACTACTAGGGGTGTTCCGCAAGGTTCAATCCTAGGACCACTCTTATTTATTATTTACACACACACACCTTCTGTGAATATGTGAAAACCTGCAATATGCAGATGTATGCTGACGATACCAAAATTTATCATTCTTTTAACATAAGTGATAGTAAACGTGCGCTGTCTGATATTAATCAAGTTTTAATGAATATTGCAACAATTTCTGAAAAACACTCATTAAAACTTAATCCCAAAAAGTCTGTCGTGTTGTTATTTGGAAATAAAAAACCTTTGGAATCCCTAAAAGAGAATGTAAATTTGTCTGTGTGTGGTACTCTAATACCAATAGTAAATGAAGCTCGCAATCTTGGTCTAATAATTGACAATACTTTTAGATTCAATTCACAAATTACTAACTACATTAAAAAAGCATATATGAATCTTAAATTAATTTATCCACACAGGCAATATTTATCAATTAATATTAAAACAATCTTATCAGAAAGTCTTGTTCTCTCTCATTTCACATACTGTGCTGAGATTTATGGTCCCTGTATTACACGGGATACGGCTAATCGAATTCAAAGAGTTCAGAATGCGTGTCTAAGACTTATTTTTGGTATACAAAAATATGAGCATATATCGCATAAGCGAACTGAACTCTGTTGGCTTTCGATGGCAGGCAGAAGAAAGTTACTAGCTACGACGTTGTACCATCAAATTATCACAGACAACATACCCATATATTTATATAAAAGAATATCATTCAGAGAAGACGTGCATAACATTAATATTAGACATAAACACTTTATCACGCCACCCTATCACAGAACGGCTCTTTTCGAATGCAGTTTTCGGTACCAAATTGCAAACATTTATAATTCCCTACCTGACGATCTAAAAACTGCTTCGATAAATTTTTTTAAAAAACGTCTTTACCATATTCTTCTAACCGACTGAAGTTAATAAAGAGTGCTGCTTCACTAGACCGGATATCTATCAACTACTTTTTTTTTCTACTTTTTTTATTTTGACAAAGTTTTTTTTTCTTTTTTTTTTATTGTTTGCGTGCTGTTAACTCCCGCGGCGCTCCTTGCAGAATATTAGTTTTTTAAGTTAATTTTAGGCATTTTATCTATATCTTTTTTCCGTTTTTCAAGGTCCAAGTGGAAGATCAGGCATTGTGCCTGAACTTGCGCCTTGTGATTTCCCAATAAAAAAAAACTATGTTTTTGTTCTTCACTGACATGTATTCTTTTTAGTTTGGTTATATGGGAAATAAAGGCAATATTATTATTATTATTATTATTACTATCTACATAAAAACTCCACGGTCGTCGAGTGTCCATGTGCACTTGATCTCGTCGGTTCCATTCAATTTCATCTCTACTATGATATTTGAAATTTCCTTGAGACGTTTAAGGGCTAATATATTGTTGGCGCATTTGGATAGATTTAGTACTAGTCTACTACTCAAGCCAAGGATTTAATCTGTCCATTGCTAAATGTAGTCGTCTTACAGCTGCACTGAGATCAGGATGTTGGGTGATGATAACCGCATCATCTGAGAAGACTGTTATATGATCATTGATAAGGTGTGGAACATCGTGGATGGAAATGTTAAATAGGGTTGTATCCCATATGCTACCTTGTGCAACTACTGCTGAAATTAATTTGGTGTTGAATAGTAATATATTGCTTCTCTTCAAATCCACGCTCCGTTAGTTCGGTTACTCGTTAGATGGCATAATCCAAATGGCTTGGGTAAGATTATCATTTGTTCGCCTAGAGCTCTAGATGGTGCTTGAGACAATGACTTTTTCGAGAGCGGAGGTAGCAAGTTTATCGCCCTATAGTTACTGTGATATTTTTTCTTTTTTCCTTGTTTAGGAGACATTACCGCATGGGCGTGTCTCCAAGAGTTAGAGAAGTAGCTCGTTCTCAGACAGGCATTGAAGAGTGTTGCTAAATAAGCAAGTACTTTTTTGGAGACGTTTTTTAGAACTACGTTTGGAATTAGATCGGGCTTCGGTGCTTTTTTAATAAGAAGAAAAGGTATGTAACCAGCGAGTTCTTTAGGACTTGTCATTAGTTACTGGTAAATGTGTTTCGTGCAGTTGATCACGTCATTGTAGTGGTTTCTGGTTTCTTGTAATAAAAAAGGCGTAAAGATTGCCTGAAGATATTCGGCTTTTTTCGCTATCGGTACTGTCAACCTCATAGTTACATATTAGAGTTGGAATAACTTCTGTTTGCCGATAGTTTTCCAGAGATTTGAATCGTTTTTCCCGAGGTACTCTATACCGGGCGGTGGGTTTCAAAACCAAACATAGCAAAATCATAGTATATTACAAGGTAACCAGAAACATTTAATTTAATTTAAAAAGTCTCCTACATCACAGCTTTAAATAATGGGGGGGGGGGGGGGGTCAGGCTGAAAGTCGTTAAATATCAAAAAACTATTTTCGGTTTTAAAACCGGTCACCCGTATAGTTGGGAGGAATATTTGGATTATTCCTATTAAGTGGCTTGAATTGTTTGGTTGTTTTGTTCAGTGATTTTGTGATTACTTTAGTTATCTATGTCACTAAAAGTGTCAAGACTTAATGGGTCGGTGAGCATTTCGTCAATTTTTGTTTGAAACGCGTTCCAATTGACAAAACCTTTTATTAGGCGTGGCCCTATTGGTTTGTTAATAGGTGTAGTAGTAAACATCACTAGTGGTAATGGCGAGTAGAATGTCAAGGATATTCGGCTGGTGGTCTCTCCTGTATGAATAATACAGCTTAGAGAATCTAGATTGGCTCTCAAAGTAGGCCATGAAAGGCGCTGTGATCATATTTGATTTCACTGAATTGGCAATATGTGCAAAGAAGTAATTGTCAAACATACAAAGTTTGGTTACATTTTAAATGACAAGAGTAATCAGTAACGGTGGGTAGAGGGATTTCGTTTGCGCAATGACAGACTCTTTGTGTTTTGAAGTGTAAAAATTGCTGTTGCTGTGGATTTTGTTCCTTCTTCTATTTTCTTATTGCTATTGTTATTGTTGCTATTTTTGGGTTGTTGTTGTTTCTGTTTTGAAATGCGCCTTACCACAATGTCGAGTACGCCTCTGATTTATTGTGTCATTTAGCTTAAATAAGGTTAACAATTTAATGTCACTATGATAGATGTCAAAAGTGTTAATAATACAAAACTTGGAAATTACTAGATTCTAACATTAGTTCCGATTTTCACCGCGCTTCAATCTAGAATCTGTAGGCTGTATGTTTATTCAATAGACACTACGCAGTTGGTGGATGTCAACCATATTATTAAGCTTAATCCCACTAGGGTTATCTGTACGATAACTTCAAAGCTTGTCTTTACTATTTTGGTAACCTATCATTAATGTAGGAAAGGTGGTATAATAGCTATTTAAGTAATAAGGAATGTAAGGACCTATTAACATTTGAGGTAGGCAAGTACAAGCCAAGACGAAGTCGCGGCTTGTTGCCTGTCGAAAATGTTAATAGACGATACATTCCGAGTTATCTTATTATATTTTTCCCGCTGCTTATCGAAATTTTCCTGGAATTTTGTAAAAATCGTTTGGTTTGTCACCTGTCACCAGGATTAGTTTTCGTGAGTCGTGTTACCTGTGAGTGTCACATGTCACATAAACACTTGCAATTTATAAACAAAACGTCTAAATCTGCATCACAGAATAATAATAACCAGAAGGATATCTTCTACACAACCGCATTGATGTCGACGCCGACAACGGGTGACCTCGAACCTTTGTATTCCATGGGCTCTCCCCAAAGCCGCTACCTACACTGACTGCACTGGCCGTTTCAGGTTAGAATTTCAGGGTAGAAGCGTCTCAAGGCTATGAGGGGCCGGCGCGGCGGTCAGGTAATACGAGATATCCTTCTGGTTATTATTATTCTGTGTCTGCATCTTGCTTTGCTAATTTTATTATCCTAGGAACTTAATAATAATATTAAGTTCCGTTGTCAATAAAAAGCAGCAAACAAATATAATCACCGATTTACACGTTTTGTTACTAAGGCTTATCACTGACTTACATGATCAGCAGCGGGAAAAACAGATTAGTTAATTCGGTTTCATTACTAATGATTTTGCTTGGTTGTTTATTAGCACACCATTCTGTTCATCGAATGTACGGCATTTGTTTTAACACCCCTCAATTCTTCTTCTTTTGGTGAAAATAGCAATTTCTGCTTTGGTAAGATTAATTTTGCTAGACCAATTGCTTATGGCCTTTCAAATGTATAGTATATAAGTCTACTACACTTTTTCAATATTTTTCCACCAAAAACGTAGCATCGGTTCTATCTCGATTCGTCAAGCCATTTAAAAATGTATATTAAGCATTCCAATTTTGACGAAAGTTGCTTGGTATATTATGTTATTAGGAGCAAAAGTTACACTTTATGTGGCGTGGTTGGACGGTTACAGCGGAGCCATATAAGGATACTTTCACTCCGAATAACATATAGTATTTTTCCTTCAAACTTAGAGAAACTATTTAAGAAATGTTAAAAACCCAGGAATTATTTTGAGGTATAAGATTTGTATAGACTAATAAATGTAGCTTGCTTTGGATAGCGTCACTCTGACTTAACTATAAACAACGTTGTGAACAAAATATGTAGTTATTTGACTGTCAACATTTTAATTTAGGGAAAATTTGTTAGTACATTTTGCGATTATGTACAAGTTTCTTTAGTTAATCTTATTTATTCATTGCAGCTCTTGTATGGCAGATTTAGAAACTTATCAGTGTACCTTACCTGAAGCAGCAAAGGCCGCTAGGAATTTCAAATTACTTAGCTAATTTAATGTATTTTCACTCGTCAATTTACATAATAGCTTTAGCTACTGCTGAGCCGAGATAGTGTTTAAATGCCATGGCAATGAAGTGTCATTTTATCATTCTCAATCTAGCAATATGATGCAACATTTTACTGACATTTGAAGCAAAACGTGTTTATTTGTGTAAAGTTCCTGTAGAGACAGCCGTACTTATTCAATATGATACAGACCGATCAATAAAAAAAAAAACAATTAGGGCAGGCTGTGATATGTGTTATACGTTTGGCAGTACTGAAGTGTATTGTCAGTCTATGTCAAATTCGAGATTAGTAGGTTAGGTTTTGTTTGTTGTTTGACACAGACTGACGTAAAACTTAACCTGCAAATCTCGAATTTGACATAGACTGACAATACACTTCAGTACTGAAAAACGTATAACACATTTCACAGCCTGCCCTAATTAGTTTTTTTTCTTAATCTGTCTGTATATTAGCAGTGGTTAACGACATAACCAAATATTTCAAAAATTAATTCGTTCATTATGTTTAATCATAATACCTGAGTATATATCGACAAGTTGTTAGTGCCCCTTTTGCTCACTAGATATTCCTTAAATACTTAATATTAGCACTACGAAAGTATATTTGAGGGCCCCCGAGCTAGATTCAGTGGAGACAATATGCAGTTTTTTAAATTATGTGATTACCAAATAACATGAGAGCCAACAAGTTTTTTCAATTACAAAAAATAACTCACATAGATCAAGAACTTATAACTGCACGTTAATTTCAGCAGGAATTAACATAATATCTAAAATACAGAAGGTAGCAGTAACGAAATTGGCCAATAAATGATATAAACATTTGCATTGGATTTATTAAACAACACTGCATATAGTAACCAGTAGGAATAGTATAAATTTTAATTAGGCGTTACTTATTCGAAAGGTACACCCCAAATTCATGCTATTGTAACAGTGATTATCACGGTACAAATACACAATCTAATATTTAACCAGTAAAATATACCATTACATTTTAAGTACAACTATAAGTTCTTTTGCCGTATTTGCGGTGCAAATATCGTTAACACCAATCATTAAGTTGCGCTACTTATCTGAGAGCCTCACGCTTTGGAAGAGGTAAATCGAATAGCTCCTAAACGGGCTCAAAGCTGCGATTGCAAAAGAGGAAACGAATAGCCCTCAAACAGACTCAAACTAGAGCTGCAGAAGGTCGACGCCAGCAACCGCCATTAGCAGAGCACTTAAATTCGACCTAGGCTCTCAAGGTGTAGAGGGGCCTTCTAAGATCTAATAGATCGCAGAAGTTTCCACAACCCCCGGGTGACGTCTGTAGTGAAATTCTCAAGCAAACGGAATTGTCGTTGTTTTGCACCCCGCAGATGACGCTAAAAATACTGGACAAAAGTCAGCTCATTAATTACGTTACCACAATTAAAATTCAAGGAATTGTAAGCACCCTGTGATTACAGGTGATTAGCCAAAATGGCAAAGAGTCCTTTGACAATGCGGACTAAATGCCCATATATTGTCCAAAACACCGTATATCAGCGAAGCTTCTACAAAAAATAATCCAGAATATCTGAAGCTAAGAGCTAAAACTTAGAGCACAATCAAGGAACTCACGAAACCCAAAAGCACGCTGCTTTTTGCCAAAGAAAACACACGAACCCAAAGGAATTGTTTAAAACAGCAGCTGCTGGTAAAACAGATGACAACCCAATCCACATAATGATTGTGTTGCAATACAGGAGCTTTTACACGGCCATGAATTATACGCAAACGAAATTCTCATGTTTATTACGCTTTTGACATATAACAAAGTTAAATGACCGTAAAGACAGTGGGTTTGAATAGGTTAAATGAATAATTAAGTACTGCTACCGTAAAATCTAATTCTGAACCTCATTTTCTATAAAATATTGAATAAATAAGTTTGTTGCAATATTTTGCAAAGTCTTTAAACTGAAGTCGGCGAATGGGCTAATTTTTCATAAAGGCACACCGTATTCTTTAAGACTAAAAGCTTTACATCGGCTCCAAATCGAAATGTTCTAGGATTACGCTTGTGTATTTGTTACGGAAAAACGGTACATTAAACAAAAAGGGTCACACAAGAAAACCAAAACCCCGCAAGTAGGAAATCAGTTTGTTGCGTGAAAAAAGTGGTAAGTAAGTAAACTCGTAACAATAAAGTGTTCTAGATAGCTTTTAGTCGTGATAAAGGCGGTTCGAGCTACTAGAAATGGGTTTGGTTGCTACTTCGAAATAAGTCGACAATTAATTAAGGTTAAGGCGCCACATCTTTAAAATCAAACCACAGGTGTTCACGACGTCTATAGGCTTGAAGAAACATTAAGAGAGTAGCAAGAAGATGCTCAAATGAACATCTATTCATTTACTTTGCCTTCAGCTATAAATTTCGCTGTAGAAAATACGTTTTGCATATATGCGAGGCAAGAGACAGCTAGGAAAGCATCCACATTACATAAAGAGGCTATTAGCGTATATACAGTAATACACAAATGCAGACCGTAACATTTTGAAACACTTGAAAAAATACGGTAAATTAACAACACGAAATATAAAATTTACACACCATGCAGCAGGAAGCGAACTGGCAACGAAAAGATTTGCAGAAATGAGCGAACAATAGGCAACGACAAACGGCGTTAGAAATTAAAAGTAACCTAACACATTGTAGTTGCACATTCTGGATGCATAGATTCTAAAACTCTTTTCAGTTGTGTTTAGATTTAATCCCACTGGTTATTCGATTAAAGCCGAGTAGCGCAGATGGGTAGGCGCTTGCCTTGCACTAAGCAAGCCCTCGGTTCGAATCCCGCAAAGGCCGGAATTTTTCACAGCCTTGGCGATTTGAACCGGGCTCGGTGAGACCATTCACAGCTGGGCACCAAATTAACTGTGCTTTACTCAGAACCACAGACCTAAGAGATAGAGTAACTAAGTCAGCACACACCTAACACACTATGGTTGCTATGCAAGCACGAAATACGCGCTCCAACTTTGTATCTCGTAACTCGGGACAGGTTGAGCACTACACCGTCAGATGCTAGCGTACAAAGCACCAGCATCTACACCGCTACGGTAACAAGAGGTTAACGATTATACATACATAGTTATTCAATAATTCCATTGAATTGCGCTATATCTTTCAGGCTAGAACAGATTAGTAGATCGTTCCCTCTTTTATAATTAAACTATGTCTAGGGAAATATGTACTTTAGAAGGAACGCGAGAATTAATGTTAGTGAATTACGGAACGCTTATTTAGTTAGTTACGTCAAACTGGATGATTAGAAATTCATACAGGCTTATTAGTGTGCATTTCCGGTATGTACATTACAAAGTAAGCAATTTACCAGCTGGGTCTTTGCGCTATCATAGAATTATAATTAAATCGACTATAATCCAAGTATTTGACTCATTTGTAATCTTCATTGTTGGTTTAAACGTCAGGTATATACATTTACGATGACAAACCCTGCACAGATGAAAAATTGACAAAAGCGCCTTTTGTTCGCCGCAGGTTCCGGAGCTTCGCTTCACTCGGTACGGGCATAACTGACCATTGATTGATTGACTACATTTTTCCAATGAAACTTTAATAAGATAAACAACCTTGCCCGTAATATACCATCAGCGTTATATGTACTAAAATACCTAAATGGCACTTTGTGTATTTTATGGAGTACATGAACCGGCACTTCTAGTTGTTATATTTAAAAAAAGAGGATTTGCTACTGCTACGTTTTGCACTCGCCTAGTAACCTTCGCACCTTCCAGGTCGTATAAAGCATTTTTGTGTTCTGCTAAACAGCAGACGCATAAAGGGCAAATTTGTGGGACTCTAACTTCAGTGCCGTGCGGAAAAATGTACTTATCTAGCACCTGAAATTCCCTGCTTACAAAATATGGGCGGGCAAGTTGTAAAATGCGGAGTTTCATGCTCGCAGAAGCACGCACATGAGGATTTGCAATAACGAAGTGCGGACCACCTCCAGTGCTACACGTCCTGGTTCTTATCTAGGAATTCTTTCATTCATTCATTCAACCTCCACAGCCTACGCTTTTATTAAGGGCAAGTGTATAAAAGATAAGCATAAAGCTAAACAGAGGCGTATGGCTACCACTAGATAAAGTCAGATTTTACATATAGAGCTGTGACTTCACCATAATGTCCGAAGACGATTTGTATTAAATTAGTATTAAACAAAACTAGCATCTTAAAATGATTATATCGGTTATACTGTAATTTTACGATTCTGTTCAAGGTAGCTAAGATTCTGCCTATGAAACTAACAAAATCTGTAAAGAGCTTTAGACGGAACTTTTCTCGCAAGTATGGCCCACAACGATCGCTACACATTTCTGTCCCTTTTATGATGTTTTAACTGTTGATTCCATTTTTGTCAAGGCTCAAAATATTACTTGTCTGCTCCTGAATTACAGCAAAAACTTACAAAATTTGATTTTGTAGGGTACTCATTCTGTACATATTTGACCGAAAATATATTCGATTTAAAACGAGGGAAGCCTCTAATCCGCATGCAAAATATTATATAGACAAGAGTTTTGGAGTCCTTACCTGATTTTTACTGTCGGAGATTACAGTGAGAGTCCTGCAAGGATATTGGCGATCTTGAGTAGGAGTAACCTTTTGTCTTGTTAGATATAGGGGATTTTGGTTCTGCGTTACCACAGTCAAGCGGGACTAGTGCTAGCGCACGTATCCGGGTCGTATTTCCAGCTGTACTAAGCGAACAGCTTTTATGTGTATTCCGTGAGACGTAGTTCGCTATCTAAATAAATGTATTTGTAATCTTGTGTTTTGTTATTCTGATGACCTTGCATTATTAACATTTGGAACAATCGCTGGCATAGTAAGCGAGATCATGCAACTGTACATGACTTTTGCATAAAGCAAGGGCTCAAAATTTATTCTACCAAAGGAGAGCTTGTTAATTTCATCAAAAGAAAGAGAATTAAAGGCTTTAGACAGCCCTCACTTTTCGGCAAAGCTCTTCAGCCATCTGAATCCGTTAGATATCTCGTAGTCATCCTGAATTCGAAGCTGAACTGGATTGCTCATATAGAGAGATAAATTCAAAAGGCGACTACCTCCCTGTGGATATGCAGACGGACCTTTGGAACCAGCTGGGGTCTGAAGCCTTGTGCTACCATGTGGGTATATAGTGTGGTTAAAAGACCAATAATATCCTGCTCTGATTTGGTGCCCGGCAACTAGCAAGGAAACAATCAAAATAGCCTCAATAGACTACAGAGATTGGCCTGATTAGGCATAACAGGTGCTTGAATGACGTAGAAAGCCCACTCGTAGGCGTTGGTACCTACGTTTGGGTCTCCCTAATGACTTCAATGAACAAGGTTGATCTTGGGCGGAATCCGCCTTTTGCTCCGCGGTGCTCTGGTCGGCAAAGTGCGCTACAGAAACTTCGGAGTTTCGCTGGGATGGCGTCGTCGGACTAACAAAGCTTGCAATGCAGGTATATTAGCTATGTAGAAGGATTTAGTTTAACTGGAGCTAGGGGTGCTCTTCTTTTACGAGCTTTAAGAAAATCGTTCTCCGATTAGGGCCTCCGTTAAATGCGAACGCAGTCAGGTATAGGAATAATACACAGCGATTCGGGAACACCGTTACAGACGGGCTTATATCAGTTCAGGTAGAAGTTCACCGGTTCGGGTGTCGTTAGATGTGAACTCAGTCGGGAAGTTATTAAAGACGGGAAGTCCAGGGACTCAAGTGACTTGAGATGGCTGCAAAATTTGCTTTTATACTCTTCGAGCACCTCGATATCGAGACATTTCTAGAAGGGTTTGTAGACGGAACTGCGTGGCGTACCGCTCATAGCGGCTAAATTCGCATAATCGAAAATCCGAACGCTATGAGGCAAAGATTGTAACAGGAATTAGCGCCATTGAATTTTTAGCACATTATTTATGGAATAGGTAAATTTTATGCTACAAGTATTCTGCTCTAATAATAATAACAATTGTCATTGGGACTGAGAGCGGAGTAACATAACATCATCGATTTTTTTAAACCTACCAGTACACCAATAACGTGGGGAATTATTGTTATTATCGTCCCTGATGACAATTATTTATTTTGCTTTATTTCTTACCATGTTTATGTAAGTGAAGGTAACTATCGGCGCATACGCATACAAGTTGTTAGAACAATTATTGTAAATAACTCGGCTGCTTCTCCCGGCACCTCGTGGTACGGCTGCCACGAAAAAAAGTTGGTTCCGGTTGTCATAATAACATAATGACAGTCGTTAGTGGGGTTGGAAGTCCCCATAAAATGTACAGTGACGCCTATAATTGGCCTAACGGCTGTTGGCGGAGTGCAGAATAAAAAAATAAAAATAAAATATCCACATGGAAAACGCCAATTAACGATTCACCAATAAATTTTTGTTCTCTGTAGCCCTCTTTTAAGATTTTAAAACTGTTTCGAAGCATGCATGCCAAAGAAAGTAAAATTAAGTTCTCTTGCACATTGTAAAATTGAGAATATCCCACAATTACATGCTAAGAGAAGAGAAGAGATAGAGAGAGAAAAAGAAAGAGAGAGAGAGAAGAGAAGAAGGACATACCATCTCAACTAATTGGCAAAGTTTACATCATTGCAGAAATCTTTAGTAATAGTTTATCATCTCTTGAGAACACTAAAAGTATCTCAAAATTCTCTATTGCGATGAAATCAACAACAAAATTATATTTCTCATACGTGGATATGAAAAGCAATATTAGAGTGTGAATGCAATCAGATAATGACGATGACATTTTATAATTTTCGCTAAATTTCAGTAGAATATACCCACATTGTTTAACACAAAAATTATGATCAGCTGTTATTCTCCTGAAAAAAAAATTGTGTCTACTGATTTCATTCATGAGGTAAGATTACTGATAGGTAATTTTAATGCAAACCGCTTAGATTTGGAAGTCTTAAATGGGTAAGCCACAGGCAAAAGAGTATAATTACCGCGTTTAACACTTTCTTATATTGCACTACTTTCTTGTTTTCGAAAAAGACATTTTCCTGTGCGCCTAGCATTTGTGATGACAATTAATAAATCACAAGGACAAACTCTGGATAAAGTAGGAATACATCTGCCATAACTAGTATTTAGATATGGTCAAGTATATGTACCAATAGTAGTAGTACTTTCTGAAACCTCATTTTGTAGACTAATCCTAGACACTATTGTTCACGTCTATTCTTTCAAATGTTGATATTTCGATTGTATGCACCTGAGCTTCACCCTTCTACATTTTGTAGGAGTCCAAGGAGTAATTCCGGTGCTGAGAGGCACGTTAAGTAAAGGTTAAAAGTAGGTTTTGTATCAAAGAGCTATTAAAAGATCAGTATTATACTATAATAGTTTAGAATTTAATTTGCATGCTGGTTTACTGTCTCAGCAACCAGCTTAATTTTGTTTGAATATATTTTGTTTGGGAAGGTGTAAAAGGATATTCAAAAATAACGAAAAGAGGGTGTACCATTGTTGTGTTACACCCATTATATTTTGCGAGCTTCTCTATTATAATTCTTACAGTAACAATGTAATCATATGTACTACACCTTTCTCTGAATTCTACCTTTTCAACAGGTTGATAGATCCCCATCTAGTCAAAATCAACTGGAATTATTTTGCGAGGTGAATTTGTGTACTGACAACTGGTAGCTGCCTGTAGTTTTCAGCTTTTAAAGAATTAGGGAGTAGGTTGGTTAGTTTCGTTTTATATTCTGCTAGTAATGTATTTTCTCGTAATAAGATTTAAATAACGATTGACTAAAGCGCTAATTTTGTCGTCTAAAAGATCTGATAACTTTTGTGACGAACATAAAATGAACACATTCAAATCTCAGAACCTCAGCACAGGTCTCTACCAATATGCAGTCACAATGAATATAAGTA
Organism: Agriotes lineatus; assembly: GCA_940337035.1. Classification (NCBI taxonomy): domain Eukaryota; kingdom Metazoa; phylum Arthropoda; class Insecta; order Coleoptera; family Elateridae; genus Agriotes; species Agriotes lineatus. The sequence goes on along the minus strand of OW679195.1, from coordinate 30,080,409 downwards.
CTTTAGATTCCATCAGGGCAAGAACGAGTGTTAAAGAATGCCACCCTTGTAGCCATAACTTGCCAGCATTACAATTTAGCATGTCTAAACCCATTCCTGTGTAGCTGAGTTTCTACGCAGCCCGAAGACCTTCTGTTCCCAACTTGAGAGAGGGCTCAGTTTTGTATGCACAGAAGTAGTAAGCGTATGGTTGCGTGTTAATTATGCGATCAATTTCATGAATTTTTATCACTCGCCTTGAGATTCTTAACTAATTTCCTTAAAACTGGACGCGTTTATACATCGGTATTTTGAAAATGCAAAAATATTCCAAGCTATAATTACATTAGTGGTTTGAAGGAAGGGCTGCTATGGAGAGTCAAGGACTTTAAATATTTAAAATGTCTAGTGCCATTATATTCTATAACCGTAGTGACATCACTCTGACTGTTGTGGCGCCGAATCTAATAACTACCTAATTCCCTTACGTTATTTACAATTACCCGAGGTCATTAATGTTAGAAACCTGATCACCTCCATGAAAATCAAGTGCCTTATTAAGCAGGCTGGAATTTCCGGCGATATACATTTTTAAACGTTAGAAATCCAACTTTGTGCCTTTTTCTTAGTTTCCGTGGTATCGTTTATCCTACATTTTTAATACAAAAGTTTCGAGGAAGTTCCAGCGTCAATTATTCAAGTCCAACCTTATTATATTTGAGTATTAGGAGCGCATAAGCAGCCGGACTTGTCGTTTTGCTTTCTTGTCTAGCGTCGGCCATTAAAATGAAATGAGGAATGAAATGCAACTGCATGGGTAATAATAGTTGAGTTGTGGCAAATAACTTTACTTTGGTTTCGTTATCAAAACGATAAATTGAAAATTTTGTTAAATCTTAAGTGAGCAGCTCCTGTCACTTACTGTACTTGCGTTAGGAAAACCGAAATAAATGTCGACTAACTTTTCCACTTACCCTTGTTTGGGGTGGTTGTCCAATATGTTAATGTATTTGGCTTGCTGAAAGCATTCCCAAGTAATGTTTATTTGATGTATTGGTGGAAAATATTTATACGAGAGAATTAGTTTATGAAAACATATTGAGGACAAACAGTGGCTACAAACGTAAGCGCGATGAATACACTAAGCCATAGTGGGTGAATCAACCTCAACGCTTTTAGTCTAAACTAATAATTCCAGTTATAAAACGTATTCCACATGCGGTACTGGATGAAAAATCAATTTACAGATACAATATATCTAACGATAATATATTTTTTCCATATCTAAAGTCATATAGGAACGATCAATACGTTACGTAAAAAAATTGCCGGCATATACATTAACTAAACAGCGTTTGTGTAAACTAAACCTAAGCAACTGAATAGTAGAGTTTAAATATTTTTAGTGGCGAATTACAGATCAGGCCAAGATATCTTCTATTATACTCGTGGCATACTTCAGTTGTTCTCGCTTTTATTTTAAACGTACTATCTTGGATAAACTGCTGGTATCCTAATGATTGAGTAATTTTAAATAGTAATTTCTGAAAAGACGATTTATATCCTCTTCCTCATAGATTTTTTAAGAATTGTATTATATGCGAGCTAGAAAACATTAGAAACGCAACAGATACTGTGGGCAATAAAAATTGAGACAGTAACCAACACATGCTTTAACGCTACTCTCGACGGATCACTGCATTCCTGCATTCTGTCTCACGCCATATCAGCGGATCCAATGCTAGCTGATCTATTTTTGCACGTGCCCAAATTCACTTTGGGGCGCAAGTGTGAAGTTCCATTTCGCCCTCTAGCATCCAGGGCATGACTTTGGCCTGATCTACTGGCGCCGGGAACACCTGTCAGCCACGGTCCGTTTCAACATCAGCTAAGTAAATTTCATAGCACACATTATAAAGAAACCCCATAAGAAACACACATACAGGTTAAACTTCCCATTTCTGTAACATTTACTGGCAACCAGCGATCAGATGCTGCCAGCTTTACTTATGCATTTGGTAGATGGAATTCCGAATTGAGCTCGGGATATACAGTTCGTCCCGCAAACTGTGTACCCGAAGGTATCAAACGTTTCCTCCCCATCCGAAACAGACATCGCTTGCATATTGCCTTGTAACTTTAAGACTTAAAAGCAAATTGCGCACTACACGCACGTGAAATAGGATACGCGAAAGGTCACGCTCCGAGCCGAGCGCTAAGATAAGAAAAACAAAACCTAAACAAATATAAACATCTGCGAAGCCGGAACGTGAGATTTTATGTTGTGCCACAGACAGACACACATTAAGGAAAATTATATTATAGATATTAATGTGTGCGATAAATTAAATCGCTGTACTATACATTTTTTAAGTCTTAAATATATGCGTTTTATGAGGTGCCTCTTAACTTTTCGGCCTATATTTAGCTGCGTATAATCACCTGCATTTTGTACCATTTAGTATTGAATTTGTGATTATACTGTGATACCAGCGTTGTGGCTTTTGTTTTGGTTACTGCTACCTGTACGGGATTTGAGCTTTTCTTTCAGATTATGTGCTACTTGATGCCTAGATACGCTTGCCGTTAATTGGTAAAGATTCGTTGCCTCCTTTTTGGCTTTAATCATTTGTTTTTTATTTAATTTTGAAATACAGCTGTTTGTGCGATTGTGAACTTATAAAACAGACATTTACCGGATCGGAAATAAGACTACCCAAAGGGGTTCTACTTTCCATAAAAAAATATCTATTTTACAGTAGATAGTACTATTCTACTAATACGAAAACTAACACTGTTTTATCTAACGAGATCGTATCAACAATAAAATATGTTACCATCCAAATACTTATACATTTTTGAACACAAAAAGGCACATTTAGTGTGTTAAACAGGTACTTTCAATGTAGGATGGCCGTTATCATATTAGGTAGTACATACAATCGCACCATATATGCGATGACTTTGGCCAAAAGTAAATGAGACGAGAATTAATTATTGCAAAGCCTCAATGGAAAGAATCGGTTTAAAATCAAGTCGGAGATTCACCAACATCGTTAGGGAATGCGCTGACAATGTGTTATTTCCAATTTAAAGTTACCAGAAGTAGGAAATTGTATCCGCATTTTCCGAAAACCTAAAAAAATCTGGTGTGATACATGCACACAACTTTCCTTTACAGTGATCTTATAATTAGGCCAAAATTTGATTTTTAATTTTTAAGCATTTGTCAAAAATTTTCAAAAATTATAAGTTCTACAGAAACTGTACAAAATAGAACGTTAGTTCAAGAGACAAATTTTCTCTAAAATTTTAATCTGAACTAAAAAATTTAATAATATACCGAGAGTTCTATTTAAAATAGGAGTTAATAGAAAAACTAGTAAAAAAACAAAAGAAAACCATTTTAGAGGTATTCAACTGGAAAATCACCTATCTCACATCAATACACATTAAAAATGTAACAAAAATGTAAAGTTAAAAAAAATCGAGAGAGCCATTTTGAAAAAATAGAAAAAAATTAAAAAATCGCAAAACTAAACACCTACTTCCGGTTATGCGATTTTCTTCAAAAGCTTGTTATCGCATCTACATAGTACACAAAACTTATATATTCAGTTTCAACGCCATACCTGAGATTTGACCTCAGACTCGGTAGCCCGGCTGTTCAGCTGCTTTGTCATACTGGCGGAGTAGTTACGCGATCACGCAACGTGTATTACTGGTAGCCGGTATGAAAACTGACAAAGACATACAAGAAAATCGACTAAGCTAGCCCAAAAGCTTTTCAGTGCTTCGAATTAAAATGCCACACGAACTGCCGAAGAAATCGTTCTAAATATGTCTTCTTCTGGATTATCCAGTTTACATCCATCGATATGACATAAATCGCTTTACTTAAGTTTTCAACTTCAAGCCGAAGAGGTTGCTGTCTTCACAAAAAATATGTAGTTTTATCAGATGCTCCATGCTATCTAATGCTAATTTTTTGAAGAAAGAATTACTTCAGCGGGTCTTTGGTCAACGCAATCCTGCGATAGTATTCCTTCTACAACTTCTTGTTTCCGCTTTTGAAAAATTTCTGATGATACTGCTGGAGCTACATGAAAATATCGCACTGGAATTGTTGCAGGAAGTCTTAGGAAATATAATACTACGACTTATTTTGTGCTTATAAGAAGAAAGCAGGCATTTGTCAATATCTCTTAAGATTTATAGTTATTGATTATTGCTTGTGAATATATGAACCTTTATCGTATTAAATACAAAAGTTAATAAAGTTAAGTTACGTATCTCTGTGACTGGCCCGTGACGCCATCGTTGTAGATATAGTGTTATAATCGTAAGCTCCGTTGAGCTTATAGCATGAGTTAACTTCACAATACTGTTACTTATCGCATTGGATCATACTATATGATCAACATCGTGATCTGAATAATAACTTGTGAACAATCTGTCTCAGACCGCTGTGCACCATCATAAGCTCTACCGTTGATTGAGGTATACCTCAATCAACGGCTCTACTAAGTATATTTGTACGGCCAATGTTGTTGTCGAATTTTGAGCTGCATAGAGCCTTCATATGATTTCCCAATGTGAGTAGTATGGTAAGCTCCGTCAAGCTATTCGCATGACAACAGTTGTGATCAAATTGTAAGCTCGCCTGAGCTTAGTTGTACGACCAATATTATAGTCCAATACTGAACTTTGTGAAGCCCTAATATGACTGTTCATTATAAGTAACTAGTGTCGCAAACATAGCTTTTTTCAAACTTGACCTCCGTTGAACTTATTCGTATGACCACTGTTGTAGTCGAATTATGAAAGACTATATTTTATACCAATGTTTCTGATGAAGCTAACAATGAATTAGCGAAACGTTAAGATATTTTAAATAAAGATCATTTTAATATGTGTAATGACATGAACTCGATGAGGATGTAGAAAAAAGTAGTGCGTCAGTCATTATACAAAAAGATTAAAGAAATTTGTGGAGAAAACTCTCATATGTGAAAATTACGGCACAAAACATTATCAGAAGCTACGTGAAGTTGCACCTGATCTGTATGAGGTCAAGGAGAATTGGTAAATAATCAATTAATCGCGGAGGACCTTTTGTATAATAGGCGTATTAAAATTCATTATATATCATGGTACGTATAATCGTTTATGTTATTGTGTACTACTTTGGTTACTTTGTCGCGCGTTACCAATTTTGTGGTTGAGTTTGAGTAGCCTGGTTTTCGATACCGAATTAATTGTTAATTAAAAGACTTTGGAATCTAACCGCAGTCTGCCACTTTGCTCCAAAATGTAACAAGTTGGTATATGCCGAAAACGTGATATTGAGTCGCAGTAAAAGTAGAAGTGATAAGTGATGAGTGAGTATCAAGTGTACGCCTGAAATACGAAATATCCGTAATGTCAAATGTGATTTGTGTCGTCGAGTTGAACAATCAAAACTAACTCTTTAAACATTCACGAGGCAATTTCCAGCACAGCTTGGGTTATGTCGTAAATGCAGAAATATCGGCCAACAAACCCTTGATCTCAAATAACAATAAAATATTTGAAAAAGGGAGAGTGAAGCACGGTCGACAATACAGTCATAAATGCTCGAAAAGGGAAAGATCTTTTAGACGGACGATTTCAACCTCTAGTGCTTCAATGGAGCTGGGCAATCGTATTGTGCTAAATATAATAGGGTATGTCCCTTCCATTCAGGGGAACCATATATAAAGGCAGTAGCTTAGTTTTCGAGATCACTCACTCACCGACTTGTTTCAGTTTGGAGCAAAGTCGCAGACTGAGGTCAGATTCCAAAGTCTTTTAAATAATTATGAATTAAATAACTTTGGAACTTTGGACTTAATATCACGGTTTCGGCATATAGCGACTTGTTGTTTTAATTAATTATTAATTAAAAGACTTTGGAATCTGACTTCAGTCTGCAAATTTACTCCAAAATGGAACAAGTCGGTATATTCCGTGATATTAAATCACAGTAAAAGTACAAGTGATAAGTGATGAGTGAGTGATCTTGAAAACTAAGCTACTGCCCTATTACCCTATTATATTTAGTACAATACGATGGTCCAGCTCTATTGCACCACAAGAGGTTAAAATCGTCGGTTGAAAGAACTTTCCCTTTTCGAGCGTTTATGTCCCTTTTTCGACTGGTTTATTGTTATTTGAGGTAAAGGGTTCGTTGGCCAATATTTCTGCATTTACAACATAATCCCGGCTGTGCTGGAAATTGCCTCGTGAATGTTTAGAGTGTTAGTTTTGATTGTTCAACTCGACGACACAAATCACATTTGCCATTACAAGTGTTTCGTATTTCATGCGTACAATTGATACTTTCACAAAATTGACACAACGCGAACTGATTTAGCACTGTAATTTAAGTCACATTTTTGTTTATGGCCTTCTCTTGCACGATAGACGTTTTCAGGCCATTTACAAATGAAAATTATAGAGGAAATTTCGAAGGTTCTATAATGAAAAAATCTGTTACTAAAATTCAAACGACTCAAATTTGCTGCTGTTGCCACAAAGGGTTTTAAAACTAGCAGATGCGCCCACCTGCGAATGAATTCCTTAGGAGAACGCAATATTGATACATTGGTGCAGAGCGTTGGATGCGTTACTGCACTAAGAACGGGAATATTTCCCACAACTAATTTTATACCAAGGTAGAACCGCATACATAATTTGGCGATAATTTATGGATGCAGCTTACATTAGCACATTATAACATACTTATGTAAATGGTTAATAAGACGTCCAATATTAGCTAATGAACCATAACTGACTCTGCTGAAGTGCAGTCCTATGACTGAAACTCAGGACCTGGAATCTCCTTGCGAAAAGCTACTCGACTCGGCGCGGCGCGGCGGTAGGAATTTTTAGACGATCTCAACAATTACCGGCTCAAGGAGTCTTTTTTCAGCTTATTTAGTGGTTTTGAATCAAATAGGTAAATTAATACGTATAAATGTGGTAACATGCGCATTAGAATCAATGCTTTCAAAAGACATTGTCAGTGCTTCAATAATAAACAAAATGCGATTATATTCCCACATATAAGCAGATAAAGCAGTGGAAATGAGCAACCCCGGGCAGATTAGACACAAAGCAATAAAAAATCGGGGATAATTTGTAGAATTGTTTCCAGTAATAGCTGCTGTAGCCTTTCCCATTTGGTAACATAAAGTGCATGTTGCTGTGGTTGAGCTTGGATTTTACTTAATGGGTTGTGATATGTTGCTGAATGTTTAGTGTTCTCCGTTTGAATATTGTGGTGGGACGTTTTGGCCGTGTTATTGTGATCAGAGGTCGCAGTGGGTAGTATTAGTGTCCAAGCTTAAGGCAGCTTTGCAGAAATGTTCTAAGGCTAAGGTGTCTTTTTATTATCAGAAGTAATACTATAAGTACTTCGATATTATCGGGTTATATGTCGATAACTTGTTGCACAATAATAAAAGAGTGTCAGTCTGACAGGTCAAATAATCCGACCGCGTCAGCGGGAGGATTATTCTGTCAAACTGACACGATTTGTTATTGTGCAGGAAGTTTGAGACGTATAACCTGTTCGAAGTACGCATTGTATTCGATTTGATTATTTTTTGAGTAAATTTTAATATTAGGAACAAATAAATATTTTATTGGCAGCTCGATTTATTTGTATTAACCTAGCTGAAAGGCATCTCCATGAAAACAACATCAAGTTGACAAAAGTTATGTATTACGTCGCCTAGTGAAGTTACTCTAGTATAATCGATTTTGTATAATCGAAATTATACAAGATAACTTAACTAAATCCAGCCTTCTGCTTGGTTGAGATCGCTACGAAAAAAATAATCAAGGGTAATACCACAAGTAGTGGATATATTTTTGACAAATATTTTGTCGTTTCCATGTAAATTATTGCGTTTAAATTTCACGATACAAAATCACATCAAAAATGTCACGAGCCGAAGGCGAGTGACATTTAAATGTGATTTTGTTGAGTGAAATTTGCAATAATTTCTATGGAAATGTCAAAATATTTAAAAAATATATATCCGCTTCAAGTGGTATTTGGGACGACTATTTAACAATATTAATACATAACGATTAACTTTATTGAAAAATAATCCAACAATTAATATAATTATTCATTCTCAATTAAATTCAGCGGAATACTTCCAAAACACAGCATTTTAAAATTTTTAAAACAGGCCACACTGTTTGTTGGGGTTTAGTGTTACGTAACCTAGCGATATCACTAAGGACAGAGCAGCGTTGCTAAGCGATACTTCGCAACAAGGCTATTTATTTTTTGAGTACGTACATTGTTTTGTGAATATTTTGCATGGTGCCCAATATTCAGTGATATACTGCTGTTATTGGTTAAAAAAAGCAAATGTCTGCAATGTGATTGGCTTATATGTTATAGTGTTGAATAGCCACTTAAATTTGTGATTGGTAGTTTTTAGGGATTGTGTCCTAGGAACGGCTTTCGTATTATTTTTATCTTCTTTTTCCAATTCTCTAACAATTATTGGGTATGTCAGGTTCTCTCCGATTCTACTTCTCTTGTGTACGCCAAGTTGCCTGCGCTTCAATTTCAGTTTTCAGTAATTTGGAATATCCTTGAGCAGTTTTTTATTTATATTGGTGTTTTTTTGAAAATTGTTAACTTACGATATCATTGGAGTTATTTCCCTATTTCCTTTTTAGAAAGATTGACTCTTGCTACTGCTGTGCTTGTGAAATCAGAGCTAGATGTACTACCTCGCCTACGCAAATTTTATTTTCCAATAGTTGTACGGAAAAAAGATTATCTGTACAAGAGCGCCCGAAGTAAAATTGGCTTGGTCGACTTCTCTTTTAAACACCGATGTTATCTAAGTTTCATTTGCAAATTTTTTCCAAAATTACTACCAATGGACTGGTTATACTCTCCTGTTGCCCTTTTTAAACACGAATACTATATGTGATGTTGCCCATTTATCGGGTAACTTGTTTAATTGACGTTGTTTCTTCATTAAATTTTTAATTCTTTTATGTAAAATATTTCTCCCACGTGAAATCGACAAAAATATTGAAACACATCGAAGAAGAATACCAGCTTAACGAAATGCATAAGGATATCAGTAAGTTGACTTGCAGTTAAGTCATATCCACATATTTTAGGGGCACCCTGTATACCTAAGTTTATTGCTAAGTGTTATCGTGATTGAGCAGGGGGACTGTGTTTAGAACATAATTATTTATCTGATATCCGCGTTTTTTACCGATAATGCCCGGCTGGTTAGTAGATAAAGGCCCACAATAGCGGTTTATGTAAATGATGAATGCTCGTTTTCCATAAACGAGTGTGTTTATAGATTTTTCCCTAAATAGGCTCTCGTAATGTGGTTATCATCCACGAAGTTACAATTATATTGTCATTAACAGATTTTATCAAGGCAAATTGCGTGTTGTCGTTTAAACTCTTTCTTGGCAAGCATAACACAGAAAGGAAAATTAGGCAATTTGATTATGATTAATTCATTGCTCGTTCCATAAATAGTTGTGCTGTGGACAGCGCATCCCTCTCTCGCCAGGCAATTTCCCTCGCTATCACGTTCACGGTTTCGCTCCAGTCCCGCATTTCCCTAATTCTCAACTGCACTACCACTTAATTCATTACGGCGTGCCTGCTCGGTCCTTGGAGAAAAGATCCTCAGATAAAATAATGCTTTGTCAGTGCGGGGTCATTAGGTGCTTTATTTCGGCCCGATTGGCTAAACATTAGCTCAAAAATGACAGCGAATAGCTTTTCTGCGCATTTTTGTTTCACGCGTTCGTTTGCGAACCGTTATTGGTGTTTATGGCCCTGAAATTAGACCAGATGCCATATCGGCTCTTCTGTAAACAGGCACACGCAATGCTTTGCTGCATCTGCTTCATTTTAAATTACAACGTAAACTTATATTGCCACGGCCTGTTCGTGTATTATTGAAAATCGTATGACCATTTAGGCGCCGAGCAGTATGAAAAACTGTACTTTGTTGTGGTGCTTTGTGACGCACAGCAACGGCTGCTGCATCAAAGGCGGTCAAACTGACGTTATGTGGCACTGTGCCCGACATTTATTAAACTGTACAGCTTGTGGGCGCAAATCTGTCGATGTATAATTAGGAGTAATACACGGCTTTGTAGAATAAAAAGATCATTATATGACAGTGTTAATCGACATTATTATTATTATTATTTGTATAATGGCTACACGAGCTATCGTATATCATTTTCCAATTGCAAAAAAATGTTCGAATACGCAGTACATACATATGAGATGTTTTAGGTATGCAATATCTTGGCTGCTGATTTTGTAATGACACTGGCGGGGCTACTAGGGGGTACCTTAATGCACATACTTGCCAAGCTATATCACCTTGAAGAAATTTGGTCGACTGTGATGCTTAGTGGAAAATTTGGGTCTAATTAAAAAAGTGACTTTCGTGTACAGGCGATGGATGATGGATTCACGGATGTAATGTTTGCTTTCGTATGGCTAATTTTGATTGAATTACTTTTTGCATTTACGTGAGATGGGTCAGTCAGTCAGCCAAGGTCCGATATTTATCTCTAGTGAATAGATTCAGAACGCCCTAGATGAGACATGGGCTTTTATGTTACAAGTGTTTACAAATTGAAATCAATTAGAATACGTATGAACAATATAAACAAGAAATGTAATGTATTCGGCAAATGAATTTAGCCCAGGGCCTGTGAAATTATCCACCAACGCAGCAACTAACGGCAGGTTGTGACTCGGCGCTGGCAGTTTGAGCGGCAATTTATGTAATTAAACTGCTAAATCTGGCGACACCGGTTGGCTTTGTTTATATTCGTGTCAGCCAGTTTAGCTACATATACACAAATAACTGCTTTAGGGTTTCCCCTGGGTGTAAAAGATGTAGTGCAAATGCTAGACTGTCTCGGCGACCACTTTGGACGGCCCCTCAAGCAACACACAGGCACTAATATCACGTGGATATGACCCTGAGACAAAGGCCTAGTATTCTCAGTGAAAAATTCCAGAAGAGAGGATAAAGGAAGCGCGCTAAACGTTTTTGAACAAATCAAAAATACGCTCCCTCAGATATGGCAGTGAACAAAAAATCCTACCTGGTAGTTTTGAGAAGATTGAAAGACGCATTGAGGAGAAAGCAACCTTATCTTTCGAAAAGTGCTAATCAATACAGCAGTGCGTCCCATTCAACTCAACTTTTTTAGGATTTTTGGCCACACAGCTTCTTCTACAGTGTCTGTATAGCAAAAATATGGCTCCATGCGATTTTTGCCTGTTCCCAAAATTGATCATCCTTTAAAAGAAAGAGAGGTGAGTATGGGCAGGGAGACGCATCATCTCTACCAAATTCCTTGCTTGTACTAATTTTTCAAAGTCGAAACCGATTTTTCTTGCACTAAACGGTTTCTAGTGAAAGAACTGGTAGATGTACCTTTGAGACCCCTTACGGTAGATTTAAGTTTTTATAGTTATCGTTAAATCCGCACCCTAAACATTTCAGAAAAGGTATCGTGATGCTTCTGACCTAGAAGAGGTGGAATTGTACATACATGGATAATTTAATTAATTGGGGGAAAACCAAATCAGAACACGATAAACATCAGGTGAAAGTATTTGAAGTTGTGGGTGAAAAGGTTGTTAAATATAGTTTAGGTAGATTTGGTAAAACTGCTATTAATTACATGGGTCATATCACTTCATAGAGCTGTGTACCTTCAGATAATATAATTATAAAACAATTCATTCAGTAAATGCCTCCTCCAACAGAGGCAAGGTGTACAACGAATTTCAGATATGTTGGTACGTATATTTTAAAAAGGTTCTAAAAATCTATGAACACCCTAATGGAATAATTAAATAAGAAATGTTGGAAGATAAGCATGACTTAACAGTGAGAGACGAGTTAGTTTATACAGAACAAAGTCTTGTTATTCCCAAGCCGACGCGTGGGAAATTTTAAAGAGAAGTTTATTGTTGTCACCTTGGCATACATAAAGTTGTGGAACTAACAAACATACGAATAAATATGTTGGACTCCTTCAATAGTACTTTGTATTTAAAAATATACAAACTATCAGTTGTCCAAACTACTTATGTCGTACCAAATCCCAAAAATTCCCTGGAAATAAAAAGGTGCCCTTTGTTGAATTAAAGGAGAAAACGGTTTTACTGATACCTATATACTGTTTTTCTAGGTTTTCATACCAAATTTAAGCCAATATCAAACCATTGTGACTACATTGACATAATTAAGGTCCGGCTAGCAAAACAGTGTTTCTTTACAAAGGGTGAAGTTTATTCATCAATAAAAAATTGATGAGTCCCAATGAGTCCTTATACAAGAAATGTGCACAGGTAAAAACGAGAACTGATACAGTCACAGCTTAACCTAAATCACAGTAATCGGAACTACACTAAATATATTCACCAGGTCGTCCCTTAGTTTGCAGTAACCAAAATTCACACAAACATAGTAAAATGTATAATAGTTAATAATATGGCACTTGAATTTAAGCGTTAAGTACGCCAGTGCAAATAATAAACATAAATCTAAAAATACAATACTAATTATGTTATATGGACAAACTGCATAGATTATTAAAGTTTAACAGTGAACAACATTACTAAAGCAAGCTAAACTTCAATGAGGTATTAGGTGTAACTCATCGAAAACATTAGCACAACTTAAGATGCAATGTACAATAACAAAGGTAAAATAATCCCACAATAAGAAAGTAAAATCCGAAGAACCCTGAAGGAATTCTGTTGAAGCCGTTGGCAAGTCGGTACAGCAATAAAATAAAAAATCAAAGAAATAGCTACGTGCAATATAGAACTCCGTGGGCATATTACTAATTCCTGGATACAGCACTCAGCACATCTCACGCCGAAATAGGTCAAGACCGCCTCTCAAACGGGACAAACAGCAGCTTATGGAAACAGCAAACTGAAATCTGACAGCACATGTACAATACGGGAAGAAAATATGACGGAATTACACTGCTTAACCATCTCGATTCGGGAACATTCATGGGCAGATCAAACAAGATAGCTCGGTACGGAAACATTCATGGCAGGAAATTGCACGCGACTTGCGAAAAACAAAACGTCCTTGCAGCGATAAACGCGGACTAAATCAGAACGAAGGCGGGCCTGATTCTACAAATCCATTAAAAAACTCTAGCTCGAAATATGTGGCTTTTACCCTTAACAGTTTATTAAAATGGCAATAGCAGTGATCCTAGTAGCTCCCATAATTAAGAAAATAAAAGACAATTTTGCTAGATATGGGATACAATATTCTAGCAATACTGTCAAATATTGCATTGTCGAGGTAACCTAGTGCTCGAAAGCATTTCTTCAGTGGAAGTATGCAAAAAACTAAAAATAAACAGGGTATATTCGCCCAAACAGCTAAACCTCTAAATAAACCATAAATAAGGTAATCAATGCCGCCATGGATTCTCAACAAAACTATTTCAATAGTTTAAAGATATTTAGTAAATTGATAAAAGTTTGAAAAATTTGAAATGTTAATGGAGATAATTATATCAATTCAATAAGAGATAAGCCTGATTTTTATATAGTATAAATAAAAATCATATTGTCGTAATAATAGATTTAATGAAAATTTAAATAATATTCGTTTCGCTAAATGTATTAGCTTCTTCAGTATTTGATTTATAATATAAAGAAATTGAAGTTTGCCATGTTGTATATGGAGGTCAAGAAGGCATTATAATTACGACAATTTATAGTTATGACACATTAAAAAAATTTAATTTTAATCTGTGGGTTTGATTATCATCCCCAATTTTCTCGTCTTTTTAATGTGTCATAACTATAAATTGTGGTAATTATAATGCCTTCTTGACCTCCATATACAACATGGCAAACTTCAATTTCTTTATATTATAAATCAAATACTGAAGAAGCTAATACATTTAGCGAAACGTATATTATTTAAATTTTCATTAAATCTATTATTACGACAATATGATTTTTATTTATACTATATAAAAATCAGGCTTATCACTTATTGAATTGATATAATTATCTCCATTAACATTTCAAATATTTCAATAGTTGTAAATATTAAAGGATTTGATCGAACCAAATTTGATAGTAATTGGAAACCCCAGCATAATAAGTTATAAAATTAGTCTTAGAACCCTCTATGGGAAACCTTTAACCTCTAGAGGGCGCGTCCCAGGTGGCGAATAGAAGAGTACCTTTCAGATATTGGTGGTAGGGAAGCTCACGACTTTTGCGGACCAACAGGTACTGTAGCGACTGATATATAGTGACCGACTACAAATAGCTTTGGTTCTCCATATTAGGAGCGGCATAACACAGTAACATTCAAGCTTCGTATTGCCACGCGGGTTTTCAGAAGCCTATAAACAGCAGAAAAGTTAAACAATGCCGTTAAAGAGGTCAATGAAATCAGCATTCACATACTAGAAATAAGCAAATTAGCATGGCTGGTGTTTTATGTAAATCTGGAACCACATCCGATGACCGTTACTACCGCAATGGAGTAAGAACCTTCGATTTTTGTGATAAATGTGTTTAAGATACTAATCAACTTTAAGAATAATATTTCCAAAAATAGAAAATCTTGAATACTCCAGAAACTAACAGTTTCATAACTGTCGCAATTGCCATTTCACGATGCTTAATATAATGACTGATTAATTGAGAAAACCCATAGTACTATCAAGAACCATAGCTAGTAAATTGGGGAAGGAAAATCTTGTGACCCTGGCCTGCAGAAACGGTTTTGTACCAACACATTAATTTGAGTTTATCTTTTTTATACAGCCTTGAGAAATAGAAATAACTACTTAGTTAATCCTGTTAAATAAAACTAATTACAAAGTTGTGATACTATCCCAACCGCTGTCTCTTTTAACTTGTACTTCAAATTAAAGAATGCAAGAGAACACAAAAAAATCAAAAGTAAGCAAAAATATGTAAAGAAATGAAAGTAAAACAAAAGATAAAATAAAGAAACTGCATTCGAAGATAATAAGACATTGATATGTTCCAAAAATGGTAAAGCATTTTAAATAAAATATAATTAACATGAAGCTTAATTATAAAGCAAATACAAATGATATTAAGTATTATTTAACTCCGTTTCATCCCGAATAAAATAGATTTGCTAAATTGGTATTTGAAGTTTATCCGAAATTTGAATTTCAATTAGCTAAACCAAAAATAGGTTGGATGGAATCATAGCAATTAATTTAATTTACTTGCGAAATTATAATCGATGCCAGTTATTTGAATATTTATAGTTGCAATAAATTGTAGTTAAAATTGGTTGAAGATCCCAATTTTTTAATTTAGTTGTGCTGTTACTCAGATTTGAACAGGAAGAAAAGTAAATATTATTAGAATAGATAAAACATAAGTTTATTGTTTACATATTTGTTGTATAAAAGGATAAATGTTGCGTAATTGGGAGCAGACACATTTACGAACTGTTAACCTAAAAATATGGCGTGTAAAAGTAAAAACGTTATAAAGGTTGAAAAGTAGGAACCTGTAATTTTGAGATTTCAAAATAGAGTGATATACAAAGTTTTAGTAGGGATTATAAAATAATAAAAACAAAAAAAGTCTGTAAAAATATAAATTTGAATGTAACCAGTCTAAATTTTGAGTTAAAGGTATAAAAACTTAATTTTACAAGCATGAATACTGGTATGTACAATTAAGAATTGCAATACAAATAAGTATGGTCGTAAAGAAGAAAATTAGTGTAAATGAAGATAAGTGTGCTTGCATAAAACCTAGTCTAAAGGGGTTGCTGACACAATACAGGAATGAAACAGGATGTAGGTGGTACAAAGTCCAACTTGCAAATTAACAACAGAGAATATTTGAGCTCGAAGAAAGAAAACATTATCATGTAAGTGTATGCCAATTTCAATTAAATAATACCAGATCTGAGAAGAAAAACAGTAAGTAAAAGAATTAAACTGCTATTTAAAAAATAGGATTTATTATAATGAAGAAACAGAACAATAATGACACATAAATTTACTTAAAAATAAGTGTTCAAGAAATGAAACTTTAATAAACAAAATTAGACTAAACCAGATCTATCACATAATTATAAATAGCCTACATGTAAACATACATAGTATAGTTAACATAAAATTTAGTTTTATACTGAACTTTAATTTGAAATAATATTTAACGAAATTTATTTAATATTGAAAATGCCGATTTATTATTAATAAAAAACAATTACCTCATGAGAAGTACGTCACGTGCTTTTAAAGCTTACAGATGTAGTGGCCAACCTTTAAACATTATAAGGAGTTTCTTCTCGTCTGCGAAAAGGCTGGTCCGCCAAGCAGGCTACTTGCAATGTTTTACTTTTTCCGAAATTTGCCACCATTAGACAATTTTAACTGCCTTAGACAGGCCTGGAAATGTGTTAAGGCCCCTAAATAAACACAAAAAAAAAATAACGTAGTCTAAAATTATTCGCCGCTGGATGTGGGTGGATTCTTAATAACGTGACAATGCTTCAACACGTACCCTCTTAACTGAATGCAGGCAGGTGTTCGGTTCCAAGCAACTTTTTTGCTCGGGAAAAAATGTATTCTCACCTTAGCCGGTCCAGAAAAGTTCGCTGCTATAAGAGCGAGCGAGCGGGAGAGAGAGAGAGAGAGGGGGGGGGAGAGAGAGAGAGAGAGTCGCTAGTGACAGCGTTGGGAGCATGACAGAGAACTGAAGGATACATAGTGTTTAGCGAGAGACAGCTACACAAAGTCTGAAATGAAATCAATGATACAGTTGTTGAAGCTGTTTGTAATAGATCCAGCTTTTTAAATCCAATATAAGTCGAAATGTTACAGCACCTACGCACGTGAAATAAAAAATGCACAAAACATACATTTTGCTTTCATGATGTTCAGTTGACGACTGCTGCAAAACGAGTGCAAAGAAGCGGTGACGTCCTAAGATCACCCAATGCCAAGCGGGCATATTAAAAAAAAGGTAGAGCTCTCACTTCAGTAATGCAACAAACATAAAGTAAATTTTTTACAGAAAAACATTGCCTTTTACAACGTCTTAATTGCAAATAATGAGACAGGCAGATACTAATAGTGTGTAAACATTTTGAAATGTCATGTACGTTAATATATAAGACCAGCGGTTTGACTCACTTGAAAGGAACAGGAATAGAATAGGTAATAGGTAGAATTTCCACTCTGGCCAAGCAATATGGCTACTAGGCGTCAGGTATGTTTGCTTATGGCTACTACGATTCCATAGTGCAGTACGGTATACACTACAAAATTAACACTGCAGGTTAATCATTGCGCTAAGTCAACGTGCCAAAATCTCTCCGCGAACTAGCAAGAAGTCTCCATAGAAATGTCACCCGCCAAGCTTCTGAACCGCAAGACAACCTTGGAGGGATGAATGCGTTCACAGCACGAGGTGTTAATATTAAGCAACTACACGCGATTTACTCATCACTTATTAACGCCGCGAAGACAACTCCATCAAGCCCGCGCGGGAAAGGTGGAAACAAACTCTGCCGCCGCTCGCAATTAATTTTCTTAATAAAATGTCAGCCCAGGCCCGAAATTGTTTCAGTGGAGACAGCTAATTGGGTGGCCGGCTAACGTATGAATTTCGGGGTGCGAAGGTGCCCTGATAAGCACTTTTCGACGCATTTCCAATTGCCATGGATTTTTTATGGGCAGTAACGAGAAACTTTTTGTTGCTCGGGCGCTCGCGCCTGCATGATAAATTTATAATTAATTTTAATTAGTTTCGGCAAAAACACCTTTCGTAACATGAAAGCACATTACGCAGTATTCTGTCGGCTTCTAATTAGTGTAGATAAATCAACTAATGGTATTAATTATGAAACAAGAGCCTTCCTGAATAGCTGACTTACTACGATTTGTTTTCCAGGCTATACTACAAACTCAAGCTAATTAAAACGCGTTGCTAGTTATTACATTTACATACATACTGTTTTAAGTTCTAAGGTGTTTATAGACTCATATATTTTGAAAATATCACTTTACATTTATAATATAAAAACGTTTACTACATTTAGGCCATAATCCGAGTCGTGGTTTAAGAGACCGGTTTATTTTCTGCACAGAAAAGCATTGAAGATCATTTATTTCTCTATTTGCACAAGAGAAGGCCTGGGTTCTCTCTGCAAGCGTTCTTCGTTTCTTTTGCAATGTCTAAATGTACTATGTATTTCCATGTAAAATACAAGAGTGCAATGAATAAGTTAAAATTAATCCTTGTGCTATAAATCAGTAAAGTTTTAAATCTTCTATATATGTCAGTCCATACATCCTTGCTATTTATCTTCCACAGTTTAAAAAAAAAAATAGGATGTACAGCAACCCTTGGACTCACACATTTCCATTTCCCCTGATGCAGTTGTTGCTATAAAGCTCCAATCTGTACGCTGTTACATTGACGTACGTCTACCTTGTTTCCCTACTTCCTAACATTAGCCCTAGCCATGTAACTCACTTCCCTAAAAGCGACTTAATTGCTAGGTGCATTTAGAAGGATATGGGTAATTTTATCTGCCATCGTTAACGTTTAAGTGTGATTTGAATTCTCGCAGCCTCCCTCCATAAGTTATGTGATGTCGCCTAGTTTTGTTAGCGCCTCTGAAAGTGATATTTTAATTAACTAGCTTTGATATACTTACCTGTTTACTAAACTAAATGTATATTTTTAGATTTTGGTGGTTAATGTCGTTAGTGATTCTTGATTTGTTTATCAAACTTGGAAGCCTGCCTCGCAGGTGTGACTACGTTAGCATTTCAGTTCATGCTCGTAACATCCTGTATAGTTTTGGCTTTATTGGCGTTTTCCATTGGATTTTGGCCTATTGTCTACTCTACTTTGCGAATGTATCGCATTGCCGCCGTGAGTCAGAGCGCGGTTGCTTAGAAACTTTCTTCTGCGGTCAGATTTCCTAGGTTATTTTGTCTCGCTGGTAGTGAAACAGCTTATTTGTTTTCTTTTGTTGTTTTGTTAAACAACTTCTGGCACAATTCTTAAAAAGAAGCCATCTGAAGTCTTCAGAAACTCACTTCTTACCCTTACAAGAGATTTTGAAGATTTGATGGTTGCGGCTCTCCTTTGGTGTTCAGTTTGAAATTTGAAAAATACACCATGCTGGTAAATTTATATAGACACACCCATTTTTGGTGAATCATGCTGTGAAAGCCCATGGTGGTAATTTTTCATATCAATCTTAATGGCGTCTAGATGGTTTTCGATAAGTCAGCACCTCCTCTGGAGATTGGAGCACTAAGCCGTTTTAAATATGATCTGAGTTTACCTAAAAGTGCTCCACGTCTGAGCGCTAATGGCGTTCCATTTTTCAAGGGTTTTCGTATTTGCATTTGAAGATTTTCATTCTAGGATGAATTTGCAAGTTTAGAATTTTTGTATTTATTTACTTGGGTATCTGGATTGTCCAGTTTATGGACTTGGTTGCGAGTTTGGCTCCACTTCAACTTATTTTTCGTAGTCTGTACGGTTTGGCCGCTTTTGTATCGTCCTATTCAGCAGCTACGTAAGATTGAAGCCACATCAGTTTGCTTGATCCACACTGGATTCAACAGGTAAGGTACTTTAACTAGATATTTTTGCCGCAATTAAAAATATATCGGCGTGATTAAATTTATGAACAGACGCTACTAAATTAGTTGTTATGCCGGAGTTAACATTTATTGATGCATTAATGCATTAATGATTTACATGCGTATTTCTTACGGACCTTGGGCTTGTCTAATTGTGTGTTAAATTTACATTTGAAATTAAAAATTACATTCGCTATACTGTGAACGACTCGTGTACACGTCGCGGGTTCGGCATTGAGTTCGCCTTAATTAGTTATGCACCTTGCCTCGAGATAATATATATTCAATAATTTATTACGGTGCGAGGAACTACCATCTTATGTTATTTGTCTGCATGTATTGGAAATAATTATCACTTTATTGGCGACATGTTTATGTCTTTTCTTTTCCATAACTGGTGATAGCCTGTGTTTGATAAATGTAATTTCCGATAATACCTTTCAATTCAAGTTGCGATTACTATATCTTCCAACTTAGACTCACGAATTGTTGAACAAGCAAGTTGGTGGCATCAGTATTTGGTTTTGATCATGTTATTGTTCTCCCATCCACAGGACTGTTTTGGGTATTCACAGATTGCTCTTCTGCTTATATTGAAGTGAACATTACCATTAGTTTCTTCTAGTGGTGCACATTACAGCGTTCAGTGGTTACGTTTTTATTTTGGTCACACGGAATAAGCAAGTGTGAAAGAATTTCTGTTTATTTACACGCTTTTCATATGTACCAAATTGCGAAATCTGACCGAAACGACATACTTGCGTTTCCAGAAAAAATATTTTGTTTAATACTCCTACATTGAAATATCGTAAACAAACATTTCGATTTTTTAGACCTCAACCACTTTTTAATATTCTTTGTATTGGTATGCTATTATCCATCTTATATATTTTATTATGTCGAAATATTTCTAGATCTTCGTTCCACCCTGTTCTAGAAAGACAAATCCTCTGTTTTATTTTTGCTAGTCTGATCCATATCTCAGCCACGCGGTTAGTAGCCCGTATCATACCATATCTTCTCTTCACACCAAGATCTGTTTGTTCTACAGTTTTGTTTATTTCCTCCTTTTTATGTGCTGACTTTAATTTCCTTTGATCAATTCCTAGATCTCGAAACCGTATATTTTTATGGACATTTCCCTAGATTTACCCAGGGTGTATACAAATTGGCGCAAAAGCTCCAGGTAGCGATATTTCTTGTACAAGTCGAAAATCTTAACACGAAAATTTTGGATTGGTGTTTATCAGCCCTCAGGAGCGGTAGATAAAAGAAATTGATTGTTTTTTTCAGATAAAGTACTCCTTCTGTTCTAAATACGACAAAATGTCATCAATAAGAGTTGCTCAAAATGTAATGTTTATGGTCTCACTCAAAATTTCAGAAATATCGGCGTACTGTTGTGAAACCATGTTATCACAAAAGTAATTCAACTAATGCATGCGATTTCATAAAAGTAAGCCGATACATTTGAACTTTTGCATGAGAAAATAATTTTACATTTTGAACAACTCTTCCTGATGACATTTTGTCGTATTTAAAACAGAAGGGGTACTTTACCTGAAAAAAGTTTTCGTCTACCGCTTCGACTCATAATTGTACAATGAATATCGCTACCTGAAGCTTTTGCGCCAATTTGTATACACCAATGTTTTCCTCCAATTAGTCCAGCTTCCTGTGATCCGGCTCGAAGACCCATGTTTCCGAGAAACTCGTTGAAGGCTTGCACAAAAGCCTCCGATATGCGTAGTTCCGGGAATTATTCTTGCACTCGTCCAATTCGCACCTTGGAAAATAAATTTTATAATATTGTAGAACCAGGTTGTTTTTGACAGGAGATGAAGATTCTTGGTTGCAATAAGATGTGACTGGAAATGGTCAGGCCTAACCACCCTTAGAACGTTTAGTTATTTGGTGGTTCCACAGATGGTATGTAACTTGTTTATAGTATGTCGTCCATTCTCAACTCTTGTCTTGATAACTCAGTTACGTTTAACAATCGTTGATGTCAGCTCTAGTATATATACTGGGTTTTCAATTATTCCATCTACTTTCCCATTAAAATCGCTCAATGCAATAATCTCTTTTGTTAGGATTTTTTGCTAAGCTTTTAATTCTTCTTCTTCTTCTTCTTTGTCTTTCCCTTTTTGCCATTACAGCGTTGGGGCCTCTATCCATCTATCCATTTCCTAAAGTTGTTCCTGCTTCTAGCCATTTCTTTCACTTCTCTTAGTGTCTTCCCTCTTCTTGATGCTATTTCTGTTATTGTATCATCCCATGTCTTTCTAGGTCTTCCGCTCGGTCGCCTTCCTTCTATTCTTGCTTCATAAGCCTGTTTCGGTATTCTATTATTTTCCATCCGTACTACGTGTCCTAGCCATTTGAGTTGTTTATTTTCAATTGTGTGTACCACAGGTTCCTGTTCAAGTTGTTCTCTGATGACTTGGTTTCTGATTCGGTCTCGTCTTGTTTTTCCCTGTACTTTACGTAGGTATTTCATCTCTGAGGCAGTTACTTTTGATTTATGTTTATCTATCATTGTCCAGCTTTCCGACCCATAGTTGAGTGTTGGTATGTATATTGTTTTATATAAGTGCATTTTTGTCTTTTTGCTTATTTCTCGCTTTCCAATGATCGTGTTGTTAATTGTGTAGAAAAGTTTACTCGTTTTGCTTATTCTATTTTGTATCTCTTTATCTATTTTCCCGTCATTTGATATTATTGTGCCTAAATATTCGTAACGTTCTACTTCCTCTAGTGGCTTGCCGTGTATTCTTATTTCTACTCCTTGTTGTTCTTGGATCCTTGATACTCTCATAATTTTACTTTTCTCCTCATTAATCTTTAGACCTTTGTTCTCCATCTGTTGTACCCACTCGTTTAATATTGTTTGTAATTCTCTTCTGCTATTGGCCATTAGTACTACGTCATCTGCATATATCAAGCTCTGCAGGTAAATTGGTCTCAAATTTCAGTTTCCTATTTTCGTCTTTCTTGTGTTTAGTTTACACTGCTTTACTATTTTGTCCATTAGTATTATAAATAATAGTGGACTCAGGCTATCACCTTGCTTGATTCCTTTTTTCATTTTAAAATTCTTTGAACATCTGCCATTCAGTCTTACGCATCCTTCTACATTCTTATATATGCTTTCGATTGTCTTTCTAAGTTTTATACTGACGTTCATTTCTTCTAAGATACTCCATATGTGGTGTCTTGGCACTGTGTCGAAAGCCGCTTTCAAGTCGAGGAATGCTAGATGTAATGTTTTTCCCTTCTCTAAGTACTTCTCTGTTATCATTCGCAGTGTAAATATGTGGTCTTGTGTTTGTTTGCCCTGTCTGTATGCTCCTTGTTCTTGTTGCAGTTCATCTTCTATCTCGTCTCTTAATTTCCTTTCTAGTATTTTTGTATATACTTTAAGGGCTACCGGTGTCAGGCTTATTGCTCTGTAATTATCACATTCCATGGTGTTTCCTTTCTTATGTAACGGTATTATAAGGTTCTTTTCCCATTCCTTTGGTATTACTTCGCTACCCATGCTTGCTTACAGATCTTGGTTATCCAGTCTATTACTATTTCTCCTCCATATTTCAGCATCTCTGATGTTATCTCATCCATTCCTGGGGATTTTCCATTTTTCAGGGATCTTACCGCTACCTCTACCTCTTCTCGTCTTATCTCATCTCTTTCTCGATTATTTTCCTGTTGGACTTCGTTCCTTCCTTGTCTTCCTTCTTCATCGCTTTCTTCTCTGTTCTCCCTCTCACTATATTTATCTTCAAAGTATGTTCTCCATGTTCTCAGGATGTTTTCTATTTTTGTTTCAACCTTATAATTCTTACTTTTGTTTCTTATACTTCTTACTTGCTTTCCTTTCTTGTTCCTTAGTCCTTTAACAATTTTCCAAAACTTCTTTTGATTCTCCCCGTACGATTGTTCGATGGTTGTGCCGAAATCTTCCCATGATCTTGTCTTTGCTTCCTTGACTGCTTCTTTGGCCTCGTTACGCTTTTGTTTGTACCTTTCTTTGTTTTCTTCGGTTCTTTCACTCAGGTAGTTTTTCCACGCTTGTTTCTTCAACTTTACTTTTTCTTTTACTGTTTCATTCCACCATTTTGTTCTTTTTTGTCCTTCTTTGTTGCTTTTCATTCCACAGACATCCTTGGCCGCTTCTAGTATAGACGTTTTGAATCTATTCCATCTTTCATCTATGCTCCATGTATTTCCATATTCTCCTTCTTGCTGCTCTTGTGCTGTTAGCCTATTTTGGAGGCGTTCTCTATATTTTAGTCTGTTTTCTTCTATATCTAGTTCTTTAGTTTTAATTTGTTCATACTCCTTTTGTCTCTCTTTTTTCGGCGTTCTGAATCTGGTGTCTGCTATCAAAAGTCTGTGGTCTGTTGTTAATTCTGCTCCCCTAATTACTTTTACATTCATTATTGCGTATCTGGCAGTTGTGCTGTATGTTATATAGTCTATCACGCTTTTCACCCGTCTTGCTTCTTCCACGAAGGTGTACGCGTGTATCCTCTTATGGTTGAAGAACGTATTTCCTATAAGTAGTTGGTTGTCTATGCACATTTCCATCATCCTTTCCCCATTGTTGTTGAGATTCTCTTCTACAGTATGTTTCCCGATCATTCCAAATCCATCTTCTCCTTTTCCTATTCGAGCGTTCCAATCTCCTAAGACCATTATGTGCTTACTTCTTTGTCTCCCTTCTTCCACCTCTTTGTTTAGTTCTTCATAAAATATTTCTTTCTCATCTGCCGTTGCTCCTTCTGTTGGGGCATATATCTGTATTATTGTTATTGTTTCTTCATGTTGCAGGTCTATGGTTATAATTCTTGAACTTATCGCTTTCCAGTTGGTTCCCTTGTTGTAATTATGCCTACCCCTTCTTTGGCTCTTCCCGTTGTTACTCCTGAGTATCTTAGTACGCAGTCATTTTCTAGATCTTGTATTCCTATTCCCCTCTTTTTTGTTTCGCTTATTCCCAAGATCTGCAGGTTATATTTCTTCATTTCCTCTATAATCTCAACTTCTTTTCCCGTAAGCGTTCTAACGTTCCAAGTCCCATATCTCGTTTTCCTTTTCCTTGCATTTCGTCTTCCATTGTTCAGTCCTGGTCCGAGGTCATTTGTATTTCTCTGAATCAACTTCCCGCCTTATGGGTGATTAGCCCAATGAAGGTGAGCCTCGTTACCTCGAGACAACTGGCCTTTGGTCCACGGCCGCTTATTATGAATATTCACGGCACTCCTGTCTCCAGGACTTCCCCCATCCGCCGCCCGGGGGACGCGCTCTCTAGGAGTGAGGTCTCCCGAGAGAGCTTTTAATTCATAGTGCTTATATCTGCTTCTTCTGCCTTTTAAATATTTCCACTTAGCTGTACATATACTTTTATTTCACCTCAATTAACTTTCTTTTACCTCTGTTATACCACATATAGCCTCTCTTAATTTTTTAAGTTGTTCGAACACGCCCTGATATTTTGCGCAAATGCCTTGGATATTCCATGTACCAAATTTCTGTATTATCCATTCGACTTATTTCGTCGAAGATTTTATTTTTATTTTTTGAACGAGAATGGAGTTGTCCCCAACCCAATTTCCATTAGCCACCCGGAAGCCCGAGCCCTATGGTAATGAAGGAATTGCCTAAGGCCATTTTTCTATTTCATAATTTATATCATACTTAACTTCTTCCACTAATAATAATGAATGTGCAATTTTTTAATGTATCTTGATCCAATGCTCTTCGCCGTGGCTATAACCTATTCATTTTTTTAAATTGTAATAATGATGACGTTTTTAACTGGATCTTACCCAAATCAGTTATGAACTTCAAACTGACGTATAATTTAAGATGCTAAGCAAATCAGCTTATAATTTACACAGCAACGGTGCTTTCAAGAATGTTGTCATATATATCAGCTCATTTTAATCCGTATCTAAGTTTGAGGAGCTGTTAACTAATACGAATTGTGGAACTTAATCAGTTTAAGCGTCCTAGTTACAGAAACATTCCGGAAATAGAAATTAATTGATCAATTAAGCAGAGCGGCAGATTGTATCTATCTGTCTCTAAATTGTATGTAAATATTGATCAATCCACCTTAAACAGACCAAACGAAGGCAATTCCACGCCGCCTCAATTGGTAAAAATATTTTGACTGATGTTCGGGAATATAATATTGGGGTACGGTGTTTGTGGTTTGTTATTCTCTAAATGGTGGGAAATAAGAATAACTTCATAGTTAATAAAATGTCTAAATACGGCTTCATTGAATTCTTCAATTTTAACTGTAGTTTTATACATAAGTTCGTCCCGGTTAATATTAAAATAAGCAAGTCATTTATCGAACCCAAAGGTTTAATCTTGCAAACGCATTGATTGGATAGACTCCTCGAGACGAAAATCTACTGGAAACTTCATCGCAGCTAGCAGACTGATAAAGTTCCGCAAGAAACTTCTCCATATTTAGTAATGGTGGTGGGAGGGCAATATCTGAGAATGCTCGAGCTTTCATATCGAATCCGCATCGAAAAATAAGGTGAAAACTGCCGTAACGCCCCTGCAGCAGCGCCTAAAACACGGGGCATGACTCCCTAATACGCGCCTTAAGTCACACATTCTCGTGAATGCCGGGACGTAAATTGTGTTTTATTAACTTCCCAAAAAGGATTTTTCTGTTTATTTAGAAGTAAGTGGGCAGGGGCGTATTTCTGTATGAGAAATCCGCCGTTCGCGCAATCTTTGCCTATCGGGCTGAAAGGCCCTCGCATGATTCTGAAGTAGTTCTGCAAATGCATGAGCTTTCTGCGGAGTACTGCGGATTCGATTGGCTTTCTGGATTACCATATATCCATGGCTCATCAAGAGAACTGAAATATGGCGTTTGGCTGACTGCGCGTGTTTAATTTGTGCTTATTTTTGATAATTGTTGTCAGAATCATATTTTTTTAGCAACATTGGTTTTAACTCCTATGAAGAGAAGTTCTTACCCTATTTTTTATGCTTCTTCAGTTTTACCAGCTGGTGATTTAGGTAAAGTTGGTGTCTGCAGATTGCAGGGACACGCACTACAGGCGCCGGTTAAACGATCTTCAGCTAAGCAAGGTTACCCGACAGTGGTAGTAAAATTGCAGATAGTAACGTCGAACACCAGGCTTCCTACCACAAGTCATATTATTATTACTTCGCATTTAAGTAAAGTAAGTGTTGGAACGCTACTGCTATATTATTACGATTAGCAAGTGCTAATTAATTGAAATCCTACACTCAAAATTAAAATAACTTCTGACGTATTTCAACTCGCGTGCAGTTGATCTAATACGCATACACACACACGCTCAGCACGGCATTCTGATATAATATCGTGCTAATGAAAATCTTTTTTACAAAAACCAGTTCCAAAGTGATTCGAGGGAGTCATGCGCTTTTCGTAATTTTTTATTAAGATGGTATTTGAGATCTCTACGCTCGTGTGAGTTTCTTATTTTGACTTTTGCTTAGAGTTGGAAACGACGTAAACTGTTGAATGAAATGATTTCATTACGACGTCAACACGTTATTTGCCAATCAGGGGATATACAATAATTTTAGGAAATTTATACTACAAGGTTTCAGGTAAAGTTGAATGTCTACACTCTTATCGGACTTTAACATCAATTCGTGTTTCAGTAAATTATATATTATTTTTTTGCAAATTTGGATCAAAGTAACTCTAATTTACAAGTTGTAAAGGCACTAACACGTATATGTATAGAATGTAATATATTCACTATACCCACCTTCATAGACTATGAAAAGGGACCTGACTCGACAGAAAACGGATGCATACGGGACAATGCGTCTCGTGGGGAATGCAGAATAGACTGCAGATACACAACATTAATTAAATAATCATAATATGATAACGCTACTTCAAGCATTGTACTCCATGGATCCACTAATACCATCAACATCCAAAACTGGGAAGAACAAGGAGACTCTATAATCTGAAAAATTTCCAGTACAATTGTGAAACATAAGGAAATGATAAACGGATTAAATTAAGAATCGCAAAAAGCAGAACTAAAGGTAAATAATGTGACAACGTAAAGTGCGACTAATGTGGTAGTGAGTAAAAGGAGAAAGCGCGGACCTTCAGTGGGGGCCAAATTGTAACAATTGCCTCTTACGCTTCCACGTTTTCACTAATTACTTTTGCCCTATTTTATAGTCAGCTAGCTCAACAGCAATGAGATATCTCTAAATTTACCAACTCATTCTCAACTAGCACATTTAGTTGCTGGAACGTATCGGTAATTATTGTAGGAACTTTAAAGTAGTGCAATACTAGTCATATGCACGTAAAATGAACATTTCCATTATGTGCATGCAACTAAAATGGGGAATTATTTATGGTGACCGCAACCTTTAAACGACGTCACTTTAAGGTCCCGGTATATTAATTACTACCACAAACTGTCAACGACCCAAGTTTGCGTTACCAATATGATTAACATTGAACTTTAATGTCTATCTAGTTCTTTGCCACATTTCCTTCAGGTGAGTGTATCACAAGTATTCATATGTTTTTTTAAGTAAAATATAAAAGAAAACTGAAATTTTCAATAACAAAAAGTAATATGTTGGTAACTTATTCCTTTTTTGGGACCTACCTCGCCTTTGTAAACTGATGTTATTATTTTTAACAGCCACAAAGCCGAATACTTATCTACATTACTGCACAATACATTACAATGCACATCATACAATTTTGTCAATATTGCCACCAGTTGGTGAATATTACTCAATGGCGAATTTAACAAGTGGCATGCACTTTATAGTAAGCGAGCAAAGTGACGCTCCGTTCTGAAGGTGTCGGAAACCTTATTAATACTAGTAAACATTACTTTCAAGTTCTATGACTTAAAAGCGAGAGTAAAGATCACCTGAACGTCGCGGCAGCTATCAAAACTATTTGAAGTCGCATATTAGTAGCATGAATTAGTCTTGGTTAGCCAGCGTAAATTTCTTAAATGTTTAAGGTAGTCCCAAAGGTAATTACTAACTTTCCAGTGCAGGGAGAGCTACGTACAAGTCATGCAATTACAAAGTAACCGTAGTGGTGAAACCTAAGCTATAGCAAATATCGATATGTTAAATGAAGTTATTTATATATCAAAGTCACAGTTTTAGTGGCGGTTCTGTGAGAGTTACTTATTCAAGGTTACTGTTTTAGTTACGGGTACTTTGATGGTAGTTGGGAGAAGTTGACCTTAATTCGTGCTAAGTTGAAAATATTACTTCAACAGGCTACGCTTAGTGGTAGTAAACCTAAGTACTACCCCACGAGGCCATTAGCATATACGCCCAAGAAACTGTTTCTACTCGACACTGATCAATATACCTATCTGGCAGCTGTTTCTCTAATTTGATCACTTTACCAGCCTAGCGGCGTATAGTATACGTAATCGAGCTGACAAACCAAAACATAATATTAACGCACTTTGGCCGCTCTTTAAAACGCTTTTGTGCAGTCAGCCAATTACGGATATTCCCAGGCGCAGTACGCGCCAAACACAAGAAAGCACGGCCAAATGCTCTTTGGCTAACTATTATTTCATACCCAAAGAGTCTATTGAATCACCATCTTCATCGACGAATACCGATTGTGTAACACCTGCACTATGGGCTTACGCAATCTCCACGGCGATGCTTTTATAATTGCGTCATCTAATGACATAGACACTTGCTTCGTTGAAATTCTGGTTCTGGTTTGTCAAATTACGCTGATTGTACGACTTTGACTAGCTCTGTGAAGCTCACTACATTACTGCTCCCCTTTTAGTTTCCCAGAACTTATAGGAACTTTGTTTTGGCTGACCTTGTATCCAGAGTCAAGTAGGTCACTCGGCGCTCTCTTGTGTCCAACTGCTCTCGCCGAGCATGGCAAAATTTTTTCGTTGAGCTTCCAGCACCGACTCCCGCTTTACATACAAACCAAGCGCTTCCGGCATGTATGCCCGTATTAGCACGGAATGCACTCAGTTACCGATGTCGGATCTACAAATTCAGTGGTGCAATTTTGAAACTAACTAAATTTACTTATAAATACATATACCAACAAACAAAGACAGTTGTACAAATTGCATGTATATGGAAATATTATTCCTAAGACGCTCCGGCGAGCCAGGTCAGGTCCCCCTTTGAGCGCAACGTTTGCGATCAGTCCACATTACCAGTTATTACGGCCGAGACAGTAACACTGATGGTTAGAAACGTAAAGAGAATTGGAGTAACATAAAGAGACATGGAATAATGAATCCTATAAGTCGCATTAAAAGATCGCAAAACGAATGCGTGGATTACAGAAAGAAAGAGTGACTTGGCTTACATGAAGTTGAGGATGACATATTGCAGAGCTACATACGTATGGGCCATGTACAGCAAACATGTTAAACTGGAGAGCATACCAAGAGACGTCTTGAAAGACACTATTTAGGTGAAGTGTTGACATAAAATGGTCTAAAAACTGGCAGTGAAAAGCACAAGACAAATATTATGAGATGTGAGTGAGGGAACAGTACCAAGAAACATTTCTACTATTATTTCTATTTTATTATTCTACTGTTAAATATTAGTAATGATTCTAGCATTTGAATATGTATCATAGCCACCTAATATATGTGGTTTTTGTAAGGATTGAAGGAGTCTGATGTAATTCGTAGTGAGCGTCTTTTGGCATAATCTAAATTTAGATAATGAAAAGTAGACACGAAGTAATAGTACCGCTATTGTCACTATGTTAAGCAATACATTAGTGTAACAATTTTATACCTGAATTTTGAAGATTTTTTTAGACAAAAAGCAAAGCATGGTAATTGATGAAAAATGTTTGTAGTGAATTTCGAAAATTGGTTAAATGTTTTTGCTGAACTCATTTGTCATCTATTACAGCTTCAAATGTTATCTAAATTGTATTAGACACGAGTCACTTGATCTACTTTCTGGAGGTGCTTTGTTATAATATAGAGCATGCTAGACGTTGAATAGCTAGTATAAAATAGGGTGCCTGGATGTCAATTTGACGTATTTGTTCTTACACTGAAAGATTGTTGTTGTCTTTCACTCTAAAGCACTTTAGAGTGAGGAGGGAGAACGATCAGCGTGTCTGGATATCAAGTTGACGTATTTGTTCTTACACTGGAAGACTGTTGTCCTCTCGCACTCTAAACTACTTTAAGGTGGGGAGAAACAACGATCTGTCCGTACCATGGAAAGGACAAATACGTTAAATTGACAATAAGGCACCACAGCATAACATACAGTTCATTTAAATCTACTAAAAATAGTTACCTAAATACTCTCAAGGGTCTCTATGGTTAATTATGTTCGATTTAAAAAAAAACTCAATATTTCTGCATTATGTGTGGGTTTGATGTGTTTGGTATAAAAAACTCTCACTGCAATGTGTTTCACAAAGTGTTGCAAGCTTCTCGTCAAGGCTGTAATTCGATCGATGCAAAGCTTCAAATTACCGATTCTGAGGGACCATGATAAGACAGCGATGTTATGTTGAGTATTGAGAGTGAGAGAAGAACTGTCAATTAATTCACACACTTTGAACAAGTTTTACAATATAAAAAATGGAAACCGTGGTAGTGCTTAAAAATTTATGAAGAAGTGCTAGTTAGAAATATCAATTTCTCCACTTAGACAACTATCTTTCTTACCCTTCTGAACCATTCGTCGTCAAGAAGCTGCAGGATAGATGCTTGTTGTTCTCCAGTAGGGTATTTCAAGAGCTGCTAAATACAGGGTGATTTTTGACTTATACGCGTAATTGCGAGGAATGGTAGTTCGTGATGTGTAGTGATGGGTAATACAAGAAAAGTGTAGTAAAAGCAATTTATTAACGGATATAATGAATTAACCTCCATTACCTAAAACCACTTGCTGTTTAGGTGTGGAAGTTGAAGTTTTTTTCTTATCCGGGCGGCAGAGCTCTAGTGATTATGTTTGCCTTTTGTGCATCCACTCCAAAATTATGTTTTTGTTCACATTTTTTTTCAGGCGGAAGCCTAAATGTCAAGTTCGATATGGGTTTGCTCATTCAGTTGCTGTGCGAGTCCGGTTAATTAAACAAATGTAAACGATATTCCGGTGCGAAACTATTGGCTGCCTAGTGTGGTTTAGAGATTTGAGTTTATATTGTTTCATTATATTCGCTCACATGCTATTGAACCGGGTGTAACTACCTGAGCTTCACCCTTTTACATTTTTTTTAGTTGCGGAGTTAGTTCTGGTGCTGAGAGATTATATTTCAGATTAAAAGCAACGGTTGTGTAACTAGAACGACTGACTGGCAAAACATATTTACATATTTTCCAATGTTTTTAAAGCTCGTAATGCTTGTAACCTACAGAACCTTGATTTTTATCTAGGAAATGATTTGACAGTGCCTCTTAGATTATTAAACTTTGATTGGGGGCACCATCAACCGATCACTTTTTTATACCCGTTGGAGAATTTTCGATTCGTACTAGCATGCCTGACAATTCCTCATTTGATTTCGCACTGCTTTAAAAAATACAATAGCTTGAATCTTGACATGAACATACCTAGTAGACATGTAAGGGTATGGAGTGATATCACAAATGCGTGTTTTTCTATTTCGACATAAAGCTTTAAAGAAGTTTCCTCATGTAGTTGTCAACCATTGGTAGTGTATTTAATATGCAGCAACGGTAGACGCGGTAAATATAAATGCTTGGGAAATATATATTAAACCTGGACTTACAAGTCCACTGAAGAGGTAATTGAAATGAGTAAGCAACCAAAACGTTTGGTTGTCGCTAGTCGCAAGTTGTACAAACGTTCAGGTAAGTGCATAGTAAAGCAATAAAGTTATTTTAAACATATGATTGCTTTCGACAATATTGGGTTGTACCGACTATGGGTAGCGCCAGTATCGGTGACTATTTGTACGACGCTGGTTCTAGGGGATCGCAGATGTGCAGCCTCACAGACCAAAAATTATGGCTTGGAAAGGATCTCTTGAGAGGGAGTGTTGAGGGCTATGTCGGTTGTGAAATCAGTTACCAAAATTATGCCTTGATAGCATACCCTCAAATAATTTACGAAATTGTTACGGATAAATGTTTTAACATGGTTAAACAATATTATTCTTGTTTCTCTTTTTCGTTCACTTTTAGCTAGGAGATTCCACCTGTTTCTCGGCCTCTCATTGTTGATTGGTGAACGATGAATATTAGCTTTAGGTCCATCTCTGGAGCGATCATCCTTGGTGGTCTGTTTTCCGATGCTCGTCCAGCATTACAAATACGAACAAGTTGCTATTACCGAGATTTATAGAGTAAGCACATCTGCTAAGCATTGACGTGGTCGCGGGTTCGATACCCCTGGTCGTCTGCTCTGATTCAGGTTTTTAGGTGGTTTTTCTGGGTCAACATAGTGTCTCCTCTGAGGCGAATTCCGGGGCAGTACTTCTACACATTTCCTGGCCTCTCTTACATTCTCCACCCCTTCTTTCTCTCACCCATCCTTTAATTCCTCTTCTTGGCTGAAGAGGGACGCAAGGTCCCTATAGCAGTCTTTTACCTCCTTCCGTCCACTCTACATGGTTATTTCATTCTTCTTTTTTTGTACATAATCAATTCTGCCACGTATTGGGTAGTGCAAATCCCTTTGCTCTAATCATTTATTTGTCGATCTGGAAGCGTTGCCCCTCGATTGCTCTTAGGACCTCCATATCTACCGTCCCAACCTTCTTTTTCCTTTTGGATGTCTTCGCTTTGGTTTTGGCTATTGTTTCAGTCCTAGCGCATGTATATTTATTTGTCCGTGTTTTTGTTGTTCTATTGAACAGATATTTCCAGGTTATATGTTTTCCTAGACATTTTGAACTGATGCAGTAGCCGTTGGAGGTTACTTTGGTTGTTGGAACAATTGTATTTTCAGCAAAAGATATGATATTTATGTTGCCTCTGAGTATCTTGTGTCATACTGCTGCTATTGATTTCTTCATTATCGCATTGCAAAGAAATTATATTTTCCTTAGAATAGTAGATTACATTGTTTCACTAGATGTTATCACTCTTGCGGTGCTAACCTTGCTCCTATTCTTGATTTTTTCTATAATCCTGAGCAAAATGGTATTTCCTTTATCGAAATTTTCTTTCTGTATTCGGTCAAAGGCTTCTTCTGTAGTAGAATCACCCTGCATGCTTTTAAGGTAACTGTGTCTAATGAATGCTTCCAATAATTGAAAAAG
The DNA here is from genome assembly GCA_940337035.1 of Agriotes lineatus. Taxonomy (NCBI): domain Eukaryota; kingdom Metazoa; phylum Arthropoda; class Insecta; order Coleoptera; family Elateridae; genus Agriotes; species Agriotes lineatus. The sequence continues at coordinate 30,046,415 of OW679195.1, read as the reverse complement.
TTCAATACTGTGCAGACACGGTCTTTCGTTGTTGGTGATGTAACCAGACTTATTAATGAAGAAGTGTTTCTGCTTGCATCAGATCCGAATGACAATAACACCCAGCCCGCATCAATATTTACTGCATTACAATGCTTTCACACTCTACTCGAAGGCAAACACGGTGATGTTTGTCGGGAATTATCGCAATAATTGTCGGATTTTCAATGTGTCGCCGACTTCCCAGTTTGATACCAATACTTGAAACTATTTAAATTGAACCGCCGCAAGCGATAACTGCTGCACGACGCAGGATAGATTTCGATCCAATCTGTAACAAAGTAACAAAACGAGTTTAAAGCAAGCACTCTCAAGAAAAATCCCATTTAAAATACCTGTGCAAGCATATTCCGGATAAAGATTACTTTTAATAGATAGGTATATCAGACGCTCCACTCCATCAATCATTGTCAATGAAGCAAAATTTTAGAGCATCAATTTTCGTCCTAGACGTCGGGGCTGAATTATCCGCAAATTTTGACGAATGTTGAGTACCACTCAGAGGTTTTAGGGCTTAGGCTGCGAAAGACTTGCACGGGAGCTTAAATTTAGGAAACCATTCGGAAGTTCGCTGTCTCGCGTTAATTTCGGCTCTGTATTGGGGCGTATGCGAGAAATCTCGGCTCCCAATTACTGCATCTCCTGATACCAAAAAGCACGCAAATTTGGTCTCCATGGGCGCAAAAGTGCCCATAACTTCTCAGACGTAAAGCGGTGGCGTGTGAAATGAAGGCCGGCGGTTTGTAAGTAGGATGGTTTAGGTGTAATATTGTGTTAGGGGTGCTAATGCTTTTCCTCTAGGGAAATCGCGTGTGGGTTTTATTCCTCGCCTGTTCCTTTCACTAACTTTCTCCAGTGGCGTCACATTTCACACCAGTCTAACTTTACTCACTCCACAGCATTAGAAACCGTACACTGCCTTTCAGAGTGTTAATAAATACCCATACTCGGCTTTTATCCGGGGAGAGATTTAACTGACAGCGGCGTCTGGTGTAGCGGATGAATTTTCTTAGTTTCGTTAAGCTACGCCTAGAAATGACTTCCTGAGGCGCCCTGCAATACATTCTGCCCGTTATTCGGCAGCTGCAGATAGAACCCATTTCTCCCTGGAAAACAGTAGGGCATGAAGTAAGCGAACACGAACTTTAAGGTCTGGAACATCGGATTATGCTTAAAATCACCTGAATAACTTCGTTACACGATTATTCAATTTCGGAATTAACAGCCTTCTACAGCAGAGTAGTTAACCCGACTGCTTACATTTTCGTTATAATACTACAAATTCTTGCTATTGTTTTAAAAGGATTTTACAAAGACTTCAGAACCACAATGAAAATCGAACAGTAGTTTTAACATTACCGATTACAACAGTTTAACACCTGCAACTAAACTCTCCATTCTTCTTCGCCGAGGTTTCCTTTTATCTAGTTTACCTCTCTATAATTTTAGTGACCTTTCCCTTTTTCTTTTTCCACTTGGACCACATTATGTTATGTTGTTTATCCATCTATTACTCGCCCTTGTCACATGCCTGTACGATAATAGCCTTTTGTCGTCTATGTACTTTATCATATCTGTTTCTACTTCCATTCAGCTTCGGGCGTCTTCATTTGTTACTCTGTTTCTTTTTGTTATACCACTATATTTTCTCCAATATTCCATCCCCGTCGCTTTTCGTGTATTTCTGCTGTTTATCACCCAGATTTTCGCACCATACGTCTTTATCATCATCAGCTTATTCCATCCATCGTCGGATGTAAAATACGTATTGTTCGAAAGATCATGCTTCTAGTGAATTTGGTATATTAGATTTAAATGTTCTTTCCAACCGTCCAAATGTTGCCCAAGCTGGAGAAGCTCTTCTTGCCAAATCTGCTTTTTTTGTTCGAAGTAAATGTATGAATCGACGATTTCTATTATTTTATCTTCTACATTTATTTTTTTTTATTTTCCCGGTGGTGATTCTTCTTATATTTATCTTTAGACTTATTTCTTTCGATCATTTGTTTAATCCTGTAGCTCTTTCCCGTTGTTTGCTAATATTAAATGATGTAGTAGCTCGTGATCTACCACCACTCCTTTATATTTTTATTTTAGAGTTTAAACGTGCCTTCTTGCCATACTCCACGATTTAGTTATATTTTGTCTGTTTTCGCTTGTATTGCTATTTGTGCTATTATTATTAAATTTTGGTATATATATTCGATGTTTGTGCAAATCTGTAATTTGTTCGACTATGGCTTAGATCATTTAGAAGCGCCCACAACTCTATAAAGTCAAATACATTTTTATAGCCCACCATTGCTGGTATATTACATTCGCTTGCTTTTTCAACTAACACTCTCATTTTATATAAGTAGTCATGGGTGTAATACTCTATTTGAAAAGCAGCCTTTTCTCGTGCATGCTAGTTCGTTATTTGTGCTATTATTGTAGAAAATATATAGTTTGTAGAGGGCTGACAGTGGCTAATGGGCTTGCAACTTGTGTATATTTCCTTTCTTGAATATGAGAACCACTATAGCATTTAACCAAGCTGCTGGCATTTTATCTTTCTCTAAACATTTGTTATATAGTATTTGGAGCATGTTGATTTGCCTCCGCACTTAACTATTTAAATTACTATTTCATTCGCCCTGGAGCCTTCCTGTTTCTCATGTCTTTCATAGCACTTATGTTTCTTTTGTTGCTATTGTCGGTGTGTTCTCCGAGCCTTTATTTCTTACTAATATTAGATGCTTTTTTTGTTAAATGTAGCAAGCTATGTTGTATAGCTAGAAGATAAATAAATCTTTCTCTCTTGGTAGAATATTTCTATATTTTTTTTATTTCTTGCTTTTATGTGATTTCCTTCTTTTCTTTGTTTAGCAGTTTTGTTATCTGATGCTTTTCTTCGCATATTTTCTTTTTTCGATTTTTCAAGCTTCGTTTTCTTCTACCATTTCCTTTATTTGTGGATTTGCATGATTCTTATACTTTCTCCGTTTCTTTGATTTTAATTGTGCAGTAGTCTTCCCCTCCTCTTGATTATGTCTTTTGTCTCAAGACTTACTTTGTGATTTTTATCTTTATTAACTTTACTTGTACCTAATTCTGATGCTGAGTGATTTGTTCATTTATAGTGTCTATATAAGATTGCTTATTTCTTGGTTGTGTATGTAATGCTAGTTTCTGTGCATATTCCATTTTTGTTGCTTAATGTCTTCCTTTTCATGGCCTGAATTTTCTTAATGTTTTCTTCTCTCTCTCTCTATTTGTATTGATCCATAATTTGGCTCTTGCCATTTCTATTGCATAAGATGTAGTTAATTTCAATGTTTTTTTCTTCCATTTGGGCTACTTCATTTCCGATAATGCTTTCTATTGTGTCATACTAGCAGTTTATTTTTTGTTTATTATTAAACCTAGTCATCTTATCATCTAATTATATTTATAACAGAATTGATGCACATTTTTAACGTGATACAATGTTCTCATTTTCTTCGTACTTCCGCTAATCCCATTACTGTCCATTTGATATTTTTTATTTGCACTTCCTTCTTTATTGTAATCTGCTCTCAATTTTTGGAACATATAGCTGAGATCCTTCGCATTTTGGTTTACCGTCTGAAGAGCAGCTTCTAAAAATATTGTAAAACAAAGAGATCACTACAAGTGGATTCTACATAAATTATGGAAACTAGTTAAACTGCTAGGGATATACTTACCCAATTTATTTAAATTAGCAAATATATAACCAGTTGCTGCGAGTGCTATAAAAACAAGTGAATGCATGTCAGTTAGTTACACAGTCCTTGAGAGGGTCTTATGAAGGGAACCTCCAATGACGGGAAAGTTACTGCTTTGAAAAAGGAAAAGAGAATGTGATCTGTGTATAATAGAACTTAACTTAATTGACATTTACAGTTCAAAGTAAAACGATTGATTCAAATAATCCTGCAAAGGTTCTTAAATATAAAACATTTAGTTTAACAGACTGAAAGGTTCACGTTTGGAAGAAATGAAAATCCATGTGTGGTATTAGTTTCTCAGTGTTACAACATTAATAGGGTGGAACTACAGAAAAATAATAATAAATAAAATAGTACAACATATACAAGAAAAAATTGAAGAGGAATTATATTTTCTAGCAGGTATAACACGCATATGTCTTACCAGCAGCTTCTGGGCCTGTCAGCGTTATATACTACATACTTGTACTGAAGACCAGAAGGATTCATATTGTGACAGGTTAAAAACCGTTTACTACCTATTCTGTGAAAAAAAACTCTCTTACTTCCCTGAAAACGCATATTGCATTTTGCTTCACATACATACGACTCACATCCGCCACAGCTGAGAGAACTGAGACCCATATCAAATTACCCTAATGGCAAGTCAGCCACCGGTTTCAAATAGCATACCACAGACGCACTCAAAATTTGTTATCGATGCCATATTGATACGAATTATAATTTAACTAGTAAAGTTTAGAGCGCTTCATTCCACACGTAGAATTATGGCCTCAGACTCGGCGAGTCAGGGTCGCCCAAATATCTCTTTCCGAAACCCAATTTAGTTTTAAATGCAGCAGGTATTTACGGTACGTGACGAAAGAGAAGGCGAGCGAAATTGGCCAAGCTTCTGGTGAAGAAATGGGTTGACAGTGATCATTTTGAGAGACGCCGCGCTAGTACTAGAATGAAGTCAAAATAAAACCATTGGTGGCAATATCCAGTGCGTTGCTTGTGATATTCGATAAGATCCAATCATGCAGTTGTACGATATACCAACGGAACGTAACAGAATTTCAAGTAATATTGCGCTTGGTAATGCTTGCATCTAGTGTTGCCAGGTCAAAATTCTAAAAGTCACTAGCTTGCGGTGGAAAAAATCACTATATTGACAAAAATTTCACTAGATTAATTTAAACGTGAAAAATGCTGGAAATTAAAAAAACAAAATCAAAGTTTTCACAACAATTATAAAAAATAAACAAAATAACGAACGAGATAAAGTGTTTAAAAATATAATAAAAAGTATAAATGAATAACAAACTACACCTACAATAATTATTCAATATGTAATTTACTCATACATTTTGTTATTATGATTTGTTATTATTGCATCCGTAATAACAAAATCATAACAGTTTTTTGGCAAAATTAAGTTTTTGGAATGAAGAATTCCAGTCAAAGTGTTAGTACGTAATCTATTTCTTGATAGTTTTATTTAAATTAATATAACTGAAAACCCTTTCAATGCAGGTGCTACTATGGGGAAGAACAAAAAAATACTCACAAACTGAGAAAGTAGGGGATAGAACAATATACCGTCGGCTTTTTTACAATTAAAAATTTCTTTTCAAAAATACTAAATCTTCCATTTCAAAATTAATGGCAGAATATTTTAGAGATCGAATTTCCCGATCTAAAGCATTGGCATCCGTTATTAGATTAGGAAAATTTATAATTAAGGGGCCGAGACTATCAACATTTGCAACTATTGAAGGATTTAGAACATTTAATGATTTAAGCATAACAACTTCACGGGAATTAAAGGGAAATCTTTTGAAAATTTGATGCGCTGCTTCGGTGTAAAAATGTAAACACTTCAAACGGAAAAAATGTTTTGCACTATCTGTTAAACTATTGCTATATTTGGACTAAGTACAAGTGCTCAATTAAAACATAATGTTCCGGATTTATATGCTGTAATTTGCTTAAATCTGTGTTTTTAAATACTCTGGTGTGATGTAATAACTCAACAATAATTTAAAAGCAGTTGCTATTCTTGGATAAAGCAAGTGAATCTTTGGAGCTTCATCCTACAATTCTAAATTCATATCATTAAATTATCGGAAAATCCACTTGAGTCCCAGTGGTCACAGTACTCACAGCACACTTCAAACTTTGATAATTTTTTACGTTCTACCGAAAGTAAAAATGCAAGTGTGAACAATTCCCTTTCTGTTTATAGCCTCGGGGATTTAGTTTGAACCAGGGAAATACCTATTTTCTGTTAAGTAATTCATGGAATTTACTTACCTTCGCATTTCAAATCTCAGGCTGCCATCTGTCCATCACAGCGAAAACTAATTTATAAGATTGGAATAATAATAGTAGCTGGTAATCTGCCACAACCGCGAAAGGGGCGAAGGAATTTTTGCTTTATTATGTGGTTTTTTATAAAATATACTGGAAAAAATCACTAGATAATTCTTTTTTGGCAAAAGTTATCACTAAATCACTAGATTGACTAAAAATCACTAGATCTAATGAAATTTCACTAGACCTGGCAACACTGCTTGCATCTACCCAGCAGCAGAGGCCGACTGTACCGAAACTACCGATAAACACTGCCACACGGCGAACTACATTGCTATAACGGTAAAGCTAAAAACTCCATGCTGTTTACTACACGACAATTGTCTGGATTTTGCTCCGCGCTGCTTACGTAGCAAGTAATTTGCAGCGCAAAACAATTCATAACTCTTTGGACAACTTAGAATCAGTGGCGGCTACTGTAAATTTCAACTCGACATAACAATATGTCGAGCTTCCTTATCAGCTGCAGATTCTTCCATGTGGTCGACTTGATGCTGAAGATTGGCAAGAATCCGATGCTGAAGATTCGACTTCGTTAGATGCAACTGCTACTTCAACCGAATAAATGAAGACAGACCAGAGTCCCGCAATTTTAGAATTGATTTAATTTCGCACGTAGTGTGCGCATTTTGTTTAAAATTCAGTTTAGGGGGATTATACTTATTATAATATTATTAAGTAAAATGACATACTTAAGATCTTATTAGTTAAAACCGATATCTTAGTTACATTCAGGAGGGTTATGGTACCTCCAAAATGATATGTATTAATTTTATCTACTCTATGTGCCCAAAAGGGCTTGAATTGAATTGATTGATTGATTGTATTTTGTCGTCATTCTCGTTTCAACAGCTGAACTTTGTATGCTTTATAGCCACTGTTGAAGTCATTTCGCCCATTATTCCCTTTCCAATGGGCTTGGTCTTCCGATTTGGCAATGAGCCAGCGCCACACTTGAGCTATTTAGAACGATCATCGTCGTCTGAGTGATCGACTGTAGTATGCCAGCAAGATCACAATCTGTAGAGAACTACTGCTAAAGTAACTGTTTGCATTCTTTGCTGGTAATAATCAAGCTTTTTCTCTAACCTCTTATTATTGATTATTTCTATGACAAATTTCTTTGGTCCAGGCCATTATTTAGAAAGCGATTGAAGAGATCTTGTATTTCTATTTTTATTCAGTTTAATTATGTGACACCTCACGTTTCATTATTCTCCATTTCATGTATCTACTTTGCAACTACTATTTGTCGACACATTCAACATGGAAACCATATCAGCAGCTGTCGGCCAATGTCGCATCGGTCACAGACAGATCCGGCTCGGTATACACAACATTTTCGACAATTCAATAGCAAAGACATACAACAAAAACGCTAAAGGTTTTTTAATTGAAAAAGGGGTTAGGCAAGCACACACAATGTCTCGTTTACTATTTGCGGTCATACTGAAGTACGCTTTCAAGTCATTGTAAATTGCGTATCAACATTGGTGATGCAAAGAAAATTCGAATACAACTAAAACAAGTTATGGCTAATCTAATGATATAAGGATATAAAAAACTGGGGAAAGACATCAGGGAAAGAGTTAGTAAATACAAGTACTAAAAACCAAAACTCAAGTTTTCAAGAATGATATATCACTCAGTTTGAAAAGTCAAGTACCAATGAGTATTACCTCTTACGGAGCAGATACACTTACTTTGACTAAGGCCCCAGTTCTTAAAATGGGAGTTTCACAAAGAACAATGGAAAGATTCATAAAAGGTATAGAACTAAGAGATCGCGTAACACATATAGAACAAAACAAAGATCGAATATGTAGAGAAAATTATATAGTTGAATAGAGGTGTACAGGACACATACCAATGTTCATGGAAAATGAGTAATACAGTTGGATTTTGTCACTCCCATTGGTAGGTAAATACGATTGATGTCATAAATAATAATATAGATTCAACACGAAGGGTCGGCCAATTGCTAGGGGGTGTGTCCTAAAATGGCTGATAAAACCACAGTTAATATATAGTAAGAATAAGAATAAAACTATGTTTTAAAATAATGGAATAATCTACAATATACGTACAGGGTTATTCATTATAAATTACCCACCCCTTATCATCGTTATTACTGCCTATAGAAAAAAAAGTTTTAAATAAAAGTTATGTGGTTATAACTGAATTTTGTTAAAATGCTATCAAAAGTACAGTGGCGTGCATAATTAAGGGGATACAAAAAAGTAATATATTTTTTTAAATGGAACACCCTGTATATTATTAAATTTTTGGAATGATCTTTCTTTCCTGATTTCAAAAATATACCATATGTTACCCCTACCTTATACCGTTTTTGAGTTATTAAACGTCGAATATCTTAGTTCAGCAGGCTGTGGAAATTCAAACCAATGAATAATAGGTTGGTGGCACTGTAAGCCTATGTCCAGGGCCGTAGCTACCACCGGGGCAACCGGGGCAGTGCCCCGGGGCCCCCGAACCAAGGGGCCCCCGAAGACGGAGGAAGTTTTTTACGATATCGTCTCTAAAACGTTTTGAATTAAACTTAGGCTGTTTAAACGTTAAATACAGTTTTATATTAAACTCAATGTGAAGTAAATATGTGTTTTGTCTGTTTTAAATGCCCATTCTTCTATCTTAACAGAAAAAAACACCAAATTGTAACCCTATTAAAAAAGTCTTACTAAATGAAAGTGATGTAGAGGTAAAGGGGAAGATAACATGGGGGCCCCATAATTATTTGTTGCCCCAGGGCCCCCACCTGTAGCTACGGCCCTGCATATGTTAAAACCTGATAACCTCCAATTACCGATTCCCAAAAGGGTAAAAAATCGTTGGAAACATTCGTACTTTCACAGTATATTAACGATTATAAAGATGGGAAATTATTTTAGTTTCGTCCTGTTAATAAAGTGTATTTTATGACTTAGGTAAATATCGGTTCTAAATTTTGATAAATTTTGTTCCATTTTTTTGTAATACAAAACCATGATTTTGTAGGGAAGCCAAAGCTTGCAAATGTTAATTCAAATTAAGGCCTGGGAGAACTCGATCTGTCACGTAGAATATTATTTATTCGCAACAAGTTATGCCTACAGAAACAAATATCTGCATATTGAAAAGTACAAAAAAATTATTTTGGTTTATCTCTAGTGCATGAAAATGCTTAAATGATAGAACACTCAATATGCGTTGAAAATTTATTATTTTATTTGTAAATTTATACTTTAATTAACCCTTCCGTAACAGAATGCGTAAAAATAAGCAGGAATTCCGACTTCCAATGGTGGACTATTTCATAATCTCGTATAAAAACGCAATTCCCAACAGTTTTAAATGAGGTAGCGATATCGACTGTTGATTAAACCGCAAGGCCAACATAATTTGCAATATTCTGGCTCGATAATATTAGGCGCAGCACGCCGATTGTGCAGGCGCTAGCTACCCATTGTAGCTGCAATAAAGGGGAATGCGAGTTCCGGATGTCGCTCGATGTTCACATGTTTACTCGTGTAGCGGTACCTCTAAATTCCTTTTCGAGCTGGATGATTAGAGATTTTATTGCGACGCCGAATTCAGGGCTTCGCTGCTGCAGGAACTGTTGCTTTGTCTTTGGACGGGAATACGTGGATAAATGATTGTTTTGTAAATTCTTATGGCTGTAATGCCCTTTTAGAGACGGCCAGGCATCGAGCATCGGCTTGTAGCTGCGATTTTCTCTAGCCAGCCCCGCATTCTGTTTTATGAAGTTTATCTTCAAAGAGGAAAGCAATAAGAAAGAAACATGTCTAACATAATTATTGAAATCTAAAGTACTTCCTCATCGAGCGTGTACTCGTATGATGTATGGTGAACACACATCTTGAACAGTAGCGTACAATCATGTTAATTTGAAATACAGCGTTTTTATTATTGGATAGTTCAACAAAATACGCTTTGTGACATTCTAAAATGGATTTACGACAAATGATCCAAGCAAAGGTGGCTCCAGCTAGCTAGAATTGACACAGCGCGGGTTTCTTCTGAAAGAGTGGGTGCTTTTGTTTAAGTCCGGTCAAGAACGACGTGGGGTCACGGTTATAGGCAATACTATTAGGCTGGTTACAACCCAACCTGCCTCTTGACAATTTTCGAGGTCCTCTTCGAGGAAGAAGGAACTTGAGCTGGTGTCCGTAAAAACACCCTTATAACTCACATATACAGTGCCCGCCCAAAAGTTGGCATCAAATAAAAAAATTTTTGGTTAAAAAAAATTCCTCTTAGATGTTTTTCAGTTCTTTGAATATTTTAAATATGTCACATGCCAAAACTTAAGTTCAAAATTCAACTTTCTTTAGGTGAAAACTTTAAAAATTTATAATTGAAAAAATTACACAAAATGTTAATTATTTCTTTGCATTTTCTCGTATTTACCGAAAGGTAGTAGTTTTTGCATAATATTTACGTCTTTGCTGTAACATGCTTTATAGGAGAAACATTTCTTAATGACCATTAGTATCTATTTCAACAGATTGTAATAATTGTAATCTACCTTTGTTAGAGAACTACTTCTACAAACATCCTGTATATATTATTTTAGAGTTGCCTAAATAAGGAGATTGTTCTTTATTCAGTTTACATGTTAAAGTCTACTACGTAGGCAGAATATGATATGGTTATGCATTATTTTACTGTCAAATCGAATTTAAATAATTGTTTTCAGGTCGGAAAGTTCGTTTTGAGTTGAATTTTCGTGTATCGCCTACTTAAAGTAGCAACAAAAAATTATTAATTTAATAAAGTTTTTTTTATGAACATTTAATATCTTTTATTTCCTCTTGACTTGTCTATCGTCTGAACTGACTCGGTAAATGAGTCGTTACAGGCACTGTGCCTGTAAAATGTTGCCATCGTGACTCTCCAAACACCTTGCTTTTTAATATTAATCACAAATATTATTTTTTAGGATTTTCAATAAGAGAAGATAAAACGTTTTACGCGGCTGACTTGCAATTGGCCTTTATTAGGGCTCAGCGGATTACAGGGCTCGCTCCTACAACTCGCCCATAAAAGCTAATTTACTAAACTTGCCATATAAACAACTATTAAACAATTTAATTTAACATTTAGATTTAGATAGAAAATCATGTTTTAAATAACTTTCCTTAGTAAATTTTTCCTCTATCTTGGCTAATCAATGCATTTTTCGCAATTATTAAAAAAAATAATTTGACAGATAACGAAAATAACGTAACAACTTTTGTTTGAAGTATTTAAAAGCTAGGTTTTTCAAAAACGCCTTAATGAAAAACGTTCCCATTCCATTCCAACTTTTTGGCGATCACTGTGTACTAATAATGTTCGCTTAACTTCTAATTATAAGTGTAGGTAAGATTTAACAACTAGGCTGGATGGTATAAATGTGCACGGACTATAGCTTTGTAGCAGCAGTCCAGAGAGTCCGCCGTATTCGTCCCAAAGTGTCAACGAAGCCGGCTTAAACACACAGCCAGCTTGCAGCCTGAAAGTAGCTAGTTTTCGACGACTTCAGCTAACTGAAGGTACAGTTTTCTCCAGACCTGGGGCACGACTAACCTTCCAACATGATCGTGGGAACGGCAGAAATGCGGGAAATTTTACGAAGGTCACGTGCTCAGGAATGTGTTTTACAGTGCGCATAAATACTGTCAGTCGTTGGTGTTCGGCGAAAAGCAGCCCACGGGGCAAGGTCGACCATCGTATTTGAACGAAGCTTGTATTATCACTCCTGTTAATCTGACTATTCACGACATAACACTAAAGATGGTTACTGCATAAGGCATGAACGCCGCGTACGATCAACTCTGTTGCCAATCGCTGCTTTCTTCTCAACGGGTACTACGTTCCCCACAGCGAGAATAACTAAACTTTACTGTTAAACTTCCGAGCACGAAGAAAACAACTTCCGCCATAGAGGTTAACGGCTGCGACTCGGCTCCGAGGCATGCCGCTCAACGCGTCAAAGCGATAGGCCCTCGAGCAGCCTTTCTGCTTTGCGGCGAGTTCGTAACTGAAGTGTCTCTGGTTGCCGCTGCTTGGTGTTGAACAAACTTGCTCACGGGGCGGGATCATAGGCGTACGCGCTGGTAGTGCCCGCAGCAGCTTAAGCTATCCTTGTTTTGGAAGCTTTTCGTAATTTCCCAATGCACATTTTGAATATTTATTTTCCTTTTGTCTCCAAAAATTGCAAAACATGATTAACAGAAACCTTTACGAAGAAGATTTGACAAACAAAAAACAGTGGCGTTTGGGAGCTGTAGAATAAACTCGTTTGATATATATAAATTGCAAAACTAAATCGCTGGTAACGATTTATGGCTGGAAGGTAACCTCTTTAATTGTTCGTTAAAGTGACCAAATTCAACATAACTATACCCAAGCGTAAATACATAAGAATAATATAATTGTAAAAAAGTAATACAATAAGTAGAAAACCATTTTAGGAAATACACGTTCTTAAATTCGCCTTGCTTACGTGGTTTTGTCTCCACCGTGTATTTTAACAACACCGCAGTATTTATTTAATTGGCCGTTGTTTCTAAAAGTCCCATTGCCATAATCCTGCTTCCGATATTAAAAATGGCACGGTAAAAATGATTTTTTTCATAACTGTTGCATTAACAAGTTTAAACGTGAATAAATTGTTGTTTATTATTGTATTGCTATAAAAGTTTATATTTGTACGGAACTAATCATTATTATTATAAGCAAAATTTTAATTACATACAAAGAAGCCTAAGTTTGGTGTTCTCAACTGACTATTCTAAAAATAATATTCCATTTGGATGAAATTATTAATTGAAAGCTCACCTACGCCTCTGCAAAAATGCCTTAAAAAGTAATTTCTCAGCAACTGATACTTCCCAACAGTTGTTTATTTCGGTCCAGATAACACCTGATATTCCAAGTTACCACTTTTATTTTCGATCTTATTCTCTCCATGGAATTGCTACAAATTAGTTTTGGAACAAGTACATATTGCAAGAAAAAGCGAACGCACGTGAAGTTCAGCTTTGCTTAATTTGTATTGTATGACATCATTGCTGGTAATAAAAGTAGTTTTGGGAAAATAATTCCTTGGGACTAGACTACTGTAGTGAAGAAGTGTTGACAAAAATATTTAGATGTCAGAATTGTCAACTTCATAGTTAAAGACTTTTCTCCAAAATTTAGCATGAATAAATCAGCGTGGGTCTCGTAGTGCACTGTTTTTTATGGAAAATTTAAGGCGAACTTTGCACGGATATCCAAATTTCATCAATTAAGAGCTGAACATCTATCTATTACTACCTTCTAAACCTGAACTGAATGCAATCGAACTTTTTGCGTAATCTAACGCGTTCAATATAGACACCCGTAAATAACTTACAGGAAAAAAGGCAAACTTGAACGACTCTTTGGAAATGGTTAGCTCATTCAAAATTGTCCAAACTATTATAACTTTATAACCAATACCGGTACGGATGGAATTATGGATATCTATTGCTTAATATAAAACTAAACCTCCAAAGGAATGCGCGGCCAAGGATCCAGTGCCGAATGCCTTTACGATAAGCACGCCAATCACTTGTAAGTGTTCCCATGGGCCTTTTGTTCCCTTCTGCCCCGAGCAGCTACAGGCACATATTTGGTTGAGTTAAGATAGCTATAATTGACACCTAGACACTGGGGTCACGTTATATTGGCTTATCTGGGCTATAGCATTATCACTTAGGCCTATAATTACGAAAGATTCTGACAATCCCTACTGAAGTGGAAATCTTTCATCAGATTATGATTAGAATGTTTTTGTTCGTATGACCGTGTTGAGAGATATGAATCTTTTACTTACTTAGATCATATTTACAAACTTTCTAAAAATCGCCGTCAGTAAGAGGAAACGGTTGTAGAAATATAAGTTCTTTAATTACTTATTGGGGAGGAGGAGTTCGATGACGCATTTTGGACGTCAATATTTTGGCTTTTGCTGAAAAACAGCTTCAGTTCTTAAGTGAAACACATAATCAACAATTCTGTTAAGTTTTAGCAAATACTTAGATAACAAAGTTGGGGCTTTATTACTCATTCGAGCCATAAAGGGGTCATGTACCCAGGTAATCCCCAAAGTTGCCTGTGAAGTTTTACCTAGAACAGTAGTTGTGAGAATTTACTTCAACCCCCTCGCACGCAATTCCGACCAACTGTTCAGCCTTTCGTCACCGCGTTTTCTTGGTGTAACTGGAACTCGGTAGTGCACGGAGCAAGTATCCCCTATTTGTATTTCTAATTCGAAAGCGCTTGCAGCTTGGCAACCATCTCGTAAATATTGACGCCGCGTTTTTATCTGCCGCCTCATCCGCATAGTTTTCTGTATTTAAGTTTATGAGCAAAAGTAAACAGCCGCGTTGACTCGTTTGGTCGATTCGAAACCGTCGCGGAAAGCATATTTGTGTGTTTCCACCCTGCACGTGCGGATCGCGCACTCCGCTGGATTGAGAGCTCGCAGGAGAATATTCCCCTTCATCCTGACAATATTCATCAAGATGGATGATTTTTTACGGGCGCAGAACTTTACATGCTCATAAATTATTAAATTGTGTAATAAGCATATTGGGGACATGTTTCCCGTAATTCTCTCGTACAGTCCCAGACATGACAGTGAGGAATTACTATGGATCAAGAAGGCACCGCTCCGTGCTGAAAGTACCGCTGAAAGATAGCACAACTTCCAGATTAGAACGTTCTAATATCAGAGTAAAATATTTGAAGCTTTCTTGTGGATTACAAGGTATTGCTCAGAGTTACTGGGAAATTATTGAAAATACAACACGGCAATGGTAATTTCAATTGCTGTAACTTATAAAAAAATAGATGAAAACCAATAACTGTACTGTATGGAACTTCTGTTAATGTTTATCTCGAAATATTTAGTAATTTTATAGAAAATGTAAAATTCTAGAATTTAACAAAAATATTTAAATGATTGATCACATTCAGAAAGGTAATAAAAGAGGCGAAACTGGAAGAATCCTAGAACAAAAAAAAATCTATATAAAAGCTATTGCCGTGGGATAGGCAAATAAAAAATGTGAAACGAGCATATGTGTTCCGTCCAACACAACTCTCAATAAGCTCACCGCCCAGGCCAGGCCAACCCTCAGCGATTATATGGTAGTGAGTAAGGTTAGGAAAATGGTCCTTAGAGCTACTAAGTCAAAAGAGCGAAATGCATCAGTTGCCAACAGTGACAACGATAAACTCAATCCAACTAGCAGTCTAAACAACGCCCCTGTCTCACTAACCTATTAAGAAAAATATCGTAAAGTGAGCACCTAGTATATCTTCTCTGTATTCTAATCGCCTGGTGATTCGAAAGAAACACGTATGGTTGGCGAACCTAATTGCTGGTATTCAGTAACTTCATGTGCAAAGAAGCTGACAAAACAAAAAACCTTGCTCTCCGTGATCCCAGAGTGTTGGTCGTACAGCGGTGTGGTAGCCCTAAACAAATCTCAAGATAGGAGGCTTCTTCAAGTCCATAAAGCAGATGTGAAACAATTAGAAGACTACCCCAAATAACGATTTGATCACTGAAGAGGGTACAAAATAGAGATCACTGAAAGAGGCCCCAAAAACTCTTTAATTATATGTTGAAGCACCTGAAACAACGA
This sequence comes from Agriotes lineatus, assembly GCA_940337035.1. Classification (NCBI taxonomy): domain Eukaryota; kingdom Metazoa; phylum Arthropoda; class Insecta; order Coleoptera; family Elateridae; genus Agriotes; species Agriotes lineatus. Next base: position 30,030,607 of record OW679195.1, on the reverse strand, counting down.
ATGGAATTCACACCTGTAGGTAGACAACGACCGTAAAAAACGAGCATGTTACACGTGAATTTATAATTACGACATAAAACGAATTACCACTTTTCTGCGATAGTTTTTAGAACGGCAAGTCGGGAAAGTAGAAGTATCGTTCGCCCAACTACGTTTGCGATGTCCTGTAACAAATGTTTGCCAACAAGACTTTCTGAGAGGGGCGTGGTTCACTTCGATATTCGTTAATTAGGGCGACAATGTGTTAGACTGAAAGTAAAGGGATAACCTGAGCTTCACCGATTTTGAAATTGAAGTCGGAAATGGAAACAGTTCTCTTGATTTATCGACAGTGCTAGTGTGCGATGTCAGCGTCCGGCTACGTCGGTCTTACCTTAATTAGTTTATTTGCAAACGCTAAGCTCCCTTATACACACAAACGAATCTTATTATAAAAGTAGCATGCAACATCTTTAATGAAGTGAAAAGCAGGGGCTAATTTAATTTAGGTACATTACATACGAATATACGAACCTATATAATTAACACCAACTGAAGTGTAAAAAAGGTTATTCCTATTACCTATATACTATTATAAAATTTACAAACTGCTAAACTTAATTATTGACTGTATCGAATACTTAGGTTATTAGTTACTTGACGCAACTAAACTTTATAACTAAATTTACGGCATAAAATGGGTTTTAAATAGAGCGTCACCAGCCAATTAGCTGACCACTTCACTGTATACCATTGGCACTTAATATTAGGGAAAAAGTATCTGTAGGCACTTAGTAGCTGCTGTATTGCGTCCGACGATTACTGTTGATGCCGAGGGAAGATTCCATCGACCAGAGGTGTCCTTTGTTATGGGTGATGCAACTAAATCCCTAAAAGGAAAATAAAAGGCGTACTTCTAGGCACCCCCACTTTTTCAACGAAAATCCCAGCGCATTGGAAGCCGTTTTATTAAATCTATAAGAGCGACTTGCAGATTCAATCCTCCGATATGGAACGCCCGGCCACGATTAAACTCAGAGTCTCAAATGACTGACACCCCGGCACAATCACCACTTGTTGCGAAGAGAAATTGGGCGGAAATCAACTGAACAAACTAACATTAATGCTGACTTAACGTGAACCGCTAAATTCGTTATAAAAAATTACACAATAGTTCGCAAGATAGCGGACGTTTAAACCTGCACGTAGCCTCAAGAACAGCTGAATGTTGTCGCCGCAGAAACGACGATACGGCGCCGAGAAAAGTGAAGTGCAATAAACGATATATTCCGAAGCGATTTATGAAACGACTTCTATTACTTAGCAGCCAAAACAACTAAGTACTACTTGCGCGAAACGCAACGGTAAGACATGGCTCGTATTTGCGAACCCTGCAATATTATCATGAAACAGAAGATGTCGTTAGTTATTTCATGAATGAGCTTAATTTGCAGAAAGGGCTATAATTTTAAAGTAATATAACCAGTAACCACGGGAAATCTGCACGTCGCCCAGAAGAAGCGAGGATACATTATCTAAATGGTCTGGCTTAAGGAGGTTACTTTTATTGTAAGCCCTTTTGGTAGCGATTCCAAGAAGGCAGAGGACAAGTAGTCAATTTCATAAAAACACCGGAAGAACAAGGAACCAAATTGATATTTACAAAATTAACCAAAAAGAACCAAATAAACATATGCAGCACGCTCCACTCACGGCTCTTGAAGAATCGTATGCTCTAAGAGAAAATTCAGTCATACTTAGAAGGAAAATCCGCAAAGAGGCGACTTGTGAATGTATTTTAGAGCTGCAGCGAAAAAAAAAAACAATATTCGGCTGTTACATATGGTTTGGAGATACTGACAGACGGGGCTGAAAATTGGATAATATATAAGATTATTCGACGTTGTTTGTTGTCCAACATTCATTCGCTTTTATTTATCGAATCCTCTTCCTTTAAACTTTGTTCACTTATAAGTTTTGCTATTTCATTCGCCCATACTTCCCAAGGCCGAATTGGGGTATAGCGCCATTGGATGGATGGATACTTCCCTTTGTCCCACCTTTTAACGTTTTTATGGTACCGAGTTTATGATTTTATTTTGGACCCTGTTTTCGTTCATTCTTCTTACATATCTATGATAGTAGCTAAAAACATAAACAAACCAATGCAACCTCTGGACGAGATGCTGTGAGGTCACGAAATAGCAAGAAAGAAGTTATTGGAAGAAGAGTGGATGTTGAAGAAGGTAAGGTAGTAAGCCATAGATAGATTAAAAGATCAGAGACTGTATCCCAATGAGTTCAAGGAGGAGAAGAAATCTCCGAAAATCGTAGAGAAAGATGGTTGGCCGAACCATTCAAAGAAGAGTCCTCGAAGAGGAAGTACTGCAAATATCTCAGTTTCATATTTACTGCTTGCAGCAGAAAACTAACGCTAGGGTCAAATGTTTCACGATAGAAGAAATCGAAATTCGAAGAGAAGTAAGGTAGGGATGTAAATAATCTTCCCTAATCTTGTACTGTTACTCTCAGCACATCCTCAGAAAAGCCTTTCGTGGCATAGAAGCTGGCATCAGCATCAACGAGGTTCTGGTCAACAACCACCAATACGTATATGCCATCGTCCTGTCGACAATGAAGAGGGAGTGGGATTGAATACGGCAGTGACCAAGAACCCACTAACATATGGAGGCGCAACAGTAGGACAAACTCCAGACTGTCGCCAAGACGACATACACGGGAATTTAGGTTGGAGAAAACTTATCACTTGCTGAGACTTTGATGTCGCATCGAGAAGATAAGTGCTGCTATATCTTCTCAGTTCTGTTTTACAACGCAGTGACCTTTACCCTTACAGAAACAATACTTTAAAGGATCGTAGTGTTCGAGACGGGAAAACTTCTCCTCCTTGTCATTTAGGAAATTTGCATCAGGCGCGGTCTAGGCAAGAACAATTTCCTGTCAGATAGACCTACCTCAGTGGTGTGATTTATCATCCAGTGCTTCTCCAGAGTATTCGTCGATAAAGTGATAGTGGCCAAATGATAACCAACGTCTGGTAACGAACATGGTACATAGAGTAGAAAAAATGAATAAACATAGATAAAGAGTTTAGTTAAGATAAAATGGTCACTCTAACCTGAAGAAAACCAGCTATAGGGTTTAAGTATGTATTAGCCTTGGCGTCATAGAGACAATAGTAATTATTTTTAAAGTGTGATCGAGCAATCATAATTTATAATATATACGCACTGTTTTGTGTTTATATTACTTTCTTAATTTAGACATTTTCCAATATTTCTGTGACAACACTTACATGTGAATTTTCGTATATTTTATCATTTCGCTTCAGTTAAGCAAGTAAGAAATAGTCATTAATTAAGGATGCCCCGATTCAATTAAAAATTCGAAACTAAAAAGTTTTTAACAAAAAAAAAATAGTTGGTGAAAATATAGTGAACTAGGCACTATACTGAACAAAATCTCCTCGGCATCTTTAATTTTACTTTCTACATGAATTGTGTTTCGCTCCCGACTACACATTTAGTGCAACTACCTTGTTTTTGAGTTTTCCAAAAACTAAGATACGAATTGCAGCCAACATGGAGAGCTAGTGCAATTAGTTTAAATGTTCACAACTTTTGTTGTTCAAGCAAGGTGTAAGAAGCACGCCAATCTGTTATATATTTAGAAATTTTATATAAATCAAGTTGGAGTTTAATAAATTAGAATTGAACTTCATTCATTATTCATTATGTTTCTTAAAAATTTAACATTTTCGTTAGCTGCTACTACGAGGTGTTCATGACTTCTAATCGGAACCAGACTACCCGTGAAAAGCTAATAACTCCTCAGCTATACTTTGTAAACCAGTAATAGGCTACTTTCGATCTATAGCCGTAATTTTTCGTGTTGTCCTGTACGCAGTACGTTGGATGGTATTAGTTTTTCTAGCTATGATGGTCCCACCTCCCACGCGAAAGAACGGGCACCGTACTGCTGGAAATATTGAATAAAGGAACGTAATCCTGTTCTTTGAAAACCGGCTTGCTCATATCACAGATGTCTAATAGTGCGTGCTACTAGCTCATATCCATTCGAGATTGGCGTTTTAACCTTTAAAATCGCTCTAATCCCAATTAATTGCTACATACTTATCTTATTTTGCTAATGCGATTTGTTGCATCTAGTTTCAGCTTTTTCATACTCAACTATCGATGCTTCCCGTAACTAAAGTAAATAAAAAAACAAAAAAATTAATATTTTTAACGTATATCAGTTCAAATTAGTAGAAACAATCATAGTAATATCACGATTGTCGATGTAGTAAGCGGAAACATTAAATAAAAGTGTTTGTGAAGTTGGGTCACAAACACTTTTATTTAGTGTTTCCCATTATTTCTTCTAACGGAGTTTGGTCAGTTGTTAACTGCTTGGTTTGCCAGACTTATCAATGAGAACTAACACTAGTATTGCTCATATTAGATTATCCACATTTATAACACCATTTTGTAGCTAACGTGTTTATTAATAGTAGTTTACTTTGTACATTTTTTGGGTTACGAGATACCAGTACTTTATTAATGCACTCAGAGGGTTTCCACCATTAGATTAAAGTTCTTGCAATAAGAATTGGAGAATTTTTTATATTCTATTGATTTATTTCAATTTAATCCACCAGTACCTTGATTTGGAGGCTGGATAAACATTATTTACACAAACTTTTAAATAAACTTGTCATTTCCAGAACTGCAACTCCCTGCTTCGATTGTTGGCGAACTTCATCCAAATCATGCGTCCTTTACAGGGTAGAAGTACCGAATCAAAGTTTTGCAACTCCTTTAAAGGATAAAATATAGACCGGTCAGTTGAACTGTCCTTGAAACGATTGTATCAGGAGGAAATATGTGCGCCTTGCCGCGTCGTTTGTGTGCAGCGATGAATTGATGAAATTTCCTCGGCTTCCAGTTCAATCCGACTCGCCCCAGGAGCAGAATAAAATTATGAGTTCGCACTTTGTAAAGGAAATATATTATTAAGTAATATTATTAAAAGTTTTATGAAATTTCGCACTTTGCAGAAGGAAACTTTCAGGTTCCATTAACGAACTTTGTTTTTCAGGTGTTTGCTTGTTTGGGTGGTACACAGAAACGCTCCGCCAACAACTTGTAGAAAGTAAATTATAATTTCGTTAACACTTCCGTTGCCCTGGATTGTGATACTGTTTGCTTTGAATTTGGCGATGTAGCTCCGAAGGGTCCGCGGCTCGATTTTTGCGTCAGAAAATTGGATAAAAGAATCCAAAAACATCTACTTCCAGTAAAGGCTATTGTGCACATCCCTATAAGTCCTTGTTCGATCGGTCACCCTAACCTTTCGCATGGAAATTCCAGTCACGCTCACAATAAGTAAAAAACACTGCAGGCTGTATGAGTTCCTGCTAACTGGGTGAACCTATACAGACCCTAGATCTGGCCGAAGGAGTAGATAGTGCTGAAAAGGCGCCCGAGATAGGTTTAACGACGGAATCTTAAAGTTCACCAACTTATTCTGTTGATACCTTAAGAGATAACTTTATTTTCGTTACATCGCCGAACTTGAGACAGGAAAAATGTTACGGCATTACAAGTTCGCTCAGTAACGAAAGTTGCCCAACTCGAGTTTCTTCTACTTTAAAACGAAACAAGTTTGTCGCAGTTTTTGCAGGATGAATAGAAAACTGATTAAAGGTTCAGGGCCCTTTTTTGCGTCGCGTGCGCCGCGGCTAAATTTATACCTTTCCGAGTGACTGCGCCAACTACAAAAGCTGCAAAACATAAATGCTGCATAATTCATCCCACATCTCGGTTTAGAATCCCAGGCAGCACTTAAGAAAGAGATACTAATTACAAGGCATCTTCACCCCGTTTAAATTTTCCCTATTTCTAGCTTAAACACCGCCATCACACAAAGGGCTAAACGCTTTCACTTCTACTTGCTAACTTATGAGTAATGAGAGCGGATTTCGCAAGGGTTGCTCAGATTCATTGCAGAAATTTCAATAAATAGCTTCCTTTGGAATTATGTGTCCCTGTGCTTTTCTGTAATTTCGATAAGTGGATTGTCCTGGTATTATTAACTAACAAAATAAAAAAAGTCGTTTTTTATATATTTGTCTAGTCAGTTTATCAATGAGTTGCTATTTCAAACTTTGTAGACTTGTTTTAAAGATTCGTTGTCGAGATTTGAAAACATCTTTATTGCTGCGCGCTATGCTTTGATGGTGTGTGACAATGTCTTTTGCTTATGGATTGTTTTTTTATCTAGCTTGTAGTGTACTGTGTCCGAACAATTCTCAGAACTATTGTAAAGGTTTTTAATGCTGCTTTTAAGGTAGTATTAGTGGATGAAATCGCTGTTTGATGATGTAGCTGTTCATTCCTTACAAACCAAACCACACTGCGTTCATAAACGAATAAAAGTAATAAATAAAACTTACTACAATAGTACACTTTCTAAAGGTTAAACTTAACTAGCTATCTACAAACTAAGGTCTTCACTCGCTTTCTTGCAACATTTTTATTGAAACTGAGTTTTATAACTTCACTTTGTTTAATTTTCACAGTTCTCTCCTTTTTGTCCTTTTATATTCCGGGTTAGTAATGAGGGATTGATGACGATTCTGGGACATTTAAGTGGAGACGTGCATTTGAGTAGGTGAGTGCATTTACAGGGGGTTACTTAGGAGCTTGAGGTGGTTGGTGTAGATGTAGATAAAAATTTAGGGTAGATCAAAATAAGGGAGTGCCAGGCCTCGGATTCGAACCAAGGATCGTAAAAATGGTAGCCACCGAGCTATACCATTACATTATATTGATCTGACACACACGAACAATGTTTACTTCTACAGCTCATTATCTCAATAATTATTGATATCGACGTTAATAAACATGTTGACGGATAATATAAATATGCTTGCTAGAGAAAAATTGCTATTTTTAGGTTTTTTACGTTTCACCAGAACGTCTACAAACGGGACACTGCCATTTTCCTCTACTTCCATTGTGAATTGTACGTTAGGATGTACAGAATTCAAGTATTTTAGAGAAAGATTCAATATTTTATGTCTGTGTGACCAGATGATAAAGGTATCGTCTACATATCTAAACCAGCAGGTTGGAGTTTAATTGCGCTTGTTCGAGAGTCTTGTTTTCAAATGCCTCCATGTAAATATTAGCGATGACATGTGATAGCGGTGAACCCATAGCCGTTCCTTCGACGTGTTCGTATATTTTATTGTTCAAACTGAAGTAAGTATTTTCAAGCTAATTTTGACAAGTTCTACTTACCTGTAGGCTAGAAAACACACACGGACAGATATATATTATACACTAACCCACGCCATCATCCAATGCAAACAAACAACAGTTCTCCAGACATTGGCGACCAGAGCCGTTAGTATCTCAGATACAGTAGAGAGAGAAACATGACACAAAAGGCTAAAGAATTATTCCCACCTCTGGAAGGCTTAGCATTTCTACCTTACGTTAAAGGCTCGCCTGATAAGATAGGACCTGTCCTGAAACGATGCAACATCTAAAGCATTACAATCACTGTGCGTCATACGGCCACGCGCCACGGATTGCGGTGCACTTGAACGACCAATCAGCGTTACGTCACTCCGAGTGGCTGGAACAGAGAACTATACATACCTCCATATTGACCTTCAGTTCTTAGTGCGAGTTTCATTCTGATGATGCAAGCCCCAAGGTCTTGCGAAACTAGTGGGTATTCTCGTTCTCAAAGTACTCAAACAACACAAGCCAATAAAGAGCATGGCCATCGCGTGGATCCTTGCTTGAGTTCACAAGGTGCAAGGCACATTAAGCCAGAGAATGCTGGGCGTTTATCCACAAACACTACGTCGTCTAAGCCGAAATTCTATATTGACAAGAATAATTCGAGTAACCGCGAAAGCCTCAAACAGTACATACATATCTACACCTACCCTAACCATCTCCAGCTTCTACATAACACCCCTTAAATGCACTCATCTGCCTAAATGCGCTTACCTGCTTAAATGCACTTACCTTTACCTCCACACCTGTACACTGCTTAAATGTGCTTATTTTTCCATTTACCTGGGCACCTGCATTACATTTAATCTATTCTAGAACGTCCCTGCTTGATCATCAAGTCGGCATTGACTGAGCCCACCTCAAATAAAACGTTACGAGAATAAAATCACATGGGCAAGTCTTAATTTTAAAAATCTTAGCCTTTAAGCTCTTTTCCTGTGAAAGTTAAATCAATCGTAATTTCATATGAGTTGTCTTTAGTAGCTAGAGTCATAGTTTTAGTCAAGATTTGTTTATGTAGTGCATAACACATATAAATGCACACCTTCTTTCAAACGAAGCCAAATCGACAGCCGACAGTAGACCTGGAGAAGTACAAAGTAACGATAAATGTAATAGATTACATAATCACAGATAAGAATTGCACAACTGGAAATATTATGGTAATAAATAGGTGTAATACCGATAGTAAACATCACCTGGTACGGGGTAAAAGAAAACTGAATGCCAAATTAGAACACGAAATACTCATTGACAAACAATGAAAGATATACAATACAAAAAACTAACTCCAAAAGATTGAGCATAAAAACGAATAAAAAATATATTCCAAATAGGCAAAACATCAGTAAAAAACTTAATAAAAACATTAGAAATCCGGCCGATACGGTATTAGAAATGACCCCAAAGAATTATAATCCTAAACTGAGCAAGTTAACAACGCTCTTCTTGAACGACCGAAGAAAGCTATTAGTACATTAATAGAGAAAACTATAAAAGCTAAACAAATCCATCAGACGGAAAATACGAAACATTATTGAATATAACAATAACATATTATGCTAGTGTTAAAATATTTGATAGTTTGAAGGTTTATCGTTTTTAAGTTTTATTTACTGTTTACCATTTCTAGAATATTTTGAACACTAAAACGTTATACTATCTTAACAAATATATTAGGCCTTAAGCCACAAGTTCTTGTTTTGGAACCTCAGAGCGTACGTGCAATCAATACACCGTGTTGAAGAATGTTCACTGGGTTAGAGATAGAATTTTGTATAGGGCAAAGAATTCGGGTCTCTGGCAGAAGCGCAGTGTATGTTGTAATTATAATGTGATAGGCTGCAATAATGCAACGTAAATCTGGGAGAGTTGCTATGCATACTCTGTGATAGGGGGTTAAATGATAGTTGCTGTAGAATGCACGTGCCATCGTAGTTAGTTGAATAGTATTTGGTAGCTTTTTGACAATTAAAGCAGATGTTAGAAGTCAGATTCTTGCTGGTTCTGGATTATTGTATGATAATTGAGAGGATGAAATCTGCGGAGGCATGTTGTTCGACCTAGTAATGCCGTGGAAGCATGTTGTTCCGCAGTCGATAGCAGCCGAAATAATTTATAGTAAGAGGAGTGATGTCTTTGATCAGTAGTCTAGGGATACCCAGCAATTCTTGGCTCTGTGCGAGTTGTAATCATGTAAGCCAAGCGGATTACAATTGGTCAGTACTAGCAAAAGGTGCCGGGAGCTAATCCAACCAGTAAAGGTAGCAATATTATGTTATTTTAAGTTTAACCACCTGCTTCCGCCACTGAGACAGGAAAGGCTCGCACTGTTTGCACCCCGCCGCGCCGTCGCTTCATGATGCATCCACCACTATCAGTATCGGCTGTGATACAAAATAACCGACGCGTGTTCAACACTCAACACAACGTCCAAACACCGTAGTTTGCCACTAGGGTCGTAATCCAATGCTTACAAACAACAAATTAATGTTGCACTTACCGAAAACTGTCGCTATACATCATGACACAACGCTCGTTATTTGATATGTTCCTCACATTGCTCACATATCAGTTTGATGGGTGGAGAAATTCGTACTTCGTCCACTAACCCAGAAGCAGTACCTACTAGTGGCGTTCGTAAATTTCCAACCGACATACCAATTTCATATTTGCATTTCTTCTGATTTCCATATCCCTTGATATCGTTTTATTGATTTTAAAATGAAAACCTCCAGTGTTTTAGTCCAGCCTCCCATAGGCGTAATCATTTTAAGGGGGGGGGGTAGAAACTCTTTCAAAAATACGAACTGTTGAATATCCTTTTGATGTACTCATTAATTTAACGCAACGTTTTTATTTTGTTAGACTGATCATGTCTGAAGATCTATTTTACTCGTAGGAGTTGTGTTCTCAAGCTAATTTTAAAGGTGAATGAGTATTTAAGTAAATACTTCAGTTGCAGTACCTACATACATGTAATATGCTTTTTTATCATTTCGGGAACAAAGCCCGTCAGCTACATTAACAACTGTCGTGGTCTTAACAAGTATACGTTGGAAACTTTGACGACTTTGACGTTAGATAAGGAAGTCAGTCAACGGAATCAACGGAAGCACGGCCGAACTTTAATATGTTTGTTATTGCATTTGCATATTATAAAGTTAGTTACGATTTAAAAAATCGAGATAGCTATTTTTGAACGTAGGTGTTGTAATGTAAAACCCTCTAGTTGTTCATTATTTTGATTATTACTGGCAATAATGTGTATGCTCAATACTGTACGAATTATGTAGCGTGATGTACACCATTTGTGGGTTGTAGTTGCTGATGTCTTCCAAGCCTAACAACTTTAAGGTTTATGCTATTGTGCTTTGAAGCTGATTGTCAATGTGAAGGTTACTTTACGCTGGGGAATACCAAAAGCTACACAGCAGGTACAGCTTATTTATACAGAGTACTTGAAAATGCCAAAATCAGTGCAGGAGTTACAAGTGCTCGAGACGGCCCTTGGCAGCGCAAGTGTATAGTGCCAAAAATAACCTAAATGCGTAAGCAGGCGAACAAACTAGAGTCTGACCACATTCGTAAATATTCAAAGTCTGTATACAAAATAATTGTCTTGGTGCCAAGCCATTTCCTTGATAGGTCTGGTTTGCGCAACTAGAAAGGTATATAATTTAACGGCTGCTTAAGAGAATCTGAATCCTTCGTGAGTGCATTCTTTTGGCTATGATCTTTGTCGCATACTTTCGGGTTGGTTACGTTAACTGTCATAATTCGCTTTGGGCCACTTTGGGATTTGGCTAGAACTCTGAGTCCCCTTTATTATATAAAAGGATGTACGTGCAGCTGCGTGCCATCGAGCTGAATCTGTTGCATCTCGCAGATGGCGTAATTATACCGTTTCTTGTGTGGTGTCCTTGTCCTTAGAAGGGTTGGATGCTTTCCTGCTTCAATGCCTCGAAATGTCTGCAGTTTTAGGTATACTGGAGTTTTATGGGAATGCGTGTGTTTGTTTCATTATGGCGGGTGTCCTTAATTGTGGTTTTAAATTCTCTAAGTATAAATGTCCCTCCAAGTTACGATTCGAGTACAGGGTGGTATATGGTAGATGCTAACATTTTTTACTAAACAGCTAAGTTTAAAGATATTACTTTTGTGTTTTATAAGATTATTCAATGCCGAACAAAGACATGTTATAAATATGGGATAATCAGTTTTAAATCCATTTGAAACTCAGCCCGTAACCTCAGAAAATCTAAAGGATGCAGTTCTGCGTAGTAATTTAAAATTGATGATAGTCGTATTTTGTTCTGCTTTCGTATTCTGTCCTCCCATACGGATTTGCATATTTAATCGGCTGAATTCGGTTGTTCACTTATTTATTGCATGCTACAGAAATATTCGACAAAGGGCAGTTCTCAACATGCTAACTTAGTAAACAGCTTGTCCTGTCAGTACTGGCAGTTTCAGCAAAGCTGCAGCGAACTATGCAAGAAGCGCGCAGTACACACATAACTGGGAGTATTTATGAAAACTAAAACGACCAAGCGCACCCCCAACTTACCCAGTTAATGGAACTTACACTCGTTTATAGTTTTCGGAAAAGTAAAACACGGTAGTTATAAAACTTCTCGGCTACAAGCTGGAAGTAACGATCGGAGGAGTTTACATTGCATTATTTATACAATCTCTGCATTTATAAAGCAAGACGCTCTAGCCGGGGGCGCTCTTAATTTTTATTCAGACCACATAGGAGGTTTTTAATTCATAACGGGGAGAGTGACAGCACGTCTCGGCGCTCATTTTGGCCAACTGGGGCTCAACGATGCGACCATGTGACGTCCAGATACTCGCGCTACAAACGTAGAAGAAATTTATATTTTGCTGCTGTAAAATGTATGCGTAAAACCCCGGGCTTCCAACAGTAAATTCCCCCGCGTTAGTGGGCTCTTATTTTTTATACGTTTTTATTGTAGGAATGCGAGGCCTGCGCGTCCCTAAAGGTGATATGCATCGATTAAACTGTACTTAACGCAGGGAAATTAGCGTGGTGCATCGACCGCCGCTGCACATGCGATCTTTGCTCAATTTGCTGCAGTTCTTGCCGATATTAGTTGCAAAACTTTGGGCGAACCGTCCTGATGAGCTGTCTGTTGGGTGTTGAATTATTAATGTGGTTTGGAAAGCCTTCATGTATCGACTAAATGATTCTTGAATTGGAGCCATATCCGCGGTACTCCTCTGCAACTCTTCCCCGGGCGGGGAATCCCCTTCCGCGCCGTTGCGTGATTTGGTGCTTCTGTGCTCCTTTTATTTCTTTATTTCTTACTTTCATCCGTACAGCTTGCGTTTATGCGTGTTTCCTATCAAATTAAATCTTGCTCTTTTGGGAGAGCCGGCAGAATACAAATACGCCGAATCAATAAAACAATAGAATATTCGAGAATCCATAAAATTCTCCTTTCGAAAGAGCTGCCTCGTTACGTTATAGTATTTTATATGTAAAAATTTTCGCTACAATTCGCCTCGTCTTGGTTTGAAATAAAGTATGATCAAAAATTATTTTAACTAGTATGGCTATGGCATTTTTTCTAATTTATGAACGCAACTATGTTTACACTGAAATGCCAAACTTGACATTTGATTTTGAAGTAAGTTATAGTTGAGATTAATTTTTGATCATACTCTAGTTTCGCTTGTATTCGTATGATAAAATTGGTGAAAAAGTGTAACTGTACGCCATGTTCTCTTTTAATTGATACAAGTATGTAAATGTCAACTAATTATTGTATTTAAACCTAGAAAAATTGTACAGGGTATTTCTAAATTGCACCGAACAAATATAGGGGCGTTATTCTGCAGCAAAAAGTAACAAAAAAACCCTAATGGACATATCTCATTAAATCATTCGTTTCAAAGATATCCTTGATATAAAAAATAAAGATAATAATTCGTATTTAAAATGTTGCCGATTAGTAGGCTGGTGTTTGGTTCCAACACATATTTTTCTATAGTAAAAAGTAAAAGAATAATAAGCATGCGTTCCAAAATAGTTATTCCAGGTTTTATCTTCGATCAATTTACAAAAAAAAAAACAAATTTAGTAAAATGTATAGAAACTGTTCGAAGTGCCCTCCTCCCCTGCTTCTTCTGTGACACCTATAGTAATTCTGTTGTGAGGAACATAAACAGATAATGAACACAAAACGTCAGCCTACTAAATCTAAACGAATTGCTATCTTTAATTCTTTGATCGAGAATATCTTTGAAATGGATGATTTTAGGGCAATGTTTACTAGGATTTGTTCTAATTTTTTGCTGTAGAATAATGCCTTTATATTTGGCTTGTGCAATTTTGAAACACCCTGTATAAATAACCATAGTACTGCTGAAGCGACTAACAATAAAGTGAGTCCAACAGTGCAAAACCCTTTCTACTTTTTTTTAGATAAACAACTGCGACAACTAATGATGTCACTGAGCTCTTGCGTGGGGTGGTGCTATAATACCATTGCCATATCTGATTGTTTTATGATAATAAAATTAATACCATGTTTTGCCTAACTGAGGAGTAGTAACGTTAATAAATATGATTTGCAATACAAATTGTCTATGTTTGGTCTCGAAAGTTTTCAACCTCGAGATATCTACTTATTTACAAGTAAGTTCTTCTCAATAAATATTCGTAACAGTATACACTGTGTCCCAATTTCGATGCTCACCATTGGTATCTCGGTTTTTAGAAGACATAGAGCAACGGTTAAATGGGAAACTTCTGCAGAATTCAATACTCACGGCAAATATCATTTCAAATTTGACCTAACTTGTTTAATTTTTAAAATATTAGAAATAACCATAATTAGCCAATTTCGTTATTCTTCAATAACTCTTTAACGCTTAATCTGACCTCTTTTAAAGTTTTACATTGTTGAGACACTTTTTTAAGACAAATTATTTTATATAAACAGAAACCCCCGATTGCCATTTGTTTTTAAGTTATTAGCGCTATCTTTTGTTTTTCATATGGCGGCCATATGGCATTTTTAGTTAGTTAGATAGTCCTTAAAAAGTGCTTTTCAACGATGTATAACATGCCTGAAAAATATTTAGTTATAAGGAAAATATTAATAAAACGGAAATTAATCTTTCATATGAGATTAGTAGGCTGAAAAATTAAACAGCAATGTCAAATGAAAGTGAAAAGAGTTATACTGTAAACTAACGAAACGATACTCATGTTTTATTTCATTATTAACAAAAAACATTCTGTCCAATAAAATTAGTAAGCCATGGAATTAAACATCAGTACGGAACAATGAAACAAAACGATAACCTGTCAAAGTACAATTAGTGCTGCAGAGATAAATTAATTAGAACTACTTGTAGTTAGCGATAAGTAATTATTGTCAAGTATTAAGATCTATACGTATTGATAATGGCACATACATATTCAAACGAAGAAAAAAATGTTGGAAATGTATTTTAAAGCAAACAGAAACACTGAGAATGCGTGCACGAGTTATGCAGAGCGTTTTCCAGAAGGACAACAACCACACAAGACAATTTTTAGAAGACTAGTTAGCAATTTACAGAACCTTGGAAGCTTCGAACAAAAACGAGCTAACTATGAAGTTAATGAAGCTGATGCACGTCGAAATAATATTTTGCAGAACGTTAGGAACAATCCCAGCACATCAGTTCGTCGTGTGGAACGAGAAACAGGGATTTCAAAATCTGCTGTCCACAGAACCTTGAAGGAAAACAAGTATCACCCTTACAAACCAACAATTGTACAAGGTTTAAGTGATAATGACTATCACCGAAGATTACAGTTTAGCAGGTGGTACCTTCAAAACTGTGAATATGACGCTAATTTTCCTAGGAAAATACTATGGACAGATGAAACACGATTTACCAATTGTGGAGTGTTCAATAGGAATAACTACTGAAAATCCACATTTGGTAAATCAAAGAAGATTTGAAGTTCGATTTGGTTTTAATGTCTGGTGCGGTTTAATTGGTATGAAATTTTGTTTACTTTTTTTTGTTTTTCAAGCTCTTTTTTTCGTTTTAGATAGTCAGTTAATAGGTTCTTTGATTACAATTTAACTGGTAACAGATATTTGGAGCTACTAACAAACGAGATAATGCCTGCTTTGAGGCAAATTATTAATCCCGAGAACATGCAAAATATCTGGTTCCAGCAAGATGGTTGCCCGGCCCATAACACTCGTAACGTGCAACATTTTTTTTTTGAGAAAACTTCAATAGGAGAGTGATTTCAAATAATGGACCCGTGTAATGGCCTGCGAGATCACCCGACCTTACCCCCCTTGACTTTTATTTATGGGGTACCACTAAAAACGAAGTATTTGGTTTTGAACCGCCAGAAACTCGGACAATTTTAGAATAAAGAGTACTAGATGTGCTACGATCAGTAAACGGAAACACGCTATGTAGAGTTTGTAACTCTACTAAAACAAGGTGTCAAAAGTGTATGGAACAGAATGGTAGTCAGATTGATAAATTCGTTAAGAATTAAGAACTGTTTTTTTACTTTTTATTTATTATGATTTTTGTATCGTTTCGTTTGCTGTTTAATTTTTCAGCCTACTAATTTCATGTTGAAGATTGATTTACGTGTTTATTAATATTTTCCTGATAACTAACTATTTTTCAGGCATGTTATACATCGTTGAAAAGCACTTTTTAAGGACTATCTAACCAACCAAAAATCCAATATGGCCGCCATATGAAAAACAAAAGATAGAGCTAATAACTTAAAAACAAATGACAATCGGGGGTTTCTGTTTATATGAAATATTTTTTCTTAAAAAAGTGTCTGAACAATGTAAAACTTTAAAAGAGGTCAGATTAAGCGTTAAAGAGTTATTGAGGAATAACGAAATCGGCAAATTATGGTTTCGAAATATTTTAAAAATTAAACAAGTTAGGTCAAATTTGAAATATTTTTCGAGTATTGTATTCTCCAAAACTTTCCCCATTTAACCGTTGCTCTATGTCTTCTAAGAACCGAGATACCAATGGTGAGCATCGAAATTGGGACACAGTGTATAGACTCTAATAAAAATAACAAATGCTAGCATGTTAATTAGGTTTAACCTCACGGCGAAGGCGTGTAGTTGTTTAGACATCTTCGTTTTTACCTTAGACGGTGAATTTTATTAATAAAAAACCTCACCTGCAGCATCTACTCTTTCTTCAATTTTAGTATCGAGTTCACGGGAATCCTAATTCTGATATTATCTAATTTATAAATTTTTCTGGATTCTTTCATTTTATATTGAACCGTCTTTATACCGATGCTATAGCCATTACTTACTTTCATCCACGTTTATTCCCATATTCAACTTTCTAATGTTCTACTACAAACAATCACATTTAAATGGAAAGTGAACCCCTTACTGGTCTTCAGTTCGTCTGATTACTCGTGTTTGAATTTATTTTACCTGAATTCATTCTTAAACCTCATCGCTGGTATTTGATTTAGTTCTCTGGAATTTATGACGCATCTATTAATTTCCATGTTTGTGGTTCAGATTTCGTATTTCGCGGGCGTGAGCCACGCCTACTTTTTCGCTTTGAGTCCGTGAAGTGTCAGTCGGCAATTGTTCTTCCTTGCTGGTCCCGTCTTCATGCCGTGATGGAGTCCTCTTGAGCGTCTTGTAAAGTATCCAGCGGATGTATGTGCGTGCAGTTGGTTATTGTGTAATATTTTCCGTCGCCACTGTCGGCGGGTCGTTGCATTGCTTCATATTGGCAAGCGCCCAAAATCACCTTGGGGTAAGTTGACTGAAGCTTTCATCCGATTTTATTTAAATTTTCCGTTTTCTGTTATGTTCTTTTCGTCTTGTAGCCGCAAGTATGAAGCTCCATTCAGGTCTCTTGCAGTTAGTCGTAAAACACCCAGTGCATGACCTTGACGCGATTTATTCGCACTGAGAACTCCTGTTAGCCACGGTCCGCTTTAATATCAGCTACGTGAATTTCATAGCACACAGAAAGGTACCCGCTAAGGAACACACACATAGGTTAAATTTTCCCTTTATATAACATTTACTGGCGACCAGTGATCGGATGATGCGAGCTCCACTCATGCATTTGGTGTTTGGAATTCCGACGTGAGCTCGGGTTATACAGTTCGTCCTGCGAACTTTGTACCCGAAGGCAGCATCCTGCTCTTCATCCACGGGCTAGACGCCGCCTAGCCAATTGTTGACGCAAAAAATAACAAATGCAAAAATACAAGAAACGCAGGAGTAAATTATATCTAGTATGAACTGGAATCAGTAAAAAACAAAAACAAATTTTAAATATTTCTCCCTATTGCTGAAGACCATTGAATCTACGTTGAAACAATTTAGATTATTGATTTTGTTTTTAATTATTAAAGTTATTCAATTTATAAATTTTTAGCTAAACAATTTACTACAATCAATTTTAGTTGCAACATTGTATTTCCATTTAAAATCGAATCCTGATAGTATTTAACGAAAAGGCAAAATTGGCTACGTAAACAACTTTTATATAAGCAAATGTTATGTAACTAATAGTTTTAGAAATATCTTCCTCTCCTTTATGTTTGTTCAATACATGAAACAAAACTAAATCGTTTTTGAAAGCATTTTAGAAAAATGAAATAATTTTTCTATAATCTTATATATATTTCTAAAAGTCCTGACTGACTCACTCACTCACTCATCAACGCCCAGCCCAAACCCTTGGACCTAGAAAGCTGAAATTTTGCACAAAGGTTCCCTTTATGATGTATACAAGGAATAAGGAAGAATATTTCGAAATTCAACCCCTAAAGGGGTAAAATGGGGGTTCCAATTTTGTATGGAGAAATAATATTAAATAGACATTTCGACTTGAAACTTCGTAGGAGTACTCCTAAAAACAAATAATCAAACACATATTTCGTGATTTTCCAAAAATCAACCCCTTAGGGGGTGAAATGGGGTAAGTAAGTCTAAAAATCGATATGGGTGTCGTTATTGAGGTTTTTTGGGACGTTGATTGCGAAAATTACATTTATTTTTAAGTCCAAGACGGTGAACATGACATAAGGGAAGAAACGGGACAGGGCGGGACTAGACTGGACGGAACGGGACGGACTGGACGGGACGGGACTGAGCGGGACGGGACGGGACTGGACGGGAAGAGACGGAACGGGACGGGACGGGACGGGGCAAAGCGGGACGGGGCGGGGCGAGACGGGTCGGGGCGGGGCGGACGGGACGGAAAGAGAAGGAAAAGGATGGGATGGAAGGGGAGGGGATGGGATAGAAGGGGAGGGGCGGGACGTGACGGGAAGGGACGGGACTGGACGGGAGAGAAAGGGGCGGGACGGGACGGGAAGGGAAGGGTTGAGACGGGGCGGGGCGGGGCGGAACGGGATGATACGGAAAGGAAAGGGAAGAAATGGGATGGAAGGGGAAGGGACGGGACGGGACGGGAAGGGACGGGACTGGACGGGACGAAACTGAACAGGAAGGGACTGGACGGAAAAGTAAGGGACGGGACGGGACGGGACGGAATGGTACGGTACGGAGACGGGGACGGAGAAAGGGACGGGGACGGGGATAGGATGGGTGGGATGGGATGGGATGACAGAAAATAATTAGTCATTATTTAATACACAAATAACGAACCTCGCGCGAACGAAGTCGCGGGTAAAAGCTAGTACTGTATAAAACGAACACGTTTTTTTCTTGTACATCGAAAACTGTACGTTAGAAAACATAAAATAACAAATAAAAATAATTTAATCTCTTTATCATTGTGCAAAACATCTAAAATTCATGTCAACGCTATACTTTTTATAAACGCACATGCTAAGTGGCCGAAGTGATTTGAA
Organism: Agriotes lineatus; assembly: GCA_940337035.1. Taxonomy (NCBI): domain Eukaryota; kingdom Metazoa; phylum Arthropoda; class Insecta; order Coleoptera; family Elateridae; genus Agriotes; species Agriotes lineatus. Next base: position 30,011,404 of record OW679195.1, on the reverse strand, counting down.
TACGGCGCAGAACTTCGATAATGATGATTTTACTACCTAAGGTCTCGTAACTATGAACATACGGGTATCATTAATTTAGGGACCTGCTTACTTACCTATTATTTTTAATATCTCACGTCACTAATCGATAATCACTGTAGTCAGTCACTTATTAAACAATCAACTAATGAACTAATCGGAAACCTGAACACCACAAGGATTACAAAACTGCAATTAAGCTTTTTACGGCGACTGGCGGCCACATGTCTGAAATTGGATAAAAATGTAGATACTTATTGCGCAGTGTAATATACTCCTACACCCGAAAATGTATTCGAGTACACGGATATGTACTCGAGTACACGTAAATGCTTCGAGTACACGTAAATGTATTCGAGTACCCGAAAATGTATTCAAGTACTTGGATATGTAAGTAGACGTAAATGCGTCAAATACAAGTACAAGTACATTTAAAAAAATTTACTCGTGGAGTGAGTACCGAGTACACTAAAAGTACTCAGAGTACAGTTAGTGAGTACTTGTACTCGAGTACCGCACAGCTCTGCCACTTATGCATTTTTTTCTTCAGATTCGCATGGAAAATCACAGAGTAAAACAGGAATATGTGATGGACCAACCTCCGAGCTTGTAAGGAGCAAAGACAAAATGGGGCACACAAAAAAATAAGCAACATTTTTAAATGCTGCTTAATACAAGGTCCGGCCAAATGACGTATCCATTTTCAAAGTTAATTCATTTCATAATCTAATGAGACTAGAACGCATTGGCCAGCCTACGTCTGGCCGTGCCAGCGTAAAGAAACGGTTAACAATAAAAATGCTTGCCCAAGGCGGCAGCCAGCCTACGTCCGGCCCTGCCAGCGTTAAAAATACAAATGCTTGCCGCGTCGCCACTTCTGCGCGTCCATGCTGCGTGTTGCTGCGCGATCGGCAGGTGCCCGGGCCTGCTTACGGACGGCCGGCATCGGCTCTTATAATATAAGATATAAATTCAAATCAAGTCGCCATGCTTTCACGATAAATGGAAATTTAAGAAAGTTATCAAAGCGTTTGTGAGAAATATCAGTTTAGCTGTGAATATGGAGCATTAGTCAAATATTCAACGTTCTTTTGCGGTTGAAGCTTATTTTAAAAATAACAATTCTGCTGTAACCACCCAGCGTTTATTTCGTCGTCACTTTCATTTAAATCCATGAGATGCAGTTCCTAGTCGAATAACAATTAAAAAGTGGGTACACAAGTTTCGCAGTACTGCCTCATGTGCCAAAGAAAAACTAAAAGGAAGAACTTGTTCTGTACTCATACTTAAAAATGCTGAAATGGCAAGAGCAGCTTCAAGAGTGCCAGCAGCGAGAAGGAGGTCACTTGACCAATGTAATATTTAAAAAATAAAATTTCCGTGTTTCCTTAAGAACCTTTTGTTTGATTTTTGAATAAAAATTTAGTAATTAACAAAAACTTCATTCTGCCGGACCTCGTAGTTCATCTGGCAATGCTAGACTTACTATTTTCAACTAGTTATTTTTGAATTGAGGTGTTTGTGTTTGAATATTTTTTTCACTGAAAACTATTCCTGGGTCGTGGTTGACATCTTTTTTTCTGAAATATATTCTTGAATTCATTTGCTCGTGGTTGATGGATTTTCCTTGATATATATTCATGAGTCGTGCTATGTTATGTGATATTTTCCTGTAGTGCAAATACCAGGCGTTCTACAATTATATTTTTTCTAAACCCACTGTGGGTGTCTTCTATCAATCTTTCTAGTTCTCCCTTCAGCCTCGGCCTTTTTAATGTTTCATCACATGTTCTATTTAATAGCCTTTTCTTACCCATTTTTCAAACAAATTTATCATTTTCGGTAACATTACAGCAATCCCCGGTGCTTTTCCTAATTTGAGCTACCTAGCTGTTTCATCCAATTCTTCCCTTGTTATTTTATTTCCCCTTCTATCCGAAATTGTCTTGTTTACAGTCGAGTAGAGCATAAGATGTATTTTGGTGTTGCTGCTCTACCCGCCAACAAGTCCTAAAAATATTTGTCCATCTTTCCTTTATTTTCATTTTCTTTATTGAATCTGTCTTGGATACTATTTAAAACAGATGCTTTTTACTTTTCTGGTGGTTTAGAGCTTTTGGCTGGTTTCGAAATCTTTTAAACCTTTGCTGCTGAATTTTTTACATCCTAATTAGATTAATCTAGATATATACGTCTGTTATATTTAATAACTATTAAACAAAAGCAATCATTTATTCACAATTAAATGTCATTGTTACATGTATATGGAGTTACTATAGCACCTACACATACAGTAATCCCTATTACACAGCTAAACACATGCGTGGGAACAATTATAACCAGAATAACAGAAAACAGAAAATTCCATAAAAAACACAATGACACAGATGCAAAGTATACTGAAAGAAAATTTTCTTTTAAATCCATTATACAAAGACTGACATGTGTAACATTTTCAACTTGCAAACTAATATTTTCAAATCCCTATGAGCGTGGCAACTTATTTTGCACAACAGCGGCTGTGTAGATTTCGCGATGCCAGCGCTGTTTATGCCCCATAACTTCAGCCAATGCCAGTAAATCATTCACGATCATAATAGATTTCTGATTATAAAGAAGCCGTAAGTCAATAGCCGGCAAGTATAAGTCAATTTAGAGTAGTCGGTGAAAGCATATACTTACCAGGGGAATAAACGGTAATCGATGCCCGATTTCATTTTATCGTTACGATATTACGTACATTACGCATAAACGTATAAATATTCCAAAGCCCTTGCGCGTTATAAATTACTTATTGTGTCGTATATGGCAACCCCGCTTACTTTATGAATGTTCCGGCATTTTATGCCTGCGTTCAGGCCACTTTAATTAATGGTCAGACAGGGCCAGACCAAACACTGCAGCCCTAAAGAAAGGAAAACATGCCTGCTTGGTATCCATACCCGAATTTCTCCGTATTTGTTTATCATGTTTAATGTATAACGCTTTATTTTCGTCACGCATTTGTAACGTGGTTAAAATGGGAAGCTCCAGTAGCAACCAAATTTACAAAATTTTGTAAACAGATTTTTTTCTTAGACGAATACAAAGTCCGGTGGTGTCGTTACTAATATTGGCCTATCGCTACAAGTATTTCTTGTTTCGGTTAGAATAACAATTAATTGCCTCTAAACCAATTACATCTAAATTGTTATGAATAGGTGCAACTAATTGCAAACTAATATGAAATGGTTAGTTAAATATATTGTGCAAGGTTCAAATTATAAAATAGATAAGCATTCTACCTTTTCATATTATCAACAATAGCTACCTATCTGTATCGTCACAACGAACTTTACAAACATATTATTACTATTATTATTTAAGAGTTTTGGGAGATCAAGTATAGCAAATTATACGAAATAATTTCCATCAGTTTATGGCAGTAATAATTATATGCTCCATCACTATATATTATAATTATACGAGCTCAGATACCCTTCTCAACCGCCCCAACCTCCTCCTTTACTGAATTTTTAGCGCCCTTATTTAATTAGCCCTTAAACAGAATTGATGTTTCCGTGTGTTTCACTACAATGCCAATAAAAACATTTAAATTGTAGATGTGGTGAACTAAAGTGGGACAAACCACCATTTATAGATTTTTATGTAGTTTTTTAATCTAGAGATATGTCCACTTCTGAATAAAAAAATTCTTAATAGTTTAGAATTGTAAATAAAGTTTGATTTATATGCTATTTAAAGAAATTTATGTTTCACTATGCATCTTTGGGCATTTAAAATGTAGGTATTATATGCATACAGCAACACGTTTTTTACTGGAAAAAGGCACAACCAAGATAGTAGTCATATTAGTGGGCTTTATATTTTGAAATATGAAATCGACTTTAACCATAAATGACACCAGAAATAGAAAATAAAACAAAAATCTTTGGCGACTAACAAATGAAAGAAATTAATGAATCATTAAAACTTCAACAAAATGTCTTATCATATACAGTTACAATTTTGAAGAACTTTCACAATAAAGGCTCGTTTGTTGCTTGTCAATTGATCATTTCTCTTATATTTCGATGTTGTCTTAAAAATTTTGCATCGCAGGTGTTTATCAGCTACATGAACGAAGTGGCGCTTTATAAAAAACCAGTACCATCTCTCTTATAAACGTTAGTTTGGTGTTGTGGACAGTTCTGGAACTAACTGGTACCACTTATTATTGAGATTTAGTCAATGTTGCTACATTCCGCGACTGCTCCCAAGGCTACCATCCCCAACAGTGGTAGAGGGTACTTTGACCTTGAACTCAAATGGTGGAAGGTGGTTTCCGTCCAAACAGACTACTCACAAGGTCACTCCCAAGTTATGCCTGATTAGGAGCTTTTAGAAACGACAAACGTGAGAATTATGGTGGAAGGTGACAATCTTGAGGATAATGGTAGAAATTCACAACTTTGAGATTGATGATAGGCGGTAGCAACATTTGAACAAAGATGGGAAGCGGCAACCTGGACATAGTTGTTTCCCCAAGTTCATAGTATTCAACTATACGAATCGCGGAATAATTGTGAGAGTCAAACCATCACCGGATTTACAGATCCCACAGCCAAAGTAGTAAAAGACGATCCTCAACAAATATCGGTAGATGTTTTTGTTTTCAATGTTATATTACGACGTCAGTGCAGTCACGACAAATAAACAAAACCAAATTATTATCAAAGTTGCCAACATAAGGTGCCGAAATGGTCCTAATATACTTGGTATTCCCCAGAAGTTAGTACGCAACCGACTCGAATTCAATTGTCATATGAAGCCCAACTTTTGAAGTAGGACAGACAAATCCAAACTTTAACAACGAGCATCTAAGAGAAGTCAAAGCAGGAATGAGTTCGTAAAGGTGAACTATCACTTCAAGGTACCTTGATGGTTCCACAACAAACTCATTCGAAAATTCCATAATCACATTAACCTCTCAAATGTCAACCAAAATTGCACTTGACGTGTAGAATCCAAACTCTACCAAAGTTAATTTGTATTTCAGGAAGAGCTTACAAGCCACTAGACGGTGCTGCAAACCAGATGGCACACTACAACCGACGTCAATTTAGCGCTGTAATTCTAAAAGAAATTAACCTACATTTCAGCAGCCGTTTGGCCATAACAGCGTAAACCATTTGGGATACCAAAAGCGAGTTTGAGTTTCAACCATATTTCAAAGTGTGCGTGGCCACGGCGAGCAGTGGTGACCATTGACGTAACTGGCCGGGAAGCTCGCAATAAAAACCAAAGTCCGAGATCCCGACTTTTTAGACGTTGGGCAATAGTTTATTGTACCTCAGTAATGCTTTGGATTTTTTCAGGCAGCCGTTAGATCTTAAAACTTCTCTACTTATGTAAACGGGAGCTATATAATTTGAAGCCGGTTTGGTACCTAGATATTTGAGTACTCAGATAGTGTGTGTTGTAGTTGGCACTTTGCATTGGTTCTTCCAACATCTGTCTTGTCCACTGCCAACTCATGCATGGGCCATGTCGGGCGAAAACGAGGACGAGGTTTCGAAAGTTTGGTTTTTACATACCTAGAAATTCTAGCAGTAGCCTGCAGAAATACATGGCATGAACTTAGATATAAGACGAACGAGACGTAGATTTATAATCTAAAATTTAACCCAATCCGGAAATTCTAAGAATGTATGAACGTATGAAACCTAACTTAACCACTAAATTTTCATTTACTGCTATTTCTGACGACGATGTTATCAAAATTATCAACTCTATTAAAACCAAAGCAATGGGTAGTGATAATTTAAATATTACGATGATACAATTGTGCTGCCCTTTCTTAACACCCTTTATTACTCACATAATAAATTCTTGTTTATCTGAAGGCATTTTCCAAACGACTGGAAAATTGCTAAGATACTTCCTGTTGCTAAAATAAACATGCCAAAAGATATGAAAGATCTAAGGCCAATTAGCATACTACCAGTGCTATCGAAAGTCTTGGAGAAAGTTATGGACTCACAAATCAGGGATTATTTGGAAGTTAACTCATTATTACCTGATTATCAGTCAGGTTTTCGCCGTAGTTTTAGCTGCTGTTCTGCATTGTTAAACAAACAGATGATATTTTAAGAGCGAGCGATGCTGGTAATATTACGGTATTGATACTATTAGATTTCTCCAACGCTTTCGATACTATTAATCATGTGATATTATATGCTATATTGCAGCATTTTGGTTTTGCTGAGGGAGCGGTTAAGTTAATTGAGAGTTTTTTTAAACTCAAATGCAACACTGTGTAGTACTGGATAACAATCGTTCAGCTTTACGCTTTGTCAAATATGGAGTTCCCCAGGGCTCTATACTGGGTCCTCTATTGTTTACTTTATATTCTTCAAATGTATGTAGCACTTCACTCAATCATTGGCTTTACCATCAGTATGCAGATGACATCCAAGTCTATCTATCATTTAAACCAGCTGATGTTCAGACTGCCTGTGCCGTTATTAATAAGGAGTTGAACGAATTAGTTGATTTGGCAGCTTTACACTCGCTCAATATCAACCCATCAAAATCTGCTATTCTTGTATTTGTTTCTTCTAACCACAGAAATGAATGCTTACAAACAATTCAAATTAAAATTAAAGACACGCCAATTTCATATAAAAATTCCGCTAAGAATTTGGGAGTTATACTTGATAAAGACCTAAGATTTCGTGAACACATAAATGCTTGTCTACGTAAAGCTTATTGTAATTTGAAATTGCTGTACGGTAACAGGCGAGCATTAAATGGTAATATAAAAAAGCTATTATGTGACTCACTAGTTCTATCGCATTTTAATTTCTGCGATACACTTTATGGGTTCTGTATAGACAAAGCAACATCAAATAAAATACAACTAGTCCAAAACTGTTGTTTGCGGTTAATCCACGGCATACGCATTAGAGAAACAAACTGGCTAGACATGGAGAAACGACGCTTTATGCATGCTGCTGTTTTCTTTCATCGGGTTATCTTGTTGGAGTCACCTCCATATCTCTACAATAAAATAAGTTTTCAAACTGACATTCATAATCTCAATCTTCGTCATAGAGGCTTGTTATCCATTCCATTACATCGTACTGAACTCTTTAAACGATCTTTTACCTATAACGTGTCTAGAATATACAATGCATTACCTACTGGTTTTAAGACGACTTCCTTGCACACTTTCAAAAATAAATTGTTAAACTGGCTAGCTTCTTGAGTATTAATTCATTTCTGTTAAAAGATCTCGTTCTCCGTGTTTTTTATATAGTTGCATTTGATGAACATACGTAAATCACTCATATTACATTTCATCTCACTTTATCGTTTTTTTTTTATATATTAATTTTATATAAGATTCATAATTTCGATTCTATTGTTATTTGCTATTGAGATTGCTTGCGTGATATTTACTTTATTACATTTTTTTTGAAGCGGTGGTAAGGTAGAGCAGGTGCTTTCTTTTAGAGAGCCATCTGACTACCATCGCTTCCCCATATGTTTATATCTATTATTTAACATGTATATACTATTATTACTTATTTTGGTTAATAAAACAGTATTTATTATTATTATTATTATTATTATTATTATTATTAAAATGAACTGTATAGCATTCAATAATAGTAGTATGCTCATAACAAATAATAACAAAAGGATGTTGTACCGGGTGACAATGAGATCAAGGCCATGTTTCTATCTCCTTTACTTATCAATGGATTTGAATGAACCTTGTTATAAGGATAATAAACATAATTTTGAATTGAGAGACAGATATAATCGACATGGCCGACTTCCGGTTTCACCGAAAATGTCATTAACTTTGATTTTTTAAATGGTTTGTTCTGTATATTTTATGTTTTTTGGAATCTACGACTCAAATTACATACGGCAGTGGTGCCAAATTTGCTAAGGCACTTCCCAAAAAATATTTAAGAAATTTATTAATTAAAAAATTTTCCGTTTTATATAAAGATAAAATGGTGGATGATGCATATCGTTAGATTGGTAATGAAATTTTCTATTTAATGGCACGATGGCCTTTGGTAGGTGTCATTAAAAAACTGACATTTTCTCAAAAAACACGTTTAGCAAATTTTATTCCTTCATGAACGATTTGTTATTGATCAAATTAATAAAATATGTATTATTATGGGTTACTAGAGTCATTTAGAACACATTTTATCCAATCATCGCCTTATATGAGAATAAATAAAATTTGAAAAAAAGAATTTTTTGTTTAGTAAAATAAAAATTTACCAAAAGTATCGTATGTAATTTGAGCTGTACATTCCAAAAACCCTAAAGATATAGGGTGATCTATTTAAAAATTCAAAGTTAATGACACTTCCGGTGAAACAGAAAGTTGACAATTTCAACTATATTTGTTGGTAAATCGGAAATTATGTCTAGTATCCACCTTTCAAATTTTATCCAAATCGATTAATAAATAAAGGAGATATAAACATGGCCCTGGTCTCATTGGCACCCGGTATATATACAGGGTGTCTCAAAAAGAATGGGACACCGATTAGCCATAGATTCCTTACTCATAATAAATCGATTAAACCTAATATACCTTAGTACAAAGTCCCTTCAGTAAGGAGTTATAGGGCCTTGAAGTTTATTTTTTTATTTTAAATTTTTTTTGTGTTAATTTCTGCAAATGTAGAGATATCGATTTGAATTTTAGAATACATACTTACTATTATATACTACACTAATAGGAAAAATTTCATAAACTAGACTTGACTGTAAAGGGCACTTTACCCAACTTTCAAAACTTTTTTTAGCTCTAACTTCGTTATATGTAACATTTTTTAAAATTTCAGGTTATTCTCTCAAAGAGAATTAAAAAGCACAAAAATAATGTACTCTTAGTTCTTAAGCCTAAAAGCAACCGTTTACCTTAAAATCAAAGGTTTCTGGTTGTCATTAAGACGTGGAATTATCAAGTAGCCATGATCACAAAAACAATGGGTAATGATTGTAATCTAGTAAACAACAACAAGAAATCAATTAATGACGTTGGTCACATCAGGTTTTTGTCTTTTGTGCTTACGAAAATGCTGCGACATAGCGAACCTTTCAGCATTGGAGAATTCGTTATGTAGCGGCATTTTCTTAAACATAAAAGAACAAATTCTTATGTCACTAATATCATTAATTGATTTATCATTGTTTTTTACTAGATGACCATTGTTTTTGTGATCATGCCAACCTGATAATTACATGTGTTAGTGACAACCAAAAACCTTTGATGGGTATTTTAAGGTAAACGGTTCCTCCTACGCCTATGAAGTAAGAGTACATTATCTTTGTGTATTTTAATTTTCTTTCAGATAATAATTTAAAATTAAAAAAAAAATGTTACAGATAACGAAGTTAGAGCTAAAAAAACTTTTGAAAGTTAGATAAAGTGCCCTTTACAGTCAAGTCTCTATTAGTGCAGTATGTAACAGTAAGTACCTATGTATGCCAAAATTCAAATTGATATCTCTACATTTATGGAAATTAAGAAAAAAATAAAAAATAAAAAATTGACCTTCAAGGCCCTATAACTTCTTACTGAAGAAACTTTGTACTAAGGTATATTAAGTTTAATCGATTTATTATGACGTAAGGAATCTATGGCTAATCGGTGTCCCATTCTTTTTGAGACACCCTGTATATCGACAAGATAATGTTATACTTATATAAGTTTACGTAGAAATGTTTGTAGAACATCTAATCGTGGGTACGGAGTCGCTTATACTGTTTTAGTACTGTTCTGATAGGTCTTTGTTACACATTTTTTACTGTTCTCTTCTCTTACTGACTCGTATCAGTTTTGCCTTCCACTTGCATTGCACTGACATGTTCTCTTTCATTATGGTCAGGTGCTGGAACCATATTCGGTGATGTTCTCTTATTTGTTGAACGGTTGATTGTATCCATGTTTTCTCATTTCCAATTTTTTTGTGTATGATATCTTTGAGTGGTACTCCCTTAAGTCATCATAAATATTTCACTTTAGTTACTATTGCTTTATTTTATTGACCATCACCCCTATTTATGCTTTTGCATTCTTATTTTTTATGTTTTCCTTATGTATCTATCAGTACCCCTGTGCTTAAATACGCTTACGTAAATATTGTTATCGGCAAATCCCCGTATATGACATGTAACAAGCTTAGTGGGTATTGAGTAGCTCATAGCAAAGCGGACGAACTATAAACTGAAATAAGAACAGGCATTTGCTTACGAAAATCAGATTAGTCGGTGTTATTGTTTAGGCGGTATTATGGTGTTTTAAAAACCTGTGATGAATTGCATACTAAGCTGTAAAACACGCAGAACTGCACTACGCTCTATAAATTGAAACAATGCAGAAAACTATACAGATAACATTCATAATATTACATTTGACAGGGTTAATCTTGTAGCAGTTGTTAGCTCGTAGAAAAAATTCGACAAGGGAATACAATACTGATACATTGTTGCAGCGCGATGAAGGCGTTACTGCACTATGAATGGGGATATTCACCAAACACAAGGAAAATGAGCGGTCATTTCAACATACAAAATTCTTATTTTAGGTAGACGATACATTGCAAAATAGGTAAATCACACATGCGTAAGATAAGAAAGCATAAATGAGATTTGGCTGGGTGCAGTTCGATTAGCGTTGACATTCCAAAACCAAGGGAAATCACAGTCCCCTAGCGGCGCACAAAATCTTGCGCAAATGTGCTAATCTTTCTGTGCAACTTCGCAGCTCCTAAACGAGTATTTAGCATGACTCATAAGGGATTCGTCAATATGCCTGAAAGGTTGAGATGCAAATTGTAGATAAACGATAGTGGTTGTGTCTAATCCAATCGAAGATAAATATGAAATTTCAGCTGTGCTTCAAGGCGAGATAGGATTCGGAATTTCGTTCATAATCGCTTGATATTTAGTGAAGCTGACTCCATCCAACAATCGTCGTAAAACTCTCTAGTTCAGCTAAAATAATTAGCGTGGTTATTGCTAATCAATTACAAATAGAACAAACTTGTCTCGCCCCGCACTGTCTTCAGCCTTCGGATTCAACAAAATTAAAATACTAATCTCTTCTTTCTTCGCGCCGAATATAATGCGGACAATTGTTAAACAATCCTGACAATATTAAAACAACTTTTCCCATTCCTCTTTTCAAATTGCCATATGCTCAAGCTCGTTTTGATATTCCTCCCGTCTAGAGAGTGTCATTAAATCATCATTTGGTACATTCCTATTTGCCATATTTGGTTGGACATTATTTGGCTATTCCTGGAACAAGTATGTTTTAAGAAAAATTAACTTAAAATCGTCCTCAGTAATTATTGGATTGCTGCTAGTTTTGAAAAGGAGCACTAAAACTGTACTTCCTGTCAATTATGACGAGGATGCGGAATCAGAAGATAATTTCCACGATCACCGTACATTTTCCAAGAAAGATGCTATTAAGCAGGTCTCAGGTGTAATCCGCTGCAATTTATTCCCTGGAAAAATAATTCCCTCGTGTCCGATTTATTAAACACTAAAATCCCTTTATCCACTTCCGCAATAACAAGCTGGGAACATTCACGGTATCGCTTTTTCAGTTAATTTCAACATAAGAGAATCGGCAAGTAAACAATTTCAAAATTCGTTTGGGCTTAAATTAGAGAATCCGTTAAATCAGCGCCAAAGCCCTTCCATTACAGCCCGTCTCTTTTAAAAAGTAACTCCATAAAAGACAGTTTCATTTTCCGGGATCTTTGTTCTCGCGGAAGCGGCGAAATCAAAAATAATATTTGGAGTCTATTGTCCCGAAGTTGCGGGGTAAATGTAACGAGCGTAGTCATTTTCCGGAACAAAAACGAAAAAGAAACGGACCAACTTGGCGTTTTTCGCTTACTTTGCTGCTAAACCAAAACCCGATAAAAACGCGCTAAAAAAGTTAAACACGCCACTGTCTGATAGATTCGCAGCGATCGCGAGCGTAGCTTAAAATAAACGAGCGTGAACACAGTTCATTGCGTTACACTGTTTGCCATTATTAAATTTCACAAATTCAAGCGAGCATTCTATTTCTTTGTCCTGTTAAATCCACTTTACACCTCCTGCACTCTCGCTTTCGGCCCGGTTGGCTAGAGAGGGACGGCGTGTCCGTGAGGGAAGGTAATTTAGGGCGGCGTGCGACGCGAGGGTGGCTTTACGGATTATGCGCATGTTATCAACTTTGAGCATTGCAAAGTGCGATATTTCTGCTGTTTGATTTCACAACACTAATTCTTAGCAGATTCCCATTACCGTGCAGGCTCTTCCAACGAACCCTTGCTGTATCGACCTCCGATTAATTCCTATAGAAATTTTGCTGTTCGGTATTGCGCTTCACCCTCGAGCATTAATAAATTCTCCTAGTATCGAGCATTGAGATTGGAAATCCGGCTTTTGTAGTATTTGATGGTATTTTTAGCATTCGAATATAACGCATAAAATGACATAAAGTTTCTACCTTAAGGGCAAATGATGTGTTGCGCACATTGTACTTTGGGATAGACGAAGTAATTCACGTGAATGACAACTAAGTCGCCTATGTACAAGGGCACTCATTCGTCAAATGTTTTAAACTGATGATTTATTTACAATCCTGGATTCAGTTATTTGTCTTCCGCTTCTAACAGTTTTATATATGAGTTGCTGTAAATATTGAAGGTTTTAAAGCATTAAAGCGTAAGACGAAGATGTAAAAGACAGGTAGAGCTGTGTAATGCTATGCTACGTAATGCAGGTAACTAGCACTAATAAGCGTATCCAATATCACAACGATGTTGACAGTGATGTTCAAAGAAATTTTATACGCACTTTTTAATCTATGGGTAAGACGATGGAAAAGACACTAGTAAACAGTAAATATATTCAGAAAAATAAGTTTGGTGCTTTTTTAATGATTAGTGTCAACTGGAGCTGACAAACGGAGAACCATTGCCTGCAGCTAGTTATTTTCTACATAAATCTTGGTTGTATCCTTTATCACTAATGGTTTAAAGATATTACAATACTTCTCAGATTCTACGACAGAAAATTCAAATTTTTAGAGAAATGATAATTGCCACTAGTATCCTATATCTATTTATTTAGTGTATGGCATATTTGGGCACATTTAAAGAATTAATAAATACGAAAACCTTTTTGGCATAGGTTGTAGTGCAGTTGAGCTTACAAAATCACCTTTTTGTCAAAATTTTAATGTAAATTTTGAGGTATTTTACAGTGTCTACCTTCACCAGCGATTTTTTATACATTAACCTGCTCAAGATTTTTTAAACGATGGTACTTTAGCTCGTATTCTGTCAATTAATGTTTAATTCAGGCGAAGAACATTAAACGATATAAACGGTTAACCGATTAATTACAATCGTTAAACCCTTAAATGTTCATAATCAATTAGAGAGGTAGTTCTTAAACTGAGGGTTGGTTGTTCACACGTAGAGTAATTTTCTATAAACTCAGTTTTTCTATAAGGATGAAGACCTTTAAACGATTTAAGCTATTAAAAAACCTTCTTAAATATAGTTACTGATCAGCGATGAGCCAGTTAATTATATCGGTTAAACTATTACATGTTAATCATATTAGGTTAATAAAAGTAGACTTTCAATTATGAGTTGGTTGTTGAAATACAACTGATGGTACTTTAGCTAATATTCTTTAAAATCGGGTTTTTATTAGGTTGAGAAACCTGAAACAAGGTAAGTAATTAAAAGAAATCTTCTTAAAAATGGTTACCCGTCAACGATTGGCCGGTTAAATACAACCGTTAATGTCTAATTGTTTACTTGTAATCGATTAGGGAAAAGTTGGTAATTACGACGTTAGTGATTAGCTAATATTTTATAAAATATGTTTTTATCAGAAGGACGAAGGACATAAAATTATTTAATGAATATAAGAAATCTGGTTAGAAATAATTACCGGTCAACGATTAACGGGATAACTACAACCGTTAAACTTTAACTAGTTACCTATAATCGATTAGGGGAAATAGATCTTAAACTAAAAGACGGTTAAAGATGGTTACCGATCAACGATAAACCGGTTACCTACAAGCGATAAACACCAATCTGTTGACCATTTCCGGTTGTAGCTGTAACATTATTGGTCTTTAATAACCGTATAAAACTGACTCTTTTGAAAAAAAATATATTCTCCATCTATTTTTAACCGGTTAAATACTCGTACACCCCATAAATACTAATCTAGTATTACCTCCTACAGATATTGAGTAATCACAGCTATCGATTAGATTATTTGAGTCTTTCCGGGTTTCTTCGAAATCATACCAATGGTCAGTTGATATTTTGGTGACAATATGCAATTGTCAGATTGTGTCAAATTGGTGTTCTACTTTTTTCAGACGTATAAACTAACTCTCAAATTTCAAAAACCAAAGATTTCAATACCTGTTTCGTATCAATGCTAAAGTTAGCTAATTTTTGCGCATTTCTAATGTAAAAGCCTTTGCAAAGAACTCACGAAATTCGTAATACTTCCAAGAACATCTACATCTATAACCCTAGAGCATTGTAATAGTATATTACACAACGAGAGCTGTAGGAAGCATATTACACGCGAGTTGGAAAAGTTACGCACAAGCCGCGTAGCGGCGCGTGTGTAATTCCACGAGCGTGTAATTGCTCTATAGCTCGAGTTGCGTACTATACTTTTTCTACGATCACACTCATTTCGTTAAACGAAAAAGAAATATTTTATTAACTGTCAAACTATCTGTCACACCATCTTAAAAATTAGGCGGCTGCAGTCACATCCCTACACCGCTTCGTACAAACAACAGAAGCTAACTGTAACGTAATAAAAAAAATTACGTGTTAGTCATTATCATTACGTAACACTGTTTGTAACAACGATTTTACTAATCAAGTAAACAGTGCTTTATGAGCAATTTACTAATAAAGGAGTAGAAAAATATCTATATCGCTCTAATAATATCAAATATCTGTCACTGCTCATTGTCTGAGAAGTTTCAAAATCAAACAATTAACAGCTTTTCAAATTCCGCTGAAAAGAACAGTAGTGTATAAAACATTTTGCAAAATTCGCCTCTTTTTCACTATATCGACAGTCGTGTTAGCAAATTTGTAAAATGCTAAAACGGTAACGACGACAACGCGCCAATTTATAACGGTGTAAATTCAATATTGCGACAACCAAACATGGCACCACGTTGGACTGCCAGTTTGTAACGGTACAAAACAAGCCCAAACAATGCTAGAAGACTAGCACGTAAGCTAACTCAAAGTCGGGAATATATTACATAGAACCGCTGCTCCAGCCCGTTACAAAAGAGTTGCCTACTAACTTTAGTGGAGCGAGGGGAGTCCAACACGAGATAACACAGGGCAATGGCATAATAAACGGAAAACAGATCTTAAATGCTAAGGCGCCACCACGATTCCCACAAGGGAAAAATATACACGTGAATCCACTGAGGAAAGTGGCATCATAATGGATTCACCTTTCAACTATAACCTTGGCAGTGCCCTGGCCAGCGAGCCACATGCGACATCATCGGACTTACTTTTCGAAGAACTCACTTGAACAGCTGGCCGAACTCCTTTTACAACTGAAAAATACATACTCAAATCGCATGCACATCAGAAGAAACCCGCAGTTAAATAAATATGAAATGTATTACCAAATATTTAAATGGGCAAAAGTTACATAAAAATTACGAAATGGGTTAGTAAAGGTTAACTATTTAAATTTCATAGCATATTACTCTAGTAAATACGCGGTAAACTTGACATCAAATACTGGAATGACTTGTGAACGGTAATAACATTGAATTGTTCAAAACACTGACTCAATAAACAGCAATAAAAGGCGGTAATCAACTAAGCATGGTGCAAATGCGACACATACTTTATCTGCCACTATGTAAAGTTGAACATAATCATGTAAACTGACGGCAATGAATTAAACTGACAGTTAAACAACTATAAAAGGTTTAGAAAATGCAATGGTGCAAACAATAAATGTTGCAATGACCGCAACGTCATGCAAACCGAGTGGCACTTCGGTGAAACACTCGGTGCACCTAAAATTCGGCACTGCAAAGCTACTACAATATAAATGGTACCTTAAGCAGCTTGACTTAGCTGCAATCGACGTCCTACGTTGCTACAAACGGTCGCTTTTCAGACACTGCGATAGACACCTAAGGCAGCTGCACCAAATCAACGGGACGTGGCCGACGAGACGTAACCTGTGATAATCAGCTAATGAGGGCGAAATCGAGGTCCGCACGGAAATTAGCAGAACGACATGAAACGATAAGCGCGAGCTTTGCGGCACATGAATAAACCGATGGTGAAATATCCATCAAACCACTTATTATAAGGGTTGCCCCCCCCCGATAAACGAAAACTCCGAGGCTTAAATCGGTACACAACAACACCAAGTTCGATCGCCACCAATAACCACGTGTCACTAAATGTGAAACACACAGCTTTCGATCCTAAAACAACAGGAAAAGTCATTAACCGCGTAACACAAAACTTGCGTTACATCGACGGGAGTTAGAATAAAGGGATCAAAACATGCGGTACACACACACACACCAAAGGCACTACTGCCAACTGCCTACTGTTAATTAGCACAAATTAAACCAACGCAACGCCACCCAAGCGAGCCCGAAGGCCGCGCGGCGGGAAAAACAACAAATCACTTTTTGCTTCTTGCTACCGCGGATCAATTTTGTCTCAAAAACGCGCGGACTACCTCGCCATCAAAAAATAGTGGGGGCCAACATTCGTACTCGCTCTCTCTAACACACGGCAGCTGTCTTTTATAATGGCTCAAAACGTAAGCGCGTATACAATAAATTCATGTCGGCTACGGATCGATAAGAAACACGTGCGTGGCCTTTCTAGCGTGCAATACGCCCGAAGCCGATCGATAATACAGAGTGAGTGCGTTTAAAACTACTGGCTGCAAGCGCACGACTCGAGATGCTTAAATACATGCGGAATAGTAAATTCGGGATCGACACAATAATGCTAATTAGCCGTACGTTCATACGAACTAAAAATGTCCTTACAAATTGTACTATTATACGTTTAAAATAATAGCAATAACCTAAAGGAATAATTAGGCAGCCAGGGTTTGCTATCAATGGTCAAACAATACAATATTTTAATTGCCAGAAGGCTAAGGACGGTTAAACCTTATTTATTATTCACATTCACAATGAAATAGTCAGAAACAGAACAATATAAAAATGCAATTATCGCGTCCCCATTGCTTCCACATTGGTTATAGTTTCCTATGAGAGCTGTTCTTGGATATGTATGACGTGGGTTATGTATATTTTTGTGCGAGTTTTAAAAATCCTAAAGAAATTCGGTAGCGGAGCGATTTCATGTAGCCGTTTTGGGCAGATTGAATAATAGATTATTTCCAGTGCTGTGTGGTTGATGTTTCGATATCTTGGAAAGTTTTGATCGGCATCAATATGTTGTTAAGCAGTCGTTCAAATTCATAAAGATATGTTACGATTCAGCGATATTTCAGAGACAAAACTCACCTCTGACCGTCCTTCAATCTCGGCATGCTGTTCGCTTTTGTAGTCGCTTGATGGTGTTGTGATATTTAAGGTTTTAACAAACCGCTTGGTATATTTCTCATTTGGTGTTCTAATACCATAACCCGAAACAGCTAGAAAAACAGTTTTTAAGCAGTTTTTGTGTAATGTCCAGCTACGCTAGGAAAATGCCCCTCTCCAAATTGTTTTGAGATCCTTACCGCCTACAATTTCACACAGCCAAACGGGAAAAAAACCACAGATTTCAATGCTGCAGTTTTTGGTACAGATTTATTACAGATCCCAGGACAAGATCCTTGTGGATTCTTTATTGTCAAGGGTTTACAGCGTGTATATGACCAGATACCCCCTTTGCGATTGCCATCGTGATAGGAGAATCGTTCCTCGTACGCGGAAGTGCAGAACTAGAGAAATATCTCGCTTATTTATGCCAAATTTTCACCATTGTGCCTTACTTACGGTTTGCAGTAGGATTCTAAGTAGGTGGTACTTATTGCATTGTTTTGTGCATGGCAAGTTACTTGTTGCATCCTAGGAACTTTAGTAGTTTTATAGCGGCTAGCAGATTCGACAATTTTGATGGCCATCAGCTGGACACTTTCAAGAACAACCGTTGTGCGTGATAATCTTAATTTGAAGGAAGTACTAAAGCTTTTCTCTGTCGATCTTTGACGGCTATTACACAAATTGAAGTGTAGTATCAGCATTCGGAGAAATAAGGTATTCTGCGCGAATGTAGCTTCCTAACGTAGGAGAACATTATATGCAAGTGTTAGCCCACATACTCCGTTTTCGCCTGGTTGTAATTTAAGGTAGGGAAACTACTACAACAATTTGCTATTGATTCAGTTTAGTTGAATTCGATTTTGACCATAGAACTGTATACATGTATAAACAGTTTAGCATTAAAACAAAACTTAAAATGAAATCAACGTCACACTTGCTATAACCACAAAAAATGGCTTATATTAAAACGACATCACCTACCTAAAATAAATTAAAATGTACAAAATTATACGTATTTACCTATTATGATAGTGTTTCTGTTCGGCATTTTTATTTTTGCCGTCACCAATATTTTCGCTTGTGTAAGATTTGTGTTCTTTTGGAGCTGAATACATAATATTGTAAATAAAAATTGGGTTATATCAATTTCCTGGGAACTGCACTTTTATCACTTTCTTTCGACGAAATCTTTTATTTAACTTAAGGTTATACCTCTTCTTAGTAATTGTATTATTTGTATAACTTTGTAATGGATTGTACTTATTTCCCGAAAATAATACTGTACTATTTATATATTATATAATATTTTTCTTCATTGCTTTATGGGAAATGCTGTGGTTTAGAGACTTCCACTAATAGCTGTAGGTCTTCTGCTTTGGATCATCTCAAACCAGTGACGCTTCCGGACAACCCACCCGATCCTGCTCAGGATTTAGCTGGAAAAACTTGGTTACACCACAACAGTTCCTGAATCACAGTGTTTGGTTATCGTAAAGCATAATTGATTTTTCATTTAATTTATAGAAATTCGTCGTCTAGCAGTTCTTGTTAGAGGCATATTAATGATCAAATGGTTACAGTTATAAAGTTAAACTTATGTTACTACAATGAATCATCAGTCGTTTGGTCAAACTTTTATAACTTTCTATATCATTAACAACTGTTACTTTTGACATGGGAATATTAACCTCTTATAGTAAATTAAAAATATGTAATTGCTATATGTCAATCTGAACATGCTGATTTCTCAAAAATAAATGAATAGCTATCGGTTTTTAGTCGAAATATCTCGAACTTTCGGGGGGTGTGAGGCAGCTGAAGTTTGCAACAGGAAAGCCAGGGGTTGACTTTGTGTGTCGAAATTATTCTCCGGATGAGAAAACCCGTTCGGGAATGAGTTGCGCCAGGCATTTCCAATAATTATGCATTTCTATAATGCAGACAATGAGGAGCGGATGAATGATGAACGGATGCGAAACACTAGAGCTAAGAGGTTAAATATGCTTCATTAAGCTGGATCCTTTGTGATGCATCGCTTGCCTTAATTAAATCCAGGAACGCAAACTGCGCTCGAGGTCTTCTTTTTGCGGAATTGGAAAACCTTCACTCTGATTTTTCAGCAAACAGACGCGCTTAAAACCTATACTGTAGGCTTGATAGTACAAATAGTGCATTAGAAGTGAGAATAGTTTAAATAAAGCAACTGCGGATTTAGCGTCGTGGCATTGTATAAGCAGAGAATTAGGTCTTATGTATAATTTAAATTGGAAGCAAAGAATCAATGGGGCGATTAAATAATAAGGCATGCATAACGTGAAAGTTTCCAGGTGGAAATTTGCATTTACTATGTACTAAATCCGTTGCGTGCAGTACCGACTGCAGCAAAATTATTGGAATTAAACTTTCACGTGATGCATTGAACGAAAAACACCCATTTGGTACCGATAAGTGCATTATTAGACGATGACACTAAGCAGCACTCGTGAAAATGCTAGCTAAAAAGGGCGCTTTTCCACTTATGCATAAAAAGTAATCACAAAAACGTCGCGTGAGTATGTCAAGTACGCTGAGTGCACAAGCAACTATTTTCAATAATGAAATGTATGCAGTAATAACAGAAGTGGTTGCAGCCGCTCAGAGATCAAAAGTTCGAACGCAAACAATTGCATGCTGAAAAAGCTTTCCCCGCAGTTTGCACTGAATTTAACTATTTTTATCATCCGTTCTCTAGTTAACCCGCGTTTAGCTGAAGTATGCTTCGATGGAATCCGTTTCGTGCGCGATATTTCCATGTTGCAACCCGGGTTGAAACCTTGTATAAAAACAACATTTAGTTGCTGTTTCAAATGAGTAGCATATTTGCTGGCTACCGGCACATGCACTAACAAACCTGAATTTGAATAGTTTCAAATAATGCAGACATTTTTGGAAATTTAAAGTTTCACAGCTACTAAAATGTTCCTGGCCTCCTTTGTTCTAATACGTTAAAAATATTCGATAGTTATATACCGACTGCATGATAATATAATCCCGTATCTCTTCTACAATCAGGCTGTATTAATAGGAAGGTGATCGGTCATGCTTTTAGCGAAGATGCCTTGATATGAAGCAATGAAACTCAATAGTCGTCTCCACGAACATTTATTTTAAACTTATGGGTGGCGACATGTTTCGAAACCAAACTGGTTTCATCCTCAGGCCATAATGATCATTAGTAGAAGTAGTTAACGCATATGTTAAAGTGAGGTTAAAATGAGGTTAGGATTTTAAACGTTGAAGACGAGATAGGAATTATATTAAAAATATACCACATTGGAGAAGAAAAATTAACAGCAAACTACGTTACATAGATCGTTGTACTGGTTAATGCATTAACATTTAAAAATTTCAACTTAGGTAAGTAAAGGAGTGGCTGTCATTGAAGACGAACACCACTCAGACTACAAATTGTTAGGCGGATATTATGCTGTAATCTAAATTAATTTGATAACCAGGAGTTGTATTGATTTTAGCTACTTTTAGTTATTATTTGATAAGTACGATGTAAATTAAATTAAATTTAAAATAGGCGATTTTTGGGAGAGATTGTCTGCACTTGGGGAGCGATTTCCTATAGTCATCTTGAGTAGATTGTACGGTAGATTGCTTCTGATGCTGTGTGGTTGATGTTTCGGAAATGCACTTCGTGTGTATTTTAAATCATTCGATATCTTCGAAAGTTTCGATCAGCATCAGTGTGATGTATATGCAGTCGCTGAAACTCATCTAGTTATGTTAAAGTTCACAAATATTTTAGAAGCAACCTACCTCTGGCCGACATACCACCTCGGTTGCTCACCACCCTGCTAGTGTTTTACCTTTTAGCTCTCTGATTCATCGCGATTTGAGTGTACAGTTCAGCTAGATATACCTCTC
The DNA here is from genome assembly GCA_940337035.1 of Agriotes lineatus. Lineage (NCBI taxonomy): Eukaryota > Metazoa > Arthropoda > Insecta > Coleoptera > Elateridae > Agriotes > Agriotes lineatus. The sequence continues at coordinate 29,989,824 of OW679195.1, read as the reverse complement.
TACGAAGTGTTCCAAGATCTTTTATGCTATGATTTAACACCGTCAACTGAAAAAGACAGCAGACTTTAACCCTGTAGTTTTTGGGGAAAGATTGAGCATCCAGAGGTACCTTCATTACAATTCCTATCGTGGACGAGCCATTTCTAGTACGCAGAGACGCAGAACTACAAAAATATATCTCTGGAATAAACCAAATCCTTATCGTAGCGTTTTAATTGCTGTTTGTAGCACGATTTTAATTGCTGTTTGCAGCTGATCTGTAAAATAAATCGGTTGCAGCTTTACTGATTTTATGTCTCGTGCATATCGGTTTAGTTATTACATGCCAGGGCTTTTTAATAATTGTGTAGTGGCTTTCAGATTGGACGATTGTGTCTATATATATAATTTTTAAACCCCGTACTGCGCTTTCGCCAAGTCCTCCTTTGCGGCTGGGAGACATGTCCCGTGTAGGGCAATGCGGAGAAAATTGTCCAGCAATTTGCTGTTATTCGGTTTATTTGAATTCGATCTTGCGAATAGAACTGTGAACATGTATAAGAAATTTTACATTTGCAATTAGTAAAATTTTAATAAAACTTTCAGTAAAGTTAACGTCACATTAACTACAGTTACAACGAAATAAAACTTTAGGTTAAAATGACATCACTACAACATTAAAGTATACAAGATAGAGGTTTACAACTCTTAGGTTTTATTTGAGTATAGAGAGTGAAATATTAAGGTTTAGTGGAGGAGCAAGCTATAGCTTGAAGGGCGCCTTGAGATTTCTACTGGTTGCTGCTACTGATTTGAATTTCTCAATTATTTAATAAATGAAACTGCATTTTATTCATTTTTGTTTTTTATGTAACCCAAATGTACATCCAGTATGAAATAAAAACAATTATTATTATTATTATTATTACTATTATTCGCTATTGTTTCTGTGTCCTTCTGAATACCTTTGTTTGTTCAAGACATATGTTATGTTTGGAAGATGATGTTCTATATATTGTAAATACATTCTCCTCAGGAACTAGCTGACAAAACTTTGCTATACGCAAGACAATTCCTGAGTTACACTGTTTTGTTTTCGTAAAGCATCATTGAGTGTTATTGAGTATTGATTTAATTTATAGAAATTTCCCAAGTGTTGAAGCCGATGATGTAAAAAAAAATCACTAGAGAAAAATCTTGGCGATCGGAAATCAGTGATTTGGAACTGACCTCATTTCTAAATTTTTGAAAATGCTTACTTTCTGGGGTTCAACTGTATTCCGCCTTAGAAAAGAAAATATACAGAATATTTTAAGAATTCTATTAAGATAACGTTCATAATAGTGAATTTGGGTTGGAATTATATCAAGTTAGTTTGTAGTGTGGCAATGCCAAAGCAAAAACGTTTCGTAAAAATGTTTACCGGCAAAATCATTTACCCTAAATACATTATCTCTCATGAAAGCCTCTGCATCGACTCAAACTAAAAAGGCACTTACTAAAATTTAATTATCTTCTTTCGTATATGAGAGAGGTTCGAAAATATGAATATGGCTAAATAAAGTACCCTTCCTTTTCAAAATTAAGAAAAATGTTATTTGGAAATATTTTTTATAACTTTTTATTTAACATTTTCTATTAATTTGAATTGTTATTAATGTTTTAAATGTTAGCTATTATTCTTTAAGGGACCTGTGTCTTTTATGTTCGACGCAATTTTTTAGCACTAACTTCGATTATCGAAATTTTCTGGTTGCTAGGTGAGCGAAACTCAAGTTACACAGCCCATCTTTATCGTATCTGGTAATAAGTTAACTTTGAAGTATCTCATTTTCCGTAATACACAGGGTGTTGAAAATATTTAAAACGAACCAGTGTTTTTCGGGGCAGGTGTTTGAAATCTTTTTTCAGTTATAAACAACTTTTCCGAATAACGTTTTTGTATGTTTTCAAGATTAGAGTACCTTATTCTTGAGAAGTTTTCATATTTTCGAATCTCCCTTGCATACAAAAGAAAATATTAGAATTTTAATGTGTGCATATTTAGTTTGGAAAGATGCAAGGACTTTTACTATTAAGAATAACAGTTTTAGATAATAACAAAATATTTCATCTGTTCAAATTTATGACGAACGGGACAAACTTTCTTTCTCATTATTCCAGAGTCGACTATGAATTTCATACAAAAAATATATAACTCTATGATATACTCGTCACTGTATTCTTGTAAAAAAGTGTCTGAAAAACGTAAAAACTATTTTTCCCTATTTTTATAAATTAATGTACGATATAGTATAGTCACAATCCGAAAAGCCGAAAAATCGACTATTTGTTTATAATACGAAATTTTAGTATTGAGGGGATGTGGTGACCGTACTATGTTCTCGAAAATTTCAAAATACAGTATCATACTTTTTTTAGCGTATTTGGTCTTCGAATTTCGTACTTTGTCCAAATTCATCATAAAATTTAGGGATTTCATTTAAAACAAGTATCGCTAACGCCATAACTCAAATACAAAAGGCAACCAAAAAGTAAGAATTACAGTAAAATTTGTATTTTTTTAAATAAAAATTAACGTGTTCGAGGATTTCTTTCACATTTGATAAAAGTTCTATTTCGATAGTTTCAGACTTTACACTCGCACTGTATATTGATACTTTTAAAAATTATAATTACAAGAAACCTATATTCAAAATGTTCAATAATAACTTCTTCTGGGACCACGACTTCATATTTTGACGTCCTTAAAATAGGTTCAACAGTACGCAGAAAGAGCCTTAAATAAACACATCCAAATATGTATAAAACCTTAGTCGGCTAGCTTGTTGATTGCATTATAATTTCCAGTATTCGGACGGTGATGGCTACAAATGAAACTTAGCTGCTAATTGGCAATTAGCCAGTGTTGGTAGCGTCGTGTTTGCCGAACACAGGCGGGTTATCCCATATCCTGAATCACTCTACAGTAGAAATTTGGCTACTCGTAGTACGAAAGAAAAGGAAAAACACCCAAATGACGACGGGTCTAGGAAAATGCATCGAAAACAATTCATCGAAACACAATTCATCTAATTAAATTAATCGAAATACAATTGATCGAACAGAAAATTCATCGAAATTTCGGATTATATGAATTTCATCAACTTTTTTAATGATAATAACACATTAACTTTTTTATTTGTTTTGGGTTTAATTATACCCAACAAATCTTAGAAATCCCTACCATGCGAAATTACGATGAATTTTCCTTTCGATGATTTGTTGATCCGATGAATTGCATTTCGATAAATTGTATTTCGATTAATTGCCCTTTCGTTGAATTGTTGTTTCGATGAATTGCGTTTTAATAAATTTTTTTCGATGAATTTTCCACTAACAAATGACAACGAGTAGGTCTACAGGGTAGCGATGAAAAAGAAGAAGATTGAAGTCCCATCAATTCAACGGTATGAAATGTCAAGGTTTCCAATTCTAATTCCTGTCCTATCCAACGGAAGTCGAAATGCCGAGGAATCGGCCGTTATTATCGAGGACTACTACATGCGCAATTGTCGATAGTGAACAAACTATTGACTTGTAAAGCAGTTCTAAATCTAATTTGGAATGCGGAATTCAGCACTGGAAAACAGCAAGCATTTAAAATATAGATATCTTACCAACGCTTTCAGACCAAATATTTTGAATAATGTTGAATGATATGTTCTAAACACAACTATACAGAGAGTTTGTTTGTGCTCCCATTTTAATAAGATATTAAAAAGCTCAGCGGAGAGTATTGTGAAAGAGTGATGATGCATCCCGGTAAGCTTGTTGGTTATGGGTGAACCAGATGAACTAAAGTAAAATGCTTAATTGTGCCCTGACTCCGGTTAATGGGCAGGCACAACTACAAAAGTCAAATTGACAGTTCTGAGGTTAAAAGTGCTAAGATAAATAGTAAATTATGAAGCTCGGTTATATTCGGCATGCACCATTTATTCATCGTATTACTTTTATCCAGCAAGGAAGCTACGAAACAAAATTCCTTTACAATACTCTACTGTTAAAGTAACACTTATTTGGTATCACATAACCTTATTTATTCCATAGTTATTTATCTCTTTCAGACTTACAAAGAAGTATAACTAACTACCTCTTTAATTTTTTCCCACAGAAGCGGGAATAGGTATCCCTAAAACGTCAGCTGTAAGGTCAAGTAACCTTACAAAGAGCTGCCCTCTTCTATCATTTGCACGAGCAATTCTGGGAGCCAGGGAGGTGCGTTATAAAATCTAATTTCCTGTTGCTGCGGTATTGCGCGTAAATCAGATCCCATGACAACTACCAATTCTAATTGCAGCGAATTTTTAGGCTATACAGCAACTGAAGGGCAAAGGCCCCCAATGAAATTTTCAATTGGTCGAAGCATAGGTGGCTGTGGAGCGGCGACGCCTATGCCATATTTCCGCCAAGTTTATGGACGTAACCCAATTGCAGCGGCCGCAGAATTGAAATTTCCATAACATATTAATATTGGCTTTACGTATTACGGAGCCGCAATAATCTGAGCGATACGGTTCGCGTAACCACCATAAATTTTGTTATTAATAATGCAGGTGGTATCTGTGCATGCAACGCTAACAGCATCGGACGTATTATCAGCTGTAACATAACTTCATACAAATTCATACACGGCGGCGCGTGTAGATAAAGAGCTGTCATGTTTTGTTAGCGCTTATATTTTAATTGCGTAAACGTGAGAGATAATTTCAGAGCAACTTTACGGACGCGCCGCGTTTCTGGAACTGCACGCTAGAAGCTCAAAGAAGGCGCGCGCGGGATTATGAACTTGACGGTAATCCCGAAATTTATTAAAATGTCTTCCACTTGTACATTCAAATTGTTATTTACTGAAGTACGTTTAAAAATTCATACAGCGGGGCTTCGAGAAGGCGAATCGTCCAGGTCCGCGGAAAAGCTACGTCGCGATTTCTCCAGAATAAAGGCAACATTGATTAATAAGGTTCTCTGTGCAGCTACGAGTACCATTTAACCCTTCTTTAACCCTAAACAAATACTATTCGGATCTTAAAATCTCTATACCATTTATTCTAAGAAAATATAGTTTTGATAGACTAGCCGTAATCCAATCACATGTAGAAGTTTAGTTTAGCCTCCTCGATGGGAAAATGCTCAAAACGCGTGTTTAACGAAGAGTTCTGAAAAATACGTATTGTAATGCTTCACTGCCCATGGAAATTCTGATTGCCTAATTAACTAAACGAATAAGGTCAACATGAGCGCAGAATTAAATATTTTATCTATTGCAAAATAATGAATACTTTACATTAATAAGTGCACTTGATGTGAGCAGCAATAACTAATCATTTGAGTTATAAAAGTTAGCATGAAACAAAGCAGGTTTTAGAAGGGTTACATTCAGAGTTTCAGATATGACAACTGTTTGGAAGGGCTAATGCAATTTAATTTGTAACTGACGGAATTGAGCTTATTAATGTCAGACATAATGTGAATAGAATAATATAAAATAATTTGTTAAATACCGAAACAATATGAGCGTTATGTAGTAAAACTGTATAAGCCAGCAAAAGGCAGATTAGCTGAAAGGTAAACGAAACCGTGCTAGCAAAATAATTATTGCAAAGAGCAATGAAAATGAAACGCAACCGATCGAAGGACAATTAGTGAGAAGTTAAATGAACTCAAACCCTCGACACCCAAGGGTACAAGAGACCGGACTATGTATGTATGTATGTAAATGAACTCAAAGTGTTAGTGCATTATAAACAAAATTGATTTTAAAAGCAGAGCAAGTATTGTAACAACTATTTCATGAAAAAGACAATATTAGTGGTTAGGTAAAAACATGACATCCAACCTGTAGTCCATAAGGTTAAAAATGTTATCAATCCCAATTTCCTTTATGACTATTTGAATATCTAATTGCTAGGTGACCAGATTGTCATTTATTTTTAATAACTAGACAAACTTGAAAATTGTGTGTTGGGGTCAGATTCAGCTCCTGATTTATAATGTAAAATCATAATTAAATAAGTTATCAGTTACTCCAATTGTATGTATAGTTATTCACAAGTGTCCTGTGGTCCAGCGGGAGCAGATAGGTCAGCTGAAGAATTCGTCAAAGTGCGATTGACTTTGAGGCCCATTTCCTTGTCCAAGCAGCATCGCTCTGCGAGAATAGCGTCAGTTACGAATAGGGAGGACATTTAGGAAGCAGTACGTGCAGAAATCCCAACCAGCAAGCAATTCCCAAGTCCAGAATTCCGGTGGCGTCATTTGGGGAGCACTAGCGTGCAAGAGGTCTCCGATAACGGTAGATTTTCACAGGGAAAGTATTGCTATAGGTGGATAATTTGTGGACTTCGGCAACATAAGACTGTCTACGAGGTGGAGAGCCATATTCCAGTGGTTCAGAGACGTCCAGTTTCCAGAAAAATAGCTAGCGTCCTTTGAAAATGACGCCACATTTTTCAGTTTTGTGCCGGATATGAAACAATAACCTGTCGCCGTCTCTTGTTACGTTACAGCTAGAAACAAAACAAACTTAGCAGTTGCTACGTCATAGAATTAACGCTTACCTGCCGCGTCTTTTCTATTTTGGTGGTTTTAAAATTCTATTTTCTCTGTTTTGTGCGCCACAGATCATTTTATTGTTGAGTCAAATTTATAGGTTAGCTGAATGTCAGATGAAATTGTGCATTTTCCCGAACTAGATGAGAGTATTTGTCATACACAAGTTAGTTGTAATACCAAGTGTTTTCTTAAATGTTATGAATCCACGATCCTGAAACAAGATTGTCTCATGTCTACGGAGCTAGTCCCGAATTTAATGCGAATAGATAAAATAAGAAAATGACAAAAACCATTTATTTGTTGTAATTTTTTGTACAGTTTTTTAGTTTGCCTAGAGTTTGGCAGGTTCGTAATTGAATCCAATACATTTGAAAAATTTATAATTTCCCTTGCCAGTGCTTATTTTAAAACCCCTATATTTTTATTATTATAAGGGCAGGGTTATTACAATACATACATGTATAAGTGATATTTGCAAAGAAAAACGTCGTAACTATTGTATCCAAGTTCATTGTTAATGTACATATAAAAATTATACAAGCATTAAATGGACAATTAGAGCCGACTGTAGTAATTTGATATAAAATTCTAAAGCCAAAGCTGGTCTCCAAATCGAAATGGCGATGTTTGGTAACCTGGGAGGTTGGCGAGATGACCCATGAAGATCACCAACAGATTCGGGCACTCTTCGAGGCGCACAAAGTTTTGGCAAAAGGGTGGCCATCAGCCAGCGTTGAAAGGAGGAAAAAGCTGGCAAAGAGATTTAGAGCGAAGAGTGATTTTGGTCAGAAGTAAATGGATCGGCAAAATCCGACGGTAGCTTAAATAACAAAAGCCTAGTTCCAAGGGTTTAAGTACTACTTACAGGAGCTTTGATTATCTGAAACAATCTCAGCTTCTTTACAACCATGCTTGCAATAACATTACTATATCAAAAATATGTAAGACATACCGGTCACAAATAGTACGTGCGGCTCGCTTGATATCTTTCAACCTGATGCCTTCGTCTGCGTTACGTCGAACGCAAAATAATCTTTTTCGACGGTCTAAGATCAGCTGCTTCGCTCGAAATTATACGCGGAAGAAAACTACCCACGCTCATTCTCACATCTAATATCTTCCCGCTTACCAAACTTTTGATCGCTTTTTGTAGATCGACGGCGCAGGTGTACAGCTTTCCAGTGTATTTGTTTCCCTTTCCAAAGATTTGTCTTAAAAAAGAGACCTAGTCTTGTATACATGTGCCTGGTCTCAAACTTGCTTGAGGTTCGGCAAGAGATGATTCTAAAGTAGCTCTAGTCTATACATTTTTCATGCACCTTGTCTGGGTGAAATTCCCATGTACTCACACTTCAAGTTATTTCCTTTTTGTGTTTAATGTTATTTCTTCCAGCTCCCAAATTTTAAGTTTTCCATGGCATCTTCTATTCCGTGTCTATCTATTCCCGTTTCTTGATAACTGCTAATATAATTGGAAAAAATCCAGGACTGTAAATCCAGACGATAGACATCATCTGCCTGTAATGCAGGTAGTCAATAATAAAATGTCATGTAGCATCGTTTTTTAATTGGAAAGAATGGAATACATTATGGAAATGAATAATTACTAATAAACTGGTGCGTGTAAAATACCAAAACAAATAAGCGAAAATTAAGATTGTGTTTGTAAGGTGAAAAAATATTGGTATATCGAGGGCTAAAGCGTTTGTCCCCGCTGTTTCGAGCCCCGCTCGTGGCATGCAAGGGTGAACAATTTACTGGTGTAGCATTCGTGACAATTAATCAAGATACGTAAAATTACAGCATTTTTGTGAACAACCAAACAGAATTTGAAAGCGGTGTGTAGAAAATTGTAGGATACAAGTATGGTAATGCTTTTTGTAGCTATTTAGAAGCTTAAAAATAGATTTGATAACATCGGAGCGACGCAAGCTTGCTGGGTTAAACTAAAAATCGGTTGTGAATCGATATTTCATTAGAATTCTCCCCATTACTGTAAAAAATTCGTAGGGTCGACCTAGATGCGTTCCATTAAGATAAATCGGTGGATACCATAAGAGTTTATTGGATATTTATGTTACATCTAATCCAAAACTGTATTTATTGAGCTGTTTTTTGTCAAAAACCCCAAGTTGTACATTTTGTGCTACGTTATTAATCCAGGAATTAATGCCTGTTTTACTTATTTCATATTTTTTCAGCACTATCTGAACTGATTTCGTTATCTCTTATGTTTCAGTAGAGGTAGAGCTTGTAGCAAACTCAATCTTTCTGCATTCAATTTTTGTAGAAGCATTTGTTTTGATGTCTTAAAACTTCACTATTTCACTCTTTAGATGTTTAATATGAAATATTTTTAAAATGGTTATGATGTCATTGAGTTGCCGTACACCATGATATTGTAAACAAATACGTTACTCTTCAGATGATTATTATTATATGTTTTGGCGACACTACGTTACTTACTGTAACCTAAAAATATTTGCAACGCTGACAACTCAAAAGATGCCGTACAAAGCGTCGGTCGTGAGAATTTACTTCAAAATGAAAAATACATAGAATGTAAATCGAGCACACGATAGTACAAGAAATATATCTTAGTGCATAGCCTACAACTATCCCATTAACCTCTACGAGGAGGTCTATTCGGAGTGACGCCTGGCGGGTACAGTCTAAGGTAAGGTAATTTTGGTAAGCTGGTCGCAATTCAGCCGACGTGTCCAAATAGCCTCTCTGACGGGGAAAGGTTCAAGACTTGTGTATGCTGGATGAAAACTGGCAATAACAAGTATACACAGAGTAACCAACACTCCAGTTATCGTGACACGGAACCCACTCGTACTACAGCTCCGTGTTTAATCTTGCACGTAAGGGGTGACTGCCATAGTCCACACGAAGGATACTAGCTCATATGTTTGTTACCCCGGCGGGCGGCAAGCTGGCAGCGAATCCAAAACTGGAATAGCCACGGTGGGAAGAAAAACTAAAGCGGCCGAGTGTTAACCCGGCAGTGCACGGGTCACGGTCAAAATGACCGGGTTTTTAGTTTTTACCATATTGTTCAAAAAAATCAAATGTAAACAGTGTCTAATATTTTAGGTATACCTCCTTTAATCGTTGGTTGGCACGACTGATAGCATCAGTTTTTTTTTTCGGTTTGATTGTTTGTACAAAGTTGGCTCACTACTTACAAAGTGACGGAGCACGGTCGATTCGACCGGGTTCATGCACTTGTGTACGTAGCACTAGGCACTAGGAACACATAAATGTTTTGTGTACCAACTGCGCGGAGAGCACACATTATGAAGATATTGAATAATTTCTATCCACAATGCATTAAATGTTACAATTTTTGTGGTATTCTTTTGAAAATCTAATTTTTTTCGTTTGTTTTCTTATTTCCCGAAGTTTCTTGTTAGGCCAGTCAAATTGTCGAAAATACGTCGTTTTTCTGACAAAAATACTACCTGAAAAGTGAGCATGTAGTTTTATAGAGCAAATCACGTAGAATTGAATGAACTAAAAAGTAACGGCTGAATCAGTGGAGAAGTGATTCAAAATTGCGGTCAAAGTAATGAAAAAACGGTTTTTTGCATATAAAAGAGCAAAAAAGCGATGAATTTTTTCCAAAGAAAAATAGGATTATCTAGTTTAAAAAAGCAAATAAATTAAGCTCTCGATGGTCAAAATCGATTCATTAGAAAAAAAGTTATCGCTAAAAAATCGCTAAAAATAACCGATTCTTCAATTGTTCTTAACTTTAAAAGAAAAACCTATATAACGTTGAAATTTTCAAAAAGCGTAGTACTCGCTGAGCAGAAAATGCACGATTTTAAAATTTGCAAAAATGTTGATTACTTTTTGGATAAATAATTTTTTTCGAAAAAAATACGTTTTCGCAGAAATTGATTTACTCAGCTTACTAAAGTCATACAGCAATCAGCATAGGCTTATTTTGTTCCTTAAGAGTTATGCTACCACACACAATATAAGCGCAAATTTTTTTGCACTTGAAAATATGTGCAAATTTAATTTGAAAAGTGATCTTTTTTTTAGGCGCACAAAATGTTGAATATTTTTGTCAATTTTAATTGTACCGAAATTACATAAGCACCATTTGATAGCTGCCAATTTTCTCCGAAATTAAAAGAAAATTACAGTACGACCCATAGAAGCCGAAGAATTTTTCTTTTTTAAATTGCTGCACATTCAGTTATTAATATTAGCGGCTGAAAATTGCACACACTTTAGCTGAAGAGTTCTAGGGTAATATAAAAATTATTTCGCAATTATTGACCGTGTATATTTTATTGCGAAGCGGTTTACATTTTAGGCGTCGCAAAACGCATGTTCCGTTCAGTGCGAGTAAACGCCGAGTGGAGCAGCCTACTCCGAGTTTCTCCCTACAACGCTTTACGCTACGCTCCACAGCACCGCTCTGAACGAACATGCATTTTGCGACGCCTAATGTAAACCGGTTCACAATAAATAATACACGGTCAATAATTGCGAAATAATTTTTATATTACACTAGAAGTCTAAAGTCAGCTAAAGTGTGTGCAAATTTCAGCCTCTAATATTAATAACTAAATGTGCAGCAATTTAAAAAGGAAAAATTCTTCGGCTTCTATGGGTCGTACTGTAATATTTTTTTAATTTCGGAAAAAATTGGCAGCTATCGAATGGTGCTTATGTAATTACGGTACAATTAAAATTGACAAAAATATTCAAAATTTTGTGCCCCTCAAAAAAAGATCACTTTTCAAATTAAATTTGCACATATTTGGCAGTGCAAAAAATGCGCTCATATTGTGTGTGGTAGTATAACTCTTAAGGAACAAAATAAGCCTATGGTGATTACTGTACGAGTTCTGCAAGCTGATTAAATCAATTTCTGCGAAAACGTATTTTTTTCGAAAAAAATTATTTCTGCAAAAACTAATCAACATTTTTGCAAATTTTAAAATGACACGTTTTTTGCTCATCGAGTACTATGCGTTCTGAAAATTTCAACGTTATATATGTTTTTGTTTAAAAGTTAAGAACAATAGAAAAATCGGTCATTTTTAGCGGTTTTTTAGCGATAACTTTTTTTCTAATGAATCGATTTTGACCGTCGACAGCTTAATTTATTTGCTTTTTAAACTACATAAGCCTGTTTTTTTTGGAAAAAATTCATCACTCTTTTGCTCTTTTATATGCAAAAAACCGTTTTTTTATTCCTTTGACTGCAATTTTCAATCACTTCTCCACTGATTCAGCTGTTACTTTTTAGTTCATTCAATTCTACGTGATTTGTTCTATAAAACTACATGCTCACTTTTCAGGTAGTATTTTTGTCAAGTAAATATCTAATTTGACTGGCCTATGTGTAGAAATAATGGTTTAGGTTTTTTATACTTAGCTTTTTAAAATGTTTATTTGTCATTAAATTTTTGTGGTAACTTGGTATTACTATTATTTCAATTCTAAAAATCGGTATTTGAATGACTTAAGGCCATCATATTTGAAAGCAAACCCTTTTGAGCGAAAAAAATACACACGGTCATTTTGACCGGGTTTGTGCACTGGTGTTCGGCAATTTCACCCGTGTACCGCCGGGTTAAACATTTGCGTATTGTCGCTGTGTATCTTTTTTATGTTTTTATATGTATGTATACCTTCTTATAGAGTATACAACGTTTGTGTAAACAGCCTGGCTTTTATTTTTAGCGGGGCTTGAGTGCATATTATCAGAGTTATAGTTGGAGACGAAGCAGGCTCAGTGCAAGCCACGTTGATATTGCCATAGCCACACCAAGGTAAGAAATGGGTTTTATGCATTGACGACTGGGTTTGCTAGCAAACAAAGGGCAATTTAAATCTCGAATAAACACCATAACACCAGAGATGTTAATTTACAGATGAAATAAGAAATGAAACACTGAGAAACCTAAATGAAATCTTTTCCTTAGGGAATCAAACATAGGAATCATAATACAGTTATATAAAATAGGTGATAGGAGAGAATGCACAAACTATACAGGTATAATTTTGGAAAGTGTTGTGGGAAAATTCTTGACAATAGAAGAAACCCAATACGATTTTAGGAAAGGTAGAGATATTCAGGATTCGATCTTCATATTAAGACCGATAAGAGAGATCACCAGCATGAAAGGAGAAGTGCACTATGTTTGGTTGGATGTGTTGATAAAACAGGGGAATCAAAACCGGAACTACTCACATCATTAAAGCAATGTACAAGGGCAACTCCAATACAGTTAGTATACAAAATCAAGAATCAAAGAGATTTCAATCAAAAATTGGGGATAATAAAAATATGAAAATTTTTATAGTAGGAATATGGAAACTACACGGTTATCTGAGCTACTCTTCGCTGATAACATGGTAATTATAGCGTGCACAGAGGGTAATCTACAACACAATACTAACATAGTGAATGAACGAATTAAAATAAATATAAAAATAAACATAAACAAAACAAGAACTATGTTACAGCGGCAAAAGAAAGATAAATATCAGAATAGAAGGAAATAGAACAAGAACACATTTCAAATACTTGAATGCGATTATAAAAAATAATGGAAAACTGAAAGAAGTGAACTTCTAAGGTACCTACTGTATACAGTGTGTCCAAGATAAGGAGGGCCAGTATGGGGATCTCGGTAATGGTAAGAGATACAAATTTGGTTAAAGGGAAGGAAAGTTGTGCAATTAAAGGAATAAAAAAATGACGTTTAGAAATTCTTGATATGATTTTTCGTTTTTAAATTATCTCAAAAAAACCGAATTTTTGGATTTTCTTTTTTATTTTTTTCTGGCGTCAATATTAAAGTTATAGCGAAACTGATCAAACTTCTTTATAGCAACTTTTAGTGGACTTAATGATTACGTTATCAATTTTTTATCCGACGTTTCGTCTTCGAGAAACCATCATCAACTTAATTTTTTGAAATACGGTCCTGGTTTTTTTATGCCAAATTTGCAAAGCCCTTGTTACTCTGAATTCAACAATGTGCCACATATTATGGTTTAATTACGTTTCGAGCTTTTTTCTGATCATTATCAGAAAATTTTTTAGATACGGACCTGCATTTCTCATAATTTTGTAAAAATAAGTTCATACAGTAAGTTAGGCCTCTTTACATGCCGTTAAAATATTAAAATGCACATCATAATGCCATAATTCTGATACATTAATTTAATAACCAACCAATAACTATTAACAATAAACAAAAAAGAAATGAACAAAAGATAGACAGAAAGAATAACAAAACGAACATCGAAACCATTTAATAGGTATTAAATTTACAGAAGGTATTCAAAAAGGTTGCCATCATTCTCTATGCATAAATAACATCTAACTGTAGAGTGTAGAATCTAAAACATTATTCAGCAATACTGGCGTTATACTTTGAAAGACTTCAAGAACCAATCTTCTAAGTTCTTCTATTTCAAAACGTTAAATACCTATTACATTGTTTCAAGGCTCGTTTTCTCATTCTTTCTGCCTATCTTTTGTTCACTTATTTGTTCTTTATTGTTAATAGTTATTGGTTGCTTATTAAATTAATGTATCAGAATTATGACATTATGATGTGCATTTTAATATTTTAACGGCATGTAAAAAGGCCTAACTTACTGTATGAACTTATTTTTACAAAATTATGAGAAATGCAGGTCCGTATCTAAAAAATTTTCTGATAATGATCAGAAAAAAGCTCGAAACGTAATTAAACCATAATATGTGGTACATTGTTGATTTAGAGTAACAAGGGCTTTGCAAATTTGGCATCAAAAAACCAGAACCGTATTTAAAAAAATGAAGTTGATGATGGTTTCTCGAAGACGAAACGTCGGATAAAAAAATTGATAATGTAATCATTAAGTCCACTAAAAGTTGCTATAAAGAAGTTTAATCAGTTTCGCTCTAACTTTAATATTAACGCCAGAAAAAAATAAAAAATAAAATCCAAAAATTCGGTTTTTTGAGATAATTCAAAAACGAAAAAACATATCAAGGATTTCTAGACGTCATTTTTTTAGTCCTTTAATTGCGCAACTTTCTTCCCGTTTAACCTAATTTGTATCTCTTACCATTACCGAGATCCCCATACTGGCCCTCCTTATCTTGGACACACTGTATACTCCCTCACACTTTAAAACAAAAGTCTTTGGACTGAAACCTACAGACATAATGGAGGAAGTATTCAGTGTTTTCCAAAAAGTATGCAACATATAGGATTTTTTTTTATTTATAAAAAATTTTTTTGTTCTCTCTTACACAGACACCTATAGCCAGACACGACTGTTACTTATAAGAGGACGCCTCCAAAAAACAGACAAAAAGTGTGGAACCGTAGTGTCCGCTTATTAGGGGAGACTTTACTGTATGTGGCAAACAGTCAATATTAAAAAAACAGGAGAACTGAAAAACAAACAAAACTTAGAACTATATAAGAACAATCCAAGAGCCAAATAAAGTAGAAAAACAAGAGATAAGGAAAAATTCATAAAACAAATGAGGAGAAATGGAAATGTGATGAACCGAAAACATAGAACACGATGCATACATACCTATCAATCAAATACTGCAAATATCCTTGATAAGCATCATTGTATGGGACTATTGCATTTGCCTTCAGGAAACAAGCAAACTTTGCAGTCGTCTTCGTAATAGTTTCCCGCTCTTGACTATATTCCTGAACGCGCCGTTCGATCTCTGCTACCAAGTTCCTGGCTCTGATGAGAGCCACTTGCTTGTCGGAGATTTCGGACTTGACGGCTTCGTTTTCCAACCTGTCTTCGTAAGTTTCTGTCTCGTAGTAGATGTGCATGTGGAGCTGATAGCTGCACTGGCATCTTTGACACATTGTTCCACTCATGGCAGAGCAGTGTAATAGCTCTGGCTCACCGACTATTTCCTTGGGCACATTTTTCAAGTAGCACGGGCTGTGACACTTCTGCTGATAATGCCACTTGTTCATTTCGCCAACCTGAAACAACAATTGCTTTGCATTAGAACAGCAAACAGAGATTTGTTTGCAGTGATAAAATTATCCAGATAAAATCTATTAACTGGATACAATTCCATAAATCTTACCCGATAAACAGTACTACACTTTGGGCTGGCACAGACAGTCGTTGGTTGATCCAATTTTGTTACACGCAAATTTACCACAGGCACATAAAGCTTCTGTCTTAATTCCGACAACGTGTTATTACTAAGCTGCAATGCCGCTTTATGCCTCTGCAACATGCAAATGTTATCTTGAATAAGCTGTGCGATTTCTGCAAGGGGCTGCGCCAACTGCACAAAGAGACGGCGAGCTTCGTTGATGGATATGGTGTTTTTCACCTGGTGCGGCTCTAGTGCACTGTTGCTTGCATCCCCAACAATGTAGGATATCATCCTGCCAATAAAATAATTACACATGCGAATTATTAGTCAACAACATTACCTCCAGCACTCATGCACCGACTTCTTCCAGCTTTGGCCAAAATTGTCGGTATCCATAGGGCTGAACTTGATCCCGTTGTTAACAGCTGCCAAAAATCTAAAGGCCTCGTTATCTGTGCAGAATATATTGTCTTTTGACACGGGTATATCGACGCTGTTGACTCCTTCCAGTAATTTCTTCAACGCTGGTAGCGTTTCGCCAGGACGGTAAAATGTGCTTCGCGAATTGGTGAAGACGAAGATCAAATTCTTGCTGGCACTTTTCTCTAGCCTAGACAGCAGGTGTTTGATGCAGAATTCAAAGATGACGGTGAGCCTGGAGTTGTTAGGCTTCAGCAGAATGCATATAGCATTCAGGTGATTTATTTCCCCAAGAAAAGACAGGATGTTCTCGAAGTTGATATTGTCCTGGTCAATCCCTCGAGTGTCTCCAACACCGGGGGTGTCGATTAACCGCACTCGGACTTTTCCCCTCCTGATTGGAAAGACGTACGACCTGCTCATCTGTGTGGCCGACGCGCCAACTTCCGTAAATTCGTTGGTGTCTTCTCCAACATGCACTGTTTGTTCCTCGTAATTCTCATCAGTGATGGTGAATTTGGCAGGTATTAAGGTGGTTAGCTTGCCTTCCATGGCCTGATCCAGTGTTAAATAGCGGAGATAATTGCAGAAGGAGTTTATGAACGTCGACTTCCCTACACCCGTTTCTCCCAGGAGCAAGATGTTGACGTCACGCTTTTTCCCTGTGCTGAGCTTCTGCATCTGCTCTTCTAAATTCCCCCTCTCATCGCCACTTGCTTCTCTTCCGCTTCTACGAGACGTCATTGTGACCCTGCAATGCAGTGGGCATATTACACATGGTTGTTGCCAGAAGCCCGTAAAAATTTTGCACCCATATTTTGCTCGAATTGGAAAAATCCTAAATGATTTGCTGTGATCATTTTAGGTTGCAATTTCCAGTAGGTTTTATTACAAATATGAAATACTTATTTTGTCAATTATTCCGTCCCCTGAAATTTTTTGCCACAACCCCAGGCTTCTTAGGCTTCTGGTATAATACGCCACTAATTCTGGTTTAAAAGTCGATATTTTTAATTTAAAAATTGAGACTTCTAGTTTAAAAGTCGAGATTTCTAATTTTAAACTAAAAATTTCTAGTTTTACAAGTTAAAATCCAGTTTGAAAGTAAAGAGTTGCACTCTAAATGTTGAAATCCTAGTTTAAAAGTTGTGATTTCTGGTTTAAGTCAAGATTCTAGTTTCAAGTGAAAATTGCTAGTTTAAAAAACCTTGTCACATTAAACTTGAAATTTTTAGTCTAGAATTTGAGATTTCTGGCTTAAAAATCGAGATATCTAATTTAAACGTAAAAATTTCTAGTTTCACAAATTAAGATCCAGTTTCAAAGAGTTGCACTCCAAAATATAATATTTCTAGTTTAAAAAATTAAAGTTCAGGTTAAAGGTCGAAATTTGTAATTTAAAAGTTGAGATTGCTAGTTTACAAGTAGCAATTTTTCGTTTAAAATTAGACATTTCTATATGAGCATAAAATTTCTAGTTTAAAAGTTGAGATTTCTGGTTTAAGCCGAGATTTTTAGTTACAAGTAAAAATTTCTAGTTTCAAAATAGACTTTCTACTAAACGTTGGAATTTTTAGTCTAGAATTTGGGATTTCTGGTTTAATTGTCGAAATTTTTTGTTTAAAAATTGAGATTTCTGACTTAAAAATCGAGATTTCTAATTTAAACGTAAAAATTTCTAGTTTCACAGATAAAGATCCAGTTTCAAAGTAAATTGTTGCACTCCAAAACAAAAATGTCTAGTTTATAAGTTGAGATTTTTGGTTGGTCATTAATTTCTAAGTTTAAGTAAAATTTTCTAGTTTCAAAATAAGATATTTGCATTAAAGTTGTAATCTCTATTCTAGAATTTAAGACTTCTGTTTTAAAGGTCGAGAGTTGTAATTTAAAGTTTGAGATTTCTAGTTTGCACGTAGCAATTTCTCGTTTAAAATTCGACATTTCTACTTGAGGATAAAATTTCTAGTTTAAAAAAAGTCGAGATTTTCGATTTAAAAGGTGAGAATTCTTGTTTTAAAGTAAAGATTTCTGGCGTAAGTCGAGATTAAAATGCAATAAACTTTAAAATAAACTACTGCAGATCGAAATATCGGGACGAAAAGGCGACGAAATTTGGCGGTACTTCCTT
The DNA here is from genome assembly GCA_940337035.1 of Agriotes lineatus. Classification (NCBI taxonomy): domain Eukaryota; kingdom Metazoa; phylum Arthropoda; class Insecta; order Coleoptera; family Elateridae; genus Agriotes; species Agriotes lineatus. The sequence goes on along the minus strand of OW679195.1, from coordinate 29,971,579 downwards.
AACAAAAATGCCCTGGAAAAAACAGAATTGCAAAGTGTGCAAACTTGACCTACATGGGTTAGTGGCTCGTTTAAAAAAACATCGAGAAAAGTGTAACAGAGTGGAACAGAGAAGGCGGGCCAATTGGTTTTCTTATTTAAATATTAAAACAGTGAGTGGAACATCGTATTCAATGAATAAATTTTGTATTATGTAGTCACTTGTTATTAATAACTAGTTATTCCTCATCAAGCTGAAATTTTTGATTTAAATAAAACAATCGGATGATTTAAATCACCATTTAAATCTTGGCACCCTGATTTAAACGCAAACATTTCCCGATTGACAAATTAAAATCCAGTTTCAAATTAAAGAGTTGGATTCCAAATCTAAAATCTCTAATTTAAAAATTGAGATTTTTGGTTTAAGTCATGAATTGTTGGTATCAAGTAAAAATTTCTAGTTTAAAATAGTTATTTATGTATTAAGGGCGTAATCGTGATTAGGCACTTGGTACATACGTTTTATTTCATTTTAGTCCTCAAAATGGACAAAATTCAAGGATTCCGTATTTTGGCTACAGACTACTGCATCGTCGTTGTGCTGGCGCTGTGCATTTCTGGTGTGCTATGGTTTCTATGCAGATTGTTGGTGTTGCTATATTACATTGTTGGTGCTTGTTATACTGCTTAGCAACTTTATAGGCCCTAGGGCTATAAAAGCCATTTTACGCCCTCTATCGAGGGCCAATAAACAAGATTATGGTTCCAAAATGAAACAAAGACATTTACACATTAAAGTTGAAATGTCAAGTCGAATTCTAGATTTCTGGATTAAAAGTCGAGATTTTTGGTTTATAATTTAAGATTTTTGTGTTACATGTGAAAATGTCTAGTTTCACAAATTAAGATCCAGTTTCAAAGTAAAGAGTTGCACTCTAAAAGTTGAAATTTCTAGTTTAAAGGCTGATATTTGATGTATTGTTGCAAATAAAAATTTCTAGTTTCAAAAAAGACATTTCCACTGTAAAGTTGAAATTTCTAGTCTAGAATTAGAGATCCCTGTTTTAAAATTTGAGGTTTTTTTGTTTTAAAATAAAAAGTTCTGGTTAAAAGTCGTGATTTTTAGTCTACAAGTAGCAATTTCTCGTTTAAAATTCAACGTTTTTCAGCATGAGGTTAAAATTTCTAGTTTAAAAGTCAAGATTTCTAGCTAGTTTATACAGTTAGAATTCTTGTTTAAATGTAGATTTCTGGCGTAAAATTTGAAATTTCTAATTTAAACGTAAAAATGTATAATTTTACAAATTAAAATCCAGTTGCAAAGTAAAGAGTTGTACTCTAAAATTTAAAATTTGTAGCTTAAAAGTTGAAACTTCTGATTGAAGCCGAAATTTCTAGTTACGAGTAAAAATGCTTAGTTTCAAAATATACAGGGTGTTATGGAAATAAGTGCAAATATTTTAACCTGTAATAGAACTCGCTAAACTGAACAACTTCTCCATTTATCATTTTTTGGAAAAAACCGTCAAAACTAAGTAAAAATTCAAAACAGTTTTACGCTAAACATGCATACCCGCCTATGGAATAATATTTGAATTTAATGGCACAAAACAAAAAACACTTCTTTAATATGCAAACCAACGAAAACTGCATTGGTACTGATAAAACCTCGAGTTCACATCTGGTCTGGTCACCAATGTAACTGATCAATATTGAGGTAGATAAGTTATTGACCGCTTGTTTTTTTGTGCAAGAACTTTGCAGTTTTAATATGTTTGTGTCGTTTACCTTTAACTTAGAGATACTTACCAAGCGGCTCGTCAAATTTAGGGGAGATAAATGATTGAAAACATATGCGATTAAATGAAAAACACTAAATAGAAAAGTTGTTCATTTTGGTGAAATTTATCACTGGTTAAAATTATTGGATGGACTTTCATTACACTCTGTATATTTCTACATTAATGTTAAAATTTCTAGTTGAGAATTTGAGATTTGTTTTAAAGATTAAGATTTCTTGTCGAAGGTCGAGATTTCCAATTTAAAAGTTGAGGTTTATAATTTAAAAATTGAGTTTTCTACTTTAAAGAATGAAAATTGTAGTTTAAAAGTTGACATTTCTGATCAGTAGTGTATTAAACATGGTTACTGCCAGAAGCCGCTTAAAATTGTGCGCCTGTACTTTACTTGTATTAGAAAAATTCTTAAACTATTTACTGTGATCATTTTAGGTTGCAATTTCCGGTAGGTTGTATTACAAACGTGGAACAGTTTTTTGTCGAACATTTCATTTTAGCGCCCCCTGAAATTTTCCGCCACAAGCCCGGGCTTCTCGGGCCTGCTATAATACGTTACTGCTGCAATAAAAAAATGCATAGTGATATGGGAAATTACCTAAATTATGTTGTATATTTTAGTTTTGAGTATAAACAACATATTAGATCCATTTATAAATGCTGCACAGACATTTGTCGTTTTTTATTGTGCTCGTAAGGATCCCAAAAACTACAACAGACAAAGTAATTGTGAAATTCAAAAAAATGCAGTTTTAGAAACTTCCTTTTTCCAATTAATGGTTTTTCTATGTACTTTAGTGCCCGAAATTTGTATCGAGAGATCCAAAAAAAACTGTTCCTCAGCGGGCTGTGGAAATTCAACGTATGAATAATATGTTGGTGACACTGTACGTCAATGTCAAATTCGAGGTTAGCAGGTTAGGATTTGAGTCATTTTGTGTCATAACTGACGGAAAACCTAACCTGATAACTTCGAATTTGACATTGACGTACAGTGTCACCAACATATTATTCATACGTTGAATTTCCACAGCCAGCTGAGGAACAGTTTTTTTTTTGGATCTCTCGATATTTAAAAAAATGCCCTGTGTGTTCGATTCTATCTAGGGATGCGCCGAAGCATCGATTCGGCTTCAATATTCGGCCGAATCGGCCTATTTTTCAGTTATTCGGCTTCGGCCGCTTCGGCGGCCCGTTTAGGCCAAGCAACTCGGAAATTTGCTATGCGTGGTTAGAATATTAATTTCATTTCGGGTTTTGGGCTGAAGTTTAAACTCTGGGTTAGACTAAATTTATTTAAAACGGATACAAAAATAAGTGGTGTTTGGAAATATTGTGTTGTGTGATTTCGTATTTCAATATCTGTGTCGTTTATTATTTCGCTTGTGTGGTTCTAAAATGTATTTGCTAAACAAACCGCTTGGTCAAATAGTTTATTTTCATTTTCTAATTTTATTACTATAATAAAAAAATTACGTATTAATGTTTTTCGAGATGTTCGTTTTCAGGTATTATGATTCGGCCGAAGCTTCGTGCTTCGGCGAAATTTTAGGATGAATATACGGTATTCGGCCGAAGCAGAAAATACCCGCTTCGGCGCATCCCTAATTCTATCCAGAAATCTAATCCCGTTTAAAAGAACTCCAGATAATTATATTATGGCATTTAGTGGCTCGTTAAGCGAATATCAACTAAACAATGCGTATTGTTATTGCAAACTCTTTAATTTTATCTTATATCATCGTTGTATCTGATCCTTACCTAATTAAATTACTCCACTGCTAGTGCGACTATTCAAACAATTGAACAATTTCAATTACAATATTCTGCCTATCCGGTTATCTAAATCTTATCTAATCATCGGCCTACTTTGGTCATACAAAAATAAAATTCCGTAACAAGGAGAACTACACATTTTTTAAAACACTTCCCTTGGGCAGATTTCTAAAATGATAAAGGGATATTAGCCCCATCAGCCAAAGCTTCCCTAGCTTGCAATTTGACTTAATTACAGAAATATCTCAGAGCATAATTTTGCAATTTAGTCTGGGCAGTTGAAGCCCAACAGTTGCTTACATTTTTCATGAGGTGATGGGGTTTGATCTGATTGATAAAGCTAAGCCAAAGCATTCATGTGTTGTGTATAGTGATGGGCTTATTCGAATGAAAAATAACCGGTTATCCGGTTATTGAAATAACCTATGTAACTCGGTTTTCGTTCCAAGTATTTGAATGAAAAATAACCTCATCCTGATACGTATAATACTACGTGCCATATCTCAGCGACCTGCGAGTGATCGAAATTCTGTAAATAATACGTCATTCATAACTCATAAGCATAATCAAGGCTGATTGTATTGAAAACACCATTTGGGCGTCTCGCTCTACAGTTTTCTCCGTTGCTTCCTTGCCGGCTGAGGCTCGCGGTCGATCCGTTGTCATATGATATGAACATAAATCAATTTTTTGCCGCCTTTAACGCGGCCGATCGATAAACATAAACGTTTTACCACTGTTTTTTATTGGGCTTAGCAAGCAGTTCCGCATATTTCTTTCTTTCTACACTTAATAAATACCTCTTAATTTCCAATACATACATAACACATAATGTACATATTATGTTTTGGTTATAGATCGGAAGAATGTAGAAGTAATCGAGCTAATGCAGAATAGCGAGTAGTAAAACTCATACAAATACAACAATATATTATTAATTATTATTATATTATTATAAATCGCCAGCAATCGAAAACAATAAAGGTGTATCCAGATATATTTCATTCATATCCACAATTACTTATTGCACAAACTCCTTAGAAATCAAATAAAAATAATTTATACAATTATTATAATTAACGATTAACTGAGTTCCTCTGCTATCTGCAAGTTACGATGCCGTTGCAGATGACGGTGAACCGCTAACCGGCAAACCGCCGACCGGCGAAATCGAAACGAATCGAGAGCCAAAATTTATTCGAATGATTATTCAAATAATCATTCGGTTATTAATATCATTCGAATGCAAATAATTCGGTTATGAAAATTGGTCGGCATATTTGAGTTCGCTCGATGCCACAGCGCGGACCGGGAATGCGGGGCTCTGATTGGTCGCCAACTTCGTGTCCTTCTTGAATGACGTTTGAATTTGAACCGATGATTCTTATTAGTTTTAATTTTACTGTAATCTTTTTTTTTTACTTACGTAAGTGCACTTGTTGCATATTAGCACCAATAAATATCTATCTATCTATAGATGAACAGACAAGATTTGCCCTGTTTTGGTGTTAAGAAATCATCCTATTCAGAAACTACTTAAGCTGAATTGTATGAAACAATAAATAAGTAGTTATACTTATTTGTTATTTTGAATTTCGTCGTCTTTTAATACCTGTTGGAGTCGCTGCTTATATTATTTTCTTGCAAAGCTGCTGCAGTTTGTGTTGATGTACTTCAAAAGATCTATGAAAATTTATTTTTGTTATAACCTATATTTTGTTTTCAATTGTATTATGTTCATATTATTTTTGGAATGTTACTCAATTTTAAGTTGCAATTAGGTGTTGACAGTAGGTACGTATCAGAGCTAGTCCGGGTGTAAACAAAAGCAGGTATTAGATCTATTGAACAATCATTTTACTTATTGCCTACAGAATTACCTACATAAAGGCAAACGAGGCATTGACCAAGCATTGCGCGGCGCACCACGAACCAATCAGAGTCCGGCATTCACGGACTGCGCTGTAGCATCGAGCGAACTCAAATATGCGTCCGGTTATGCCCATCACTAGTTGTGTAGATAAAGCAAGTTGTATGGGATCCAATATGGAAGGAGTAACAAAAATCAAAGACCTTGATAGCCTGTTCAACTATAATGAAACAATAGGTACTAGATCCAACAAAATGTTCAAAAAAGCTTACAGACTCACCTGCTTTGGTTCTCAAGACTTTGCTTTTGCAGTAACACAACAAAATATTCGTGCCTTTCTTTATCAACTCATTGCAGCTGCTGATTACGCAATGAAAATATTGGAAATCGCTGCACTTTTATCACGTCCAACACACCCAACAGCGTTGCCAGACTGAGCGCAGCATTAAGTAAATTACGATAATTTAGGATTACAAACAAGATATCTGATTAAAGTACGTCACGCTTAAAGTTATGTTTGAAAATCTTGATATATCAAACGGCTGAAGTTGGAAATCCAGGAAATGTCTCGCACATTTACCAACAAAATTACAACCTGACAATACTGCAATAGCAAGCGTATGAATTAGGGGAATTACCCTGGAAAAGAACCTGTTTATTTAGTTACGAAATTTAATTCAAATCAATCATCCGCTGCTTACCATCACAAATGTAAGCGTTCCTATAAAAATAAAAATACACTTTTGTGCCTATCGTAATCTGTTTAACGGTTAGGCTAAAATATGTTTTCTGGCTAAAATATGTTTTCTGTTGTTTGGGTTGCCTGTGCTGTAAGGCTTTGTGTTGGCTGCTTTTTATTAAACTGTTAATTTTTCAGGGACCAGCTCAAAGGCCCCGACACCAACTAATGGAAGTTGTTGAAATGGAGCAGCCAGTGGTATTTATGATTAATGTGGTATGGTAGGAAATAGATAGGTTTAGGAGTTTTAATATATTGTAAAATTTTATTTATGAAATTATAAATTATTGTGTGAAAATTATAGTTCAATTAAACGTGTGTACCATTTGTGCTTTGACTTTACCCCTGACTTTGCAAGCTTTAAAATATTGAAATTAAATTTTCAACTTGCACGAATGCCAATATTTATAATAGTTGCTCTTTAATTAATTACAAGTATGGTTCGCCCAACTAATTAAGATATGGTGTTTGGGAGCTGGGTTTTGCAATCTGCTCACGAAATTGATTGTGAACAATAAATGAACATGAAATTTTGTTTCAAATGGAAAAAAGTGCAACAGAAACTCATGACATGTTAGCAACAGTTTGCTGCGGTAAAGACGATTTCCAAGACTGGTTCAAGAAGTGGCAAGAGCATTAGATAAATGTATGGTAAGCCAAAGTGACTAATTTGAAGGAAATTAGTTAATATTGTGTTTGATTATAAATTTTCTTTAATTTGAACATTCAACGTTTGTTTTGCTCATATCTTGTATTTGATGTCAAACTCTGTTGTTGAAATTAGGTATCTTTACAAGTACAAATACTTCCGTACAACCCCTTGCAAAGCAATAATGTTAAAAATTATTATATGAAACGATAAGAACATTGTTTAATATGAATTCAGAAAATTTGCCCAGCATCATGTAAAAATCTGCAATAAGTATGAGTTGTTTTGTCATCTTCACATATGTTACAAACTTCTTTAGCCCTCTGACATTTGACAGGAGAGTAGGTATGCTAGCTCTGAGTGGCACAAATTTGTTGTGCACAATAGAACATATTGACTATAAACAAAGTCTGAAAGCCACACTAGCAGATAAAGTGCAATATTTTAGGTATTATAATATAATCCCAGAATCCAATGAAAGGTGGCTACAAATAAGGAGCTGCTGTCTTTAAAGCATTTTATACCCTCTGCAGGGGCACGAAACGCCTTAAATCAGAAAATTGTTTTCCGTTCCTCAATGAATCTTGCCAAAGTGAATCAATAAAGAAGCCGACCTGCGATTAATTAATAAAATTAAGCAATGGTAGTAAAAATCGCAGATCAACCCCCCTACAGTTTATACACCACGGCAGCTCTGAAAACTCTTTACTCACCGCGATGGCCCTAACTAACTCAAATTTCGGCGGCCTTGGATCGTAGGTTCAAATCATCAGCTGTGTACCCTGGAATGTTTTCAAAAAAGGAAAGGAAATGGAAATGGGCGCCAGAAATCAAAAGATTTCAAATAATAAGAAGAAATAAACTGCTAGTGACTAATGTTTAATTAATAAGTAATGAAATAGTCTTGAAGTGTCAGTAGTAAATAATCAGGATAATTAAAATGCAAATAATGTGATAACAAAGTTGTGTACGTTAACTGAAGGTTGCGACACGCATAAAATTAAAAAACCCCTTTCGGGTTATTTAATAACTTTACCAGCAAATCATTCGTGGCATAAGCTTATCACAGTCATTAATAAATCCTTCTGTTTAGGCTATTGAAAATAAAAATCGTGACTGTACCTTTGACAGAGGGCCAATACACATCAAAATAGCAACTTTAAATACTGAGCATAATTAACTATAAGCATAAAAATTCAAATGTAAAAAGCAATAGCATGAATGAAATTGAACATTACATGTTAATAATTGCGGAACGTGTGAATTTAAATTCCAAATAATTACGGGTTTAAAATGTATAAATGCAAAATCCAGGTATTGAAAATAAGTTGAAATTTAATCCCGGTGTAGCACTAACTAACCTCGAAACATAAGCTGGACGTGAACTCCGTAGATGCGCCGAAAATTGCTGCGGAAGCATCCTCATAAAGACAGCAAATACGCCGAACCCAGCAGGTGTCGAAATGCGATAAGGCTAGCGCCTTGGCCTCTGAGATAAACTCGTGTTTGAAACTGGTAATTAAGAGCTAAGAAAAAATGTAATTACTATCGAAAAAATAAATCAGCAAAGCGCCATCCTACCTGATCATAATCAGCCCTAGGAAACACACTGCTCATTGAAATTGGTTGAACGCACGTAATTTGACTTAATTAAAATCAAGCCTTAGCCGCGCCGATGACGGCGGGCTTAGGTTAAGACAGCAAGTGCCTCGGACGAAAATTTCGTGCCCAAAAGAATACTCGCACTTTGATAAGAGATAGCGCGGGTCGAGAGGGCATCGCGCAAACGAAAGGAACTTGATGCAGGTACAAAATACTCTGCTTTGGAAAATTTACAAATTCGAAATGCAAAGGATTTATAATTCAACTAAAAATATACAGGTTACTCCTGAAATAATTGGATAACTGGCGAAACAATTAGACGAAGCCAAAAAATTGTTTCAAAGGTGTGCGCCAAGCTAGAACTGATGTGGAAAGCTAAAACTGCACATCTTCTCAGCCGGATGGAATTCTCTGACAGTTTACCTCCTGGCCATGAGAACACTGCCTTATATGGAAATCCCTTAAAAGTGCAGTACTAGCGCTGTGAGACCCAAGGTGGGGTTGCTTGATGGAAGGACACCACGCTATAAGAATGTGGGGAAGAACAGGTGTTCCACTCTTCCACTACATGCATTAATTAAGATTTTGCAAATGCTGATGAAAGTTCACTGGGCTTAGTCTGTTTTTGACCGAAGATTACTTAAGCTGTTTTTTTTGTTAATTGTGATGCTTTTGACACGAATAAATAAATAAATTCTCAATATAGGTAACTATTACAACGTTTCTTGTTACAAAATACACCATATTTTCTCGATTTTAATGCTCAATGCCATAAATTGGCCACTAGTAGTTAAGAAAGAAAAACCAATGACAGAACCTCCTGAAACTCTATAGACACATCGCCAATGATAAAGCATAATGCAAAGATTTCAGAAAACTTTATTTAAAACTATTACTTATTATTAAAGGCCAGAAGTTCAGGCATTAAACATGTTTAAAATAGTCAGGCATTCAGGCAATATAAAACTGCAAAATAGGCATTTATTTAAAAAAAAATGTAATACATTCATATTAGTTCATTATTGATGCTCATACTTTCGGCATTTTTAAATGACGAGATATATACTAGAACTGATACCGTGATCACAGCAAAGTTCAAAACCAAACTCTAATATTAGGGTTGTAACGAACATATAATGGTTGGGTGGCTACTTGTTAGATACTTTATTACGGAAAATAACAAACGTTCAAGCAAACTCACTTTTTTTATAACAACGAAAAACTTAACAATAATAAGTAAAGATGGACGCGGTAAAGCCGTAGTTAAAGCCAAGCGTTCTCTTAAAGAGCGCTCTTAGAAGGACAGAGCTGTCGAACGTCCTTTTAAAACCTGAATTTGAGTGGGGATGGAAATTGAACTGCATTTCTGGCAATTCAACCTGAGGCGCCGGTTAGGGGTAATAAGACTTTACAATTTTTTTCCAACTATTGTGAATAGTAATCAAGGGGGTTTCAGCTCTTTTACTACAGTACTGCCATTCCTAAGAAGAAGGCGGTAGCTCTACACAAAGTAGTTTTGAGAAAAACACAAAAAACTTCTGTGGTTGGTGCCAAATGGAAGATATAAATTATATATATGTTTTTGGTCTGTATCCTGAAGATGTTCGTATTGTTCATCATATCCAGTACGTTTTATGTAAAAAAAATCGAAATTGTTGCTATCATTATGGTAAAAGTGTTTTATCTACGTCAGCTGGCAATGGGTAATTCTAGTACCTTAGGTAATTCAACAATATGTAGCATAAACTACTTAGTTATGGCATTTATTCTACTTAGTACCTGCACTTTCTACTTCAGTATGAAGAAGATTTATTAATTACCTAAAATAAAAAGCTAAGGTTTATAATTAAAACCACTATTATTTAATATACACATTTTATTTCTACAAAAAAATCATTAAAAAGAAAAATGACATCAATGTCAATCATACATAAATAAAATAAGGTGTTATTTAATATACTCCTTTTATTTCAACTTAAAACAAAGTCATCCACAAGAAAAATGACGTTTATGTCAAAAATACACAAATAAAATACAGTATTATATAATATATACGCTTTTATCGCCTTTTTTCAGGTAATGTACTACGTTTCTACATTCAAAATTGTTAAGAAATGTGGTACTTTCTCATTAGCAAATTTTTCTGTACAGCAACGGTGATTCGTTTTATATTTGGCAATACTAAAGTGGCACTGTAAGTCTATGTCAAATTCGAGATTAGCAGGCTAGGCCTTGCCTCAGTTTTGACAGTGACTGACGCAAAACCTTACCTACTAACCTCGAATTTGACAAGACTTACAATGTCACCAACAACACACTTCAGTACTGCCAAAAGCATAACATCAAAATGTTAGAAAAGTGGTTTTACTGAACTCGTATGGCTGTTTAAGTACTCGCTAACGCTGGTATTCAAACCCGCCATACTTATTCAGTAAAACATTACTTTTCTAAACTTGTTGAGTATATACTATTATTTCATCTTTGCTGCAAAAAAATATTCAAAAGAAAATGATGTCACATTTTATTTTAACTATTCAACCAAAAAAATTATTTATATATTAGTCTAACATACATGAAGAAAATACAGTACCTGTTATTTAGTATAACATTGTTATGTCAACTTTTCAACCAAACAAAAAATAATGTATTTAAAAGAAAAATTAGGGCTACTCTTGGGTGTCATTTAAATCGCTGACGTTGGCAATTAGAATGTTCGTTCAAAACTCACGCCTATTTAAAGCCATAAGAGGGCAAAGTTTTAATATAATTCCATCTTTTTTTCCTGTGTAATTCCGCTACAATGTTTTTTTTGTTCCTGTTTGTGTATGCTTCTTTTCATGGTTTTGGCAGTTAAGAAATCCAGCACAATCGGATCCAAATCATGATCAATCCTATAGCTTAAATTCTTACATCGGCAAAATTCTAAGTAGGACTTTGACCATATGACCAAAGCAGTCGGTGTCTAAGGTACCTGGTACTCTGCATGCCTAGACCTTGTCCATTAACAAACAAATAAACAACAAACAAATTCTTACAACTTATTTTAAAGTTTGGTTTGTATACATGCGGTGCTTAGTTTAAGTCATAACTTAAAGGAACATACGGCATTTTTTCTAAGTATGTGTTAGTTGCGGCATTTTCGCTTGCAAAAGTGATGATTATTTGTAGTTATGGCATTAAATGTTTCCATTTTAAAGCTATTTCTCATGGGATTACGGCTTTTAAACTTTGGAAATATAGGGTGTCTCAGAATGAATTACGATTTTGTTTATAAAATTTATGGAAAACTGTCAGTGTCAGAATTTTTTTAGCGTCGAAGTTCCGACTAACGTTTTTTGGAGTTTCTGTCCAAATGGAAAGTTTTAGTGGAAAACAGCGTGCTTTTTGTATACCTACGAGCATTTTATGAAAATTCTCATTCTTATGTGCAAGTGCAGACAATGTTTCGGAACTAGCACAATTACGATATGTTCATCAAATATCCGCCAATTTGATTTCTTCTTGTGGGGTTATCTTAAAAGTAAGGTGTACGAAAATCATCCGGGGAATTTGCAACAACTTAAGCATCAAATACGGGAACAAATCACAGCAATTCCCGAAGCACTGTGCCGACAAGTTCTAATAAATGCAAGACGCCGCGGCCGTTTGGAGGAGTGCATAAGACGTCAAGGGTAACATTTAGATGATATTATTTTTAAGGTTGAATTTCCGAGAGTTATTGATTGTATTCCTGAGTTTAACCAAGGCGGTCTATATTGTTCCAGGCCATGACACTGGCTCTGTTGCCAGATTGTGTGCTAGGCCATTCCAAGACACACTAAGTTTTGTTTGTTTGAAATATATTTGACATTAAAAACTATTTTGACAAGACAGGTCATATAAGTTCCAAAAATGCCTTTGAAGTTTTACGTACCAGGCTGCAAGTCAACTTACGCTTCATCAGTTACTCCATATGTTAGCGTGTTCAAGTTTTCATCTAATGCAGGGGTCGGCAACCTTTTTCGGACGGCGGGCCATTTTCAAAATAAATTTTTTTATGCGGGCCGCACATTCAAATGTAACTTAAATAGTGCTTTTATATCATATACGACTATAAATATTATTAAAAATAAATATAGAAAAAAATTATTTTTTATTGACATGCTATAATAACAATAATGTTAGAGAACAAAAATTTTACAATTCTTAAAAGGAAAAAAAAGAAAATACAATTCCAATTAAATATGTATAAATATGTAAATATAAAATATATAAATATAAAAAAATATAAAATATTGTAGTGAAACGTCATACGGCTGTCAACATGAACGCATATATGAACATACAGTAGCAAACTGGCGAAATGAAAGAATTAGTGATGGGCCTATCCGGAATGAATAATCGGAAAGTTTCCGATTGTTCAAAAAATCGGAAGGTTCCTATTATTTCGAAACTTTTCGGAATTCGATTATTTTACTGTTCGGTGCACAAAATTCGGAACTTTCGGAATTCGATTATTTTACTATTCGGTACACAAAATGAGAAAACGAAATGCCAATTTGAACTGAACGGAATACGGAATGTTGTATTGACTCACTTGACTGCTATATGCTGGTTGGCGAATGTCGACGGGTCGCGCCGTGTGCGCACGTGTATGATACGTGAATGGCACTAATGGCAGTGGTATTTCGTAGATTAATTATTAGATAGTACACCTACAGACTTCAAATTCAAGTATTGTTTTATACTATCTATTATGTGCTTTATGTGCTATTAAACTTTAAAATATCACTACCATTTTCCGAAAGTCTATTAACGTAACTACTGTAATAATTTGAAAAAATATTTTATTTCCTCATATCCCACTGTGCGACTCAACTTATAATTGTTTTTTAGGATACTGCATTGCTACCTAGCGTCTACATAGTTACCAATGCAGTATCCTAAAAAATCTTATACGATACACGACCGGTAGAATTCTTATGGCCTTGCCAAACATACAGGTCTCGCCCTACGGTTCGACCTGTAAAGTATTGGCGCTGCCATAAAAGTGTTGCTACCGGTCTAATAACGTAAATAGCTATTACTAACCGACCTACAAACCCAAACAATAGATGCCAACGCAGATAAGGCTTACGGCGCGACGGCGAGTGCTCTCATCGTAATTTGCACGCACTTCATCTTCCTTCCGCTTGTTGTTATTTCGCTCGTTTTCCCTTGCTTGCATTTACGGAATGTAAAATAATCGGATGATATTCCGATTTTATAAACATTCCGATTATTGAAATCATCCGATTATGCCCATCACTAGAAAGAATGCTACACTTGCTAAGCGAGACGTCGTATTCGCTGGGGAGTGGGGATTAAACTTGCCCAGTAAAATAGGTTTTCCACTATGCTTCTGTTTGTCGCGCATTTTTGTCACCGGCCACATTTCGGCACGCTTACGCTCTAAGTTTGTTGATTTTTCCTAAAGTTATATTGGTGCTTTGGCGGGCCGCGCAAAAAGTTGCAAAGGGCCGCAGGTTGCCGACCCCTGATCTAATGGATCGGTGACACAAAAATAAAAAGACATTTTGCCTTTAGAGAACTGGCAGATTGGAAAGGCTAGTGTTGTGTGTGAAAAGCACTTTAAAAGAGCAGATATAAAAGGTAATAAGATGAAGAGACTTGTTCTGACTGTAATAATACTAGCTTCCAGGTAAGTTAATTGAAGAAATTACTGTTTTAGATGAAGTCAAAATTAGTAACGATTTACTTGCAATGGAGAATTAGGTACCTACCCATTAGGAATTACTTTTAAATCGAATATTACGGTGAAGTGACGCACTGCGATGTAAATAGCAGTGATTTTATAGATTTTTTTTCAACTGGAATGCATCACAATGACAGGGATAGTGCACTGACAGATTATTTAGTGACCAAAACTAGTAATTTTTTGTTAAAGGTTGGCGAAGCCATGTGTCAGATTGTGGTAGGCCATTCCAAAGGTCATTTTATAGGCCCAGTCTCATGGCCTGGAACAATATAGACCGCCTTGGTTTAATTGATTAAAGTTTTAATAACAAGCGAGCTATTTTTTTAAACGCAATTCATTCAGAGTCGCCCTTTAGATAAAATTCATCATTACCAACCTAATGACATAATAACCTAAAAATTTCCACAACTTTTACTTATGGCTTTTTTGCTAAGGGCGGCAGAATAAAAGACAGGAGTTTCTGTAGGTATCTATTCGGAAATGGCATTTTGTAGGAAAATACTTTGTACCTTCAAGCGGTCTTTTGGTACTTTTAAGGTGTGTTGCTTTAAAAATACAAGCAAACATTATACCTAAAAATTGCATTACATACAAGACACCAAAATAAGCATTTTCAGACATTTTACCTAAACTTCAAGTCTTTAGTTATTATATAAGAAAACACAAAATTTTTACCTAAATACTACTAGAGTAGAAACTTATACTACTATAACTGATACTAGTGATAACGATAACCAGCAGATGCACAAGATTTACTAAAATGAAATGCCAGAACAGCAGAAGGTATAACAGCAACATATGGTACATGGTATAATAATAATTGAGTTTTTGGCCATATTTATAGTATGATAAATATGTTTAAGGCATAATAAACAGTAAATCTCTATTTCAAACATGCAAATTTTCAGTTAACACAATTTTAAAATTACACAACAAAGGACAACCTTTGGCTAAAATTGAGAATTCCTAATTCCTTTGCTTCTTATTAGTTATGGTCTCTAGAGAAATTCGATTAATAACAAAATTAATTCAAAACATTTCCCACCCTCTGCACAAGTACAAAAAGCCTTAAATCAAAAAAATGGTTTTTCCATTCCTCAATGAATCTTACCAAAGATGTGCACAATTGATGTGATAAGCTCAAACCTATATGGAAATTCTGTAACGTTTAACCAGTGGCACATGGTGTCTTAGAACGGATGTTCGTAATTTTGCTGATTACTCTAAAATTTATCAGAGGAGAGTTGTATGGTTCAGTAGCTAGCATGTGCTAGAAAACCTCTTAGTTTCAAGATATTGCTGTGCGTTAAGGCTTTTCTGAGTAAAAAAATTAAGTGGTCCCAGAGTCTCTGTGCCACTTTCCTGCAATATGAATATCTGCTGTGTAATTTTGCTGCCATTGTTTACGTAAGTTCAAGGCCCTCCTCACACGGAGCTACTCAATAGTAATCGGACTGGTCAGTGATTTAAATCATAAACTGATTGGTAACTGGTTTTTATTGTTGTTTCACACACGGTGGAACGCAAAAGCAATGAGATTAAATCAGTTTCGAAAGCACATTGCTGTCGTGTTGTCTATTTTGCATAATTTAGTATTTTCACTATAATAATATAGTGAAAAGTAGAGTATGTCAAGTGATGAGGAGGATATGGTCCTTTACTATTGTTATAGACATACGAGGCGTCAGAGAAGACGATTTTGGGTTCATCCATATATAGAAATAATTTGAATTGTAGATTATTTATCGCGGCAAAGGAACTACAACAGAGCGATTCTAAATTTCTAGCGTTCTACAGGATGTCAAAGGAAAGTTATCTCGAACTTGTGCGGATCATTAGCCCTGCTATTTAGCAGAGAAATACTAATATGAGAGAATGCGTCAGTGCAGAAGAAAGGATACTAATAACTCTGAGGTAAACTTATAATATTTATTCACCTTATTATAGATTACATTTAAAGATATTGAACATACGTATTGAAAATGTATTATAAATGCGTAATATGTGTAGTGATTCGCTGATCAAAATTCGATTCATCACATGTTTAAATGCGGAATATTCGATTCTGTGTAAATTGTTCATCTGTTTCTGTAGTGTAGATTTGATAACCGCTGTTGTAGTTTGGATACTAGGGTAGTGATGAATCCCCTGTGACTTGTTCCACTGCTTCACAATAGGAATTTGCACCTGTAGGATTGACTTGTAACATTGGAGATGAGGCTGGCTATAGAACTAGAGATATTGAAGATGCTGAGGATACGGTACCAGTTGATACAGGAGTACAATTTTGAATATCATCGATCAATTGTAAAACCTTTTGCTTAAATATTTTTATTGTTAATCAGTTCAAGTTCTGGCAACAAACTTAGAAGAAACATTTTTCTTGCCTGCAACTTATCATTTGATGAAGAAGGAAGGGCAGTCTTTTTAGATTTGAAATATTCCATAAAGGCATTACCGACTTCAGTAGTCGAATGTTTCTGTTTGCGACTGGAGCTTGTTTTTTGACAAGATTCTAATGTCGAATTCTGGGATGGCTCTTCATTTTAGGATAGTTCTTCACGTCGGAGTGGTTGTTTGTGCTGGAATGAGTTCTCTGGCTGTTCAAGAGGTTCCGAAGATAGAGAAGATACTTGCGACTGAAAGTCTTCGTCCTCATCTTCATGTACGTTAACCACAACTTCCTGTCCAATGTCTGGTAGATTTCCACATGTAGAGGATGCGAGTGCTTTTATAAAAGGCAGCATAAATTGCATTGCTTCAGCCAAGTACAGTCGTGTTCAAAAATGTGTTGTACAGTGACAGTTGTAAGTTTATTGGTGGTGGTGTGATTACTCAACAAAGGCTCATACTGTATCATTTTCTAGGTAGATCTAGGTGTATACTCTCAACATATATGTGTATACAACACTTTTTTAAGTTTGTGTAATTAATTTATAACTACAAATCACAAATGCTGTACAACACTTTAATGAACACTACTGTACTAATAGGATTTTGTTTTCTTCGACGCTGAGGGGACATCTCATATGACCGACGAGAACTGCACGCAAATTCTTCCATTCTCTTTGCACTCGCTTACTGAAACAAAATATTAATATTACATGCGACATATAACCTTTTGTTCTAGGTATTTGGCAACAAGGTGTACATTTGTTGCACTTTCTTTGTACTTTGCTAGAGGAGACAACACAATTTCACAAATTGTAGCAGAGACTGGAAAAATTATATGGCAGAGATTAAAAGAAGCGTGCATGCCCGTACCCAACAGGGTTCAATCAAAGAGCATATAACGTGAAGAGGTTCAACCTTATGGCAATAATCGTAAGTGTGTAATATGGGTTGCATAAGCAAATATTTCGTGAGAAAGTGCTAATAATTCGTTGAGACAAGGAACTCTTCTACCTATCCTTGTTTATTTAATCTCTGCTAATGGTGTCTTACCGTAGTATTAGGATTATATAAGCCCACAGTGTCTTACCTGCTTTCAGAGAAAATATTTAACATTGTTGCAACATAGTGGCTTGTTCCTATGCGGCAATGACCTTGGAACCACAAGCTTCATTTTCAGAATTACTTAAATTATGATTTCAAATATGACATATACTGGTCAATTACGATTTTAATTTGGCGCTTATGATTCAAAATGATTAGGTCGGGAAAGGTAAAGCTGCGTACATACATCAAACAAGTAGAGACACTCATGCCAAATGTTGAAACCCATCTAGAGTGCCTGGGACAGTAACTCGGGGGGTATTTCTAAGTTTGACTATCAGATGGCAGCACAAAGTTCTACCAATTAGAGTCCCTGTATATACGAGCCCTAACCACTATATATTCGGCCATTCCAATAATTTTATTTCCTTCACGTAAAAACAGAGTTTTGATGAATGAACAAAAAACAATTAAGGTACAACATTTTCTTTCGTTAAAACATGATAAGATATCTTCGAAGTCCTTAATCCTTAATCCGCAAATGCGGTGCCTTAATTGTTCTCCGTCCACTCATAAAATCCTGTTTTACGTTAGTAGAGTAAAATTATTGAAATGGCCGAATATATAGTGGTTAGGGCTCGTAGTAAGATAAGAGTTGGAACATGTGGATCCAATGTCAAATACCACTTGATTCTTTATCGAAGTTTTTTTCACTTGTTAACCTTCAGTTTTGTTTGACTTGACAAATAATTCTTGCTTGACAAGTTGCATGTCCATAAATTTTTCGATTTGACATTGTCATTATTTTTAAACATTTACTATTTACTAATGAAAACATATTACGTATTAGGTATGAAGAAACTGTAATTGCTTCCAACGCTTGTAATTTCAGCTAACATAAACACTAAATCATGAGTAGCAATCACAGTATGATTCGGGAGAGTAATCCGACCAACAAATTTATCAGAAGACACGCAGCATATCTATGCACTTTTTCTAATTCATTTTGTCCAGAGTATTATAGATACATACTTTCTTAGTGATTCATATCATTTCAAAAATGTAAATACATCCTGTAAAATTTCACTTTCAAGTTTTAAACATTCCAGTTTTCTATTTAATATTCAAACGAAGGATATGGTAAATGCAGCTTCAATAGGCTATTATAACCACTGGTTCCAAAGGTAAATTTAAGATGTAATGCGGCCCTGGCAGTTTCATTGAACGTTGGAATGAAGCAGTTGGTTTTGCGATGCATTAATGCATTAATTTGACCAGGATTGAAAATATTTTCTAAATTTAAAATTTTGTGGTTTCTTTCTCTTGTCAGTTCATTGCTCAAAATCTTCTTATTATGGTTTTAAATACTAATATGCAAACATTTAGTATAGGTAGTTGAAATTTGGTTTTAATACGTTTCTATAATCTTTTGAAGCTCATAGATATTCTTGCCACTGACATTTTGTTAACCATTGGTCTCCTGTGAAATGCTGATTATACAAGTGAAATCCATCCATATTTAAGAATTTCGTGTTCCACTATGTCTTTCAGCGTTGATTGTTTCAGAAACTTGTGAAATAAAATTCCTGACTTGTATTATTACAATTAAGTGTTGAACAGCCTGTCGTAGTGACAGCAAATAAACTTGATATTTCGTTATTCAGTTTGAAACGAGTTGTCAAATTGTATAAAAACATATACTCCATCAGATTGGTTCCAACCAATGAAAAACGGGCATCCCACATGTCCCAACTCTTATTTTAATATTATACAGGGCAGTGGCGGTGCAAGAGCACCTTGGCCCCTAAGCAAATATAAAAATGGCCCCCCTTGTAAAAGGATTTATATACTTAATGAATTGTATATTTATAATTATAGTATACAAAGTAAACGTTTAACAAAAAATAAAATAACATTCTGTTATAACCAACAGAAATAGAGTAGTAAATTCCTAACATTTAACACATTATATAACTAACATATCTAACAAAATGTCAATTAAAAATATAAAACTAAATAAAATCTTCAAGTTGGGATAGGCACAAATACAAAGAAAACTGAGGGATAAATATCTACCTAGGTAACACTAGTAAAATAATAGCTATTTGTGCAACAAGTGCTAAAAGTAGACGTTTATGCACGAGTTTGCACACAATATTTTTTCTACTGGCTTAAATTTGCTGTTATTAACCCATAAATGTCGATTTAACAAAGGTTTGCCTTTATGACTGTTATAATTTATGCCATAGTAAAGAGATGGCCTTGACGCGCAGGTGACTGTTTCTGCAGCCGGTAGCTGTCAAAGTTAATTATCAAATGTAATTATAAATGTGCACATTTTACTTTATTCATTACATAATGCTTTAATTATTTAAAAAACGGTTTACCTCTACCGAAAGATGTAACTAGAATAACTTTACAACCTCACTTCCAGTTCGAAATTCTAAATCCAACACCAGCTGTTTACTTTTAGCACATGGGCTAAAAGTAAACAGCTGATTTCACTTGTAACACGCTGATTTATAAAACGTAATTTTTCGTGAAAACAACTACTTAGTATTTATTTGTATCATTAATATCTGTAAAACGCCGTAAAAATAAATTGATCAGAAATAAAAAATGTATCTTTCTGGCCTTATTGACAGCAAATTGTTCCACAAGATTTTTATGTCTATCGTAGACGATGCTTTCTGCACAATTGACAAAACCGGAACGTCATCTAGCCTATCTTGGCTGGTATAATTTCTTACATAATGTTTTATTACTTTCAACTTGCTAAATGATCTTTCTATTGTGGCTAATGTTACAGGTAGAGTCAAGAATAAAACCAATGCAGTAATAATCAAGCCAAAATTGCTTTCGAGAACACTATATTTTTGTAGGAATAAACTTGTCAGATCTGGAACACTCATGCTATTATTTAAATCTTCGTTTAGTAAGGAAATAGCGTTCACAAACTGAATGGCGAGATTATTATTGAGGACATCAGAATACTTTTTCTGAAGCAAATCACATCGGACCTGTTCAGCTTCTTGCATACTTAAAACATTTTTCGGTTCTAAAACTAATAAATATTTGTTAGTATTTCAAAGCTCTCAAATCGAGTCTGATCACTGATGAGTCTGATGACTGATAACTGAAAGTGGGGGACTGAGGTTGCAGTTCTATCAATGTATACCGAAATGAAGTAGAAGATATCGAGATATTTAATCAGCCAACTTACCGGGCCCCCCAAAGGGCCCTCTAAGGGCCCAGGCCCCTAAGCAACGCTTATTCCCGCTTATGCATATCACCGCCACTGATACAGGGACTCTACTACCAATCAGAGCCAGTTACTGGCTCTGCTACCAATCATGATGCAATCAAGTAGTGGCGCCATCTGTTAGTAGTATCGGAAAGTACCCCCCAAGAGCCGTTCAAGGTCATCCAAATCGGAATTTTGACATTAAAGGAATCGACGGTGAGTGTCCCTACTTGTTTGATATACGCTGGTAAAAGCTACTTACTCTTTTTTTAAACTGAAATAACTCTTTTAAGGAATTTTTGCGCTAGTCAAATATATGAAATGTTGGCGTTTACATCGGCATTTAGAATGACACTAAAATAAAATTTTGCAGATTTTTAATGCTTCCTCTACAGGGTGATTTTTAAGTGGATTCTTTCCGTTCACCAGTAAATAAAGCTAAACAAAATAAACATTTTTCATTTACTACTTTTCCGAAATATTAAAATTAACGGAGGTACAGGGTGTTAAAGTTTCAAAGTAAAAACTAAACTTTGACGTAAAGGTGGCTGGACAATTGTATTTTTGTTTATGTCTGTTGTCAAGCAATAACCTGTCAACTAGTTTTCCGTTGTAATTTTATTAATGTTATTGCTACAATAATGGCTCATGTTATGAAAATAATAAATTAGTGAATATGCTTATTATTTACTGAGAATATCGTCAAAATGCCGCTGCCGCATCGCTTATATACGCGGAACGTGTGTAGAAGCGATTGGTGATAATTTTGAACATGTAATTTAAGTTAGATTAAGTTTAGTTCAATTTTTGTTAAGTAATTTTAGTTCTTAATTTGAAACTTTAACACCCTGTATCTCCGTTAGTTTTGATATTTCGCAAAAATAGTAAATGAAAAAAATTCTTATTTTTTAGCTTTATATCCTGGTACACGGAAAGAATCAACTTAAAAATCACCCTGTATAATAAAGTTAACAAAATATGTTTATTAAAAAAATAAAGGTTTAGAGAAATAGACAAATGAAAAACACTGCATTAAAATGTGACAGTTTATTTAATCGATAATGCAAATATATTCGTAATAATCCAAAAAGGGGGAGGGAGGATGGTCCCACCATATACCCCTGTCCTGATTCGGACAGCCATCCATTACCAGAGAATAAATGACTGATGACTTGGGTGAACCTTGTTAACCCTACAAAATCTTCTAACTTATATACGTGCCTTTTGGTCCATAAAGTTCGCCTGGCTCACTTCTTAATCTAGCACTATTTGGAGTCTTATTTTTTATAATTAAAATAGCCGAAAAATCTCAAAATAAGCTAATATTTTACTTAGAAAATCATCAAATCTATATATTGCTAAAAATTTTTACTTTTTTATTTAAAAAACAAAAGATCCATATGAAAAAGTTTTTTTTTACTAAAACGTAAGAAAGATTTAAAAAACAAAAAATCCATATAAAAAAATAGTTTTTTAACTAAAACGTAAGAAAATATTTTAAAAACAAAGAATCCATATGAAAAAAGAGGTCTTTTGCAGGGAAACGCAAGAAGAGATTTAAAAAATAAAATATACAAGTAGACAAAGAGGTTTTTTACAGGAAAACGTAAAAAAGATTTAAAAAACACAATATCCACATGAAAAAAGAGGTTATTTAACAGGATAACATAAAAAAAATTAAAAAGCAAAAGAACCACATAAAAAAATAAGTTTTTTACAGGAAAACTTAAAAAAAGGTTTGAAAAACGAATTATGTGTACGAACAAAAGAGAGAAAATAGAAAAAGATTTAAAGTCAGGGATTTTAGTTTAATAAGAATTAATTAAATTTCCGCAGAGAACAATAAACAGCCGTACGCGTGACAATAAGTCGCGTTGGTGACCAACAAACTAAGAAGTAGTAGCTGCTTGCGCCCACACGAAATCTAAAAATATCGAGCGCGCCCAACGTCCGAAAACTGCATGAAATTCAAACGGCCGGATGTTATGTACAAGATGAAACACGAAACTCGCCGGCGAATTCCGAGAACTCGGTTGCAGAGAGAGAGAGAGAGAGAGAAAGACAGAGAAGAGAGAGACAGAGATCAAACTTTTTTGTTCGAGTAGCAAGGTGCAGCTGATGTACATGTGTCCGCGGCACTAAAAAGGAAAACAAAATTTGCATGCGCGAGCCACAGACAAAGAAATACTTCTATGAGCGTTAGGCGGGTAGGTAGCGAGTTCGAAGCCGGTTAGGGGCCAGTTTTTTAAAAATCCTTCAAAGCGCGTATGCACATATCTAAACCGTGCCATCTCGAAAACTGAAATTGGGAGTCGTAGGAGCTTTCCTTTTGACAAATTCCATAGAATGGGCAACGTCCACTTCAAACAATTTTAAATATCGAGCGGGCCAACGGCCGAAGTCCGAGAATTGCGAGAGACGGATTTCTGTCATTTCAATAAAAGTAGCAAGTTTGAGCTACAATGTTAACGGAGGAAAACGAAATTATATAACACCGTTTTAAATATGTTTTAAATCTGGCAACACCGCTAATCGATTTAGTCCAAGCAATCTTTAGAATGGTTTGTTTCTGGAATACCTTGAGAGGATTTTAGCTGGTTACTCAGCTCACAGAGGGCCTAAAACTGCGATCCTGGTTAAGGGCACTATATCAAAAAGGTACCGCCATTAGTGATTTTTTATATCTATCCTTGTCGCACAATTTTCTCCAACTGGGGATAAAACCAAAAACTAACAATAATTAGATTTTACAGCAGTGCCATTACACCAAAAAGAAAATCCCCAAAAACGAATGTCTTCCTTATTGCACTTTGGAAATTTGTATTTGTTATCCTTATCTCACAATTTTCTCACATTCTCACGCGAGGAATGGAATGGCGGTACCTTATTGATATAGTGACCTTAATCCTGGTGGACGAGTAACTTCTCGGTATACGCAGATAAACCTCGGGGTCAAGTTCTTGATGTTATATGTTCTTTGGTTCAATGGAAAAATATTGCAAACCGTTTTCATTCTCTGTGGAATCTTCCCAATTGCGTCGGGGCTATTGACGGGAAGCACATCCGTATAGAAAAGCTTCCTAATTCCGGATCCACAAATTTTAATTAAGTTATATCCTATCATTCGGTTGTACTGTTAGCATGTTGCGATGCTGATGGTTTGTTTACAATGATTGAAACAGGTTATGCTGGAAGAAATAGCGATGGAGGTATATTTCATGCTTCCGCCAATTCCATTACTTACCTTCAGGATTGCCGGGCTATGAGAACAATATTGAGTTTCCTTATTATTTAGTGGGAGATGAAGCGTTATATGATGAGACCATATCCACAAAGAACTCTAGATAATACAAATAATTATAGGTTAAGTCATGGAAGCAAATCGAGAAATGCATATTCATAATGCAATACCACCTATACAAATTATTCCAATTGATTCTTAATCTTCAGCATATTTTTTAAGAAATTATTTAGCTAACCATTTTATTACTCCAGGTGCATCACTTCCATTGCATTGGAATTACATTGTAAACATACAATATTAATTATATTATATAATACTCCTGTATTATTTGTTTCTTCTTGCATAATTAAATATTAAAAACAACCAAATACTTATACTTTATGCTTATGCCTAATTAAATAAACACACTTCAACGTATCTGTTAAATTTACTTCTTTTCCCACTGCCATCCATGGTTTTTCGGTTAAATCTTTCCTCGAATATTCCGCAAGTGAATAATTATACAAAAGAGGGTATTTCTCTACCTCCCCTACGAATTTCACATTAACAGATTGCTCACTCATATTTTTTGTGTCGAATTCTTGAAATTTAGTTTGTAACTGGTAGCCCGGCCACTAGCATGGTGGGTTTCCTGTGACTGATCACAAACTGGTTACAAACCAGTAGCCGACCTGTAGCTTCGTGTGCGGGCCTCCATATAAATATATTAGCAGTGACGTGCAAGCAACTGTTTAGTAATTGTAGTTTAAATGTGTCACTTTTCAGTTTCTTTCGAGTAGCTCCATGTGCAGAAGGCCTAAATATTATTTGTATATAATTGCATACTTCCAATACATTTTGAGAGGGAGCAAGAAAGGTTACTGTTGAATTTACCTATAGATATTAAATATGTTGATGCAAACGAGGGTGGCAAATATTTCAAGTTTTAATTTTAGTGTGAAAGATAAGATGAAGTGGAAAAATATCAGCTGCACAGTGCAAGACTAAATTAGACTGCCAAAAATACGATATATTTTTATGCTTAGAACAAACCGCTCTAATTTGATCCATTGCGCAAAAACACTACCTTAATCCATTTACACTGTTGTGTAAATAATTATATACCATTTTTGGAACATTTCACAAATATTTTGGTAGTCTAGCAGTTTGCTACAGTTTTAGTTTTCTAGTAAGAAACAATAGGTTCTATTTTTACTCTATTCTTCAAATAACGCTGAACCGACTTTCAAATCAGATATTCTGAGCAGAATGAACAATCATAAAGAACTACTATATTTTTTGCTATGAACAGAACACTCATGTATAAAATTAGGAAGTCACTACTGCAAGGTTGCAGGTTTAAGACTAGAATTGTCCAAGAACAATATTCAAAGGGTTGCTTTGTGGAACCACACCACGGGGGCATGTATTCTACTGCATTCAGCGATTCAGATCATGCAAATGCTAACAAATGTTCACTGGACTTAGTCCCAATTTTAGGCAAAGATTACTCAAGTTTAAACTGTAAGTTTTTTTCGGTGAATTGCAATTCTTCCAATGCGAATAACTAAAAAAAACTGAATATAATTATTAAAATAACACACCACGTTTGATAGAATTTAATACTAAATATCATAAATTGGCTAATTGTTAGGAAAAAAAAACTAATGATAGAATCTCCTAAAAGTTGGACAGACATCCTCATCAATACAGATTTGACATAATTTTATTTAAAACTATCACTATGTAAGAAAACAAATACAAAGCATGTGTATTATGAACTAAATACAGTTCAAGTAGAAACTTATACTTTATAACTACTGCTACTGATAATAAGCAATTGCACAAGTTTTACTAAAATGAAATGCTGGAACAACATAAGCATGACAGCAATATTATGGTCGATAGTATAATACTAATTGAAGTTTCGACAATATTTACAGTATGCTAAATAATTTTAAGGCAAAATACAGTGAATTTTTCTTCATCAATCATTGATTAAAATGCAGAATTGTAGACTAATTCCTTGGATTCTTATTTAATTATGGTCTCTATAGAGATAAATATGCATAATAACGGCATTAATGACTGGAGGTGAGTTGCCTTCAGTTTCTGCATTCTTAATCTATTATTGTTAATATATAAAAAACTATTAATAAGACCTTTAAGACTATTACATTTCTACCACCTCTATTTTAAACATTTTAAGCTAAAACAACATTGTTGAGAACAGCATATTTACTTTTTCTTTATTATTATAGTTTTCTTAATTATGACAGTTTTTTCTCTGTTATCATTCTTACCATTAAAATTTTTCTCACCACCTCTATATCCCCCTCTGCCTGGGGGATGCGAAACAGCTCCAGTTTGCTGTGTAGTGTTGGTACGACCTTGTTGCTTCGCGCCTGTGTTATTTTGCTTCCAATTTGTGTTTTGTTGCCTTTCACCTTTCCAGTACGACTTCTGCCCGTTGCTATTGGAACCGTTGTGCTCGTTAACCGATGGCTTTACCCTTTGATTGAAGGACCTTGCCGGGGCTTGATTGTGATAACTCTGGCACTGGTTCCCCCTTTGCTGATTGGCATTAGGATTGCTTCCACGGTGAGGCCTATTGCAAATGGTGTAAGAGTTAAAATTAAGGTTCACCCCAGTCGATTGCTGGATATTGGTTTTTCGTTTATTGGCAGACTGCTTGTCATGTGGCACTTGCTGTCTTCTGCTGTCCAAAGGGGGGTTGATTGCCCTTCTGTTCTCTGCACCGGCGTTCAAAGCACCCTGCGGCAAGTAGAAGTATTTTTACAGACATAATCGACATCACAGCTGTTTCAGCACAATACACAAAAGTAATTTCCACTGAAAACTTACGTGTAACAAATTTGCAATTCCACCAAGCATGATTTAACTTGAAGTTGCAACTGTAACTAATTGAAGTGATTTGTTTGTGAACATGAACAATGGTGCTAAGCAAGAGTGGTTAATCAAAAGGCAGCCACGTAGCACTTGATTATCAACAATTATACTCGCCGCCGTTGCCAGCTCTACCTACTGTAAGACCATCACAAATGTTAAAAACAAAATGCTTGTTAAGGCTGGCTAAAGATAAATTTATTAGATGTAAAAGTTTTATCTTCCAAATATATCAAACTGATAGTGTGACTAAACATGTGCCGATATTAGTTATGCGGGGGGACATCACAATCTGACAATACGGCGAATATTTTACTAATTCAAGATGTCTGGGGGAATCCCCTACAAAAGTCCCGCCGAATAAGGTTATGAAACGTTGTTTTACCTTTGTATATTAATATACAAAGGTTTTACTATCCAATTTTATATAATTTTGATACACGAAAAATAGTCACTTAGTGATAACATCAAATTTTAAATAGATAGCGTATCCTTTGATGCTGACTTGCACGCAAATTTCAGATTCGTACACTGGGTTATGTTTGGTGGGTTGTATACGCAGCAGGCGCATCGAAAGGTTATTTAATTGATAAATATGAATTTTCAGCTGTTAATTATCGCTGCATTGAGTTGCGTATTGACAAATCAACATATTTATTTTAACTGACATTAGTTGTGCTTTTGTTTTCAAATAATTGTTAATTTAGATTATCACAACCCTGCACTTGTATTTTTGCAAGCTGATTTAAGATGCATTTATTATTAGCCATTTAGATAACTTTGACAACTGATTATTTGCTTGTATAAATTAAACGTAAATAAATAAGCTGATAATTATATGAGTACCTCCTTTCTTATCACTATTAAATATTAGTCATGTTTTCTATTTAATTGTGTGTACTTTTGATACTTTTAAAAGGCCATGAACCCGCAATTTAAAACATATAGTATGATCAAAATCTATTTTCATCTAGTATGGCTAGGAAATGTTTTCTAATTTATGAATGCAACTATAAGTCACTTAAAAAGCAAATGTCAATTTTCACATTTGAGTATAAATGTAGTTGCATTCATAAATTAGGAAGTATTCCATGACCATACTAGATGAAAATAATTTTTAATACTATATAATTTAACAAATAACGAAACCACTTCAAATACATTTTAGCAAAAATACCTATATTGAGACATAAACTCGTCTCTTTGGAGCTACTTATGTTGCCTATATCAGAATAGTAGGGACCGGATGATGGATATGTAATTTTTAGTAACTGTGCAGGACTGGAGGGCAAGTGAAGTGAGAAAAAAGTATTTATAAGAAACACATTGATTGATTGTCTCCCTGTATCAAGCATGGGTGTAAACGTGCTTTCAGCCCGAGGTACGTACAACGTTTTACACATAACTGGGCCTAAATGCACTGCTGCAATAATTTATTTCTAGGAATATTTGTACACTCCGGGCGTCATGTTTTTACAGCCCGCCGGGTGGTAATAGTAATTTACGTTACAAGACCGTAAAGTAGTGTATGCAGGTCGAATCAAATGAATTCCAGGGTGAACCGCAGGCGAACCCTGGAACCTCGAAGCTTTGGGAGACCTGCAAAAAAATTTCCGGTCATGTATCGTACAATATTTTTTACGACCGGCACTATGATACAAACTTCTTCACCTACGTTTTTTACAATCACACAAACTTGTTTCCATAGTAACGAAAGCAAGGCAATTTTTTCACAATTTTTGCAATTTTTTACAAGCACAGTTCAGAAAGAAGCAAAAAATTATGCCCATTTTTCGATCTTGCCCGGAAAAACGTTAATTTCCTGAGAAAACATTCCCAGAAACTGTATATTTTTTGGTCGGTCGTAATTAACATTTAAAATAAAAATATGTAAGTAATATCAGTTATTCCCTGAATGTATGGTTGCTAAGACGTTGTTTGTTGTTGCATGGTTACCATGAGATTCAGGAAGAAATAATTTGAAAAATCCCTAGGGCGTTATGTGTAGCTTTTCATATTTATTAATATCTATGACGAAAATAAACAATATTATGTTGCTAGTCTGGCTCGAAACTTACAAAATTTCAGTCAAGTATATACAGGGTAAGCACCTTAAAAACATTAAATTCTGCCTATTTTTGCTTAACTCAAAAACTATTAGTTAAATTAATATATTGTTATAATTAACTATGTTATAATGATCTTTATGTATGTAAAAAATGGTTTAATGTTATAACAATATTTATTATTCTTTAGCTATGACGTCTGACTTTTAGTATACTGTAGTTTATTTTCAACCAATTCTCTTTTAAAATGAATTTTAGTATCTCATTTGCCCGTTTGAAAATTATGGATTATCAATATTATTACATATCTCTAGCTCCAGTAGAAAACATTTACTCTTGACTGAAAACACAGGTCTAATTCGCTCATAATATAGACTGCTTTTATTCTTCAAATGTCATTCTTTTATTTCGTAACAACTTGTACGTCTGTCAATGTCACCCCAAACCATGCAAATGCAAAATAAATTACAAATACCTCCTCGTTACATTACTTGTCATTCAACAAATAGCAAATAGTAAGTACTCCCCTCTTTAAAATTACTTCACTTCACTCTTTCTATATTTTTCTTTCAGTTTTTACATTAATACCTATAGTTTGTCACCTGTCCATGGACCTCGATACTCTCCTTTACCAAGCCAAACGCATCCTGTAGTTTCACAGGGATCTCCCAACGTCCAAACAAATCCCAGTACGAACTCAACCAAACACCGGGATCCGCAAAGACTTCCCAGCCAAACACGACAAGGCACCTACCACCTTTCTCCAACAGAACTGCCAAAAACTGATTAGCAGCAAACGCCTTCCGCGTCTTCCTACCAAAATTCTCAAACCACCGACAACCTTCACGAACCTCGACTAGATGCAAGTTACAAGACGTCACTTCAATAGCAAGCTTGGCGAATTAGAACTCTAGTAGATGAAAAACCTTCTATCCACTCCCTAAGACGCTCACTCTGCTAACAAACTTTCAGAAAAACCATTCCCTGCTGTCCAATTCATATGATGTAATTGATTGACAGTAACGTACTGGCATCCAATTCCAGAAATTGCGTTTGTAGATTATAACTGTATTACATAGGGCATTTTCACTACATCCATTTTCTTCCTCCTTACCATCTTCACATGTTTAAATCTTTTGAAATTTTACTTTTTATTTTCTTTTCGCAATTTTTTAGTTTAATTCGCAACCCTTTACATTTCAAACAGATTAACTTTTTATAAAGGGTTTATTTTAGTAATTTAGCCGCTTACAAAGGTATTACATGTTTTTTGTACATACCAAATTATGTTACATACTGATAAATATTATTATCTCCTTAGTGATATTGTTTAGCATCTTTTAAAGTCCAACACTCTATATAATCTGTATCATATTTATCTAACACCCACTATGTAGAATAATATTTCTCGAATAGGTATTTGTCATTAATCCTTCACTTTATTTAAGATTAAATTATGTTAGAATCTTTTTGTTTCTTATATAGCATCATTCAATTGAATTTAAATTCTATTTCATTTCTTTACCAAATACATTTTAATAATTTCGATTTCTAATACTCAAATTCATCTTTGTAATTTAATACTGTATTCTTTTAACCTTTTTTTAATCTGATATCAAACCTTTTTACTAAAAACTATAACAATATATATAATTCACTCATTACTGTCACAAAAAAGTTGATCGACTTTTTTGTCACTTCCCGATTAATTACTTATAAACCCTAAAGTCAGAACAGACGCAGTGGCCTAATTTTAGTGCGTAAGCACTGTTGGCACCAGCCTAAACAAATAAATACATTTCTTGGGAACTCACGTTGATGCGAAAAATCCCAAATCCTGAAAATTCAATATGGCGGATCCAATATGGCGGCCTTAAGAAAATTCAGCTTTTCGCATTTCGATCTCTTCTAAAAGACGTAGAAACTTGAAATTTTTATAGGGGTTATTCCCCCCTTAAAAAATAAAATATATATTTTTCTTTAACTGGAGTATCTATATAAAAGTAATCATTGCTGGTTTTACCCTTGGCGAAAATGGGACCCAATACATAAATGTTGAAAAAAGACAAAAATAGGATACGCTAAGTGCGTCGTATATAATTCAGCCGCGAGGACAAATACGAGGTGGTCCTTCGTGGCCGAAGACTAGGGGGCCGGTTGCGCCCGTACTGCTGCCAAGCTTTGAAATTGCTCTCGCAGGCGCAGAAATCGCGCCGAGTTCGAATACCACCACTTGCAATGTTTTTTCATTTGTAAATTTATGTATTTTATTTTATTGTTTCAGTAGTATTAGAAACGTTAATTTTTTTCTATTTTTCTTTAAGTTTTTAAAATGTTTAGTGTCACAACTTCCACTTACGAGGAAAGTTCTGTGTAAAGCCCTTTACAGATTTTTTCTGATTAATTGTTTTTCTACAGACATCTTTTAAAAAATCGTAGCGATATTATTTTGTAGTAATTAAGTGGCCATAGTAAGCTTCTATCGTGTAAGATTAAACATATTTTGTTAAATAATCATAATAGGGTATTTATTTAGTTTTGAGTAAACCACTCCAGACATGTTTAAATAGCTGGAATTTTTGTATTCCTCAGCAACATACCTGTCTATGATTATTATTCACGGTGTCATGGATCTAAAGTTTTTTTAACTAGATCAGTACGGACTTTTAAAGAATCTTTTTAATTTAGGAGATTTCAAAAACTAACACAAATTAATTTTAAACCTGATAGGTATACAAAGCTATTTAAGTAGTGTTATTTAATATGAAATTATTATATTACATACATGGTTACAATGCAAAACTTTGGAATAATATAATTCCAAAATTCCAAATGAGAATATAAAAATTTAGTATTCTTATAAATCAATAAATCAACTTGGATTTTTACACGAATTGTCCACTAAGAAAATATATAAACCCTAAATCAGTAGATAGCACTACAGAGGAATTAAAAGCAGTTGGTGATGAAATCACATTATTCATTAGCAAACAAACAAAAGAATTCGCGATCGTGTTACTGGAAATTACAGATTATATAAATTGCCCCGGTCAGTTCCTAATGGCTAATGAGAAAGCAGTGATTTTTCAAAATATATTATTCATTACCTTATGTGTTTCAAGCTACATCTCTATTACTCAACTGGCAAGAATTACGATAGGTTTATTTATTACCGATTTTGGAATGCGATATGTGGGTAAACCGAGTGAAAAATTGGTCCTTCTGTGGTCCGCTACTGCACGTGCGCGTATTTACGTTCGCTAATCGGTTTGAAGCGGAAGCAAGCATTTGTTTACATGACATCTTCTGCACAATAATAAGTTTGTTTGATACGTTTGGTTAGTCATCTTTCATAAAGCAATATATCGATGTTTGTAAATGTAGTACTAAACGAAGCTTTTATTAAAATTCTTGAACCAGAAAAACGTTTATTTTTATTTAATACCCGGCACCCCGACACTGTGTAAACGGTACAAGGTATAAGGGGTTATAGATTACCTATGTATGTATGTAGGTATTTAACAAATTTCCAAGTTTGCCTATTATACTGGCTAACCTTTATACACTTTACTTACACTTTACACTTGACTTGAGTTAACGCTGCATTGAGGGGATTTGCTGTGTCTTTTTTAATTAATACTTTTTACACTAAAACTTACGTTGGTATTCCTTTCTCTATTATGTCACCTTCATTGCTCTTTAATTCTCCCTTGCAGGAGGTGCGTCTACGCAAGTTATAACATCGACTGAAAACATTACACAATGCTAACCACGTGCGTTGCTACAGAGACAGACGACCCTGAGCAATGCGATATTATATAAATTTTGTAGAGAAACAATTGGTTCTTCTACTAGTAAAAAATTACTTATTATTAGTTCCTTTCTACTTCATAGGGTGTAAATAAGGTACCTAGTTTTAAGGTTTAACATATATACAGTGTGCCCCACTTTATCAGTTCACACTTAAATATCTTCCACATTCTTAGGTACCTTTAATGCTTTTTTTGGTTCTTACAGATTCCAAAGAGACTTAAACTACTTTTTCCAATTATGTACTTCCACCTTGGCGTGACCGCCTGCAGCCACCGCGAAAGTACTCCATGACGGGGGGGGGGGGGGGGGGCAAACTTCTTTGGTCACCCCCTTCCTTTAATCTCCGGCCCCGGCTTCCTCCGCTCAATTTACTGCAGATATAAGACGAAACAGAGATGACTAAACTATAATTTATTTTTCATTTTTTAGTACGATCTGCTATAAAAGCGTGTTTTTTAGTTTTTTAAACTATTATCTATTTCAAAATGTCTTTATTTGATTTTTTTCGGTTTTCGAGTTAATTTTTTTGTATTTACTTCTTATAAATGTAGAGACGGGGAGTCGGTAAATTTGGCATAAGTTTGTAGTTTTACATACGGCCGGTATAGTGGATTTTATGATTTTAAGGTAAAAATCGTTGATCCTGAAGATTCTGGTTAGGATAATGGGAAAAACTTATCAAATTATTGTATTGTCATCGGTCCTTAATAAGTGTGCCAAGTTTCAGTTCATTCTGAAGCTTTGAAGTGGGTGAAAATCGCGTTCAAAGATTCGGTTACAAACAAACATACAAACATACATACAGGTGGAACTAATAAAAGCGTGTTAAAAATATTCTTATGCTCTTTTCTCTCCGACAATTTTTCTTACGTACAAGCGCTTTTTCATTTAAGAAAAAACAAAGCTCTGTGAAGGATAGCACAGAGAAATCTTCTTTACCAGGTAGTAAAATTGGAGCCCCCCCCGTTTGATTTTAGGGGGGAGGCATTTGGCCTCTTTGCCCTCCACTTTTGCGGTCCCTGACCGCCTGTTATGATCGATTATCGAGTATAGAGGAAACAGTCAATACAAAATGACATAATATCAACAGAAACCACATCTTCATTTTAAGGTACCGTATAGTGAGTATAGTATAGTAAAGTACTAATACTTTGAAACATAGCAACAACCAAATACACAGAGATTTTTCAGCACGTCTCAAGCTACTGAACCGTGCAACTCTACCTTCTGACAAATTTCAGAACTTAATTACCTTATCATTGTATTAGCTTATAAACTTCTCACGATTTAACAAACTATTGTACGTAGCTCGTGCTGTCTATACTACGGCTCAACCTGGAAATTGTCTGCTCCCCCTGTAAAGTCTCTCCTTCAGTACTCGTTACGTGGATAACTATTTCGGGATTAAAACAAAAATTTCTTTAATTTTTACGGTAATAAAAAAGTTTGTGAGTTTGTGTTTTTTGGTAACTTTTGATAAACTGGTTCTATTTTAAAAATTCTAAAAAAAACTAAATCATTAGTAAAATAATTACGTTTGCCATGAAACTAAAACGGAAAATTTTATTTCAGGATCTTTCTCATTGCTTCACTTCGCAATTAACTTGTTAAAACAAACAAATTTTATAAAATTATGTCCCGAAATAATTTCTCAAAAATCAATGACCAATCACCATTACTAGTACTTATTTGAAATGTTAGATATTTTTCCATTTAAATAGCTTAAACATTCTTTTTGTAGCCTATTTCGTGTATGGTTGGTTCTATACGTGTTGTTGGGGGTTCGGGTTGAGACGCAAAGGCAGTTTTACTTCGCTAATGGGGCAGCGTTCGCGGAGTTTATATACTTTGGTCCGCATTTAGACTAATAATCGGAACCCACAAAGGGCCATTCACGAGAGGGGGGAAGCTCGCGCACCGCACTCCTAGGAAACATAAAATGAACTGGGCCTGGCCCTTCACACGTACTGTCGGTGCGCTTTCTATTTTTGTTGTAGGCTAAATGTGATTTCAGAATCTGTAAAAATATTTTCGATGTATTGGAACTGGACTTTGATAATCGTTTTATAATAAATGCTGGTATTTTTTATTTTATCATCTTTAGTACAATATTTCGTATTTGAAAATTTCTACGGATGTTGGAGAAGCTTTATAGATCTAAGTTCACTTTCTTCGTAAATCTGCAATCGCTAATATTTAAACATTGAAAACCAAGACTCTACGACAGTCGCAATTAAAACCGAAACGCTGGCTGGTTTATATATGTAGACGAAACTTTCGTTAAGAATAATGGCAAGGAGGCTATGCTCACTCAGCAAACTATTTAAAAATAAGACTATACCAAGCAGGTTAACTTGAGAATTTATAAAACGATTATATGTAAGCCCAATTGTAACATTTGGAAGTGGAAGTGTGGACCTCGGAAAGAATCGAACAAAAGATGTTAGGAATACGGGAAAGGGAAGAATTAAGAAAGATAGTAGACGATATGTGGGAAAGGCGAACTAACAAGGAACTAAAAGAGCTGTTTGGGGAACCGGATATAGTAAAAATTGTACGAGCTTAAAGAATCAGATGATTGAGACAGATAACAAGGATTACGATAAATAGAACACCTAGAAAAATATTCGAGAGTGATATAGGGGGCAGAAGAAAGACGCGAAAGACCTAGCTCACGGTGGGGAGAAGGAGTAATGAAGGATCTGAGACAGTTAAACATAAACCATTTTAAAGAGAAAGCAAGAAGTAAAAAGGAGTGGAGAACATTAGTTATCTAAACCATGGGTCTACTAGCCTTGCAGTGCTAATTTATATAATATATTGTAGTGGTTAGCAGTTTTGAGATGCTATTACTAATTATTTATTAAAATTAGTAGGCACACAGTAGCTGGATGATTATTTCATAAACCGATTGCAAAAGGAAAAGCAGCAGCTATTTTTGTTGTTTCATGTTAAATTTAACAAACCAACAAGTGTTTAAAAATATTTCACATATATTTCGGCATCTGGTGTCTTCTTCAGTGTTTTAAAAACATGTTAAAAATACAAATTTCTCACAAAAACGTTACGATCTCTAAAATACAAAAAACATGGTATTACAAATTAAAGATATTAAGCAAGTGAAACAATTAACTTTCTCGTATGTTTAGATTTACCTGTTAGTCATTTTTTTATAATTAATAGTTTAATGCCTATAAGTTACTATATTGGAAATTTAAAACTTTATCCATTTTAAGCAAAATTGTGTTAGATGTTAAATTTTCTGTAAATGAAGAAGTATTAAAAACCAAAACAGATGAATTTGATAAGTGTACTTACTTTAAAAAAAATTATAATCATATATTGAAGATTGGAGCGACCAATATGTATAAATTTAAATTTGCATTATCTCAAAAGCTTGCTAAATCGGTCATGATTGACAATATTAAATGGGAAAATTTAAAATGAAATACCTGTAAAAATTCATATA
Source organism: Agriotes lineatus (assembly GCA_940337035.1). Taxonomy (NCBI): domain Eukaryota; kingdom Metazoa; phylum Arthropoda; class Insecta; order Coleoptera; family Elateridae; genus Agriotes; species Agriotes lineatus. Next base: position 29,935,272 of record OW679195.1, on the reverse strand, counting down.
GGATTAGTATTCACTGCAATTGATATTGCTAAATGTACTCACTTTAAGTTTTAAATAAAGTTTTGAGGAAATTAGTCCGACTATTTTGCATAAGGTTAATTATTTCGTTTCATCAAACTATGTCTGCCATTTTGGACCATGACTGAATTTATTATAAGTGAAGTATTTATATTGAAATACCCATAAAAAAAATTCAATTAGGATTAATATTAAGTACATGGACGGAAATCAGGCAACAGAAACGCGAAAAAAGGTGTAAAGATTTGGAACGTGGAACATCAAGACACTTACGGAAAAAGAGGAGGAAATAGTTGAAGAAATGGAAAAATATAAAATAGGAATACTTGGTAGAAGCGAGATCAAGAAGGGCAAGGCTACAAAAATCTATCCAAAAATTATACACTGAGATATGCATGAATTCCGGTGGAAAATCGGGCCAAAGAAGGAGTATGAATAATAACGAATGCTGAGATGGAAAGTAAAATAGTAAATTGGGAAGCTGTAAATTCCAGAATTATTACCATGAGCCTAGAACTGGAAGAAAAGATATGACTAATACCGATATATGCCCCAACAGAACATGCAGATGCGAGAGATAAAGAAAAATTCTATGAGGACTTACAGATATCGATGGAAAAAATGCAAAACAAAAATAAACATCTAATGATAATAGGAGATTGGAATGCTCGAACCGGATGGAAATAAAAGGGGGGATATGGAACAATACGGAAGTTTGGAGGAGAGGAAACATTAAATGATAATGAAATCGAATGATCGATTTCTGTATTGTAAACCAGCTTTTAATAGGTAACTCTTTTTACAACCACAAAACGATACACAAGATAACATATAAAGCTGAAAGGAGAGCACAAAAATCAATAATAGACTATATAACATATACAAGATCAATGAGATATGCAGTACTTAATACAGATCATAGATTATTGATAACCGATACAACATTCCAAAAACAAAAAAAAACTAACCCCTAGGAAACACACTAAGCTAGAAGAACTATAGAAGACCGAAAAACAAAAAGAGTATCAAAAGAAATTAACGGAAAATCTAAATATATTAGAACAACAAAGGATTAGCCAAGATTGGAACATAAAATTGCAAATATTAAAAGAAACCATAACCAAAACAACGGAAGAGATAGGGTACAAAAACCGTTAATTATAACCAAAAACGAACAAGTTGGTGGAACGACACAGTGAAAGAAAAAGTACAAGAGAAAAAGCGGGCATGGATTTAGATACAACGAATCTAGAACGGAAAAAACTAAAGAAGACTATCACCAAAAACGAAATTAGGCAAATGAAACAATAAAGCAAGTAAAAGCAGATTCATGGGGAAAATTCGCTGAAAGAATTGAAGAAGATTATACAAGCAATCAGAAACAATTCTGGAATACAATCAAAAGATTAAAAGGCAGTCAAAGAAAATAGATAAGGAAATTTAAGATCAAAATGGTGAATTAAAAGCATCAAATAAAGAAATACTAGAGGGATGGAAAGAACACTACAGGGCAAAATTTAAAGAACAAGAAAGAAGACAAACTCAGCATGGAAATGAAGAAAGAGAAGAAGAATAAGCACAAGATGGGGAAGAAGAAGAAGATGAAATAAGAATATAAGAAGTAGAAGAAGCCCTAAAGATAATGAGAAATGGAAAAGCAGCAGGAGAGGATAATATCGCACCGGAACTACTAAAGAAAGGAGATAAACTGAAAAGCTGGATATGGGAAATATACAAGGAGGCATGGAATGCGGAGACAATACCGAGTGAATGGGAAAACGATATTATTGTCCCAATACATAAGAAAGGAGAAACTACAAAATGTGAAAACTACCGAGCAATATGTCTTTCGTCAGTAGCTCTTAAAATATACACAAAAATACTAGAAAAACGTTTCAGAGAAAAAAACAGAAGAAAAATTAGAAGAAGAACAAGCAGCGTTCAGACCAGGTAAGCAAACACAAGATCACATTTATGCAATTAGAACAATAATAAAAAAAAACATTAGAAATTGGTAAAGATGTATACCTAGCTTTTGTGGATCTATCAGCAGCCTTTGATATGGTGCCGAAAGAAGAAATGTGGAAAGCACTAGGAGCGTTAAATATAAACAAAAAATTGCAAAGAACTATTAAAAGTGTATATAATAAGGTAAAAGGCTGTGTCAGATTAAATGGAGAAATGTCCGAAAACATTAATTTGGAAAAAGGTATAAAACAAGGGGACAGACTGAGTCCACTGCTATTTGTCATATTCATGGACCAACTAATCAAGAAATGTAAAATGACAACAAGACCCTCCACTATAGGTCATTACAGGCTAACACCGATAAAAGTATTTGACCTGGTTTACGCAGACGACATAATGCTGATAGCAAGTACTAAAACTGAAT